>CM033399.1:11926477-12526477 GCA_019426215.1 Buddleja alternifolia | reverse complement strand
GATTGGTCTTGGAGTTGGGTTGTTGCAACCGAAGTAGCAGCCACTTACTAGGGCAAATAACAAAATGTTAATGAAAAGAAAGAGAAGAGATAAGGAGGATTTCTTGGAATCCATTGATCTAGAATTTCACACAGCGAACAACTTTTTTATTATGTATTGGTGACTGATAAAGATATATTGACATGGGTATTTATAGGAGGTGACATGCAAAAGTTGTCGGATAATAGATCAGTAGACATGTGAAGCAAGGGTTGGCCAATGGTGTTTGGTATATTATTGCAAAATAAGAGAATCTCCAAGATTACCCTAACTAATACTACTCTTATCCATTACAAAAAAATTCTAGCTCTAGCTCAGGTTGACTAAATCGAAACTAATCGAAATGACATATTTAATATCCTTATCATGTAATTTATACTCAATTCAATAAAAGTGTCCTAGGTAGATATAATTAATTATTGCATTCTGGGTGACTTTTTTTTTTCTTTTTCTTGGCATCTATATTTAGAATGAGTTTGACTCAGCTATTCCATAACTGGTTATAAGAGAATTAATTCTCGTTAAATTAATTATGACACAGTGGTATTGTAACGCAAAATGATCCAATCGGTATTATATAGAATGATGTCAACAACCTAATAAATAGCGTACGTTATACTTCAAACACATTTTATTTTATTTTTTTGCCACGGGGACAAGCAAGTTATTGGTATGAGTTAATTAGTAGGGTGTAGTCAAACATTATTAGGGGAATAAGCTTTTAATGGTTTTTGTTTGTTCTTCAAGAAATTACAAGTATGTGTATAATTATTTGTTATAAAAAAGCCTTTAAAAGGAAACAAGAAAGAATCAAAGAAATGGTTCACGAGGGTGTTTGTTGTAAATTAAGTAATATAGGAATTAGCGAGATTCGAGCTGTACCCGCAAGTTGATTGCTAACTTTTAGTAATCAACATCTAATTACGCAAAAAAGAACATGAGATGGAATTCATGTTGTCACAAGATCAACCAATGGCCACACAACGTACGTCCGTGACTTCATTCGCATAGAAATTCGTGTCGATTCTTCTCGCAATTGGTTGTCTCCATATGCTTCATGCTCAATTTGATCAAAAAAAAATATATATATATGCTCCATGTTCTGGCCAATGATGTATGGTGAAGTCTTTTGTAAGCCCTATGTGCCACGCTTATTTTTATTTCTTTAATTTACCAAGGTAAACTATGGATTGATACAAACTAGCAATGTGCAGGCATGACCTTCGTAGACAGCTTATGCGCAATTCAATTTCCAAATTTCGTATCATTTTGTGCTCTATAGTATAAACAGTATTATAAATTCACATCAATTACCAACAAGGTCCAGCATAATTGGTAGATAGCTGGGTTCCTTAAGCATTTGTTCAGGGTTCGATTTCTGACGATGTGTATGGAAAAAGCTTTGTTGGGAGAGGCAAAACCCACTTCGGTGATCTTTACGCCTCTAAGGAAAATAGTCTCCGGCGTCCGGCTGGGGGGAACCCTGGTATATACCAAAAAAAAAATTCACATCAATTATATATATAAAAATTAGTGATAATTACACTCGCACCCCCTCAATGATGGGGTAATTATACAAATCTCCCCTCACTAATTGATAATTACAAACACACCTAAAGAGGATTCATTTTAACGGTTTTTGTTTTTAAAAAACAACCTAAAGAGGATTCATTTTACTCTTCACTCCCCCTCTATATATTTCAGCTTTGCACTTTTTATTTCATTGTAATACTTTATGTTAGATGTATGCCATCGAGTATCACAAAAAATAGTTTTTTATAGACCATCAACAACTTTGTAATTGGACACATATTTTGATTAAAAAAAGTCATTTTAGCTGTTTCACTTAAATTTTATTGTCTTTCGTAACTAGTGTACAACAAATAGCTCGCCTGTGTAAACTTTCTACTCCATGTGTAAAAAAGAGATTGACAGTAGAAGGGTTTGGTACTCGATCACTTAAATCTGCTTGTAACCTAAGAAATCTCAAATGTGCATTGAAATTTGATGGGACTTGTATGATGTAAGTTTTGAGATTGAAGTGTTAGTCAAACACTATAGCTTATGTCATTGACAATTGAGTGGGTCTGGCATGTTCAAACACGACTTGTATCAATTCTGTCATATAAGATTCACTCTATGACAGTTAATGACATAATATGAGTGTGATAGATATGCGTGGACCTTTCACCTAAGAGATCATGTTGAAGATGTACTTGTGACTTCAAGTTTGTTATTAGAGTAGTTAGACCCAACTCACTTGTTGATGGGGTCCACCTCGAAGTGCAACTTTAATCGACAAGTACCAGTCTTAACAGATCACCAAGATGAATTTGTTCTCTCGTAAGTGAATGGGCATGTATATGGTCAAGTCTTGTAAGTTTGACTAGTATGCGACTTGTTAGGATTATGTCCTTGATGCCAACGAGGAAATAGATTGTATAGGGCTTTTCCTTTATATTGTACAAGTTCTTCTTATGGAATAAAAGGCAATTTATATTTGTTCACATAATTCTGGATGGATTTAACGAGTATTGAACATATATTCCAGAGTAGTCAAGAGAGACCTTCTACTCCTTAGGGATTATGGAGAGGGACACAAGAAGCGTCAAGTCCTTGTTTACTCAAAATGAGTTCGCAAGTCGAAGAGTCTTAATTGCGCATTAAAACTCGATTTGTATGACAAAGACTCTAACAAAGAGTGTCAGTCGGTCTCTATGTATTAATGGGAGCATGTACCATAGATATGTCAAAGGAAATGATATATTAGAATACGACTAGCCGTAATCCAATCACCTGGGTATTTACTCAGTGATTGTCAATGATTGGATTACTAGTCAAGATAATGTGTGAGCCTTAGACCTGAGGAGTCACGAAGTTTGTACCTATGACACTAGACTCGTCATTATAGTAGTCAGACATGTTTCATCCTTCGATGTGTTCGACCTCAAAATGCAGTCTCAGTGGGCAAGTAGCAGTTGTTCGGTGACTATCAAAATGGGATTCGTTGTCTCGGATAGTAAACGAGAAAATGTCCTGTGACAAGTGTTTGGCGAAGCAAATAAACTAACTCGTGTGCAAGTAGAGGAGTAGTTTGGTAATTTCATCTTACTATGATTAATAAAGAACAACATTGAGTTCTGTGAGTTTGACACATTCCATGACTCTCACTCAATCGGGATATTACAGTGAAGAACTTATACTCACATGATATTTTTGACCTTAACAACATCAAGTTTTGTGAGTTTGATACATTCCATGACTCTCACTCGATCGGGATGTTATAGTGAAGGACGTATACTCGCATGGTATTCATGACCTAAAGGTTTGTAATGATGAAATCATTTCAATCTCGATCGGGTTTCGATGTGGGTCCACCAGAGTAGAGGTGACACCCACATCCTTTGGTATCCTCCCATTACCAATCGACGAACCTAAAGAGTCGCTCTTTCAAGGAAATAAGCAAAGAAAATCTCTAGTTCTTAAATAAGGTTCTTTGAATAATTTGTCATTTGATGAACAAATTAATTATATGAACAAAATGATTAATTTATTTAATTAATTGAATTAATTAAAATTAATTAATTAATAAATATACTTAATTAAATTAGTTTATTACTTATTTTTCTAAATCTAATAATTAAATTAAATAATTTAGTTTAGTATTAATTAAAGTAGTAGATTAATTAGATTAATATTTGGTGTATTTAATAAAGTGGCCTAAGTTGAAAAGTCAACTTAGCCCACTGAACATGCTCATAGGCGTGTACTATCAAGTACGATGGGCTTGGGATTTAATTAATTCCTACCACATCATTTTATAAATATACATGACTTAAAACCTAACATAACATAACACCATAAGAAGAGAAAAATCCTGCTCCCCCTACACACTAGTTGTCGGCCATCAAGGAGCCAAAGAGGTGGATTTTCTCTTCTAGCGTGATAATCTAGTGGCAGGAGCCTGGGATTGTTGCTGGTACTGTTGATCAAGAAAAATAAACGTTACAGCGAGGTTGGTTTCGTTGTATTTTTTGTTTTCCGTTTTAGTTTAGGAAAATCATTAAAACCCAGATGTGATTAAATTGTGAATCCAGATATTTTTATTTTTCCACTGCGCTTGAACCAGGACACAACAGTGGTATCAGAGCAAACTTCATGGCGTTTAATGATTTTTTATGCGTTTTTGTTATGGTGGCGAATTCATATTGAAATTAATTCAACTTGAAATTTGATTATATTGTTAATTCCATGTGTAAATTTATTTTTCAACAATCTGATTTGAATTGTTAGACAATTAAAATAATTATTAATTGATTTACTATTTTAAAAGATAAATCAAATTTTAATATGATTGTTGAATTAACACTGTTAGGAATCCTATGAACGAAAAAAAGCAATAGTAGTCTAATAATTCGAATAATCACTCATATATATTAACGAGTAATAACGGTTGAAGCATGTGCCTTAGTTGCTTTCTCACATAAGAATCTTAATCAATTTGTCAAGTATCGTTTTCACTTTTTCATTGTCAATTAATCATCCTCTTTTGATTTAATTTTAATTGCTTTTAACTTGTTAAGTTAAAATACGAGTCTTTGTGGGTTCGACATCCCAGACTTAAAAATCCACTTTATTACTACACACTACCAGTCCACTTGCTGTGCAAACACGTAACGATTATGCCATTGTTTTCTTGTTGATTAAGTTGATTTGTGTTAGTTAAAGTAAATTAGTTCATACTCATAATTGGAAAAACAACTAAAATCGTAGAATTATTCATAGACAAAAATCTAGAAAATAAAATTCTCCCTATTACGAATTGATGAATTCGTGTAGAATCGTCGTTCTCTTCATCTTGCTCGTTTTTTGGCTCCAAACTCTCTTCCAAAGCCGAAAATTTCGAACCCTAATGATGTTGGAAGAGGATGTATTTATAGATGATGATCTTCAGGTCTCCTAGTTGAATTAGGAATGAAAACTTTCCAAAACTCGTCCAGCCGTCTCTCACGTCCGGACTGCATTTTTTCCACGTACGTACGTTGACCAGTCAACGTCCGGACTGCATTTTGGCCACATCCGGACTGTGAATGCAATGTAGAAATTTTTTGTGTTTTTCGGTTCCTTTCGCTCGATTGTTAGGTTTTTTACCCCTGTACTCATTTAACAAACATATCAAAACCACAAGTGGTAAAAATCACACATAATCGACTCTAAATCAAAAAATTATCGGGCCCTAAAACACGTAAAACTCAAGCTTATCAGGAGGAATATTTTTCTTCTTTCTTTCTAGGAGAGTTATGATCTTCTCTTACTTGTTCAAAGTCAAAGAGTCCTTATTTACCTCATGACTTATTAAACAAGCCAAAACAAAAGAGCCCTAAATTAGGGCATCACATGGATGCCCACTTAGGCCTATTAGGCGTCCACTTTGGACGCTTTCTAGAAGCCCGAGATTTGTTTTGTTTAATTAATATTAATAATTTATTATATTAAATAAATAAATTAATTAATCAAATAATTTAATTAATTAGATAAATTAATTCATCAATATATTTCGCTAGGAAATTAATCAATGATTAATCTTATCTATATAATTAATTATTTCATCTAATGAATAATTAATTATTTAATTTATCCAATAAATTAAAACTCTTAGAAGAAAATAGAAATTCTTTTTCATTTTTCTTTGTCGATCCTTTAGCGCGACTCTTTAAGTTTGTTCTTTTAGCAATGAGAGGAAACTAAAGAAAGTGGGTAACACCTAGCCAGTCACGTGGCCCACTTCGTAACCCAAACGAAAATGAATGATAGGATCATTTTGAAACCTTTCCAATCGTATATACCATATATGTTTAAACTCTTTGTTCACGTTCCCCGGTCAAGTGAGAGTCATGGTTTTGTCAAACTCACTGGACTTGACCATATGTATTAATTATAAAAATACGACATCATTGAGATTGATTTAATGCCTAGCACAATCATCTCTTTTGCTTTGGCCAAAGACTTTGATCTCTATTTATCTATAATCACATAAGGTAGATTCTCATTCACTTATGAGAGAACAAATCCCTCTTAGATATCTGCTAAGACTATCACTTGCCCATCAAGTCCGCATTTTGAGGTCGACCCCACCAACGGGTGAATTGGGTCTAACTACTCTAGTGAAAGACTTGACATCACAAGTGCATCTTCAACCTGATACTTTAGGTCAAAGGTTCACACATACCTATTATGCATAATCAATTCTATCATTGACTGTCACATAGTGGAAACCCATGTAATAGAACCGATGTGAGTCGTGCTCGAGCATATCAATTCCACTGACGTGCCTACAATCTCAATCTCCTATCATCCCATGATACCAGACAGGCTCTCCCATGTCAGAGCTAAGATTGTACAAGTATTCGAAGTCTTTATTTGCCCATTAGAGACCTCATATAACTTGGGAACTAGTTTTAGTAATCAAGGTAGATTTCTCTAGTGCCTATCTTCCTATCCCATAGGAAGCAGAGGGATCACACTGAAAATAAGGGCATAGCGTTTTTACACAACTTATAGATGCAGATAACAATTAAGTGAAAAACTAAGTAATGCCTTTTATAAATTATGGTTTAGGTTCAATACAAGATAGATGCCCTACATATTCTATCATCTATAGCATCTGAGCGTATAATTCTAACACAACTAACTTAGAAGATGTTATTAATCCCTCTTGCACCTTAAATTACTTTCTCCCGAACAGATAATTTAAGCATAAATTCATACATATGGTAACTAATCATATGAAGCATTAAGAACAAGACTAAAACACAAAGCGACAAAAGAATGAATATGCAAAACGTAATTTATAACTCAAATTTCATAGTGTAGCCTAAACATGGCCTTAGTTCGAAGAATCTAATTCATAAAGAAAGATAAAAGATAGAAACTTTTATAAAGATTCATAATCATAGACAAAAATAAATCTAAATCTAAGAAACTCCCTCGTATAATTGATGGTTGAACTTCGATCTTCATCCCTTCCATGCTTCTTGTTTTTCACCTTCAAGGGTTTGTGTAGATCTTCATAAACATGTAAAAATTAAGCCTAAACCCTATTTGAGCTCTATTTTATTTGTATTTCGTCCTTTATTTCGTGTGTTAAACCCTACAGAACCGATCTAGTATTTATTACCAATGGGTGGAAGAATCCTCTTTGAATTAGAATTGAAAATTTCCAAAGCTGCTGCTCCTGATGCCGATGTTCGAATGTTGAGCCTCCCAACGTTCCTCCTTTAACCCCCTTCCACACCTGAACGTCATTTTCCCACGTATGAATGTCAATTATGGAAAGTTTTTCTATCTGCGCAGCGATCTTGTTTCCCTTCATAACATTCTCCAAAAATCTTTGATTTGGATGATTCAAGTTGCCACGTGAAGCTAAGACAGCGCACTAAAATTTTATGAAAGGAACTTTTATCAAATTCTATCTCTAAATAGTCTAAAATTCTGCATTATCGTCCAGTTGTCCTCGATTGCAATGATTTTTCACCTCTAATCAATGACCACAAGCATATAGGATATAAATCATGCATAAACCAATGTAAATAACATGAATATGAGGCTCTAAAATACATAAAATCATAACCTATCGTTAGGTGTCCTTATGGATGCCTAACACAAGGGCTTTGGGTTGTCCTGGTCAACTAGTTAAGTGATATAAATATGTATCACTTATGACTTTTTGACCCAAGTTATTCATAGTTCTCCTAAGCAAGAAAGAATAAAATTCCTCTCTTAGCCTCTCTAGAAGTCTAACAGTAGCCTACCATAGAGAAGAGGGAGGAGATTTTTCTTCCAACAATTTTCGTGATATTAGAGATGGCATATATTCGTTGCTCAGATCCGACTTCAATAAATCAATTGAAGATTCAAGAAGGCTGGATAATCCAAGGAGTGGTTTGGATAACTCTCCGTCAGAGTCAGGAAATTTTGAAGAGTCGGGATCTCCAACCAAGTCTACGATGCGTACCATTTTAAATATGCAAGTCAAAATGATCTCTGTGGGAAATCCTTTCTCTGCTTCGTCTTTATTTAGTTTCCCAACAACCTTTCCCCACATCGCCACTCTCCCTTTGCAAATCGGCGTTCGTTGATGGAGAGAATAGTTGGAGGGGAAAATTTTCCGGTTTGCTAATCCGCAAATCATATCTCCCTCTTCAAAACTTCAAAGGTTAGAGAAATAATGTCAGAAAAGGATTGAATGAGCAAATCGTGGGTGGTTGTGGAGATTTACAGTGGCGGTGACGGTAGCACAATTTTTTAAATTCGGAGGCAGTGGTGGCGTGATTCCTTTGGCAATGGCAAGTTGTGGATGTTGATGGAGGGGATGTATAGGGGCTAGGATTGGAGGGTTGGGTGAGGAAAAGGTGGGTAGGGTTAGGGTTTTTACAAAGAAATGGGTTAGAGAAGGTGGAGAAAAAAAAAAGAGGATATAGAGAAAAAGTTAAATTTAAAATAATTAAAAATATCTAAAATAAAATAGATAAAATATAGTGTAAATTTTACAAAAATTTGGTTTGACTTTCAGTGGTTTGATGATTTTGATTACAGTGGTATGATTCAAAATTGGATTATGAATTGGTTGGTCAATTCTTCTCTATTTGACTTCAAGGATTTGAGTTTGAGGAGTGGATTTAAAGATGGGATTTTATTTGACTTTGTAATTCACCGTGATAATTGAGAAAATAACTCAAAATGAGTATTATGGGATTTGAAGTTCATTACGAATCGAAATTATGTAAACATGCTCAATGAATTTGTCGATGAATTTGAATTGAAATTTATGGCTTTCAAATCCTTGACTCCCAAACACTTGTATCAATCTCACTCAACTAATCTCTACAAAGAATCGCAACTTAGGAATAATGGAATTCATGACATCTTGTCCTCTGACTTGGACTACTTACTCTTTTTGGGGAGTGCATGATTGCCCTAAATCACCTATAAAATGGATAGCAAACAAGGACAGGGATATCACAGCCAGTGTATTTGAGCTCATCTAAGATCTGTTACTAAAGCCCAAAAATTAATAACCGAGCAAGCGATGGCAAGGAATTCTATTGTGATTTTTCTGTCACTTAACCTTCTCTTCTTCACTCTTGTGAGTGGCCAGAAAGTAATTCCATCAAGCAACACCAATACCTGCCCCAAAGACACCTTGAAATTTGGGTTATGCGCAGATCTTCTTAATTGGTTGATTAATATTCGCATTGGTAACCCTCCCAAAGACCAATGCTGTGGTCTTATTAATGAACTTGTTGACCTCGAGGCTGCCGCATGCCTTTGCACAGCTATTAAAGCAAATGTGTTGGGCATCATCCATATAAACATCTCTGTCGCCCTTACCTCCATTCTTAGCACCTGCGGGAAGGGTGTTCCATCTGGATTTCAATGTGCTTAATCTCACTAATTTCAAAAGTGCTCCATGGAATTTCATCTTTTTTTTTTAAACTGTTATGGATCTTTTATATGGAAGTGAAACAGTAGGATCTTTGTGTCCTAATTCTAAATAAAATAATCTCCTCTAAAAATAATAATAATGCAGGTAATACTGAGCTTATTTAGAAATGATTTTACATGTTAAATCTATGCTTTCCTATTGAATTGTTGAATACTTTTTGGTAAACTTTAATGTGGTTGAAAGTTAATAATCTTGACACGAGCACTTGTCTCGCCATTGGTTTCCAGAATTTTGAATGACGATCAACTGTAATACCATTTGTTAAGGGTTGTGCCCTTTACCCTGTTAACGCGACTGTTACCTTCAAACTTGCATATTGCAATAAATTGGATTATGAACAAGTGTTCGAAAGAAATGACCAAACGCATAAATTCTTTAACCAATACTAATAAATTGCTAATTTCACATTTTTATTCAATTTGGCAGCCACCTCTCTTACATCATTATTCTTAAGAAAATTTTAGAATGTAAGGTTAACAAAATATATTAGTAATCTACAGGTATACAAATTGAATTATCTTAATCAGTAAATTATGACGGACATGTAGCAATTGTAGACTTTTGTTCACAAAAGTTTTATAGATCCAAATCATATTTAAAAAGAAATATATTATTATTATCTTTACATAAAGCATTGAGTTTGATGTTGTCACTTTGTGACAATTATTTGATAAAATTGTTTTGATATATTTTCACAAATGACAATAAGTCATGTGTGATACATTAGGTTTTTTTTTTTTTTTTTGTTAATGAAATTATCGTGCATTTTCACATACATCTTCACCACAATCGACGTTTCTAGATATTTGACTAGGCTAATCAATTGTCTGCAACATATAAAGATACTTGGGTATAATTTCTTATTTCACTATAAGCTCTCATTACCAACAAAAAGAAAAGATGACAACATCATCACGAGTCTCAAATCCTATGAGGGATGAATGAAGGCCACAATGTGTTCATGGGATAATGCTATGATAGACCGAGAGTATTGCTCCTTATATCTATCTCTTTCACACAATGAGGTTTAATGTGTGTGGACCCCATACAAAGTTGTGTAAAAGAGATAGATACAAAATTACACCTTGGAGTAATATTCTCGGTGTACCATAAAAAAATCCTGTCGTCATGGTAGTCTGAGATCTTATTCGTGATTCTATTTCGCAACAAAGCTGAAAAAGTGATGGTGGACTTCCTCGAGACAATTGTTATACTCCTAGATTTGTGTTCAAAGATCATTGGAATTTAGTGAATTTAAACTTCTCATGCTTAAGTTTTTACAAGCATAAGAAAATATAATAAATGACTCAATTAATATATGAGAAAATTACTTCATTCGAAGAGAATAAAATATCTTCCTCAATGTTTTCCTTGGTCCAATTTTCGGTTGGAACTTAACATAAAAAACCGAAACACTGAATATAAAACATGTTGCAGAATTAGCTCCAGACCCTAAAGCTCTCAATATCTTTTTTGTTTTTTGTGATTCTCGCTATATTAATATACTTGTCATAAAATGGGAACTGAATCATAATGGTATACAAGTTGTGAATACGAAAACAATCATGATACTCATGTAAAGGTGTAATTTTTCTAAAGCTCTTTTGTTAATAGCTATTAAAATTCTTAAATAATATATGTGAAACCAACAAACAAACCAAACTGAGAGCTAAAAATTTATGTTTGTAACGACTCATGAATTCCAAAAACATGTACTGGGATATATTGATATGACAAGTCAACAAAGAATTTGAAGATGTCATTAATTTTAACTTATGGTGATCCACCATAATACATAGATAAACCCAAATTTTGAACGACTATTTTTCAAGCAATCCTATGAATGGAAGGAAATATTTCAAATTTTGAACGACTATTTTTTAGCAGTTTTCCCCCTCCTTTGTAAGCTGAAATTTGAAATTTTGGTAATTAATTTTCAAACCAAACCCTATTTAACGGAACGCACGTGAGTGACACATGCATTTTTCGTCAAATATTTAATGGAATTGGAGCGTGAGACTAAAATTGCACATTTTTTTGACATGAAAGATATAAATTGCCGAGATCCATAATATTGTAACAAATATTGCATGTGGGCTAAGTTACAGGACCAAAAATGCATTTTTCCCACATTTTGTCACTATTGTCTTTTTCTTTTCTTTTTTTTTAATGGTACAAAATATGAGATTTTCCCAACTTATTGATGACTATAATGTCCTTACATTTCCGAATAGGTAGATCGAGAAAACATTATTTTCCGCGTGAAACTGGAGCCCTAGCAGACTGTAAGACTACCCGTGATTCCGTGAAGCCTGCCATGCAAAACTGTGTGAGAAAATGATAACAAAATTGCTCAAACTATTGACTCCAATTAATAATTGTTCTATTATATTAATTTGTTCGAAGCAAAGTGGATCAAAATCCCCAATTTTTGTACTCCAACTAACATCTTATATTGATTTTTTTGTCACTCTAACACAACACTTTTAAAAGATTGGTAACATTAATGTCTAGAATACAGTAAAACCCACAATATCTGAGATCCACCAAAACTTCATGATTAAAAGTCGTTCCGAGTCCAACTATTTGATATATTAGAGCAATCACAGTACTAGTTTCGTTCCTTAAAACATTCTTTTTATTTCTGTGTTTTTGAGAAATAATTAGTTAGAGCATTCAATTATCGAATAACGAAATTAAAGATAATCGAATATTGTAGAATCAATGAATCTATCAATATTAACAATAGCTAGTAAATGAATCAATTAGAGCAATTTGTGGAACATGAATTTGATATGATAGATCAGATACATACAAATCGTTCACATCTAGATAAGTTAGAAAAATGTAGTGATACAGAATGGAATGGAGCAAAGGAACATGGCAATTTGCAATCCTTCCTCACTAGCATCCAATAGTTTGCCCAACCTATGCTCCATTGCTGCAATTCTGCATGCCAGCTAAAATCATGAGTGAACATAATTTCTTTAACATATCTTCAGAAACAATTCACCATCATTTAATTTCTTCCCTATAAAAACTCACTTCTTCCTACATATTCTCACACCCCAAAACCCTTTTCTATCTCCCCTCCCCACAAACCTCAATATATACAACTAGCTAGCTAGGGTTACTTTGAGAAAAATGGCTTCAAAGAAGAACATATCAATTGCCCTTTTCTTAGTAGTAAACCTAGTATTCTTCACTCTTGCTAGTGCATGTGGATCTTGCCCTCCTCCTAAGCCGAAGCCAAAGCCATGTCCTCCGTCGTCGCCTACCCCTAGCAAGGCCACTTGCCCTAGAGATGCCCTAAAACTAGGCGTATGTGCAAATTTGCTTGGTGGGCTAATTGATCTCACCATTGGAACGCCACCAAAAACTCCATGCTGCACCCTCATTCAAGGTTTAGCCGATCTCGAGGCGGCCGTTTGTCTTTGCACCGCCATCAAAGCCAATGTTTTGGGCATCAACCTTAATGTTCCCCTCTCTCTGAGTTTGCTTCTTAATGTCTGCTCCAAGAATATTCCACCGGGCTTCCAATGTGCCTAAACCAATCAAAGTTTCGGATCCGCTAGTAATTTTTATTGTCTTTTCATGGGACTTTTCTCTTATTATTTCTTCCGATTTCTACGTTTCTGAAATGCTTCTTTTTTTATTATTATTGAATTCTTGTGCCTGGTAATCTATTGTTTTCTTTTTAGAATAAGCTGGGAAAGAAAAAAGAATGATAGGAAGAATGACTCTGCTCACTACGTGAGAGTGGCCTGGTGCTATCTGAGTCCATAATTTCTAATACTTCTTTGTTTTTACTTTAATTTCGTCCTCATTTGTACTGTTGTCAAAGTTGAATGTAAACGAATTGTTTAATTTTTGAATGGTTTATTACGTTAATTTGAATTGAAATTAGATCGCTCAATTCATATATAGAACCTATGACATGATAAACAAACGAGAATTTCGCTATTACAACGTATTGACGGAATGATACGTGTAATTACTAAATTTAAATTAAATATGCGTCAATCATTTAATAACCTGCAGCAGGAAATGCAAAAGAGTTTGCAATATTAAAAGAACATATTTGCATAATGGAGCAACTACGTAGAGATAGGTCTTGATGGTTGACGCGGAGGTCAATCATCTTCACGTTTACTTTTTTATTTTTTTGACAGATCTTCACGTTTACTATAGTATCATGAAATTGTACAGGTGTTTAAGTATTAGTTGCTTAATAAAATTATCATCTTTTCGAACAAATTTTAAAAAATTAAGCCTGTAAAATTCTAAATTGTTTAAAGTGGCTAAAGGGTTTAAAGTAGCTGAACAGGATCTCTAATTCAAAGAACCAATGAAGCCTAGTTATTTTTACTGCGAAATTGAGGCCTCAAGATGTTATAGATGTCTTGAGTTCGACTCTCATCGAAAGCATATGTGTTTTTCTCTACTTTATAGTAGTCGTTAGCTAATTGTAATAATTGTTAGTTGATTTGTCATATGTCATAATTTAATATTTAAGCATGTATCATGTAACCAATTTATTAAAAAAAAATCACAAAACGATCTGAATCCTAGATCTACTCCAAATGGTATTCCTTAAATATATAAATAATGTAAAATTTTGAACAATTGTCATGTATATATGAATAATTGGAATATGAGATAGAACACAATTTGGAACAGAGGATTCGATATGCAAAGAAACAGACACAAGTTCTAAAAATGATAGGGTTAAATTCACTTTACACCCTTGTTTTATAGGGGCTGGTATCAGTATAATTACCCCTTTTATTAATACAAATTTCAATGACCCCTAAGCAATATTGATAGACAAAATTGTTCTTAAATTGTGTACATTGAAATTTACTTTGTGCCCCTTATTTCAAGCATTAGTATTTTCCCCCCTCCTCCCACCCACAAAAATTTAAATTAGCTTGATTCAATTTGTATTCAATGCCAAGCTACATAAATAAATCAACCTTGAATTATATAAATTAGTAAAATATAGTTAAAAGGATATTCATATATATTAAACTTA
Organism: Buddleja alternifolia; assembly: GCA_019426215.1. Classification (NCBI taxonomy): domain Eukaryota; kingdom Viridiplantae; phylum Streptophyta; class Magnoliopsida; order Lamiales; family Scrophulariaceae; genus Buddleja; species Buddleja alternifolia. The sequence goes on along the minus strand of CM033399.1, from coordinate 12,511,898 downwards.
AAACTATCTAACATAATTTTTGCTAGCATATCGTTTTGTATTTTTAATTTGTATGAGATAGTATTATTCTTTGTTAGCATAATATATATCTTATTAACACTGAAAATTTATTCGATGAGAAAGTAATAAAGTTAGTAGTTAAAAAAAATAAAAAAAGAGTCAACTCACATAATGGATGACATTCTTGACATTAATTTCACATTGATAGTTATTATATATCCCCTGAACCGGTAGCAAGAGATTCCATAAGACAAGCATGATAGAACCACAAACCCTCAAAACAAAAACCAAAAACAAAAAAACTAAATTAAATGATCAGTACATTTACAGAGGGGAGCAAACAAAACCAGGTGGAGGAGTTAACCCACAGGTAGCCAGCACTTGAAGGGCAATAGGAAGGAAAATATTGAGGTTTAGAAGCTTAAGCCTTATTGTTGTGCACAAACAAATGGCGGCTTCTAGCTCAAGCAACCCTTGAATCACTGGGCAGCATATATTCTCAATTGGATTTCCAATCCCAACATGCACTAATCCTCCTAGCACGTCAAGGCAAAGCCCCAGTTTTAGTGCATCTATGGGGCAGGTGGCCGGAGGTGGTCTGACACCCGGGACGCCTCCTCCACCGCCACCGCCACCTCCAGGAGGTGTATAAGGTGGATAAGAAGAAGATGGCGGCGGTCTTGTCCCTGGAGGATTGGTTATTGGAGGTATTATGCCAGGAGGGTTGATGATAGGTGGAATGATGCCTGGAGGGTTAATTATAGGTGGGATTATGCCCGGAGGATTTCTAATTGGTGGTGAAATAACTGGTGGTGGCATGATAATAGGTGGCACGATGACCGGTGGATTATTTATAGGTGGTAACACTCTTGGTGGTGCTCCACCTCCACCCCCATGGTGTGGTGGAGACGGTGGGTGTGGCCGGGGCCTTCTTGGAGGGAGAGGCCTCGGGGCTGATGGTGGGCGGTGATGGGGTGGCGAAGGCGGGTGGGGACGAGGAGTTGAAGGCGGGCTAGGGCGTCCGTAGGGTGGATAAGGGGGAGGGCAGTTTTGTTGCCAAGCATAAGCAGGTGGCAACGTCATTAACATGCAAAACATGCACATGAAGAACAAAGCTGTAGTCTTTGAACCCATGTCTTACCTAGGGTTGACAAAGGAAAGGATTGATTTTACTTTCTTCTCTTTACGTTAGTTGAGTCGTGATAAGGGTTTTATAGGTAGAATTTTGTAATGGTGTGCTAATAATTGATAAAGGGCAAATGTGTAAATTCCTGATAAATAGCCTAAAGGTAATGAACTGGGATGTAGAATTGGAAATTTTGTAAGGTTGTTGGTAATTTGAGAACTTCAATATCAACCCGTGACTGACTGCAAGCTCAATCCGTGATGTGGGTTTCTTTGATTTCAATACAAGTGTAGTTTGCACGCATTTTCATCCTTCTTTTTCTGCATGCTCCTTATGTTTTCTTCCTTATCTCTACTCCACTTTTGGTCATTTAAAATAATAATATTTATGCATGGTTTGACAGGTTCATAAACTTTATCAAAACCGCGACACCACCCTATCCCAACACGTGCCCCACCGCATTTGACGGATTGAGGTTTGGATGGGTCGATCTCTAGTTGATTTTACAATCGAATTTGGTTTTTCATTTACATAGACCGCACTCGACCACCATTTATATTCTATTCTAAAAATATGAACGATATAGGACGATTTACATTTTTAACTCTTTTGTGAAGACTAGTAGAATACAAATTTATATACTAAAAAATTTCAATATTCAAATACTGTATCTAGAAATATAAGAAAAAATTTAATTTAAACTTGTTCATATAAAACATGTCGATATAGAATGTATTTAACTATAATATAAAACTGAAAAAAGAAAAAGATACATAGAGTCTAAGTTGCACGAGAATTCACAGTTGATCGGTTGATCTCATTCAGACCATACAGTGCACCTCTAAAAGAAATTTTGCAGTTGCAAATTGTTCGCGAACGCCACCATAGTTAACTTGTACACATTATGGTTATGTATGTATGCAAGTAAACAAAGCGCAATTTTGAAAAAATCATTTAACAATTGGAATCTATACTAAATTGGCATGGCTAATGCAAGTGAGTGCTTGCTACTAATTTTCACCTTATATAGAATTCGGAATATGACTCTTAGAATTCTAATCTATATAGTAATGACAATTAATTTAGTGTAAGGTGACTATTCAGTTTCTCTTTTACGACCATTCATTTTTTTAGGTTAGTAGTGAAATAAAATAATATGGGCTAATTTGTACTCTTTTTCAATACATATTTTCAATACATAGTTGATCTATATATTAGTGGTAATTAATTTAGTGTGAGGTGATCATTCAGCTTCTCTTTTATGACCATTCATTTTTTTAGGTTAGTGGTGGGATAAATATGGGTTAATTTGTACTCATTTTCAATACATAGTTGAGGGTAGAAATGTAAAATCACAATTTGAACGAACACTAAAATATCCATACTTTTAGTATAGTATAGACTAGAATACCCTTATAGTAATAAAGTAGTAAATGCCCTCAAATAAAAGTAATGCTAATTCCAAAGAGTTATTTTTTAGGTTTTGTTTAAGTTCGTTTCGTTTTCCGTTGCTTGTGTTCTTGTTCTTTTGTTTTATTTTTATTTTTATTTTTGTTATCTTGTTGTCTTGAATTTTCTATTGTTTGATTCCTTTTTGTTGGTGAAAAATGGATGAGCAGGCACATCACGATATGACCATTAATTCATGCGACGACATGAGACGAAACGAGATGTGCACATAAGGCAAAGAAAGAAATTTGAACCGAACAACACCATCTGATGAACAAGGATTATCAAGAGATAAAGGAGGAGAAGACAAGGAGCACAACACATGACATTGTTAGGTTGTCTCGTTCCTTTCTTTTTCTCTCTTTTGTTATTTGTTTTTCTTTCATCTCATTATGTGAATCTTCTTGTCGATGTTAATTCAATGAGAACACTGAACGGTTTATATCTGGGGGGCTTCGTTCATTTTTCATTGTCTGTTTTGGGTTCGCGTGCTAGAACAAAAAAGCTAGGTTTGGGGGTAATAGGAGACATCCACTTCGCTTACATGTCTTGAATGCAATTCTTTTGTCTATGCTAAGTTATTTTGTTACGGAATAGCATGACTTGTGTGGTAGACTTATTCATTGGTAGTGATTCTAGTTTGATGATGATAATTGGTGTCTCCTGTTAAGTTTGATCTCAAGTTTATAACTAATTGGAATGGGAAAGAATGAAGTTGATAGAGCAAAAATGACATTTCTATATCATAAGCACTTAGTCTTTTGATTGGTTGTTATCTAGAAAACTTAGTTGAAATCAAACTTTGTTGAGTATTGTTTATATTCTTGAGAACTAGAATTAATTTTAAGCTTTTCTTGAGCCATTGAGAGAGAACTTAGTGCAAGATATGAAAAAAAATCATTTTGTAGGTACTAGTTTGTTAAGTTGTTTGCTACTTTGAAAAGTTTGAATTGGGCTTTAAACAAGATATGGAGTAACGTTGAGAATAATGGAATCGTATTTCAATGAACCAGCTAACTTTTCAAGTTTGTGCTATTTTATAGTTTTTATCTTGAATGGGGGTCTTCAAGAGTTTAAGTTTGTGGGTGTGATAATTTTGAACTTTATAGCATTATCTAGCTTTTTTATTCGGTGAATTCCATGCTCTTTCGCTGTTTCATGTAAGTTGTTTCAAGTATTTTTTTTGCTTTTTCGTTGTTGAGTCGTCTTTAGTAGTAATCTAGTTGTTTTGTTATTTTTTTGTTATGTATTGTGCGTTTTTAGTAATTCTAGAGTTTGAGGAGATGCAATTGGATAAATTTGTGTTTTCTAGGTCCTCATTCGCATAAATCAACAAATAGGAGCAAATCGCAAAGAATGGAGATAAGATAAGAAAGCATCAAAACAAAATCTAGGACCCTACACGTCATGTCGTGGCATGCCACGGAGCGCGCATAGGCAGCCCCTCCCATGTAGAAAAATGAACAGTCTATGACGCGACATGGTGCGAGAAATGCGAATACCAGCTCCTGAATTATTAGCCAATGACCATTCAGCACTCTTTTATTACAGTGTGGTTTTAAAACTTAAAAGATAGGCTTTAACTGTTCTACTAGGGTCGGACTCATTGGTGTTGGGAAAATTAAATCCACATGACACATAAATAAGATTGGATCGACTTACCTATAAACGCAGTGGAAATTCGTCAATCCATATGTCCCTAATCTGACTTGTCTACAAGCCGTCTTGATTGAATCACGATCATATCTTCACTTTCCTCGCCGTGGTGGATCAGCTACCAGAGCAATCCACTTGTATTTGCACACCTTAAACCTATGGAGACTTGGTGATTCTCCAAAGAGGGATTGAGAGAGAAAGCATTTTAGGAGAGAGAACATAGAGAGTTTTCTGTGAGATGAAACGTGATTTCAGTTATGATCCCAAGATGAGAGGGATATGATATAAATATCATATTTCCTACACAAGGAAGAGTTCCATCTATTCAGATTCAAATGCCACCAAATATGGCATTAAATCTAGCCCAAATATGGATATCAATTGGGTCAAGGGTCCAAACCCAACCCAATTTCCTACAATTGGAAACCGTTAGATTAGAGTAAATTGAGCATAAAGTCAATGGCAGTAATAAGATTAAAAAAGAAGGCAATTTTGGACATTGAAAAAAGATTTTTAGTCACACAAGGAGAGAGATGAGAGGATTAGACTTTTATTAGGCAGAGAGAAGAGAGTGAGGAACTGAGAGAAAAACAAGTCTTGAGCGAAAGTAATGAATTTTTACAAGAATAAGAAGGATACAAGCGAAGATTGACATCACAGGGCAGAAGAGAATTTGGTGTTCACGTTTAGTTCTTTTCTCATTGGTTAGATCTTTCAATTTTAAATTCGTAGAATGTAAACATGAATTCTATTAGTTATTACTTGCTTTTCCAAACAATTATGAGCTAAATTTATAGTAGGCATACCCCGGAACTCTAGTTATTTGGATTAAATGTGATGTTTTATTTGTTTATAGTTTGATTCTTCATCTCATTACTTGTTTAATCTTGTGCTTAATGCCTCAATTAGCTTGATCGCCTATTTTGAGTACTTGTTTACTTAATTGAACAAGACATAGAAATATTAAGTATAGATCTTGAATTAAACAGAGAAGGATAATGATACTCGCCTTTCTCGATCCATTTTTTTTACGCGTGAGACCTAAAGTGCAACTTTTGAGTCCTATGGGACCAAAAGTTCCATTGAAATTCCAATGGGACTAAATTCAAAATATGTGAAGTCTTATAAGACCAAAAGTTAAATTTTCCCTTAATTAATCTATGCCACAATATATACTAAACTATATTTTTTGCACAACGTATAATTTTAATACATTATATTCATAATAGTTTTTTTTTTCATATTTGTATCTTGAAACAAGTTTCTTTATCAACTAGTAATTCAAGAAGAACTCAAATGTGTAAGTGCTTATTGTTGGGATATGAACATAAAAACGTAGCGGAAATAAAAATCCCTAGGTGTTCATCTTTGAATTCCATATACAAACATTCAATATGGAAAAAGTTACAGTTTCTTCCAAATTAGCGTCTGTTTTAATTTGCTGATCCGAGCAGCCAAGATGTTGCTGCCTCCAAATTATCAAGTCGATCTAAAGCAAAAAATCCTCTTCTTTCTTTTTCAAAGAGACGACTAGGAGAGAGAGAGAGGTGGGGAATTTTTATCTTGACTTCTTTTCTTCTCACAATAAAAGTGAGCTTGGGTTTTTCTCTCTCTCTCTCTTGTATATATATTTATACTTGAGGAAAGACAAAACCCTTGGCAACCAAGTTAAAGGGAGTGGTGTTTGAATACCCACCCTAGGCTTGCACTAGCCTCCGGGCTAGTGCACCAACTTGGTTCCTAATTTTAATTATTTAATATATATATATATATATTTATCCAATAAATAATTAATTAAATAACTAAATAAATTAATTTAATAATTAATTCCTCCAAGAAATTATATATCATATTAATATTATTAATTAATTAATTCAATCATCTAATGATAAATCAATTATTTAATATTTAACTATATCAAATACCGACGAAGCCCTTCAAGTCAAAACTCAGTTTTTCCCTTTGCGATTATTTTTAGCGCGACTCTTTAGGTTTGTCTCAAAGGGCAGTTGAGAGCAAACCAAAGGATGTGCAAGTCACGTGGCTCACACCGTAACACATTTGAGAATGAATGATTATAATCATTCCAAAACTTTCATGTCATGAATTATATACGAGTATAAATCTTTTATTCTTATATCTCAGTCAAGTGAGGATCACGGTTCAATCAAACTCACGATACTTGACAATATGCATAGATCATAATGAGGCGAGGTCAATGAGTGTACTTTGATGTCTAACACGAGTAACTCTATTGCTTTGGCCAAAGACTTTTGACCTCACTCATCCATGTCGGCATATGATATATGCTCATTCACTTATGAGAGAATAAATTCTCTCTTATCAATCAATTAAGACTGCTACTTGCCCATCAAGTTGCATTTCGAGGTCGACCCCACCAATGGGTGAAATTGGATCTAACTACTCTAGTGACAAACTAGATGTGACAAGCAATCTTCAATGTGACCACTCAGGTCTAAGGCTCACGCGTACCTATCATAACAAATCAGTTCTGTCATTGACTGTCATAAAGTGAAACCCATGTGACATAACCGATTCGAATCATGTTCGAACTCATCAGTCCCACTAATGTGTCTATGACACAAGTGTTGGGAAAATTCCCTCGATGCCAGCAAGGAGATTAGAATATGAGGCACTAGTTTATATTGTACAACCCTTTATTAGTAAAGGCAAAATTGAGTTGATCATATAAATCTTGATGACATCTATAAGACTTGAATGAACAACGAGTCCATGTATATCAAGGAAAACCTTCCACTCCTTATAGTAGTTAAGCGGCTAGGCACTGGAAGGGTTTGGTACTTGATCACTTAAATGGTTTGCAAGTCGGAGAATCTCAATTGGGCATTGAGATTCGTGTGGACTTGTGTGACACATGCTCTGACAGGGAGTGACAGTCGAACACTATGGGATAGTGGAAGTTTGTGTCATAGATACATTGATGGGATTAATGTATTCGAACGTGGCTCGTAGTAATCCGATCGCATGGGTTTTTACTCATTGACTGTCGAAGATTGGATTACTGATTATGACAGTATGCATGAGCCTTAGACCTGAGTAATCACGTTGAAGATGTGCTTGTGATGTCAAGTTTGTCATTAGAGTAGTTGGATCTAATTCACCCATTGGTGGAGTCAACCTCGAAGTGCGGCTTGATGGGCAAGTAGCAATCTTAACTGATTAGCAAGAAGGAATTCACTGTCTCAAAAGTAAACAAGAAGTATCATATGCGATCATGGGTAAATCGGGTAAATGAGATTAAAGTCTTTAGCCAAAGCTCATGAACTAACTCGTGTTTGACACGGAGGGTAGTTCCGTAATCTCATATTACTATGATTCTTAGCATAGCATCGAGTCCTGTGAGTTTGATATTCCATGACTTCCACTTGATCGGGATACATCAGTTAAGGGCTTATACTCATACAATATTCATATTCTAGAGATTCGTAATGACATAATCATTTCTTAATCGGTTGGGCTACGATGTAGGGCCACGGTGCTGGCCAGGTGTCACCCACATCCTTTGGTATCCTCCCATCGCCAATCGAGACGGACCTACAGAGTCGCACTATAAAGGAATAGATCGAAAATCGTAGTTTTGTATTTGGAGGGTATTTTGGTAATTTGTCCTTTGGTAGGACGAATTAATTAATTGGACGAACTAGTTTAATTGGTTGTTTAATTGGATTAAACAATGGTAAATTAAATTAATTAATTTGAATAGTTAATTAACTGGGTTAATTAAATATTTAAATTAGAATATTAATTTAATCTATATTTATTTAATTGGATTAAATATGATATGATTAAATTAAGTGGACTAAATTGACTGGGTCAATTTAGCCCACATGGGGCGTCCAACTGGCCCACTTGGGCGTGTGATCATGGGCTTAAGTTGAAAGATTATTTAATCCTCCAACACAAACCCTAAAGAATAAATTGATACACACAATTTCACAATAAGTGAAATTTTCCACCAAAAATACAAGACAGTGAAAGATTCATATTGTCTCTGACAAGCCATCATGGGAGATGATCATGAAGATTTCCAAAGTCCATTCCTGCATGTTGATCTAGAGATGGAACAAGTGGACCGTTAAAGATTCGTGAGGATTAATAGAATACGCAAAAGGTAAGTTTTTCGTGTTCTTCGTTTTGTGCTAAAATCAACGAAAATTCACAAATTGATCTTGGCTTTTGGGAATCCGGATATGTTTAATTTCCGCTGCGCATGATACCAGGATTCCCAACAGTGGTATCAGAGCCAAATTTATTGGCTTCGTTGATTTTGTTTGTGTGTTTTTTCGTGTTCATACTGTATGTTCATGTTGAATACGCAAATTGATCGAAAAATCGAAAAATTGGATTTGCAATTGTTAATTTTGAAAAATTGAAATTTATGTCTTCCTGGCAAATCGATTGAATCCTGAGATTAATTGGTTGTTTTTACAAATCTGAAAAATTGGATTTTGTGAATTTCTGGATTGCAATCTGTTTTTGGGCTAAAATTTGTATTTTTGAAAAACTGATTTACAATCTGAAATTGTACAAGAGAAATTTTCTGGATTCGCAGTTCGTGGTGTTCTTCGTGTAGCCACTGTTCGTCGGTGATGAGGTGCTGGGTACCGCTCCGGTGAACTGGCCGATTGTCTCTGCTTTGAGCAGTGCAGGTCGATGCCGAAAAATTCCGATGAAGATGGCCGATTTTTTGCCGTTAATGTTTGTAGGCGAGATCGCTGCAAAGTGTCACGAAAATGCCGAAATCGACCTTAACACCACCGGATCTAGTCACCGCAGATGGTGGCGCAAGAAGCATCACCATGCACTGCTGAATCCAACAGAGGTTTTGTTGGCACCATCACCGGAGAAGACAAAGCTTGTCGTTTTTGTAGCTTTGTAATTTTTATTTAGCATCGGCATTATGAATATTTATATTAATAGTATATAATTTAAATTAAAAAAGAAAGACATAGTCGTCCATACGCAACGCATGTGCACCTTACTAGTATATGAAAAAAAAAGGGGAAATATAACTAAATGATAGTGTACATGTATGTGGTTAGATACGTATATAAGTTAGTTAGCTTATAGATATTTATGCATAAATTGTAAGTTGTAACTATTTTACAACTCAAAATTCAATATAAAATAGTGTCATTAATTTCTTCTACTCCTTTTCTAAATAACTTGAATGTTGAGTATGCTCTTTACTCCCCATTTTCTCACAAAGTTCTTAACTATATGAGAATGCATATAATTTTTATACAAGGAAAGAGTCTCTTTATTAGAATTTTTTTTATCTTTATCTTTTTATTTTTCTTTTCTCTTTTTGCTTTTTAGATTGATGTGTGGTGTAGTACTAAACTTGAATGGGAGACTTTTTGTCTAGGATGAACAAATATTTCTGAAATTACAGCCAAGCAGGACAAGACACATTTTGTCGTCTTAAAGAAAGTGCTGGGGGGCAGGGGAAGGATTACATTGAACCATTCTGCTTGGTGCAATTTGTTGCAGAAATTTTATCATCAGTTCGTTTAACGAAGTGATCACGTGACTCAATTTCTTCTGAATATTATAAATTCTTCCCATGGAACTAACTGGGAGTAGCGCACATATATATATATATATATTACAAGAAAGAAAGAACATTCCGTCACCAAATACACACTACATGGATTCTAATGAGCAAAGAAAAGGAGAAATGATAAAACTCAAAAATAAAGCTAAACGTAATGTCATTTTCTGAGTACATGAAAATATTTTGCTTACTAAAATTCAAATATCAAGCCGGTGGTTGAACATCTATTGCATAGCAAAATTACATAAAGCCATCCTTTCGTTGGGCCCTTTTCAATTACGCCCAAAAACAATATTCATTAGTATACTTGAGTTTTGGGATTTTCTTAATAAACAACTTCAATTTTCCCTTCATCACCGATGTGGGATGGGGATAATACAGGATGTGTGCCCCAGGTTTAGTCATGAGAAATACTAGATTATTATGCAAAAGACTAATTTGTCAACTTCCCAAACACGCAAAATTTGTTTTCTGATGAGAAAGTAAACACATTTTTCCTGTTATTTATAAGAGGAAATCATGGTCCTTGACATTGGCTGGCACAAGTAGGCTGTAAAACAAACAAACTCATTTGATACAGTTCTACATCAACGCTAAATCTCGTTTGACCTCAGTTCGTTAAGATAACAAACTAAGTTTTGATTTTGTTCAATGAATCTTGAAGCTGGACTAGGTTAATAAAAAATGACAATTTAAAATCAAGTTGTTCAAGCTCAACTCGTGTTTGACTAGAGTTTAGATCTTTCAAGCTCGGCTAAGTCAAACAATTAAACCAAACTCAAGCATAAATTTTGAAAGCTCGATAACAATTCGAACAACACCTTATCACCCTAGTCACTGATTTTGCATTCTTGATGAGGACTTTCATCCTTTACCAGCAGAAAAAACAGGATCCTAAAGCTTCTCGTAGTACGATATACGTCTTTGTGCTGAAATTATTTCAAAGAGAGATTCTGATTCTCATAATGTCCTTCAAATCCTTTCCCACTGTTTCTATCTTCCTCGTCCACGGTGAATGAAGTCGATGAGGTGGATGGTGCAGTTATCAGAGTGAAAGCTGGTCTAGCTTTCACCTTCCTTCGCCATCCGTGTAGTGATTTTCTCACATTTTCAGATATTATGGTTTTCTTGTACTTAGAACCCATCTGCATCGTCAACAAAATCTCGTAAAATGGGAAAAGAGTAGAGACATTAGACATGCATGGAGAGTGTGACTCTGTGTTAGACCATTTCTTATTACTTTACCTGAGTAACAATAACATAGAGAGGGAATGTGATAAAGCTACACCAGAACTGGGACACAACCCTGCACATAAATCAATTCAATATATATATATACAAGTTTTTGTTTCATTTTCAGATCATTGGAGTATTAGCATCAAAGAAATGTACCCAAATGTCAGGCGGATTACTAGGAAACTACCATCTCCCCTGAAACATGATGGTTCCTTTATTTCCCACTGATTAAAAAAAATATTGAAGGATAGTCAATTAACAAAAATAATAACGATAATACACGATGTTTGATATACAGTAATCGGGCGTAATAGAATAATGAACTCCACTACTGACTCAGTTGAAACAGCTTTTGCTATTATAAGAGGGTGTAAATCAATAAGCTTTCTTGAGCTTAATAATTACCAATGCCAGAAATAAAATAGATTGCGACTAAGTTCTCTAGTTAAATATTCTTGAAACAAGATTGTTCTTTCTGTTTGAGAATCCTCTCTATTCGTTTCGTTTGGAAAATATGCTTACGATGTGCAGTTTTCATAATAGAATGCTTAATTAAGAATATATATATATAGAGAGAGAGAGAGAGAGAGAGATAAGCACAGACCAAATCAACAAAGTCTTACCAGTGACCACAAATATGTTGCCATCTCAAGTGCATTCTGCATGCATTAGCACAACACCACAAGTAATAAAATCGATCGTTCTTGATACCTTCTTTTCTTTCTAAACCAATTTCAAGTAAAAAGAATAGGCGAAGTTGAGTTGAGTAACCTGGAAAGATACAAATTGTATCAACCGAAGAAGGAACCTGGGATTGCCAAACCAGAAAAGCTCATCCCTCAGATTGAACTGCTGAAATTCTGTCCATTGACTCGACCCCATGATTTCAACGGCCAGCTTCACAACTATGCGATGCAGTTTTGTACCAACCACGAGGATCAACTACTCAGGCAAAATTGAGATAAGTTATAAAGAAATATAAAAAGACCGTTTATTTTTTAAGATGAGGGAAGTAGTTAAAAACATACAATGGCGGGAAGGAATGAAATCCAGAAGTATATATTTGTTCCTGAGGGCATAAAACATTACATTTTAGATTAACAATAGCAAAAGATTGCAGAAATAATATTCAATATGATTTGAACGGAAATTGCATTGCGAACATCCACTCCAATAAATTGTTTTACTTTGCCAAATATATTTATACAAGTTTTTTTTCAAGAACAACAACTTTGATTTTGACTGTCAACAGAAAATAATTACCATAATACAAAGACACTTCATGAGACTCATACCGCATGCTCTACACGATTAAATAGATAAAAGAAGCTATGCACGTTTACAAGCATGTTTCGCATCCAATATTTCATTATTAGCAGTTGATCTCAAGTCACTAAAATATATATAAAAAAAAAGTTATAAGAGAGTAAAAAAACAAAGATCATTGACGGGAAATTTTATTTTTCAGAATATATTCAAGACGCAATGTTGAAACCAAAACCTGCTATTTTAACAGAAATACAAATGAAGGGAACTTTCTTTTAGCATTCCTACATGTAGTGACATGCTTCTAATTTAATTCTGAAACAACTTTACCTAATCAATTCCTTTTATAGGTGCACAAAGACATGCAAATGGATCCTCATTCCGTTTCATCAGCGTAGCTATATTTTTTGCATCGACGTGCTATTTATTACAATCGAGGGGAAAGAAACCCCTCTAAACTCTTTAACCACAACTTCATGGTAAAGATAATTTGAGTTACAGGAATTTACGTACCATGAAAGCCTAGAATAGTGCAGGAAATAGCAAAAATCCAAAGAGGGACACTGCAAAACAGGGCAGAATTTATTAACATTCTTTCAATTTGTATCTATGGTTAAAGAAGCTTTAGAGATTCGAAACACTATAGTTCATTGTCTTTATTGAATAAGATAAAACTAAACCAACCCACAAAATAGAACTTATTATTTAATCTACTGCTAAAACCACTCTAAGAAATGCAGATCTTGATTATGACCCAAAAGATGTACAGGGAATCTAAAACTGAAGCTAGACCGATATGCAGAAAGAACTGAACCAAATAATAGAAATGTTTTGTGTTATAAAGGTGGTATCATAAGACTACAATGTTCTGATGAAAGCAATATTAACGAATATGGATATGCTCCACAACGGTGTCAAGAATTTAGTTGTATTTCCAGAATTAAGTTCAATTGAGCTCAAGAAGAATGGATATTAATATAAAAGATGCATAATTGTGTTAACTAAAGATATAGAAAGTTTCGTTTATATATCCTTTAAAGCCCGTTAACTATAAATCACATACATAAATTGTCTTTTATGTGTAATTCACTTAATACCCTTATTATGGGAATTGGAGTATATGATTACATATCAGGTTATCAAGGCACAAAGCATGATAAGATTAATTCACACTTTGTATGCTCCTTACAAACATGTGGACGTAATTCTGTAAGTACCTCAGTTTCAAAAAGGAAGTAGAGCAAAAACCGTGTTAGTCGTCTTTCTTTTAAACAACCATTACAGGACCAAAAAGCAGCTCTTTACAGATGCTCCATCAACAGAGACTTTTAACTCACGTTTAACAAAGGAAGAAAAAATATCCTACATGTGAGAAAAAATTAATCTACAAGAGTTCCAAGATCTAGCAGACGCGTTTTTAAGGGGCTAACTCCGCAAGCTCGATTTTCTAGCTTGTATCCACCCTATATAGAAAGAAAATGTGGCGTACACATCATATAACGGACTCAACCCTATGCATAGGCAAAAGAAAATCAAATGTGAAGCTTTCACATAATTCTAAATCACAATTGCTAAGGCATGCAAGACTACATCACGAACACGAAAATTAATCAGGCAATCATTCTGTAAGATATTATAGAAAACCAAACATTATGGTGGTTGATAAGAGTCGTTTTTACGTGTTTTTAAGCCCTTACGTTTATGTTTTAGATTCATTTATCACTTGATTTATGCCACATATGCGTATAATCTATGTGCTTATTGAGTAAAGGTGGAAAATCACTGCAATCGACGTAAAGTGCACAAAAACACAATATTTCAGTATATTTTGAAATCGAATTTGAGGAAGTTTTCTTCTATAAAGTTGTATATCTCCGTCTTGGCTTCACGTGGCAACTTGAATCATCCAAATCCAAGGTCCGTGGAGAAAGTTATGAAGAAAACACAATTGCTGCGCTGAAAAGCAAGAAAACGGTTCAGACTCTGCATCCGGCGCCTAGGCGCCACCTCACCAGCGCCTAGGCGCCGTTCAACTTATTCCCCAAGCCATTTAGGCCACCTGGACCGCGCCTAGGCGCCATTTAGGTCACGCCTGGGCGCCGATACAGCGGTTTTGAAGGTATAAAGGCCAAAAATGAAAGGAAAGAAGGGGGGTTCAAATTCTAAGTGAATTTTGGGGATTTCTTGGGATTGGGACCTCACATTTCATCACTTTAGAAGAGCAAAAGAGAAGGGAAAGAAGGGATTCAAGCCTCCAATTAAAGATTCGATCATCAATTCAACATAGGGAGTTTCTTAGCTTTAGATTCATCTTTGTCTATGAACATGGATCTTATGCTTAGCTTTTTCCTTATGCATTTTATGAGTTAAATTGTTGAACTAGGGACATGAGAAGACCATGTTGTTAGTATTGTGATAATAAGATCGTTTTCCATTTCAATTCATATATTGCTATGTGTTGTGATTTTGTGGTTGAATGCCTTACGTATGCTTGATCAACATGTGTTTGATATCATGCCTAGGTGAATTATTCGAGAGAAAGTTGACTTAGTGTGCAAGAATTTCACAACATCACCGACCAAATAGGAATTGCCCTAGACATAGGTAAAGATTCCCGGGTGAAGTCGTTTGATTTTAATCGAGAAAGCTCTAGTTCTTTAATGCATGCTTAGTGGTTAGATTTCCGGGTAGACATACTTAGGAAACCACCAATTAAGTATAGGAGTCTATCACGAGACATCGGTTATTCTTTACCTTAGGAGCTTTCACCATAGCAATGTATGTCTAATGAATTGGTAATGATCTTAGGATAGCAATACGCAACATGTGCCCGAACACGAGCCTTAGTCACCTCTCCACATTGGAAGTTTAATTTCTCTTTACTTTCGCTTTAGCTTATTTTACTTTCCTTTTTAGTTAAATCTCTAATTTACTTCCTTTTGTTATCGAAAATCACAAACTAGAATTCAAGTCCTTGTGGTTCGACAACCCGGACTTACCGTCCACTTATTACTACACACGACTAGTGCACTTGCTACCAAAGCACGTTAGCTTCTAGCGTGTCAGTGGTACGTACCTAATGCCAACAATATTCCGAAATTCTTCCTCCATACTTCGAAGCATGTAATTGTGGAAATCGTAGGTGAAAGGTAATTGATGAGTCTGCAAAAGATATCAGAACAGAAAGATTGATAAATATGCTTTCTCTGTATACCAATATGCAGTAATACAAGTTCGGGTATCATGAAGTTTGTTCTTATACTCATTTTCCAATATATTGAATCAACAAATTAGGAATGAATTGGGTTACGTGTCCATCTACGCAATGATTGGCTATGACTATAATCAAAACACGGTTGTACCGCAGGCTTTTGCCATGTACATTACAAAACATCTCTCAAGATCACCAAATCTTCAAAATGTAAACTCTGTTCAGCACAACAAGGGTTTTTATTCGGTTGAATGATCTTATTCAATCAACATGGCCAACAGAGCCTAAAATCTGAAATACTTTTTTCGTTTGAATGATCTTATTCTTGTTTTTTAGCAATATGACTGCGACCTGAAATGAGTTATTGAAACTGAAGAAGACAACTTACTGTAATAAACCCGAGTCGCAAAGCCATGTAGTCTGCTTGGTTAATTGAACTCCAGAATTGGCGACCGAAACAAAGCTGAGAGCAAAAGCTATTTTTACTATATACTATCAAAAGCGATGTCAATCCTAGAGATAAGAGACGTACAGAGGAAAATCATGAAACAGAATTATATGCAAAAGTATAAGAAATATAAATAGGACCACGATTGTTGCATGACTGAAAATATCGCCTTAGCCAGGTCATAGTATACATTAAGGTCTAGTGATTGAATTTGAATGAAGTTAAGGAGAAAGAGAGCACATATTGAATGTGATTTTTCACCTGTCTTTTGTATTCAAATTAAAAAATAAGAGTGTATTTTCATCCGTGCCTCATCCAATCTCCCCCCCCCCCCCTGCACACACATGTGTGTGTGTGTGAGTATTGGGGGGGGCGGGGGCGAGAGAGAGAGAGAGAGTCCACACAAGAATGTGTTTGTGCAGTAAACTTTTGATTCGGTCTGCAGCTTCTGTCGTTGATATCTATATGATAGTGCAACTTCTTTTATGGTAGTTCTAAGCTAAGATAATTCATCACTGGCATAGAGACATTAATTTAATACTAACTACTTTTCTTTTACAGTGAAGTTGATTTCCTATAACAAACTAAGAAGTAACATCACTTAATGATCAAGACAACCCGATTTCAAACAGGTTTCACAATAGCACATTTGGTAAATCATAATCCACTAGTAATTTGTAAGCATACCAGCCAAACAAAATGTCTGTGCTGACTCCAGGAATGAGAAGTGTGATTGACTATAAAACTTGATAGACGCATCATTCGCATACCATCTGTTCCTACATCTTGAGAATCTGTATCACATTTTTCAACGAATGAATTTATCAGTTTCATTTGGTTCTAAGGAGATAACCTTGTCCAAGAAATCATAGGAATCATGTCAATCACCAGCACAAGTGTCTGCAGTTAGCAAGCGTCGAAGAGCCATTGTCTTGGCATGATTTTCCCATGTTCTCCAGCTATAAATCTGCATTTCCGACAGCAAATTTTGAGAATGCTGCGTGAACCTAAGAGTCAACTTTGAAGATGAAATGTTGTTGACCTTGATCATGGCTAGTGCAATGGCCAAAAAACTGTAGGAGACATGGGTGATGCCCAGAACGAACATGAAGCGATGAAGCTGTTCAAGGCTCTCGTATGAAGCAAATGGTTCGCGACCCTGGGAGAAAAAGATGCTAAAAATAGTGAAGCCAGAAATGATCATAATTGTTACATCTACTATAGCTTATATTTTCAAATTCAGAGTAAAATAACAAACATTAAATTCTAAGAAAGAAAAGAATCTGAGATTTATGATTCATCCAAATGGGAGCTTGTGGATGAAACTTATCTAACATGAGCCACCTCAACTTGTTTGAATATTTCCTTTGACAAAGGCATTTGATACAAAATTCTGAAACCAGTACAAAATTAGACTCTTGGTTTTCTTTACATTTTATGAATAACCATAATTTCAAGTCTTATTAATAACTTAAATGTTTGTATGTGCTTAAATGAATCCACACTAAGCCACTCCTCATCAAAAAGTCAAATTTCTGTTAGCAATTTATGACACCCGTATTTCTGGAAGAAATTCAAATACGAAAAAGAAGTAACTAATCAGTCCTATTTACTTTGACAGAGATTGAAGTAGAACTTAGCGTAGTAAGCCAATACTGAATTCAGCAAATGCTGCAAACAGAAGTTCATGTATCTGCTAGACATCCCCGGGCAATGCATTAATTCAGTCAAAGAAATGGCTGTCAATACATTCCAGAACATGCATTTCAGTTCTGGATTATGCTAAAGCCTATCAATAATGCGTCATACTACATTTCATGAAATTATTAAAAAGAAAAACACAGATCATGGTGGAAATGGAAAAAACTAGTGTTGGTGCATTTACAATAATCTTTTCAGAGTAAACATGCAAAGAGTACCTTAGGACAAAAATCTTGATGCATCTCTTCCAACACCAATCGTGAAATCGAGGATTTCAAGTGTTTAGACCTTAGATCCACAACAGAGTTATTTCCAAATGGTTGATGCCTCACATGAACATGATTAATAGGCACACATGGATAGAAACGGCTGCTCAATGCCGATGACTTTACGCAAATTTTGGCCACAAAAATGGTCCAATGACCCATCAGCAGTGACAGAAGTCCAAATACCATTAGCTCTGGTTAACACCAAACAAGAAGCTCATATAATCCAAAATGCAAGCTTAACCAAAACATCAATAAATACTAAGGGAAAATTGCGATATTGGTCTCATAGGATAGAATCTTATGCATATTTAATCCTGTTGTCTTCAAAGTTGCAAATATAGTCCCATAGGATTCTTTTTTTTGCAATTTTTGTCCCGTCTGTTAAGAAAACAGATGGAGTTTCACAAGTGACATGCACACTTCTTTAAGGGTTAATGATAGATTGGATAAATTGCATAAATACCCCTGACTTTTACAACCTTAAAAGCTAGATGTTAATCAAAAAGTGAATATTTTTTCAAGTTTTACGTAATATAGGGGTTTGTGATTAAATTTGTGCAAACTAAGTAATGGCCACGTGTAAGACACATGACCAAACTAACGGTTCCGTCAAACTTTTAACAACGGGGCCAAAAATGCGAAAACATACGTGCTACGGGATTAACTTTACAATTTTATAATCAATGGAGCCAAAATTACAAGATCATATAGGATAATACTGTAATTTAGACAAATAGTAATTAATGAACAATAACAGAGCACACCTCTTCTTACCTTCCTTGATCTTGTCAAGTGCAGCAGCAAGAGGTTTCCTTTTAGTTCTATCCAGCCACTGCCACAGATTATTTTCATTTGTGAAAAACTTGTCAAAATTCAAGAATCTATGTGGGTCTTAAAGCGTGTTGGTTGAGCATAAAACTTAAAAAAAGGAAATTACATTACATATAGACTATATATATATATATATATATATATATATGATATAAGATTTAGAAATGAAAAGAGGTTAATAGTAATACCTTGCCAAACTTCTTCAATGAAGCATGAATGAAGAAGCCAATGGTAACCAAGAGAGTGATGACAGTGGCAACAGCCCAGGTGGGTGTTTCAGCCAAAGATCGTCCTTCCCTAGTTTCCATTTGCAAAACACCAAGCTATCAAGATTTTAAGAGAATACCAAAGGCTTCAATTAAAATTTAATCTTTTCCATATGAGATGTATTACGGCTTCCGAAATGGAAAATTTTGGAAAGTGGGTTCCAAGAATGAATGAATTATTAGAGCAAGTCATTTATGGCTGGGTTCGTAATTGTATTTATTTTGCATGTCAATTTGGTACGACATAGTTGGCGACCATGCTGCATATATATATATATATATATATATATATAGCATTATTAAATATGGCCGAGGTGGATTGATATAAAATAACGAAGCACAACGGTCCCATTGTCATTAAGGTTCTATATCTGGTTGTTATAAAGCAGATTGTAACTTCAACTACCATTTCGGATCCTCCGTTATAAAGTAATATTTAATTCCATATTTCTTTTCGTCTATGCACCACGTATATAATAATGTGAAATGCAAAATAATATGTTGTTTTAAAATAAAAATTCTCCAATGCACAATGAAATTACTGACTTTTATTTTTGAATCATTTAATTATACTAACTCTCCTTCTTATTTAACATAATTACACCTCAATCAGCTCATTTTGAGAATATAATAAGGACCCTCTATCAGAGACGGAGCCAGGATTTTGATTAAGTGGGAAGGTCGAAATGTAAAAATTATATATATTTAATATTTATTTCTACACATTTTTTTCAGTGCGATTACAATTATTTTTTCATGAAAAAAAAAACAATTTGTACCTAATATTAACATATAAATCATAATACGAAATATAAATATTCTCACAAAAAGTTGTTTGTGAACAAAAAATGGGAAGCAATCATTATTTAAGATAATTTAACAAAAATATGCAAATCACAACTAAATAAACATAGTACTAACCTATTTATTAGATATAATTTTGGGCATTCTAAATTGTACTCGACGTTTTTGCATTACATCGAACTCGTCAACGATTGAGTCGATATTGAAAGTCTGAGCAATTTTCTTTTCAATGCAAACTAATAATGAACTACTCAAAAAATTCATCTTCCGTCTTATTACACAATCTCGTCTCGGAAATTTTCATACTTGAAAATGCACGCTCTGTGTTGCAGTAGAAACAGGTAAGAGTCAAAATAAGCTGATCAGTTTATCTACCAGATAGTAATTTATTGTATTTCCTGCCTTTGATATACTTGGCCAAATACCACCAAAATATCAAACAATGATTTCCATTATATTGAACTTTCTAGTTACAAAATACTAATAAATCTCAACTTCCTACTAAGGCAATACTCGTCACCCCCTTAAACCTCTCTACATTATACATATATAAGTACACATATAAAGACAAAACACAATTCGATATCTTCTATCTTCTTCTTTTTTTGCTAAGTATATCTATCTATCTTCAATTTCTCTCTTCTCAAATTTTTTTCAATTGTTTCATAGATGCCCATCATGTATTTGTTGAGATCTTAAACCCTTTTTTTTTAATTAGAGTTAAGGGATATAAAGTGAAAAAATCAAACTCCAAAGATTTGTATTCAAATAATACAATAACTTCTTGAACTTTGAGATAAAAAAAACTATATTACACTTTCACCACCCATGGCTTGCTAAAAATAGATTAAAAGTCGTGAAGGGACATTTTTGCAATTGGTGAAATAAATTAAAAATATTCAATAGCACACTAAGAATATTTGAGTAATAGAGAGTGTAGATTTATGCCTAAAAGTGGGGGGGGGGGGGGGTGTTATTAGAATAATATAGGAAAAATAAAAAAATCTCAAAATAATATGTCTAATAAGAAGACGGCATACACCATGCCGTCTTCAAACAATTTTATTTTTTTAATTTAAGGAAAATTGAAGACGACATGATACATGTCGTCTTCAATTTTCCTTTCTTTTATTTTTAATTATGGAATAATACTTTTTTTCTTATTTTCGGCTCATTTTTCTCCCTTTTTCGTGCATTTTTAGGTTTCGACTTGAACATATAAATTATAAATTTTCATATAAATTTTGTAAACCCACAAGAATGGGATCATTTGGATGCCCGATTGAAGAAATACGACAAAGTTAAAGAGCAACATTTGAGCATTTTCTCCAAAAAAATAATAACTTTTTCCTTATTTACGGCTCAATTTTCTTCCTTTTTCGTGCATTTTTAGGTTTCGACTTGAACATATATATTATATAATTTCATATAAACTTTATAACGCCACAAGAATGGGATCATTTCGATGCCCTGTTGAAGAAATACGACAAAGCAAAAGAGCAACATTTGAGCATTTTCTCAAAGAAAATAATGACTTTTTCCTTATTTACGGCTCAGTTTTGTCACTTTTTCGTGCATTTTTAGGTTTCTACTTGAACATATAAATTGTAGACTTTCATATAAATTTTGTGACGCCACAAGAATGGGATCATTTCGATGCCCGGTTGAAGAAATACGATAAAGCAACATTTGAGCATTTTTTAAAAAAAAATAATGACTTTTTCCTTGTTTTCGGCTCATTTTTCTTCCTTTTTCGTGCATTTTTAGGTTTTGACTTGAACATATAAATTGTAGACTATTATATAAACTTTGTAACACCACAAGAATGGGATCATTTCGATGCCCGGTTGAAAAAATACGATGAAACAACATTTGAATGCTCGAATGTAGCATTTTCATTTTTTAATGTTCAAATGTTGCTTTATCGTTTTTCTTCAACCGAGCATTGAAATGATCCCATTCTTATGGAGTTACAAAGTTTATAAGAAAGTTTTCAATTTATATGTTCAAGTCAAAACCCACTACAAAAAAATGCACCTTTTGCTACGGTGTTTTTGCCTACGCGAGCAAAACAGTAGGCATTAATCCAATGCTTACGCTTTTTCACGCGTAGGTATTAAAATTTCTATAGTCTTCAGTTTATGCCTAATGTTTATGTATTACCTACTCGTGGAGACAAAGCATAAGGAAAGGCATTAGTATTTCCTACTCCTGAAAAACTCACGTGGGTAAAAGCCCAAAGAAAAGGCGGGTTCTTGAAAATCTGAGGACTCTTGAACTCTCTCCTTTTGTCGCCTTCCTAATCGTTTTTCTCTCTTTCATTTTTTTTTTAAAAAAAAAGCCCTAGGTCTTCTCTTCACCACGGCGTGAAACAATCGGCAAGTTCTCTCCCCTTTTTGTCTTCTCCACCGCGCCCCCACCGCTTAACATGAACAGAACACATACAATTAGTTGTTATTAACAAAAAGATCCTGATTATTTTTCAATTTTTGTGATATCTTTGAAAGTAGGTTTCTCCTCTTGTTGGAAAGAGTTAATCCTTCCATCTGCTCCACCAAGGTACGATTAGGGGTTTGAGAAAATGCTGAAGGGGTTGAGAAAAATCATTAGAGCTGATTCCTTCTCTTCTTCTCCCGATTTTCTTTTCCTATTTAGTTTTCAGTGATTCTATTTCTTCTAAAAAAATGCTGAAGAACATCTAGAATCTAATTGAGAAAACTTGTTGAAATTATTTAATCAAGTTAGCTCTTTCTTATCCTACTTTGAATTGTATGTTATTTTAACATATATCTCATTTTACTTTTCAAATACATATTTCTTTAATTGGAACAGAGTGAAAATACAGTACAGCGACGGGGCTTCCTTTACCGGTGATGGTAAAAGTAAGGTTTATGGCATTTTTTTTGCTACGTAATTCCTGTCCATCTTTATTTGTTTGTAGTATTGATTTTTATACTCCTGGAAAGTCTTACATGTTCTTAAACATGGAATTGCAAAATTTGCAGTGCTTTAGTACAAAGAACTAATCCTTGTTTACTTATCTATTTCTGCATCATTCAAACACGTGGAAGAATAGTGTACTAGTTAAGTTTTTTTTTTCTTTTCTATAACTTCCATTGACTTAGTGAGACATTTTCCTATATCTAAAACACTGTATTTTACGCCCTTTGCATCGATAATTTGTGTATTGACTACTTTCCCTGTATAGGTGGATCATCATTGAGGTTTCAGGTACTACCAGTTTGCAAGAATGGATAATTAGATAATTGATTCTTTGCAACTATCATATTGTTTCTATTGATAACCACTTGACAATTTGAAATAGGATACAAAAAAACTATATGATAACTAAGTCAAGTTCCATTAGCTTTATGATTTGTTATTCAAATCTTAGGATATTGATACCATGGATAAAAAATTTGTGACGAGCATGTTATTGTGATGATAATGACATTAAGCCTGTTTAATAGTTTTGGTGTGAGTGTTTCAAATGTTAACTTTTGTGATTTGAGATAGTTTATAAGAAATTTAGTGTCTTGAAATAACATTTAGGTATGCCTCAATTTTAGGTTGTCTAAGAATATTATGTAGTGTTTGATTGTGTCTCTATTGGTGATTATGGTGTTTAAATATTTTTCATTGGTAATTCTTAATGGACGAGTTGTTGTTGTTTCCATCTTGCCTTTTTCTTTATCTCTACTGAAAATAGTAGTTTAGTTTAAGGTGTTTATTTTGGTGTCGACATTGAATGCTTGTGTGTGTTTGTTTGTTCTTGTTAGGAATATTAAATGCTTTAATTTAAACATGCAAAAACATTGTTGAAGCGCATTTTTAGTTCATTAGACTTTGCAAAAGAATCTATATTGTGAATTTTCATTGTCTGTTTATTGTAACCATAACTTGCTTTGCCTAGTCGTCTCTAAAGATAATTTACTCTTTGCAAGTTCTAATTATTATATAATGTTATTTTGTTGCAGTCTATGGAAGGGGCAATCCATGGTTTTTGGTGTTGATAAAGAAAGCAAATGAGCTGAGCTTAGAAGTAACGATTGAAAAAAATTAAATGTTTCGGGTTATTAGTATTTATTTGAGTTTATGCTTTACACGTTCATTTTAATGTCCTTTAATGGAGAATCATTCTTTACTTTGAGTCTAGTCTTTAATATTTTTGATAAAAATTTATGTATTTGGATGATGAAATTTGGTTATATATACATAGTTTGGTTTCAAGTTTAATATTTTTTGAATTAATTATGTGAAATGTTGGTAACAAGTTTAAGATATTGAGTTTGTGTTGAGAATATAGGTAAACAAGGAAAAATTATAATTTGGAAAAAATTCCAGTAGGTTATTCCTATGCTTGGTCCATTGTAGGCAAAACTATTTATATTTGAAAAGTATACCGTAGGTATTCAAACAATAGATATCACCTGAGGTTTTATCTCTACCCGTAGAAAATCGTAGGTAAAAACTGGACAAACCGTAGTCATTGCATTGCCCACGGAAGCAAAAACGTAGGAAAGTATTCCCTACTGCTATGTTCACTACAGTGGCCGAACCGTAGGAAAACCGTAGGCAATAACTTATTACCTACGGTTTGCACCTTTTGGCTATGATTATGCGACCGTAGGGAAAACTAGTTATTTTTGTAGTGACCTTACAATCGACTCATTCCCTCAGTCAACTATTTTTCGTTGATCAAAGAAACCCTAAGGGTGTGAATTTTTCAAATCAAAGAGGATGTAATTGTAACTTTCAATGATTAAATACATGATTTCGTGAAAAAATTTATTAACATCTTGACAATGAAATGGAAATCTGGATTGATCCAATTTGAAACACTCTAAATGAATTTAATTAAGCAACTAGGGAAATACACTTAGTGAAATTATCCAAATGTGGGTCAAAATAACATTCTAAGTACCAAGTTGAATATTTGGATTCGACTAGATTGTTTTACACAAAATTTTGGCCGAAAGTTTCATTGATACAAAAAAATCGTTAAAGTTAAAATAATGTTAAAATTATTTTATATTGGATTTAAATATATTAAGTTTAATAATATTTCGAAATTATTGATGTTTTGGTTCTTTCTTTGATGTTTTGGTTCATTCTTTGGGATCACACCAACCAACAATTTAAGTCAAGGTAGAAGATAGACTGGCGACAGTGGTTTGAGTTACAATAATATAAAAAGTATGTGGGATCACATCTCTCAACTATCTATATCTATCTATCTATACTAAATATACATACTAAAAAGTATGGATCCTAAAGTGTTTCTTCCAGTTGTGAAAAGACTAAATATAGTCCTTTATAATATATTAAATATCATAATTTAATCAATTTTAATAATCTATATTTATATCTATATCTATACTATACTATATACTAAAAGTATGGATCCTAAAGTGTTTCTTCCAATTGTGAAAAGACTAAATAGTCCTTTATAATATATTGAATATCATAATTTAATCAATTTTAATAACTCACTTAATAGCATAAAAATAGATAATTGTATTTGGCTGCATTTTCAGAACAAAGAATTCTAACAGTTGGCAGTTAATTAACGGCTGCTATTAGAACTCTGTTAATGTCATGCTAAAAACAACTACACATCTTCCTCATAAATAATCGTGTCATCTTCCCCACTGCAATTAGTTTACCATTATTACTGCTATGTAGAAATATGTAAAACTCCAACTCTCCACTTCCCCATCCAACTTTACCACTTCCTTATCCACCTACGAATATTCTCCTCTGTGGCTGAAACCAAATGTGACATCTGATATGCAATTATTTTCCTAGGAAACATTTTATAACTTATAAAATACCAGTATATTAGGTTCCAATATATCTAGTAGTGGTTTGTCCTTATAGCCGACAATTGAAATTCCAGAGCAAATGAATGTAACATTGTATATGCATATGCAAAGTACTTAGGCCATATATCAAGAATATTGTCGAGTAAGGATAGTTTTAGAAGAACATGCAATTCTAGACAGGATATGGGTTTATTGTCATAATGGAGATGGAACTCCATTTCAAGTAAAAATCATATTTTGAGTACAATTTTAAGACACTGCTTTAGCCATCTTAAGATAGGATGTAGTATTGTTTTGGTGGCATCAGTGAGATTCCCTTTTAGAAGCATAAAAGTAACATATATTTAAATTGTCCAAACTTCATATTAATTAAATTTGATTTCAACTTATGTCATCTTATAACATTTGGTTGCACAGAGAGGTTCCATGTGGCAATATGAAACAATAACTTTATTATTATTTTGCATCAATTTGTGTTCATGGCAATTTCCTTATGTATAACATCTGTATTATTATGTGTCGTTTTCCAGGGAAGGTATTAAAAAAATTAAAATACTTAATAGTCAAATTAACAAAGTTTGGCAGAATTTTCTATTTGAAATTCTTAACATTTCTCTTAGTAAGAAACATTTATCATTTAAATAATTTAAATATAAATATTGATAAGTTATTCAAAGTTTTGAACATTGAAATTTGATGCAATTTTCCACAGAATCATCTATAGTGCTTTCAATTATATTTTTAATATCATCGTTATACACTATTATGTTCATCATAATTATTTAACAACATGTCTCAAAAGAATCAGATATTCACATGCAACGCACGTGATTTACTCGGGCGGACCCAGACCCAAACCCGAGCACGGGCTCAAGCCGAGCCTGGGTTTGGGCTTGGATCCAACATTAATTTTTTGGATAAATTTTTGCACGTGATTTACTCGGGCGGACCCAGACCCAAACCCGAGCACAGGCTCAAGCCGAGCCTGGGTTTGGGCTTGGATCCAACATTAATTTTTTGGATAAATTTTAATTTTTAAATTTATTTAATTAATTAAATTATTTGTGTAGTAAATTAAATTCCTGAAAAGGCTTCAACCATCAGATTCCTTTTGATCTAACGGCAGAAAATGTTTAAAGGAAAATCGTACACGTGAAATCGCTGGCCACAACTTCACGTTTTATCTGACACGTTCTAGAAGCTTCTTCTAGAAACAGCCGCTTTAAAACATTTCAAGGTTGTACAGCAGTCAACTGAAACGTTCATGAAACGTTTGCTGCTCTAATTTTCAGAATTAAGTCGATTTTAGTTTTTGATTTTTCTGTTCCTATATAAAGGCCTCCCAACAGAATAGAAATTTATACCACACAGCATTTTGCATTCTTCCTTCTTTTTCTTTGAGTGATCTAAGCAGTGAAAGTTCGAAAGTTTTTGAAATTAGAAGTGGTTCTTTCTCAGAAAAGATATTGTTGTATCTGGGATATTTGTTGCATCAACTCGTACCATCAATTTAGCATTAAAGATAGAGAGTTTTATCTCGTTTCGATATAAAGAGTTTGAAGCCTAGTTAACATGCTCAATGCTAAATTACTGTTATCTTCTTCATTCTGTTTTTGAAATGGCGAATATCAATGACATTGAAAATCCAAAGATTGTTTACTAAAGGAGAAATTGTACAGCTGTTGATGCTGAAGTAGCTGATGTTGTTACACCACCGTTGTTACACCACCGTTGCTACCTTCTGCTGCTCCGGCTATTCTGGCACAAGCAGAGAGGCTAGAAAGTTCAGCGGGCCTGACTTTTCAAGATATGGCATTAGAAAATGTTGTTTTATCTCACTATGTTGGACCTAGCAAGGTTCTTAAGGGAAGATCCGTCGTCTATCCCTGAAAATTCTGAAGAAAACCTATTGAGGGGGCGTATGATGCTTAGAACCACTGTGATTTCTTTTTCAGGAATTGCATAATCAGTGGTTTGCATAATCAGGAAGTATAGGACTGAGGACGCCGGACTGAAAAAGTCTGTGGTCGCGAAGTTTCTAGACTTCAAAATGGTGAACACTAAGCCTTTACAAAGTCAAGTCCAAGAATTTCGAATTATCCTACATGAGGTTCATGCTATGGATATGGCTCTAAGTGAGTCCTTCCAAGTAGCTGTTGGGTTTCGCAAAAAATACGCAGGGGAAGATAAAAATGCCCACAGGTAGTCATCTCAAATTTACATATTCAAATCGAATAACGCTAAAGCACACCGTTGTAGCGAAATTGTTTGAGAACCCAACTCTTCGAGAGTTTCTGAAACTTTTGCAGAGCCGTCTCCTCCAATCCTTGTAATTTCCAGCCTTCTTGAATCCTTGGAGATTTCTTGAAGTCTGATCCGAACGGTCAATATACGCCATCTCTAAATAATCACGCGGATTGATGAAGAAGAAAAAATGCTCTTTTACTCCATGGTGGCAACGGCTAGAGCTATAGAGAAATGGAGGATTTTCTTTTTCTGTTTTGCTAGGAGAGTTATGAATCACTTAGGTCCATATCACTTGACTTATTGACCAAGATAAGGCCCATATGCCTTATGTTAGGCGGAAGTCGGCGTCCAAATGGACACCCACTATGGCCCGACTTTGTCTTGTGTTTTAATTAATTTTCTATTATTTAATTAATTATTTATTTATTCTAATAAAATATAATTAATTAATTAATTAACCAAATTAATTAGATAAATTAATTCATTAATTTATTTATCCAAGAAATTAATTAATAATTAATCTTATTCATTAATTAATTATCTCATCTAATGAGTAACTAATTAATAATATTTAATTATCCAATAAATTAAATCTCCTAATCTCAATAGAAAAATCCTTTCATATTTTTCTCTATCAATCCTTTAGCGCGACTCTTTAGGTTCGTCTTGTTAGGCAATGAGAGGAATCCAAAGGAAGTGGGTAACACCTAGCCAGTCACGTGGCCCACTTCGTAGCCCAAACGACATCGAATGAAGGGATCATTCTGATAGTATTAGGTGCCCGGCGAGCCATTGATCGGCTTGCTTTAAAGTTTGTAAACACTATGACATTCTTGTTTTATGAATATATATAAATCACTTGGTATTTTCTTTATCATGATTGCTTTTATAGTTTCAATAAAGATCCATTGGATTACATAGAGCTAGGGGAGTAGTGTGTGACTATGGAACACTGTCGAGGGCTGTAATCCTAAAAACCCATTCCAAGTCATAAAGACAATGAGATAAGGGATATCATAATCTTGTCAAGACTTGTCTATAAATGTCATTCTCAAATGGGAGAGTGTCTTATTCTTTAGACAATGACCCGCCGGGTCAATGCATATACGGAGATTCATACTTGGGGAGAATTATGGAATTGAACGATCCCACAAGGACACCTCGTTGGTTCTATGTCGAACTTGGAGTCCTTCGATTTCGTAGTGTAAGGTTAATTCTTTGATCTGAGATGTCATTTCTGGAAAGGATACTACCCACTATACTTTGATATACACGTGCAATCCAGGAGAGTCATATGACGGCGTATGTTCTGTATAGTCTGGTAGTATAGCGGAACAGATGGCGTTGGTGTTAGGATTATGCCCTCAGATGCCATAAAGGATAGAATGATAGGGCATCTTTCTTGTAATGAACTTATTCTTATTTATAATAAAAGGCATTGTTTAGTTTTCACTTAAATCTTATCTGCATCTATAAGTAGTGTAAAACATATTGTTGGTCCCAAGTGGCATACGAAAGGGTCTAGAAGGGAGGGTTGAATAGACCCTGAAGTCTTTTTCGACTTCAAAAAGATTTCGTATTAAACTGGTTTTGGACGCTTAAAAAGGGAACGCTTGACTGCGCGTTTTCTTAGAAATATAGACACTTAGGTTAAGCGTCTGATGAAGACTATTTTTAGAGAGTTAACTTAGACTTCAAGATTTGAATACTTTAACCGAGTGGGTTTAAGCGTTCAGTTCTTTAATCAGTGTTAGCACAGCGGAATGATTTTTCTAGTCTTCCTTTGAAAGCTTTAGCGTCACCAGAAGTTTCTTAGTTGCTTAGCGTTTGATTGTATTTTACTTAGTCAATTTATGCAATGATATGATATGATATGATTGACTGAAAAGTAAATAACACAATATTTGTAAGGTTCGTTGGGTGATGTAATCCCAACTACGTCCTTCTTCTCCTTGAACACTTGGAGGCAATCCACTAAAGTGATTCTCAAAGAATCACACAGAATCTTCTACACAATAGGGAGAGATAGATGTCGATGACTTGAGCTCCTTGATCACACAGATTTCTGCTCCAAATCACTTCAATCTCCTTGCTTCTTTCACCCAGAAATGATGCTAGTATCCAACTTCGACTTCACACAGATCGCGAGGCTTGGATGGGTTTTTCTAAAGTGGTTTGTTTGATTTTGATGAAGTTCAAACAACTTGGAAATATCTCAGTAGGAAAGTGGTTTTTTCGAAAAGAATGTTTGAGATATTTGTTGACTGTCTCAGGATTGAAGAAAAGCAAAGGGAATGTTTTCTTGAATATTCTGGCTTTTCTGAGAGTTTAAGGAATGAGACTTCAATGCAACAGCAATTCGACTTGAAGATTAATTGTTCTCTGTTTGGCTTGTTGTTGAAGTCCTATTTATAGGCATTCTTGGAGAAAGTGTTCGTTTGACACATGCACAGGCGCGTGTCTCTCACTTCCGCGAGTGAACAACTTTTGTCCTTTTTCCTGAAAATCTGCTGCACGAAAGTTGGTGCTGCAGTCTGAGATAGTTGACAGTCCAATCGGGTGGCTTCTCCGTACGTCTGAAAGTCCTTATCACATTTAATGCTCTTATCAGCATTTAATGCATTTGAATTAAATATCCGTTGGTATTTAATGCTTCGGGAATATTTGCATTAAACTCCTTCTGGACTTAGAAATAAATTCAGGTGACATTACTTCTGTCCCATAAGGAAACGCTTGATGTAGCTGGTCAATTGGACGCTTGGAGACTTTTATCTTCTTTCAGAAATCAGGCGCTTGAGTCTTCGAACTTTACCACTGATAAACTCACTCAGAAATTATCAGACGCTCAGCCTAAGACTACTTAGCCTAATAATCTAAAGCAAAATAAAACAAAGCCTAATAAGCCTATTACAAAACCAACGCTTCAAGGCTTATACAAATTTTCTACTAAAATCAAACTTACATATTTTGGGGTCTAACACAAAATCCTAATTGTCATCATCAAAACATCTAACATGAAATTCCTAACACATATTGTCCATGTTTTCAGTGCAATCTCTCTACTTCCTATGAGATAGGAAGATTGGCACTAGAGACATTGATCTTGATTACTTAAACTCGTTCGCAAGTAATATGAAGTCTTTAATGGATAAATAAAGACTTGGAACACTTGTACAATCTTAGCTTTGACATGGGAGTGCCAATCGAACACCATGTGATGGTGGGAGCTTAAGATTGTAGGCACATCAGTGGAACTGATAAGCTCGAACACGACTCACACTGGTTCTGTCACATGGGTTTTCACTCTGTGATTGTCAATGACAGAACTGATTATGCGTAATAGGTATAAGTGAACCTTTGACCTGAAGTATCAGGCTGAAGATACACTTGTGACGTCAAGTCTGTCACTAGAGTAGTTAGACCCAATTCACCCGTTAGTGGGGTCGACCTCGAAATGGGGCTTGATGGGCAAGTAGTAGTCTTAGCTGATAACTAATATGGGATTCGTTCTCTCATAAGTGAATGAGAAAGTATCCTATGTGATTATAGATAATAGAGATCAAAGTCTTTGGCCAAAGCAAAAGAGACGATTGTGCGAGGTACTAAATCAAACTCAATGATCTTGTATTATTATAATTAATACATATGGTCAAGTCCAGTGAGTTTGACATAACCATAACTCTCACTTGACTGAGACACATGAGCAAAGGGTTTATACTTATACGGTATTTATGATTGGAAGATTGTGGAATGATCCATTCATCTCGTTTGGGCTACGAAGTGGGCCACATGACTGGCTAAGTGTTACTCACTTCCTTTGGATTCCTCTCATTGCCAAACGAAACGAACCTAAAGAGTCTAAAGGATTGATAAAAATAAAAGGATTTTTCTATTTTATTCTAGGAGATTTAATTTATGGGATAAATTAAATATTACTAATTAGTAGCTCCTTAGATGAGATAATTAATTATAAAGATAAGATTAATTATTAATTAATATCTCAAGAAAATAAATTATTGAATTAATTTATCTAATTAATTTGGTTATTTAATTAATTGATTTATTTATTGGATATAATAAATTATTAATTAAATAATAGATAATTAATTAAAACAAAAGATGAGCCGGGCCATGTAAGGGGCGTCCATTTGGACCCCTCCTAGGGCCGAGTTGGGCGTCCTCTTGGATGCCCAACATGGACTCTAGTCTTTTGTGTTGGTCAATAAGTCAAGTGATATTAAAAGGACTTTTGACCTAGATGAAAGAAGAACAATTCACACAACTCTCCTAGAAAAGAAAAAAAAACTCTCCTCCCTGTCTCCTACACTAGCCGTCGGTCTCCAAGGGGAAAAGAAGAGATTTTTTCTATCAATCAATCCACGTGATTATTTAAAGGCAACGTACTTTCGTTGTTCGGATCAAAAATTCAAGAAAGCTTTAAGGTATTCGTGAAGAGTGGATAGCACGACATTGGAGATTTGGAAGATTCAAGTGTTCAAATTTTTGAAGGAGGATTTAGTTCTCCAACCACTTCGCTTCAACAGGTAAGTTTTTATTCGTTTTAGCGTTTATATGATTCAATATGCGAATCGGCAAAAACACTATGAGATTTTTTTTTTAAACCTTCCGCTGCGCAATTTTTCGCGTAACCCCCAACAGTGGTATCAAAGTCAATCTCTAATCTACATATTTGATCTATGTTATGTGATTTATGATATGCGTGTTACGTGTTTTTGAAGCATGCGTTTATGCATTATTAAATCTACGTTTTTCATGATTTCTTGCCTAGAATTTGATTTTTTATGTTGATAATAAATCTGAATATTTATTGTGATATGAAAAAATCTAAGAACAAGGAAAAATGGGGCCCAATGGCCCCGAGCAAATAGTGCACAGCCATGTGCAGTGTGGTCAGAGCGCACGCACAGGCGCTGTCCGTGTGGCTTGGTCACAAGTGCACACGGCCCGCTGAAACGGGTCATGGACCCAGGTTTGAAAATTGGGCTGTGACTTGGGTGAAATTTAGTATTCGGATTTTGGGTAAATTTAATTATCCGGGTGGGTCAAAAGAATGATGACCCGGAATAATTCAAATTAAACCCAATTGTAGAATTACTTAATTTTGACTTATTAATTAGTTTAGGCTTAATTTAATTAATTCCAATGGGCCAACGGGTTAGTGATTTGGATTGAAATTAAAATTAGCCCAATAGAAATTAATAGCACGTGTATGTTTTTCTAATTAATTAATTTTGGGCCCAATTAAATTAAATCCGAGTGGGCCAAAAGGATGGTGACACGGGTTTGATAAAATCGAGCCCAATAAGATTGATTGGAATAAAAATATTTAATTAGAATAATTAATTATTTTTCTTGGAGATTAATAATTAATTTATGGATTAAATATTATTATTTTTCCTTAACTTGGAAATTACTTAGAGATTCTATATTTTATGTATTTATTTTAGTTGGACTAATATTGTTTTAATTAAAGGTAGATATACTTAATATATAATTTTGTATATCTAAGTCATCTAGTAGGACTATATTGATTTTAATTGAAATAAAGAATATATATATATAAATTAGGAATTTTATAAAGGATTTTTTAGTTTGACTAAAATTTTAAATAATCAACATAAGTGTTTTAATATTGCGAGCATGTATTAAATGTTGCTAGCATGTCTTATGTGATGGAGACACCGATCATGGACTTAGGTTTTATTCGATTTACCTTTCTTTTTATGAGTTGTAAAGTCGAAATTGAGGCTATTTATTGCTTTCTTAGAAATAATGTATAGGTTGTTTTTAAAGCTTTATAATAGAATAGTTCAAGATTGGTGGAGACGATAAGCCCATGAAGATTAGATAGGTTTTCGTTTTTACCTTTTTGTGATGGTCCAATGGCTCGGGCCCTCTAGTAAAAGTCCATGATCGAGTGCGATGGTTTTATTTATTTAATTCCATTAATATATATTGATAGGCATATTTATTAGTAGTATAAATTATGCATGTTCGATATATGATAATTGCGCTATATAAATTGACTAATGTGCAAAGTGAGACCAAACTTTAGACAATCTAAATTCTTCCAAATAAATAATATCGAGTTAGTAAAGGAGGTGAGACATCTTTGCCCTCCACTAAGCTTATTAAAATTAAAATTACTACAAATGTGTAATGCTTCCCAGTTATGGGGGTTATGCATTTGGAAATAATTTAAAATTTTATTTAATGAATAAGATGCCTTAGTCGAAACATATTTCTTCTCAGAAACCGGTTAGGTTGCAAGATCAAATTCAAATGTTAGATTAAAGGAGTTAATGGGAGTAAACTCAGGTAGTTCGCAAGGTTAGAAATCGGTTAGGTTGCGGCTTGGTATTAAAACATTTATGGGATAAATTGATGTAAGACATCACTTCAAATAATTAATGGGCCATAAATCGGTTAGGTTGCGGCTTGGTATTAAAACATTTATGGGATAAATTGATGTAAGACATCACTTCAAATAATTAATGGGCCATAAATCGGTTAGGTTGCAACCCATCTAATTAATTGAGGACCTCAATTCTCGTTGTGGAATCGATGCCAATGATGATTTCTGATTTCTATATGGGAGTGTGGAATTCAAAAAATGCAATAGGAGCCAAGATGAATTTTAAAGTCCTTAATTTTTCTTGATTAAGTCAAATACAAGTTACATTTTTGCAGTTACATTCTTGTTCATCTCTCTCAAAAATGACAAACCCACTTTTGAAATTACTCGAAAGAAATGTTCTAACCGGACCCAACTACATGGAATGGCTCGCGATCTTAAGGAATGTCTTAAGTGAGGAGTCAATTGAATATGTGTTGGAAATTAATCGTCCTCCTGTTCCTAAGAGGGATGAGGATGGGAGAGTTCAACTAGCTCATTTTAGCTGGACTTGTGACAACTACAAAGCTAGATGATACATCCTAAGCTCAATGTGTAGTGAACTACAAAGTTCTCATGATGCAATGAGCAATGCAAGGGACATAATTCTTCATCTAGAGAAAATGTTTGGAGAGCACGGTAGGACCGTAAGATATTTCATATCGAGAGATCTCTTCAGAGCGAAGATGAGAGAGGAAGAGGATGTGGGAGACCATGTTCTCAAGATGATGATCCTAATGGAAAAGTTAAGATCGTTAAACTTCTATATGGATCTTCATCTTCAAGTTGATCTCATCCTACAATCGCTCCCTAACTCCTTCTGCTACTTCGTCATGAACTTTGATATAAATGATATCAATTGTTCATTAGCTGGGCTAACAAAGAAGCTTGAAATTGAGCAAGCTTTCATGAGGATGAAGAGCAAGAGGATTTTTTTTATCTATTTCACAAATGATTCATTTGATGATCAAAGGAATGGAAAAAGAAGAAAGATAGAAGGAGTATCCAAAAGAACTCAAAAGAAATGAGAACATGGTCACAAGGGTAAGGGGCCTCAGGACACGGACATATGCCTATGATGTGGTGAGCTTGGCCACCGTAAGAGGAACTGTTTTAAATTAGGCAAAGGCATAAAAGGTATGGAACTCTTCGTTGAGACTAATTGTTCTATGATCGGTTTTTCTACTTCATGGATTTTGGACTCAGGGTCTAGTGCTCATGTGTGTTGTTTGGATCAGGATTTAGAGAGAAATAGAAAGCTTGGCCGAGAAAAAGTGCTGATCAAAGTAGGCAGCGGGAAAAGCGTCGCATCTACTAGGATTGGATCTACTTCTTTGATTTTGAATCTGAACATTTACTGTTTTTAAATAATGTTTTACTTTTTCCCAAGGGGCTTAAGAACAGTGTTTCCATTCCTATATTAGTTAAGACTAGCTATACATTTCGTTTTTCTGATTTGAATTGCAACATTTATTATGGTAATAAAATAGTTGGCAATGCATCTTTAGTGGATGGTTTGTATTATTTAAATGTCCATAATTCTTCTATTGTGAATGTTGCAACACATAAACGTGGTAGGCAAGAAGGTAACTTAAGGCTTAAGTGGAATCTTAGACTAGGCCATGCTGGAGAGCACAAAATCCACAAAATGAAAAAAGATGAGCTTTTAAGCTCACTGGGATTGGATCCCTATCCAACATGTGAATCATATCTCTTGGGCAAGATGGCTAGATCTCCTTTCACAGGGACTTTTGAAAGAGCTACTCAAGTCTTAGGATTACTGTACACTGATATATGGGGTGGAGTTTGTTTCGATTGATGACATCTATTACACTTAGAGAATTCGAACAAATGTCGCAATAAATAACCCCCACACGCTGGGAAGAAATTATGTACATTGACATTAATTCAATTTCTCTTAAGTTTGATGGAGACAGGAGACATCCAATTCCCTTTTATTCTAAATTCAGTATTTAATCCAATGTGAGAATTTTGAGTTTAATTGGTCTCACTTGGCACATTATCCATTTACAGCGCATACATGGTCATAAAAAATAGAAAACGCCTAGCAATTCTATCACACATGCTTTTCATGGACTTATCTACCCATGAAAAATCATAATCTAATCATATTTTTCATCATAAACATAAAATCCAACATATTCATATCATAAAATCATTAAAAACCATAAAGTTAGGTCTAATACCACTGTCGTGAATCCTGGTTCATACACAAAAAAAATGTAAATACATATCCAGATTCACAATCGGATCACTTTTGGGTTTTAACGATTTTTATAAATTTGAAATTTAACAAGAAGATGAAATCAAATTTCATCTTTTCACTATCCTTTTGATTTGATTCAAAAACTTGATCTTCCGGATAGCAGCAATTGATTAGCTCCTGCCTCTAGATATCACGTCAGAAGAAGCTTGAAGAAAAATCCACCACCTTTTGACACTACAAGGCCGACGGCTAATAAGGGGAAGAGAGAGAGAGATTTTTCTCTTCTTTTTTCTTTTGCTGTCAAGTCAATTGTGAGAGCTAAGGTTTTCTGAACCAGACAGTTAGGTATATATAAGGAGTGATGGGCTTGGAATTAACTAATTTCTTGAGCCTATCCAACTCTTCACACACACGTATATACACGCCCACCCTCATCCATATTGGTCTAAATTGACTTTCAACTTAGTCCAATTATAATTAGGTCCAACAAATTTTAATCTAATTAAAATATGATACTAATTAATAATCATCTAAATTAAATAATTCAATTCTTAATTTAGAATAGGATGGGTATAATACATACATCTAATTATTTATTATAAATTAATTTATTTCTATTAATCCAATTAATCAAATAAATTAATGTGTTCATAATAAATATATCTAATTATGAATTTATTTATTTATTTTCATTCATCCAATTAATCAAATAAATTAAATTGAATTTAATCAAATAGCAAATTACCTATTTTATATATTTGACAACGAAAGAATTTTCTTCGCTCAATTCCTTTAAAGCGCGACTCTCTAGGTTCGTCTCAATTGGCATTGGGAGGAAACCAAGGATGTGAGTGTCACATAGCCAATCTCGTGGACTCACATGGAAATCCAATTGAAATGAATAGATCAATACGAACCTTTAGGTCACAGACACCCTGTAAGTATAAGCCTTTCGTTGTAACATCCCGATCGAGTGAAAGTCATGGATTATGTCAAACTCACAGGACTCGATGTTGTGCTTTATGAATCATAGTAAAATGAAATTACTGAACTACCCTTATGTATTATACATAAGTTAGTTCTCCTGCTTTGGCCAAAAACTTATAATTTCATTTACCTACGATCGCACAGGATATTAACTCGTTACTACTCAACACAGTGAATCCCATATTGGCAATCACCAAACAATTGCCACTTGTCCTTCTGAACCACACTTGGAGGTTGATCCCACCAAAGGATGAATTGGATCTAATTACTCTAATAACTTGTTCAGTGTCACAAGTCCAATCTTCGTGAATCCTCAAGTCTAAGGCTCACATACACTACCATGACCAGTAATTCAATTATTGACAGTCAATGAGTAATTACCCATGTGATTG
Source organism: Buddleja alternifolia (assembly GCA_019426215.1). Classification (NCBI taxonomy): domain Eukaryota; kingdom Viridiplantae; phylum Streptophyta; class Magnoliopsida; order Lamiales; family Scrophulariaceae; genus Buddleja; species Buddleja alternifolia. The sequence goes on along the minus strand of CM033399.1, from coordinate 12,473,943 downwards.
AATTACTGCGAGCCGTGTTTGAATATATCAATTCCATTGATATGCTATGACCAAGCTCCCACCCTCCAAAGTGACCAACTGACACTCCTTGTCAAAACTTACGTCATACAAATCTGGACTTAATGCCCAATTAAGACTCTTTGACTTGCGAACTCTAGTTTAAGTAAACAAGGAATCAATACTTCTAGTGTCCTTCTCCTCTAACCATTGAGGAGTAGAAGCTTCCTCTTGATTACTCGGGACTTATTTGTTCAATACTTATTTTAATGCCATCAAGATTGATATGAACAAAACAAATGCCTTTATTAATAAATAAGAGTTTGTACAACATAAAGATAAATGCCCTAATTAATCTAATTGCTCTATGGCATGGAGGGCATAATCCTAATAGACAATGCATCGTCCGACGATACTACTGTGAGTTATTTAAGAAAAAGATTTGTTAACTGGGGGACTGCTTTAGTGGGTGAAAAATTTTTACATATGAAATGTGTTGCTCGCATTATCAATCTTGTTGTACGAGATGGGTTAAAAGAAACAAATGAATCGATAGAAGGTGTTCACACTGTGGTAAGATATGTGAGACATTCACCTTCTAGATTAAGAAAATTCAATGAATTTGTTCTCGAAGAAAAAGTTGAGAGTGAGAAATCGTTGTGTTTAGATGTTGCAACTAGATGGAACTCTACTTACTTGATGCTAGAGACATCTCTTGTTTTTCAGGAGGTATTTGAGAAATATGAGATGTCTGATGCAGATCTCCTTTCCGATTTTATGACAAGTGGTCCTTATGGAAAGATATGTTTGTCTACAAGAGAAGATTGGGCCGTTGTGGAATGATTGGTGAAAGTGTTGCGACACTTTTATAGACTCACTCTTTGAGTATCCGGTTCTTTACTTGTGACATCCATCACCTTTATGGACGAAATCAGTGATATGGATGATTAATTAAAGGGATGGTTTCTCAGTGATGATGATGATTTAATTGAAATGGCAATACGGATGAGGTCGAAGTTCGATAAATACTGGGGAAATATGGAGAAGATGAACATGATGTTGTATGTTGCTGCTCTACTTGACCCTCATAAAAAGTTCGAGTACGTAGATCTTATTTTTAGGAACATATACGGGAAGAACATGGAGAGGAAATGGGAACCTTGAAAAGAAAGCACTTTATGAACTTTTTGAGGAGTACAAGAAGATTTATTCTCCTACAACCCCAACATCATCACATTCACACTCTACTTCAAGTGAGTCCTTAATGACAAGTGATTCTGAGTTTGACTCTGACTTAGACAGTGAAAGTAGATTTCTAAAAGCAAAGCTACTGAAAATTCAACAATTGAGACCGAAGAGTGGAAGTTTAAAAGGATCACATCTAGATAAGTATCTACATGAAGATGTTGTGGATGATGATGGGGATTCTGAATTTGTTCTTCTTGACTGGTGGAAAGTGCACAACCCTAGATTTCCTATTTTATCTACATTGGCTCGTGATTTGCTTGCTATGCCTATATTGACTGTGTCTTCAGAGTCTGTCTTTAGTACTAGCGGATGCATACTTGTTGATTTTAGAGCTTCTTTGACGCCCAAGATGGCACAAGCTCTAATTTGTGGTCAGGATTGGCTTCGCCGTACTCCAATTAAGTCCATGGAGGATGATTATGAGTTTATTCAAGAAGCCGAGAAAGGTATGCTTTAAATTAATATTCTTTTTATAATAATTATTTGTATCTCAGTTTCATAGTTTTAACTCTAAGCTTATTGTTGTTATATGCTTATAGATGCGGTCTCAAGAATTGGGATGGGGTCAGATATTATTGTCCTGTGAAGAACTTCAAGACTTGAAGAGTGGTTTGCTACTTTCTTCTTTTGAGCTTTTTATTAGTTGTTTCCGATGTTTTATTATTTGTCAATGTTAGAGATAATTATATACTGTTATCTATGTTTTGGTCTTGCAAAGGTGGAGATCGAAGACTCTGATGATGTTTGTCGGTCAAGTGTGAAGTCATTATTGATTTTATTGTAATTGTTGAGGATGATGAAGATGATTAAATGTTTAAGAAGTTTTCATGTTGAGGATGATGAATTTATGATGATGATTGATAACTAGGTAATGTATCTTCTGAATTTTAAGGTTGAGATTTGATAGTTGAGACTTGAGAACTTGAGATTATAAGGTTGCAATTTGATAACTAGCTTCTAATGTTAATGTGTTGTTCATTTGTGGTTATGTTGTTGATTTTTGGGATTTTGCTAAGTGGAGGAAAATGAATTTATATAGATCTTTTGCTGGTGAATATTGTGGTCTAATCTAGCAGGTTTATTCAAGAAAAAAAAAGGAGTAGAATTTTTATTTTTATTTTGGGTTAGAAGTTCGATTAAACCGAACTGAGAAAGTTTGATTTTTAATCGAACCGACCCGAACTTTTTTGATTCGTTTTTCGGGTTCGGTTTTCGGTCCGAAATTTTAGAAAATTGAAAATCCGGTTCGGTTCTAAAACCGACCGATGAACACCCCTAGCCGCCACCAACACTTCCTTTCACCCCCAAAGCTGCCGCCACCAACACCCACCTGCAACATTGGTGCCGCCTTGCCGTCACCTCACCGGAATATTAGCTGTGGGTGCATTGTGCTTGTGTAGATAGTGTGAAATGTATTTGTGTTTCTATGTGTTTAAATATATAAATATATACGCTAAAGGGTATTTTGGTCGATTGCTAGATTACACTTTGGATTATTTTATTTTATTTCTTTATGCCTTTTTTCCGGAAGGATAAACTAGACATTTTACATATTCCGGTGATGTCAGAAGCTTACAGGGGGTGTCCCTGTGATTTTTCAAAAGTGAGGAGGTGTTCTTATAATTTTGACAAAAATGAGGGGAGCATGTAATCTAACCTATTAGTAATTGTATCTGGACATTTCGGCAAGAATATCATGCATCCAATAATAAAACTACAATCCAAAAATCATCATCAAATGATTCATAATACCATTACAATCCAAAACCCATCATCAAATCATTCATAATATCATTACCATCAACTAATATGTCCATATGACCAACAAAGTACATAAAATATTACATATATATATAAAAATATTTCCATTTTTTGATGCGGTTCGGTTCGATTAATCAAACCAAAAACTTAATTTAAAAGAAAAAACAAAAACAAAAACAAAACTAACAAAATGTTTTGGTTCGGCATCAATTTGAACCGAAATTTTGATTTTTAGCTTGATTTAGTCGGCTAACCGAACTGTCAGCACCCATATGTTTCACTTTAAAGGCGGAGACTTTGTTCAAATAGTTGAAATTTGTAAAATGATGTGATTTGTTGACATGTGATGTGCAAAATTATTGAGCTAGTTTATTTTAGTAATGATTGAGTGATGAAAAAAAAACTAAATCATTTGAAAAATTGTTAAAAAAGAAAAGAAATAATGATAGAAGTAAATAATTATTGATGGTGATATTTGTTAAAACTCGTGTTATACTCATAATATAAGTAATACATATAACTGAAAAATACTTTCGCTTCCTGTATGCATTCTGAACTTAACGAATAATATGCATACTTTTGAGTCGAACCATTTAGTACACATACTTTACGTATCTCATATAATACTTGACGAATAATACTTTATTTCGGATGTTCATCCAACTCTGATTCCAGTCCACTACTTCATTGAAAATAACGTCTCTTGTTGGCAAAAAAAAATATATTTTTATTCAAAATTTTAAAATTATAATATTTTTTTATAAATACTATTGAGTATTATACAATTAATACTTAAGAACATTAATAACTTATCCAAAATATTAATTATTGTCAACTAGTGACTAAAATAAAATACTAGTTTTATAAATTAAAAGCGAGCACATGGGATATATCTTACAATATATAAAAGAAGCCATATTTTGACCCCCACGAATAATTCATTTGTATTAGTATAGTCATACATCTACGAATCCATTTATTTACGATCCATACCTTTTAGCCGATTTTTTCACAACTTTCGCTAAAATTTTGTAATATACCAATACATATTAAATGACAAAACTTTGCCTTCTCGTGTTTAACTAACTAGGGATGATCGGGCAAAATAAATGAAATTTTGATTGATAGATAGTTATATAGAGATGTGTAAAAATGAATCTGAAGAAATGTGATTTTGATTAAACATATGTATAATTTAAAAAAATTCGGAAATTATGATCCATAACTAAAAACAGAATTCGGAAACGTGCGCAAACATAGCCTGATTGATTGAGAAAAATTGTGTGTCATACACACTAAGAAAGGATCATAGCTACATACATCATTGCTGAAAAGATAGTGAATATGTAACTAGCAACATTAGGCACGAGCATTATTAATGGCTTGCACAATTAATTCCCTAAGGTTGTGTTTGGATGAAGGGATTTAAAAGCAATAAATATCAAATTCATTAATAAATTAGTTGAGTTTGTTTGGATGTTTAAAATTGTAATAGATTTCAAATCCCTTGGTGCTCATTCTAAGCTATTTTCTCTATCATATGGTAGGTTTCAAATGACTCCATTTTCAGTCATTTGAAATCTTTCCTTCAAATCACCTCCCCCAATCCAAATCCTTCAATCCAAACACAACCTATGTAACAGCGGGAACAAATCAACTACCACTACAATTGATAATGAATGGCTTTACAAAATCGATAAATTCCGGAGTCCTGATCCCCAGTTTGAGATCTATCTCCCCACCTCCCAACCAGAAGAAATCGGGATTCAGCTTCACTATTGCTTCATCCAGAATGACCTGTTATACATTTTTAATCCATGTAATGCAAATATGTGTTAGTGATTAAACCATGAGAAAGAGTACATACTTTAACTGCACATTTTGCCTTTTTCAACAAGATACAGAAAACTTCTCATATTCCTAGGTCCAATTTCATAAACTTAAATGAAAAACACATACAATCACCATGTGTTTCGACATGTTAAAGAAGCAGACGAGCAACTGTGGACTGTTTTCAACAGGAAATAAGTAACGGGCCACTTCAGGTGGATTACATTCATATTTGATCAGAGGTTCTTCAGACTTTCTTTCATACTCACTTACCCAGTTTTTCTGACAATACTGTTAAGATTTTTCAATCACTCGCATCAAGATCCTAATTTTACAAGTTTGATGCTGCTTAGAGGCCTTTTATGAGCCATTAATCAATTAGGCATATATGAACCAAAGAGAAAAGTCTTTACAAGATCTCATTTCTTTAAAGGGTTGTTGCAAAATCTGGATCTAATCCATTTTTGCAGCAGATTCATAGGTGGCCAATTGAACAGAAAAAGCAAGTTTACAGCACATCGCAGATAGCCAGAAATGAGATAATGTAGTTAAAAATCCTGAAATTTATGAGAGGCAAAATTACCAATTTCACATGCTAGTCTAAAAGTTCAATTTTCATCCAGAAGAGGGTAGATGATTTATTACCGGTATATCAGTTTTCATGCCAATACATGTTACTCCATTGTGTTCATAACCAGTCAGTTTTGCTGATGTTTCTTCTGGAGCAAGCCTCACTGCATAACTTGGAATAGTCAGTATAATTTTCCCAAAATATCATTTTTTGGTGATAGGGACCATATAATGGTTGATGCAGTCAATATGATCTACCAACTGTGCATATTAATGCACTAAGTTTGCAGCTCAATAGATTAATATATTAACCACTATAATTAATTTCCAACGGCAATTCAAACATTAAATGGAAAACCATCTTCCTCAAGCATAGATCCAAAACAGAGAAAAGTTCTACAAGGCTAAGGCATATAAAATATCATGATAACATGAATGCTCTCAGTGTGTTTTCACTTATTAGTTGCATTACTCGCGCTTCCATCTACACAAACACGTTTCCTATCAATAATGTCTGTCTATTTTTTCTTGCGCAATTTCTAGTTCAGACATGCATATGACTAAATACTACTGAGATAAACACAGCGGCAGATAATCTAAGACAAATTTCAATTGTCTTGACTTTTTTCCAATGGCAAATAATCTAAGACAAGTTTCAATTGTCTGACTTCTTTCCAAATATACTTAGCAAAAAAAAAAAGGACTTCTTTCCAAATATGAGATGAGATCCAAAGAACTGATAAATAAACATTCCAGCCAAAATATTAAATGTTGGCTATGTTACTGCAATATTCTAGCAAATGAAATATATAGGACAATCTGACAAGCATAATGTCGTGGCTATGTAACATACTCAGCTTGAGGAAAATATGTTAACTAGCAGATTTAAACTGCAATATATCAGAAGAACAATCCATAGAACGATCCAATAGCAAAATATTTTACAGAAAAAACCTTCAGTATTTTCAGCATCTCCTAAGAATGAATAAGATGGCAATAGTTTGAAAAAGTGGCTCAGATTAAGAAGAAGTTAATTGATAAGTGCACATCTTTACATTTTATTGTGATTATATTTGGAATGCATGATTTTTAGTGTATATTTGGCGACGGAAATAGATATATCTAGAGATCAGACATTATCCTAGTTGAGGACAAAGGCCTATACTTATAAATGTCGGAATAAACGAAAGTGTTGAAGAAGTTAATGAGAACTGGAGAAAAGAAAATTCATAACTAGAAGTCAGTAGGCCAGTTGGAAATGAAAGCTAACACATAAAGCTATTTCTCAAAGCAGATTTGATGAAGTAGAGACAATCAGATAAAGGGAAGTCCATCTTTGATGTTAAAGATGTTAAAGAGAAGATTCTCCACTTTGATGTTAAAGGGAGAATATAATGCTTTCTCCTATGATTATCACATTGAATGTCTTGCGAATAGAACAACAAAACAAGAAGAAAACTACATGCCAATTATGAGTAGGAAAAGGTTAAAAGAGAATAGATTTCAATTCAAAATATATTATTAAGACAGAAAAAACTTCTAATCGTAATTGTTAGTTTATTTGTCAATTAGTTTTCTGAAATCGTTGATCCTAAGGGAAACAAGTAATTAAATAGCTTAAACTAATCCTTATAATTCATGATGATTAATTGCTTTACCGACAGTTGATAATAAGAATTTAACTTTGATTAATGATGGAAGATAATCTAGCATTCTTCTAATAACAATGAGTGGATAAATTTACTATGATCACCGTATTTCCCAATTTTAGCATTTATTTTCTCAATTTTGTTAATTAAATCTTCAAAAATTTGATCAGTAGGGGACCACTTAAGTATACAGATGTACAGAAGACAGTACCATTAATAGTCTCAGCCGAATATAAATGCTAGTAATCCAAATACAAGAAAGCAACAGAAATTCTTCAATTTCAATCCTTTAGGAGATTAATAGGAAAATGCAATTGCAAACATGAGATTAAATGAGTAATATACATTGCAACGATGATCTACATTGTCTTTCTGATGAATGAAGATTCATAGTGGAAAAGCTCTATCTCTGTCTTAATTTAATAACAATTGCCAACTATATTAGGTAAAGTGAGGTTTGTATGTGGCAGTGCCAATCTATGCTGACGAGCAATTAAGATTAATATATCAAAGATATGAAGTACAAATTGCGATAGAGCGCAACATATCAGGTTAGCTACCTCCTAATAAGCAAGGTAAAATATGTCAAAATTCTAATTAAATTTTTTTAGCCAAGGTAACAATCTCACTAGTTATGTGAACGGTTGAACCACTATCTATTATTCTCATAATTCGACAGAGATAGTCTGGCCCAAATTCAACTCAAAGTCAGCAACATCAATATATACATCTCTGAATCAAAATACATTTGAATCCATGCTTTATCATAAATATAAAGAAGGTATCTTGTAAATTCAACCAACGAGAAACGATATGATCAAAGTCAAACAATATTTTCGTAGAAATTTATCCCAAGCTCCTATACTTAAAGAGAGAAATATTCCAACGGTTTTCAGCCATGTGCCATCAATCAAAATTCCTCTATGTTTCTGCACCCTCCCCATCCAAACCACAGACATCCACTAAGACAAAAGAGAGCCTTCCGGATGCTATAGGAATGGTGGTTAGTAATTTGAAACACCACTAAATTAAAAGTTATGGGCTGTAAACTTACTGTTGAATTTCTTTTTTGATATCTTGCCATTGTTCAGTGTATACAAAAAATTCTTGACAGTCTCAGCATTGAAGCGAGCAGTATACTGCAATCAACGAGAAACATAATGGAAGCATAAACTAGGTGTTCTGTGTTGATAGTATGTGAAGGATCATGACAAGGCTAGAAGAAAAAAAATATAATTACCTGAACAATGACGATATAGTACTTGGAATAGTTTCTATCACGGCAATCAGTTACACTGGGTGGCGCTTGAGTATTTACCTATGTGAATAATAGGATTTCAAATGGATGGTTACATAAACTAGGGAAAAATAGAAAAACATATTTTGGGTGCACTCGCTGCTCTCCAAGTGACGATGAATCTATCATGAAATCATTGTATTAAAATATTGTTTGTTTGATTATCTTGAGATCTGTTTTTTGATTCAACAAATGAAAGTACCACTTTGAGATAAAGGAAAACCCATCAAAAACCACAAGTTAAATTAAGTCAACAAAAGTGAAACAAGAAAACAAGAAAAAGAAAAAGGAATCAGACAAATAGTAACAAATATTCCCCTAGGGAAGGAAAATGGAAATGACAGAATAACTAGCTGTCCATGGCTCCATGCTACATACTGCAGTCTCCAGAATTAATTTAGTCCATTCATCATTTGATTTCGAAAATTTGACTATTTAAAAATTTTAGCTCAAACAAATGAACTCATCACTCAAGTGAAGCGATATCCCTATGAACATCTTAAAGCAAAAAAGCTTATTAAGAAAATTTGAGTCATGGTTTTAAACCAGAAGAATTGCAATACTTTGGACTGGCTGATATTGTGCTGATGCCTCGCCCAAGGTAGAGTAATTGATCTTGGTTTGATAACAAAAGGAAAAGAAAAGTAACTAGAACAAACAACAGAAGACCAAGAATAAATCCTTATTCTGCACATATCTGGGATCTGCTACAAGAACCGTCTTCTTGACGGCTATTTGAAGGACCATCACTAAACATAGACCGTGAAGGCTCATATTTTTTCTAATCATTCTTAGCATTAAGAATGCAATTAGTCTTTGCTTCATCACTTTTTCTGATAAACACATCTACTTCCCTTCACATATATGTCTAAACCATCACAAGGGTCCCCTGCAATTTGAGAGTTAACTTCATCAACTCCAATACGTGGCCATTCCTACTCTATCCCTTCTTGTTTTACCAAGTATCGGCCTCAACATTCTCCCATTGATAAAAATGTTTAGTGTTATATGTAAGTCCAATGAATTTTTCTTTGTATAGTAAATTTTACAATAAGATGGACCCAAAAGGTGCTATTTATACTATATAACTAAAACAACCAAAAAGAGAATACTAATATAACATAGTTAAGTTATAAGACGCAACAGCAAGCATATATCAATATTAACAATCAAATGTATTAGAAGATTATCAGTAACTGAGTATTTATACACATGTATGCAAACTAATGTTTTATAAACAACTCTTTCCAGCAAATAGGCAAATCTAAAGGTGCAGTTCGCCGCAGCCGGGTGTTTATTGACTTGTTTGTCAAGGGAAGGGCGAGATTGGCATCGAGAAGCGTGGGCCCTGAATGGCTTTTATTAAAAGTCGCTGAACGACGTAAGAACCGATCTCAAAACCCTTATATCACCCTCCCTTTGAAGAGAAAGGACTTTCTCTATATCTATATTTATGCAACTAGTTCTTTCACTTGCTTCCAAATCTATCCATCTTACTTACTCAAATTGAATATTCTACTCGGTAGATTTAGGAAGTTTGTGGTTCATATTGATGTGGCCGTTTACGCCCCAAAACTGACCTTTGGCCCCAACAAAAAGAAGGGATATTACTGCCATAGCTTCTTTCCCTTCCACTCCCCGCATTTTCCATTCAGCTTCTTTCCTGAATACCACCTCAATTGTCATCTATTTTCGATGCCAATTTCCAACACTACTCCTCATCTCGAAGTTAACTTTTCGTTATCACATAATTAGTTCCATTCAGTTTCTTTCCTGAATACCACCTCAATTGTCATCTATTTTCTCGATGCCAATTTCCAACACTACTCCTCATCTCGACGTTAACTTTTCATTATCACATAATTAGTTCCCGTAAAAATGTCAACCTAAGGCAATAGGACAGTACATGTAAACAAATTAAAAATCAAACCCTAAACAACTGAGAAATTAAGGCACCTTGAGATGAAAGTATGTGTGTACTAATTGAAAGAAGGCATGGGATAAGAATTAGGTACCAAAACAATGCTCTTGCAGAGATGATGAATAGAGGCGGCGCCGAGGATGTCACGGCGGGCTTCGAGAGGCCAGTCGTAGTAATCGGCGGGGACGCGCTTGAATGAGAAGTCTCGAACGGCGGCGGCGTTGGAGCGGAGGATGGCGGAGAGGCGGCCTTCAGTGGAGGAGTGAGAGATATGTTGAGGAGGTAAGAGAGAGAGTTCGAGATCCGAAATCCGGTTGAGGATTCGGGTTTGGACTCTCTCTAGCTCCTCTGCCATACCCTCCACTTTCAATCTTTTTCTCACTTCCACACTTGCACCGCCTTTTTCTTGCATATTTGCTTTATGCTATGTTTCTACCGAAATTTGGGTAAAATCCCCTATCAATCTTTCAATTTTCTCTCCACTCCCTACCCATAATTCTTAACACCCGCCCCCCCACCCACCCCCAACTCCCACTTTATTATAACTAATCTAATCAGGAAAGGCACACTCTATGCGTGTGCAAAAATATAAAATTGATATGAATTTTTTTGAGTAAAATTCATTAAGTTTAAATAAGATATGAGAGAAGAGAATAAAAAATAGAAAAAATAAGGTGGAAAGTAAATTTAATATGATTAATGAAAAAAATAAATAGTTAAATATATAGGGAGATAATAAAGAGAGAGAAATGAGTGAAAAGAAAAATAACCATGCATTAGGAGATGAGATAGAATATGAGAGAAATATTAGGAGAGAAAGAAATAGTGTGTGAGAAAAAATAGGAAAGAGAAACAATATATGAAATAAAATATATAAAAAATCACTAAATGAGACACTTGTCAAAATTTAAGAATTGGAATGGCTTCACCAAAAAATTGATAGCTCAAGGTAGTTAGTCTAAGCCCCTTATGCTTTATATAATTGTATAGATTAAATTTCTTCTCCTAACTCCTTAATGCATGCAAAATTAAATGACAACAATACCTAACTAATATATATAATTACATAATGCCATTTCTTTTTCTTTTTTATTTTCTATTTTCTATTTTATCTTTTATTTTCCATTTCCTCCCATCCTTCACATACCCCACCTCCACCCCCAACTACTGCCACAAACGGCAGTGGCGCCACCGCTGGCGACCACCGACACACCACCACTGATGGAACCACCAGTGAACCACTGCCGCACCGACGCGGCCACCACCTTCCATCCTCAACATAAAGTATGATTAAAGTGAACAAGAAGTATGGTTACATCTACGATGAAGTATGCTTAAAGTACACTTGACTTATATATACAATAAAGAGGAAGTATAGATAAAGAGAACATAAAGTATGATTGTAGTAAATTATTGACAAATTTTAGCTTACGGTTGAAGTCAAATCTGTTTCATACTAGAGATTTTTTGATAATTTGTCATATGTTTCTAGAAATCTGTATGTGTCTACTATGAAGGAAAAAACGGTTTATAATTCCGAGCATCGTACAGTGCGTTATGGACTTTCTCGTGAAGTCCCGCAAAACTGTCGATAAATTTTAACTTATGTTTGAAGACAAATCTGTTTCTGTTAGGGATTGTGCTCTAAAATCCAATTACATGAAATGTTTATATTCATTTATGACATTAATCTTTATTACTTTTGTTGCAAGTTATGAGTATTATAGAAATTGTACTATAAAATAGACGTAGTCCAAAATTATATATGATGAATCCAAATGGAAGTGTTGTTCCATGAAAAGACTTGGACCATATGTGTCATATGTTATTATAAATGGGTTGTTGCGGGTGATAAAAATGGGCATCTTATCCGCTAAAGATTATAAAATACTATATTCGATGATTTGTCTTATCATGGGAATGAGAATTTCATGTATAGTATATTCACGTAAATCAATGAGATTAAAACACTGAACCGGACCAATCGAGTTATTTATTTTTTGCTACTATAAAAAATAAATAATTTGAAACAACTACTCTAAATCCTATGACTGTCGTGGACTAATACATCTAGTGTATATTACTTTGATGTATTCAGAAGTGAGGTCTTCGGTGACCAATATACTTTATACATTGGGTAATTGCATGAAATGTGATTATGAAGGACAATCATAAGGAATCTATAATCTCCACGAGAGATAAGAAATATCCTCTTTAATGGATTTGCAATGTTCGACTATTCTAAAACTTTGGCTAAAGTATTTCATGTGAAATATCACTGAAATTAAACAGTAAATGAGTTTTTCATATGAAAAGTTGATAATGAGCAAATCAGAAAATTTAGGATAATAGGTGAAGAATAAAATAATGGTAGCATTGATTTTATTTTTTCACAGACATTTCGATAGAGGGGTTAGTTGTAATATTCTTAACTATAAGAACTCTTGAGTAATTTAATTAATTTTAGAGTGAAATAATATTTATTTAGTGGACTTAAATATTGTTAAGTGGTAATCAAATATTACCATACGATGGTAATTCGATTTGACTCACTTGGAGCTAGAATTAGTTTTTCCCTAATGTCCCTTCGCAAGCCTCGAATAGAAACTCAGTTTATAAATATTAAAGGGTCCATTTAATGGATAGTTTGAACTTAGATGAAAAACAATTGTGGAAAATATCTTTAGAGAAAGATATTCAAAATTATATTAAGTTTTAATTTAAATAAAAACAAAAAGGAAATGCCCATGTGAGTTTGCACATTGCCTTGAAGGAATTTTGCCGTTGTTTCAAGTGTAAAGTTGTTTACTCTTTATTTTTTGTCCCACATAGAAAACTTACAAGTTTATCATGTCTTGGCCTCTATATAAAGGGGTCATATGAGGTGAATTCAAAAATACAACAAAAGAATGGCAAAGGATTTCTCTAAGTAATTTTTTTTTTACAAAAGAGAATACACTTGCTTAAGTATAAAATTTCTTTTAAGAAACTTTATTTTTAGTATTATTTTTTTGGGAGCCCACAATACCCGAATTTGGCGAGGCATTGCAAAGAATTCTTTGTGGTGTATGAGCTCGAGTTCCTCCGTCAAGAAGGAGAGTTTTTTCAGTTGTGGTGCATTCCACCGGCTAATTTCAATCTTCGGAGGAAGGTTGTATTTTCTTAATTTCAATTATTGGTTTTATTTCTATTGCATGCAATTATTTGGTTTTAATTAAATTGTTGAATTAGTTAGTCTTTTAATTGCTAGCTATAGTTAATCAATAATTATTAATTAAATTATTTAATTAATTATCTTTTGTCATAGTATGTATGATTTAAATTTTTTTTAATGTCATGCATGTACATGCTAGAGCTAGATTCTTTATTTTAATTCCGCTGCGTACCAATATGGGATTATTTTCGAAGTATATTCCCAACAGTGGTATCAGAGCAGGGCTCTTGATACGTACATGTGAGACATGTATGCATGTTTTAAATCTCATGATACTATGAAAAATTATGGAATTAGATTCTAGATATTAATGCTTATAGCATGTATAATTAATTATGATTAAAGCATGCTTATTTGATTAGATTAATTGTTTAAATTATTTAAAAGCATGAATGTATGTATATGGAAAATATATATTTCATATTCAACATGATTGATGTGATTTGATCAAATGTGATATTTAAATTGTTTAATAAAATATTGAATATATTATGTTAATCGTGTGTTTAAATTGTTTTTGACATGATGATTGAATGGGAGCGTTTTCAAGATTATTTTCTTAGAATAAATAGTTCAAGTGTTGGATTATTGTTCAATTAATTTTGGAAATTCTAATTTGATTAGAACTCATAACTTGTTTAATTAAGCCAATGTTGTCATTATGTGATAATGAAAAATCCGCGAGTCGTAAAATATCAAGTGGGAGTGAGATTCAAGAGTTGAATTCTCATGGCCTCCATTACTGGTCTAATGGTATAGCGAGTGAATATTATTCCCTAGGGAAGGTATTTGCTCACGGTTACAAGATTAGATCCCTAATGGGTAGATTGAAATATGTGTAAACGAGTGCGATCACGCTGCCGTGGAGTATCTGGAATACCATATAGATAGTCTAAGTAATGGTGTACACTTGATTCGGACAACAGATTAGCCTTCCTGAGGAGCTCTGATATGTCATCCCAAAGACTGGAGATTGAAATGGTGGGTTAGTGATGTTTAGTAAGAGTTACAAGAGAAAAACTTATTAATGGAGAAGTGTTCTCACCTAGACTTATTATATTTTTCAATCCTGCCGCCAGGAAGGAAAATGTATAAAGCTAGGTTATCATTGCATGTACAAAATATGATTTTATGGATTCCATTTTTTGTTTGTTTGTAAAAGTAATTTGACTCATAACTTGTTTGTAATTTTTTCAGTTTCATAAATGGCATCCATTAGTCCTCTGCAATCTATCCTTGAGGAAAATAAGCTCTTAGGACCTAACTATGCTGAGTGGAAAATGAATCTCGAGATTGTGCTCACTCATGATGAGCACAAGTTTGTTCTTAGCGAACCATGTCCTCCAGTTCCTACTACCAATGAATCACAGGATGTTAAGGACCGTTATGAACGGTGGCATAAGGTCAATGAGATGACTAAATTCTATATCCTAGCATCTGTGTCTAATGTTCTCAAGCATCAGATGCAAGAGATGGTGTCTATTGCAATTATGATGTAACATCTTAAGGAGATGTTTGGTGGTCAGGATAGGACAACTAGACGTGAGCTGATGAGGAAGATACTCACTACCAAGATGTCTAAAGGAACACTAGTTCGAGAGCATGTCATGAGGATGATGGCTTACTTGAATGAACTAGAAATCCTCGATGCAAAAATTGATAGTCAAACCCAGCAAGATATGATCCTGAACTCTTTACCAAGTTCATTCACTCAGTTTAGGCGTAACTATGCAATGAATAATAAAGATTAATCAAGCCGAATTGATGAATGAACATGAAGTCGCAGAAGGTGTTTTGAGAGTTAAAGAGAGCATCAATTTTGCTCAGACATTTGGAATGAAAGCTAAGAAATGGAACGCTAATAAGTGGAAAAAGGGTAAGAACAAAGTTGCTACTGTAGCAACTAAGATTCAAAAGAAAGCCAAGCCCACAAAAGGAACTTGTTTCCATTGTGGGGAAGATAGCTATTGGAATAGGAATTGCTCAAAATATTCCTTTCTACTAAATCTGGCAAAGCATCTAATTAAGGTATAACGATATCTTGTTTACTTAAAACATGTTTAGTTGGAAGTCCACCAGGTTCCTGGTGTGTGGACTCAGGGTTCACTAATCATATTTCCAATATGTTGCAGGGGTTTCAGCTGACCAAGCAGCTAAGTGACGGTGAGATGTACCTGCTGATGGGAGATGGTACAAGCGTGCCAGTAGAAGCTATAGGGCTTGTTAGTTTATATTTTGAGAACAAGTTACTGAATCAGAGGAACCTCTCATTCGAGATCCTACGCGAGGAAAAGCTGTAGCTTCCAAAGATCATTTGCCTTCTCCAGCGCATTCCTCTAGTGACAGTTCAGATAGTGACAATGATCTAGAAGCTCGGGACTTCAAGAAAGTGGTTAAAAATTCTTTAGTCAATATAAAAGGTTCCTGCTCTCGATTGGAAAATTAGAGTACTTCAGTTCTCTATGTCGTGGAAAGGAATCGACTGAATGATATACGTAATGCAGCCAACCAGAATACCATCAATATGATGAATAAGTTGGTCCCGCTCGTCACAGATCTTTCTGAAAACATCAACCGCTCGCTCGCCCTGAATGCCTCTGCAGACGCTGAACGTCACAATGTAGCTAACTCAGCAGTTGAAAGCATTGCTGCTCAAGTAGCTCTTCTAATCGATGAAGTCAAGCTCCTGCGTAGAGACTTATCTCAGATTAAATCGTCTCAACCTCTTGCTGATGTCAAGATGGGGGAAAAGGGTAAAGGCTCGTCCAAGAGCGCTCAAAGCTCTGAAGACAAGTGTTGGGAAGAATTTCAAAGTGCGATCTCTGCAATCCAGCAAACCGTCCTTAAGAAACGCAAACCTCGTTTCTACAAAGGCTACCCAATTCCTTATTTCTCTATAGAGCTTATTAAAGAATTAGGCATCCCTCCATTCACCGCTTTTGTTCCAAAGAGTTATAATCTAAACTGAGCTCCAGTCACAAGGACGTATGAAATCTTTGAAATTTGTTGAGTGAACGGGGAGTGGAGCCGTATATTTGGAACAAGCGTCTTCACAATTTGAAGAATTGGCCGAAAGAATGGGTGGAATTCAATTCGCCAATGAGACGCATAGGAGAATGACGGATGCTAATATAAGGCTGTGGAAGTTTGCTCAGATGCTCTTCAAATAAGAGCAAAAGGAGCCTAGTAAAAAAGATACTAGCAAATCGCAATCTTCTTGCGCAAAAAGAAAACACTAGATCTTATCGTTACATTTTCTTTAAAGCGCTTTATGAATGTTTCTATCATTAAACTCATTGTACTTGCATGATAAATTATGAATGAATGAGTTTTGTTGAAACATCTTGTTTCTCACTATATGTACTAACATATAGCTAACCTCTAACTATTAAACGTTAACTTTATATAATCTTTGTTAATTTTTCTAGCTTTTGGACTATAAAAGAGTTAAGTTCTTGACATCATCAAAAAGGGAAAAATTGTTAGAAAATTTCGTGTTAGATGTTTTAATTATGACAATATAAGTTTTATGTTAGACCACAAAGATTATGTAAGTTTATCTTTAATAGAATATGTCTAAGCGTTTAAAGTTATTGAGTTGTAATTTTTCAGTTTAAGGCTTTTTATGTTCATAGTTTTAGATTAGTATCTATTGCTTGAGCTATGATAGAATTCGAGGTGAGTCTATCAAAGTGAAATCGAAGATCAGCGTCTGAAGACTTTGAAGATAAGAGATTCTTTAAGCGATTTCCAAGTGCCTGAGAATCATTCAAGGTGATCATGCCACAAGCGCCTGTCTTCACCTGAATTAAATCTGAAATCAATAAGGACTTAAATGCAACATTCAACGGACATTTAATGGAATTAAATTCAAATGCATTAAATGCTTGATAAGAGCATTAAATGTGATAAGGACTATTGACGTACAGATAAGCCTTTCCCATTGGCTGTCAACTCAAAGTAGGTCTGCTACCAACTCTGTGCAGCAGCATTTTTAGAGATGTCAGAAAAAGACCAAGTCACGCGCTCCGTGTTGAACACTCTCCTGCTTGCGTCCAATGGACAAATCCCAAGAAAGTCTATAAATAGATCCTCACAGCTCAACCCTTAATATTGAGACAAATTATCAAAAAGCTTGATATACACTTACGCTGTTGAAATCTATCTTCATCCCTAAAAGCTCAAATCCTCCATAGCCAAAATATCTTTGAGCTTATACATCTCTACATCCATCCCTAAACCTCTTCATAGAAGAACTATCGTTTCTAAAGAGATATTACAAAAGTGTTTGAACTTTTCAAATCAAACAACCCTTTGATAAAACCCATCAACCTCTTCAATCTGTGTGACGAAGTTGTTGAAGACAAAACAGTATTTATGTGTCAGAGAAGCTTGTCAGAAGCAGATCTTAGTCGAGTTGAAATCTTTGTGATCAGGGAACTCGAGATCAAGTCTTCACCATTTGCTATTTTGTTGAAGCTGTCTTTGTGAAGCTTTGTGATTCATTATAGTGAATTCCTCCTGTATGGAAAGGAGTAGAAGGACGTAGCTGAGATTACACAAACTTAGTGAACCTTACAATTCTCGTGTCTTTCATTATTTACTATTTTATTGCTTTACTCATTGTCATCTCTTTACATTATCATAAAGCATACTTTCACAAAATCTAAAAGAGCAACTAAGCACTCTCTAAGCGCTTGTTTATTCATACTAAGACTTGTACAAATCTTCCGCTGTGCTAACCCTGATATAAGTGGTGAGCGCATGATCCATCTTGATCAAGTAGTCAAAACTATTGTCTAAATTATCTTTCTAAAAATAAGTCTAAAAATTTGAAAAGAATTTCAGGGTCTATTCAACCCCCCCCCCCTCTCTAGACCCTTTCGTATGCCACTTGGGACCAACATAAGTAATTGAAATTATAAGTTTTTGGGCAAAGCATATAAACTAGCTTATGACAATCACTGATTGTAGTTTGGTAATTTCACATTATTATGATTGCAAAGTATAGTATCAAGTTTTATGAATTTGACGTACCATGAGTCTTAGTTGATCGTGTAACGTCGATGAAGAGTTTATACACATATGGTAATGGTAATCAAGGTTCGTGATGACGTATTCATCTCGTATTCAATTGGGCTACGATTTGGTTCTACGGTGCTGGCTAGGTGACAACCTTATCCTTTGGCATCGTCTCATTGGCAATTGAATCGAGCATAGAGAGTCGCACTATGTGAAGAAAAGGAATAATTTTCTATGCTAAGGGTATTTTGGTAAATTCACATTGGATGTGAATAACTAACAAAATGGATGACATGATTTAATTAAAGATATTTAATTAGAATAAATAAATTAATTAAATCATTAATTCATAAGTTAAACTAATTGAAAATTAATTATAAGTTGAATTAAATTAATTAGATTAAAGTAATTAAAGTCAAATTGGATTTGGACTTGGACTTAGTTACACATGGGCTAAGATAGAACAAAACCCGAAAGCCCATTCCAAAAAGGCCTAGCGCCCCCCTCCTCTATGTTAGTTAGACCTGGGTTTTATTTTAAAACCCCAGTAGTTGTTAGTTAGTAATATAACTCCAACTCTCAGTCACTTTAGAATCTGACTCAGAAAAATAAATCTAGACCAAAAGAAAGAAGAAAAATTCCCTCCCCTTTCTCCTAACTAGTCATCGTCGCCGCCTTACCTGCAGTGGAGGAGATCGGAGCTCTCTTGGAGATATTCTTCTGCATGATTATCTAGAGGCAGAAGTCTGGGGATGCTGCTGATTAATCGAATTTTTGTCATCAAGAGGTAATTTGATTATTCTCTCGATTTATTTTTCTTGTTGCAAAAACATATCATGAAACCCTAGATCCGATTGGTGGTGTGATTCGAATAAACTTTTATCCGCTAGATCGAATCACAACAAGTTTATCAATAAGCGCAGTAGAAATTCATCGATCAATATGTCCCTATCTGATTGTCTACAAGCCGTCTTGATTGAATCATGATCATGTCTTCACCTTACTCGCCGTGGTAGATCAGTTACCAGAGCAATCCACTTGTATTTTCACACCTTGAACCTATGGAGACTGGATGATTCTCCAAAAAAGGATTGAGAGAGAACGATGAATAGGAGAGAGAACAGAGAGTGTTTTCTGAGAGAGAATACATAATATATCAGTTAGTTCTGATATGTGGAAAGATATATCTTATTTAAAGATATATTTTCCTATTCCAATCACAATTGGAATATTTATAGTCCAATTCAAATATGGATGTCAATTGGGTCAAGGGCCCAAACGTGACCCAATTTCCTACAAGAAGGATAATACAAGTATTTTATAGGGAAGGGATGAGGGAGTGATGTTTGGATTGCATGTTGTCGGATTTGTAAATAATTGCATCGCTCGAAATAAAAGTAGGGCGGGCATAGCTATAGGATGAATTTTTCCCTATCACACTAGGACTCCTATTCCAACCACAATTGGAATATTCATAGTCCAATTCAAATATGAATGTCAATTGGGTCAAAGGTCCAAACCCGACCCAATTTCCTATAAGAAGAATAATACAGGTATTTTATAGGAAAGGGATGAGGGAGTGATGTTTGGATTGCATGTTGTCAGATTTATAAATCACTGCATCGCTCGAAATAATAGTGGGGTGGGTATAGCGCTAGGATGAATTTTAGGAAAAGAAGTAAAACTTGAGCAATCTCTGCTGGATGTATTTGATAAAAATATTGAATTATATTCTGGGCACGGTTCACCGCGCATCGTGCGGTGGGCTCCTCCTAGTGCATATATATATATATATGTATATATAAACATGTTAAAAAAAGAAGATAAAAATATGGATGAGCCTTAGTCCCCTTGAATAAGGCTCTGTATACTTACAAACTTGAATTTAATTTAATCAATTGATAAAATGTGTATACTTATATATATATGTATATACTGAGATAAAAGAATGACATTGGCATTTAAGTTCGAAATTATACTGAAAGTGCGACAATAATTAGTATTCACAATTAATTTTAACTAAATGAATTTTTGATAGGTTAGTAGACATTCATTTAATTTCGTAGGTATATTTATAATATACAAAATTATAATAAAAATATTTAATTATAACAATTCAAATGTTTGCGATAATTTAGTATGATTTTTAAAATATAATAGGGATAAATGCCAAAAAAAAACCTGTGATACTACTTTTTTGTTAAAGGTAAATGATATTGGTACTCCAAAAGTGTTATTGGCACTCCACTATTCAATACAAATTTCTTTCTAAAAATATTGAAAAGTGGAGCTCCAGTAGTAATTTTTGGAGTGCCAATATCAACTACATTTGTTAAAAAACCCCTGTGATCACAAAATAGCCTAAAACCCCCCCGTGTTCTTAAGAAGTCTGCAAAAAGTCATTTTTTGTAAGAAAATGAGTGCGAGTGTGTTTTTCATGTTTTTCACATTAATTGACATGCTTATTTGTCATTTATATACACTCCAAACAATATAAAATGTAAAATAGTATTATTTCAACGGAAAAACACATATTTCTTTCTTACTTTTTGACAAAAAGTGACATTTTGCAGGTTTCTTTAAGAACACGGGGGGGGGGGGGGGGGGTTTAGGCTATTTTGTGAGCACAGGAATTTTTTAGCAAAAAAGTTATATCACAAGTTTTTTTTTTGCATTTATCCCCAAAAAAGTTACTTTAAAGTGTGCACAAACCTAACCATGGCAAAGAAACGTGGTCGACGCGCGATCGGAGCTCCGGTGAGTCCGAATCCAACAATCGCAGAAGCGAACTCATCCCAGGCGGTCATATCGGAGGAAGGGGAGAACTTAGCAGACTTCTCGAAGGGCCAGGAAGCAGAAATTGAAGGGGAAATTGGGGAAATTGATGAGCTAATAATAGGGAAAACTAGCGAACAGGTCCAGCTGAGTCCGGTGAATGAGAGGGAGGTATCAGAACAAGGCCCACCGGCGACAAAGGAAGTGGTGACGGCGGCACAGAAACCCTGGCGCGATCTATTTGCATGGAATAGAGAAGGGGCTAGTGGGCTGAAATTGACCAAAATTGGTAGTGAGGATGAGGCTATCTTTGTCTCACGCGAGGAGCAGGAGCCGGAGATAAATTACTGGAAGTTTGCACTGTATGCTTATGTGCTGGGGCAGGAGATTCCTAGTCAGGTCATGAGTAATTTTCTCAAACTTAGGTGGAGAGGACTGGAGATACCACAAGTTATCAAGTATGAAAAGGGGTTTATATTGAGGTTTGATTCAGAGGAGGCGAAGCAGGCAGTTATGGAGAGAGGAACTCAGTTCTTCTACTCCAAGCCTCTAATCCTACAAAAGTGGACAGGGGAGCAAGATAGGTATGATTCCATCACAACTGTTCCAGTGTGGATTCAATTACCTAAGTTACCTCTTGGGCTATAGGGGGCTACTACACTAAGTAAGATAGCTAGTAAGGTTGGAGAGCCCATACAGACTGATGAGATGACAGCAAAAAAGCTCAGAATAGACTATGCAAGGGTGCTAGTTAATGTTGAGATGGGGCAAGATTTGCCACTGGAAATTAAGATACAAACAGAGGGTAAAGATTCAGTTCTAGTGCAGCCGGTTCACTATGAATGGTTGCCTATCAAATGCCAAGTGTGTGTTAAATGGGGGCACAGGGAAGGAAGGTGTAGGAGAAATGTGGTCCAAAGGTGGCAGCTGAAAAGACCAAATGTACCTATCACTGAGCAAGTTCAAACAGACGCAGGGGACGGGGTACAGGTGGATGTCCCAGAGCAAGTTCAACCGTGTGAACAGGGCGTTCATTCTCCCCAACAAAGAGAAGTAACTAACCCACAACAAAGAGAAACAGAACAGAGGCAAGAATGGCAGGAGGTGAGTAGAACTAAACAGAAGAAATGACATTCATGGGCTGAGAAAACTAGTAGTGTAGAGGTACAACATGCCCTCACTAATTTGTTTCAAGTACTTAGTAAGGTTGGCAGTGTAGTGGAGAGGGGAGAGGTACATATGGAAAACCCCCAATATGATGAATATTGGTGTGTGGAACATAAAAGGGCTGAACACATTTGAAAAGCAGCTTGCTGTGAAACAAATGTGTTCAGTCAATAAATTGGATGTGATGACAGTGGTGGAAACTAGGGTGAAACCTCAAAACTTTCAAGTAAGAAGGAAGTTTGGGGAGGAGTGGGATATTATAAACAATTATATTGCTGTCACAAATGGCAGAATATGGCTAATGTGGAAAAAGCAGGGAGTAAAGTGTAGTGTGTTGAAAGTGGAGGATCAAATGATCACTTGTAGGGTAGAGTGTAAGCAGTATGGGTTTGTTCTGTCAATTGTGTATGGGAAAAATGATGAAAAGGGAAGGGAGTCTTTGTGGAAAAATATTAAAGACCAGCAGTATAAGGAACTATGGGCATTAATGGGAGACTGGAACGCTACTTTAGTTCATGATGAAAAGTTGGTGCATGATGGGAGTTATGAAGGAGGTAATGCAGCTATGCAGAGATGTTTTGAGGAGGTGGGATTGACTGATCTTCCATATACAGGACATTTCTATACTTGGAACAACAATTAAGACCCTAAAAAAAGAACTTATTGCAAACTTGATAGGGTGGTATCAAATTGTGATTGGTTAACACAGATGGAGGGGTATAGTGTGAATTTCCTTGATAGAGATATTTCGGATCATAGCCCCATGATCCTTAGATTACAACAGGTGCAGGAAGGAAGGGCTCCTTTTAGATTCTTAAATGGATGGAAGAACCACCCGCAGTATAAAGAGATAGTTACAACAACTTGGCAAATATCAGTGGATGGATGCAAAATGTACAGAGTGGTTACAAAGAGCAAAAGGGTCAAAGCAAAATTAAAGGAAATGCATAGAGGCACTACTCTAACATTTCCATTAAGGTTGCGGAAGCTCGAGAGAAGATGATGGAGGTTAGAAGGGGGCTGGTTTTGCAACCTTTTGATCCAGAGTTGGTGGAATTGGAGAAGAGTAATTATATAGAATTGAGGCATCTACTTAAGATGGAGTCTGAGTTCTTGAGACAGAAGGCTAAAGCAGATTTTTACATACATGGCGATGAATGTAATAAATTCTTCTTTGCTAGAATAAAAGCAAGACGAGCAAATGGCGTGATTATGACATTAAAGAACAGCAAAGGTGAACAGATTACAGAGAGGGCAGAGATTAAAAGGGAGATTCTTGCAGTGTATCAGAATTTGATGGGTAAGGAGGATAATGCAAGGGAAGAAATAGATCAGGGGATTATCTCAATGGGATATGTGTTACAAAATGAAGACAGAGAGGCTATGAGTCACCCTATCACAGAAGAAGAAGTGAAGAGAGCTATTTTTTCTATCCCGGATGATAAAAGCCCTGGGTTGGATGGATTTACAGCTGGATTTTATAAAAGCTCATGGAATATAATTGGTGGGGAGGTAATAGAGGCAGTGATGGATTGTGTTAATAAGGGGAAGTTGTTAAAAGAGGTGAATCACACGTTGCTTCATCTCATACCTAAAGGTAAGGCCCCTAATACAGTGAATGATTTTAGGCCTATAGCTTGCTGTTCAGTCCTGTATAAAACTATATCCAAACTCATATGTAATAGACTGAAACTAGTGCTACATAAACTAGTGGATCAAGCACAGGGGGCTTTTGTTCAAGGCAGGTCAATTGTGGATAATGTGGTGCTTTGCCATGAACTGGTTAGAGGTTATGGCAGGAAAGGGGTGTCTCCAAGGGTGGTGTTAAAAGTTGACATCAAGAAAGCTTATGATACTGTTAGCTGGGAGTTTTTAGAACAAATATTACATGCTTATGGGTTTCCCACTGCTTTGGTTAAGCTGATTATGGTTTGTGTTAGGAGTGTAAGATTCTCTATTATGCTCCAGGGAGAGGTATTTGGGAACTTTGAAGGGAAAAGAGGACTAAGGCAAGGTGACCCCATGTCTCCTTACCATTTTGTCCTTGTAATGGATTATCTGACTAGGGGGTTTAGACAGCTTCATAGGGACCATGAGTTTAAATTTCATCCAAAAACTAAGGCTATGTTTGGTTATGTTTTGGGATGGTATTTTGGTGAGAATTATTGGTGAGAAATTTATGGAGACACGTGCGTGTTTGATGAGATTGTGTTTGGTTTTATTTTGGGAGTTGGTTTTTGAGTGTGTTTTTCTGGTGAGATAATGTTTGATTTTGTTTTTAGAGGGAACAAAAGTTACTGTAGCAGTCAAATCATGAAACTTTTGTCTGATAGAGAGGAGAGAGAAGAGAGAGAGCACATAGAGAGGAGTGTAGGGACAAAGTAGGTGTAAAAAGATGGAAAATAATTATTATGTTTTTTTTGGACAAAAAAAGTATTGTATTTTTGATCAAATATTGTGTGAGCCAAACATTGTTTGGTGGAGATTTTGGACCAAACATGAGTTGAAAACATAACCAAACATACCCTAAGCGAATTGGGCTCATCAATCTCTGTTTTGCGGATGATTTGATGATGTTTTGTAAAGGAGAGTTGGGATCAATAGAGAAGGTGAAAGGAGTGTTTGAAAATTTTTCAGCTATATCTGGTTTACATGCAAATCTGGATAAAAGCCAACTAATTTGTGGAGGAGTGAGTGAGGACAGGAAGGGAATGCTGTTGAGAGCTACAGGTTTTGTAGAAGGCTCACTACCAATGAGATATCTTGGTGTACCTTTAGTCTCAACAAGATTGAATGTGAAGACATGCCAACCTTTAATAGAAAAGATTTTGAATAGGGTGAATTCCTGGACAGTCAGATTTCTGTCTTTTGCTGGGAGAGCTTTACTCATCAAAGCTGTTTTATTTGGAGTACAAATGTACTGAGCACAAATATTTCCTATTCCATGTACAGTGCTTCAGGAAATTGAGAAAATTTGTAAGTTATTTTTATGGAGTGGCAAAGCCAATGGAAAATATCAAGCAGCTGTAAAGTGGCAGGATGTGTGTGGTCCAAAGGAAGAAGGAGGCCTAGGTCTAATCTCGCTGGGCACATGGAATTTGGCAGCTATCTTCAAGCAAGTATGGAACATAGCGCAAAAATCAGATTCGATGTGGATAAAATGGGTCAATGCATATTACTTGAAATCTGAAACAATCTGGACAGTGCAAGCCAAGAGTAGTGATACATGGTTTTGGAGAAGAATGATTGGAATCAGAAACAGTTTCCTGGATGCGATAGATGCGGTGCAGAATAAATGGCTCAGAGGTAAGTTCTCAATTCATACAGCTTATGAGCATATTCTGGAGCATCGTGATGAAGTGGAATGGAAGATTGTAGTGTGGGGAAAAGGGCCGGTGTCAAGACACAAATTTATAGTATGGTTGGCTGCACAAAATAGACTTAAAACTAAGGACAAATTAAGCAAATGCGTGCAGAACATTGATGAGAAATGTGTGCTATGTGATGACAAGATGGAAACCCGGGATCACCTTTATTACCAATGTGAGTTTACAAAAGAAGTGTTGCACAGCTGCTGGGATAAGATAGGGCTCAAATGCAGAGGTACATCATGGGAAGAGGTTATACAGTGGGTGCGCAAGATAAGTAGAGGGAAGACAAAATTGAGTAGTGTGAAACGAGCTTTGTTTGCAGCAATGGTATATTATATATGGCTAGAAAGAAATAAAGGCATTTTTTGTAGGGAAAGGAAGAATGGTAGGGAAATTGTAGATATAATCTGGAATGTGATGACGAGTAAATTTGAAATTTGAGATAGCCCAGGTATGCCTGGTGTAGTTGTATAGTTGTGAAAATTAATACAAAGCTTATCGTTCCAAAAAAAATTAAAATAAAATGATAATATAAGAAATATAATGAGTTTGATAGTAGGGCAAGATAATTAATGGAAAAAAATAGTGTGAAGTGATTGAAATGATGGGTAATTATATAATGGAATGTGTAGTAGAATTTAAAAATAGTATACTTTTTATATAACTTGAGTTGAAGTGTGCATTTTCATATTTTGGTGATCCAAAACATAAAAATAAGTCAAAAAACACAAACACACAGAGCTAATGTTTATATTTTTTGAGACATTTCTCATATTTTGAATCACTAAAAAAAAAAAAACATATACATTTCAACCCACGTTCTACAGAAAAAATTCAATTTTCAAATCTTACCGCTTCAAGCCCTCATTGTAAAGATCAGCTACGGAAGGTTCCGACATGACCTTGAGTGGCCACCACGTTTTTTACCTTCTTGAAAAAAAGGCTCGGAATTCGGAGTGATCCAGCACACAGGTATTGACCAATCCACGAAATTTTACAAGACATGGTATTGTTATTATTAAGTTTTGTATTAATTACATTTGCACCCATTCAAGTTTCACTTAATTATAAATACACCCCTCTCGTTTGGGGGAATAACATTTACCCCTAATATTTGGCATAAATGAAACACTCTAACTGAAAAAGCTGAAATGAACAAATTTTACCCTCACAGAATCTGTGATTAAGAAACTTAAGTATTACAAAAATAATATATGAAGTATTGGACATTTTTACCACCAACTACATAATAATTTAATATAAAAGGAGTATTAATGTAATATATTAAATTGACCTTCTTACCCTTGTTATTAACGGCATCTAGGTTTGTTTGTTATGTTTTTCGCTCCTCTGTATATGTAATAATTATATACCTAGGGATATAGTGTATAGTATCTGATAATAAGAAGGATGTTTTATAATATTTGGATATTGAGATGGGGTGTGTCTGCAATACATGAATGGCACGGTTTCTGCTTATGTAAACATTAATGGATCTTTCTTGGAATCGCAAGTCCTCATTGTAGTCCTTTTTTCCCATGTTACGACAAGATTGTTATTGGATGTGAGTATAAATTTACAAATTTTGCGATATGTTAACCCATACCTTTGTCACGACCAGTTTGTATCTATAATAAGATCTTTTTGGTGAAATTGATCTTGATATTTTATTAACCTAAATGGAATTGAAAATTTTCCATACGAACCGAACTGAAAAATTGGCAATAAAACTTATTTAGTCTTACAATATTAATGTTAGATAAAATTTAGGTTTTAATTTAATGTTCATTTTTTCCCCACTTATAGAATATGCTCTCACTAGTTTTTAACATGTTCTCATTCAATGAAATTTCTAATTTGTTCATGTTGAACTTGATGAATTGGTCGTATCGATTGTAGTACCAGATCAACAAAGAGATCATCGTCTAGCAACACATCCAAATCATTCAACTTGTGAATTGATTGGATCATTTTAAAAATTTGTGTGTTAACGTACAAACCTTCATGCATTATAGCTCCAATAACAATCCCTTGGAAATCACGTATCACGCTCTTTTCTAGTCTTAACACTACAGAGATTCTCTAAGTGCTAGATAATATCCCTTACATCGACTAATCTCTCATGTTGTTTCTGCAATTTATTTGATATTGTAGTCATAATGAGACAGTGCACTTGTAAATTATCTTTAGCTCACTTATTGGCATATTCCCTTTCCTCATCAGTACAATGTTCGATTGTGCAATCAAATCCTGTTTAGGGGCGGAGTGCCTTCTTGTTTAAATTTTAAATTGCGCTGCTCACATAAGACGCTCCGGGGATAGTGAACCCAACAAGGAAGACATCAACTTTGAAAATAGCTAGAGAGAGATGAGAGAAGCTATAGCTCCTTTGCCTTTTCTATGCTAGGTGTGAAAAATGAAGGAATAAAAAGAAAAGGATGGACAAACAGTGTGGTTTTTTGTTCAATTGAGAATATTTTATAAAAATTATAACGATTAGGGATCTAGAACAAAACATTAATATAAAATAGAGACCGGATCCTAACATTAACATTTTAGAAAGGTATTATTGAAACACAATTTTAGTTGGGATTTGAGAAGTTTTCAACAAAAGCCCCCTTGATATTTTGAGGCCCCACACTTTATTCATAATTCGTCTACTCTTTTTAAATTATTATTGCACACATCCAATTGTACCACATATGAAATATTATTATTGATAAAAGTAATATAGTTAATTTAATCGAAAATAGTAGTAGAATAGAATATTTGTGTAGGGGTACTCCACACCCAATCTGGATTTTCATGTTAAATTTGTCACGCAGCTACTCGTGTAACAAAAAATATAATAAGGTGTGACAGAAGAATATTTGAATGGACTCCGTACTCACAAGATGTAGTTTTCTTTCCTCCAAAGTCTTGTTAATACCATTGACCGTGGAAAGCAAAACCAACACCCCCGGGGAAGCGGCGCTACATCAGGCCCCCGGCATCGCCCTATTTAAACTCCACAAACACTCTAACTCCTTCAATTACTTCCTTCCCTCCCACATACTCGAATCGATCATCATAATATTCATCTATGGCCATGCATAAGAGCTCTTCCGCCTCCTCCCTCGGCCCCGGCGGCCTCGACCTCTCTAAAGCCTTCTTCACCCACATTTCGGGCGGAGAGCCCCCCTCCACCACCAAACGCCACACCAAAATCACCGTCGTCGGCGTCGGCAACGTCGGCATGGCTATCGCCCAAACCATCCTCACCCAAGATCTGGCCGACGAAATCACCCTCGTCGATGCCAAAGAAGACAAGCTTCGCGGTGAGGTGCTCGACCTCCAGCACGCTGCCGCCTTCCTCCCCCGGACAAAGCTCAACGCCTCCTTAGACTACGCCGACACGGCGCACTCCGATCTCTGCATCGTAACCGCGGGAGCCAGACAGAACCCCGGGGAGAGCAGGCTGAATCTGTTACAGAGAAACGTGGCGCTGTTTAAGCATATTGTGCCGCCGTTGGCTAAGTACTCGCCGGATTCAATAATATTGGTTGTTTCCAACCCCGTCGATATCCTCACTTATGTGGCGTGGAGGCTTTCTGGGTTTCCGGTGAATCGGGTTATAGGGTCGGGTACCAATTTGGATTCGTCCAGATTTCGATTCTTGATTGCCGATCATCTTGATGTCAATGCACAGGACGTGCAGGTAAACTTTCCATTTTTTAATTAATTAATATTCTCACTTTTTACACTCTTTAATGCTTTATGATGTACACTGTACAGTATATATTAGGGGCGCCTTAGATAGCTTGGATTAATAGTGATTAATTATTCATCATGTCCAATCTCATGTTCGATAGCAATGATGACCCATGAAAACCAAAAACCCAATATACTATCCATTATTTTAGTATTGAAAAATCCCTTGGAAGGGGTATGAATGATTTATCCAAATAATTGGGATTATTTCAGTGGATGTACAATTACAACAACACCCTCAATATTTATGGAAAAGTACTAGGGATGGCAACGGGCGGGAATTGCAGGACTCAGGACCCGTCCCGTTAAGGATTTTTCATACCTGGACTCGCCCCGCCCCAGACTCGGCAGGTACCCGGCGAGTTCGGGTCCTACCCGTTAGACCCGGCCGAAATCTATTTTTCGACATTTTTTTGTCTATCTTCTTTTCAAAAACGCATTCAAAACATATAAAATAAGTAAATAACATCGAATCGAGGATTCAACGTAAACACATTCACTATAAGTCATCCGATATTTAAATGCAAAAAAAAATTTTAAATGACTAAACAAGTACAAAGTAAAATGATTGAGGGTTTGCTGTTGAAGGGTAGAATGATTGAGAGTTTGTTTTTGAAGGGTAGAATGATTGAGAGCATTATTATGATATAATTTATAAATACTGATAAATATTAATAATAATTAGATATATAAAATTAAAAAATAATATTATGTTATTAACAGGGGCGGATTCGGGTCCGGGGAGGGTATCGACTGTACTCATTACCCTCTTCAGACCTGGCCGGGTCTTGAAATTCGATACTCGGACCCGGACCCAGTCCCATTTTTGTGGACTCATACCCGTCCTAATCGGGCCGGGTCCGAGACTTGGATTCGTTAGACCTGGCCCCGTTGCTATCCCTAAAAAGTACATCTACTCTTATTTTATTTTTTTTACAAAACACAAATACATTTGAAAGAGAGAAAGAAGTAGAACATTGCCTCCATTTAATTGACTAGATTTCAGTGAGTCTAAAAGTGTAATGTTTAAAGTTTTCATGATGTAACTTGTATAAGTACTAGAATAATTTTTTATTATGTTATCGGTTTGGTAATTTTATAAGTTCAACCCTCCATCAATCTCTAGTTTGAAAATTTATAGATATAATTTTCAATATTTTATGAATTAACTCATGTGGTGAAATAACGATTCTTCGGTTGAACTAATATTTATACTTTTACAGGGAAACAAATTTAGGGACTAACTAACGAACTAATTAACATTTGAAATAAAATTGAGTTAATTTAAGAAGTTACCAAAGATCATCCCAAATAAAGAGGGGGTACATGGGGAAATTGACACAAGAATTTCATTATATCAGACCTACCAAATAGTGGATAAGAATAAGGACATTTTTATCACATATTTTTTCCCAACGTACTAAACTCTTGACATGATAGACAATATAATCATCTTGACATATTTATCCAGTTTTTACTCTTACTATTTCTAATCATATCACAACTACCGAATATGCCCTAGTGGTATTATACAGGGTTAAAAAAATAAATACAAAACATTGACCATGCATTCTGAAAAGTTGAGTTGTGTTCACAAATTATAATTAGGAAAATTGGTACAGTGACATCTTGGGAAATGATTTATTGCTATTTTAGTCTCGTTCTTCTCAAAGTTGCAGAGGTATCCTCTTCCGATAAATTTTTTTTTTGTAATTTTTGTCTCTTCCCATTAAAAAACAAATATAATTTAGTCCATTAAATTAAATATTGGTCACTCTGAAACTAACGATTTAGGTATATCTTAGACGGCTGAAACTCAAAATGCCAAATAATGAAAATAAAATTGCAAAGAGACCAATTTTATTCCTTTGCATAACGTTTCGAATTATACCTGTACTTTAAATATTCTTAGTATGTGTCGACCAACTTCCCAAGTCTTTGTTGCTTGAATTAAATATGGTGCGATCACAACTTTTTTCTATTTTCAGAAAAATAATGTGGAACTGATAATAAGTATATATCTAAAGGAAAACAAATTAGGTACTATGTACCACTAATTACTTAATAAAACATAAATAAATAAGTTAAACTATATTAATAACTTAAAATTTAGGAGAGTTCTTGTATTCTATCTTTTTGTTCAAGGTGTCATCATCCCTATGAATTATGATTGATTGACTGCCTTTTGAATATTCCAATTATCTGAATGACCAAAGACAAAAAAACTGGCGCCATAAGTGCTGAAGCATGAAGCTTGGGAGTTACCATTTGATTAATGGGAGCATAAGATATGTCCGTGGGCCTAATGCTAGTGTCGGTCACATTGACATATGATCCTCAGTCACATGGGGTACAGGGGTAGGTACATTGGACAGGTTTTTTTTTTTCTTTTTTCTTTTTTGTTGGGCTCAGTATGGACACTTTCACCTACTTAGTTGATACAAATGTCATCTATAAAAGGTCACACAAGATCCTCTATTGTAAAATGATGTTGTATCTCTCATTGCATTTGTTTCTATGCATGGCAAGTGTATAAATTTTTTCTTTAAATATACAAGTGATTTGAATTTCGTACATTTGTCATGTATAGAAGACAATGCAATAGAACATGCAATCCCATTTGCAATAGAGGATCCGGATTGAAAAAAAGTAGGACAAAATGATTTTGACAAATTAAGTCCAAATTAATTATGTGAGAATCGGAGTTATGTTTGTTACGTGATTATCGTACATTGTCTGGGAAAATAGATCAATGTAGACACATAGGATGTATACTGATGCACAATAGATTCACGTCAGTGGGACGAAGCCAGGTGTGAGGTTTAGGAGGAGCGAATTTAAAAAGAGGGGGTAAAATATCAAATTTTACAACTTTTACGCGGGGGGGGGGGGGGGGGGGATGATT
Source organism: Buddleja alternifolia (assembly GCA_019426215.1). Classification (NCBI taxonomy): domain Eukaryota; kingdom Viridiplantae; phylum Streptophyta; class Magnoliopsida; order Lamiales; family Scrophulariaceae; genus Buddleja; species Buddleja alternifolia. The sequence goes on along the minus strand of CM033399.1, from coordinate 12,441,466 downwards.
TTGGAAGAAATCCTAAAACTGAGGGGGTATGTTGGTAATTTTCAATAAGTGAGGGGAATTTTGAAAATTACACAATAAATGAGGGAGTCTGTGTGTAATTTTCCATTTAAAGAATTAGAAATGAGAATCAAGAAAGGGAGAAAAATTACTTGGCCTAAACATGTTTTGGGCTCTCAAAAAGTTTAAAAATTGAGATTCAGAAATGAAAATGAAATCATGCACACTAAGGCTTTGTTTGGATGTGCTTTCATTTCATTTTCAACCATCATTTTCTAAAATGTATGGGAAAATGATTTTTTTTTTAATTTTTGTGTGAAAATGACGGCATGTTTGATTGTGTTTTTGAAAATGGTTGGAATTTATGATTTGATGATGTGTGAAATGATTGAGTTAGTAAAATAATTGATAATATTATATTAATTAAATGTACTTTTAAATAAAAATAATAAAAATTGGCCCAAAGTAAGCACTAAAATATTCAAAATGGATCTGAAAATGTGCATAAGCATGTGACGATTAATACTATGTATTTTATTATATTAGAGTACCACAATTATATCGGAAAAACGAATTTTTAGAAGGAGATGTGAGAAAAAAAAAAGTGAATGTGTATTGATAAAGTAAAATGTAGTTATTGGAGAATGTGTAACTGAAAATGAAAATAAGTGTATTTCATTTTCAAATGAAAACAAAAATGAAAATCTGATATGAAAACACAAGCAAACACAGCCTAATTGTCTGTCTCATAACAGCAGAATATTAAATCCCATCCCAAGCACCAGTGAGGTGGTAGTTCAGTTGGTCTATCACATATTATTCATAAGAAGGTCATGGTTTCGAGTTTGCTTGTGATAGTAGGTGTCTTGGTGAGTTCGTGTAATAGTCTCGCCCTTTGAGCAGTCACGATGGCTCAATCGGAACATGCCATAGCGACAGGAAGTCGTATAGATGCACGCTTAAGGGGGTATATTACCCGAAGAATATTAATAACAAATCGGGTAGCTAACTGATTCTCTCATCATATGTCCTGATCATACGCTATTTTAATTTTTACTAGTTTTCACTTTTCAATATTAATAACATTTGTTAATTGTAGGCCTACATTGTCGGAGAGCATGGGGATAGTTCCGTGGCACTATGGTCAAGCATAAGTGTTGGAGGAGTACCAGTTCTCAGCTTCTTAAAGAGGCAGCAGATTGCCTATGAGAAGGAAACTTTAGAAAACATACACAAAGAAGTAGTCCAGGGTGCTTACGAAGTAATACGACTGAAAGGGTACACGTCTTGGGCTATCGGCTATTCAGTTGCTAGCTTGGCTCGGACCATTCTGAGGGATCAGAGAAGAATTCACCCTGTATCTATTCTTGCAAAGGGCTTCTATGGTATTGATGGTGGTGAAGTTTTTCTCAGCTTGCCAGCTCAGTTGGGTAGAGCCGGAGTCTTGGGGGTGACCAATGTGCACCTTACCGATGAAGAAGCCCAACGACTTAAGAACTCGGCTAATACCATTCTGGAGGTGCAAAGCCAATTGGGAGTTTGATGACTTATTTTCAGGTGCATTTTGTGTTCTTGTTGGAAAGTTTTGATGTTTTACGAATATCTATTGAAAGACCCCGTTAACTTTTGTTTATCAGCAGTGTAATTGCAGTTTATTAGCGTTCGTGACTGGGCTACGGAAGATCAACTTGTATTCCAAGTATAATAATTCTATTTATGTAATTTAGACCACAACTTGTTGATTATCATAATTGTCTGATTGGTTTAATCACTGAAATTACGAAACTGCGTTGTCATAGATAATGTTTTCTGATATTGCAGTGATTAACAATTAGATTATAGGTTTTTTTTTTTACATTTAGCAATAAAAAAGAAGAAGAAAGATTGTATGTCTTTGACATTATGTTAAATAACTTGGAAATGGATAATTCTTGCATGAAAGGAATCCAATTCTATCAAGAATTAGAGTTCCTCCCAACTCACGATTGAAAAATCCCTAGCCATAAATTACAAGCGTTGGCTGATTTTCGTGTGCAATTATAGCATTGGAATTTTCGGTAGCCTCCATTCTTGTCTTGTGTAATGAAGCTGAACAAATATTTTTTCACCAAAACCTTTTGTGTGTGGGTTTCACATCAATAAGAATATGCGATATATGATATGAAAATATGATATAAAGCAAGAATATTAAGTAAATGTACACAAGATATACATAGTTCGGTCCAAAATCAGACCCACGTCCACGGGGTAAAGTTGTTCGATCCTTTATTCAATGTAGGAGTTGATATTTATACAAACTTTTGATGGGGGGTGTTGAAAAGGGAAAATCAACTACAATAAAACTTCTATAAATTAATACTCCTGGGACCATGAAAATTTATTAATTTAGAGAGATATTAATTAATCGATAAATTAATAATTTATTATTTTATGGAGTGCATTCCCCATTCAACAAATGTAAATTATATTTACATAAAAATCATTGAATTGTAAACTTATGTATCATAAAAATCATTGAATTGTACACTTATGTATCATTGAATTGAAAATAATATTGAGGATGAAGCTGAAGATGATACGACAACTTTGGAACCAGTTACGTGGAAGGAAGCACTTATCGCATCTAAAACTCTCCACAATTTTTTGTTGCAATTCGAGAACACAACACCGGAATATTTGAATGCAATAAAAAAAAATTAGAGATGAACTCGACCTAGATCTAAATTTTAAGAAAAAGCAAACCACAATAGATTCATATTTTACTAAATTGTCCTAGATATGTTTGTAATTTTGAAGAATTATTAATTTATGATATTAATGGGACCATGGATTTATATAAGGGTCTTTCCAAAATATATTATCTTATTAATTATCGAAATCGATGATTTTTTGAATAGGCCAAGTTGGGACCGGAGAAAATTATTATTTTAGAGTGTTTATTAATTAATCGAGTATTAATTTAAAAAGGTTATACTATATACTAAAGACACATTGATATTTGATTTATCAGTTGGCAGTGGATATTCCAGCTCATTTTAAACAAATCTTGAATCATAGCAAATAATATAGTGAAATTTTATAAAGGTGGTGAATTTTTTTCAAATTATGAGTAACTCTAAAATGTAAAATTCAGTCAATTTTAGAGCATATATTTGATAAATTTGACACATGTTTAATGCAAGAGTTCGAAAATCATTTAAATATAATATCATTTGAGTTATGAGTCAATATCTCAACTTATTAATCAACCAATTTTTTTTTAAAGCATCAACAATCTTTAATTACTAAGTTTTTGTAGTATTCTTATGCACACTTCTTTTTTGTTTTATGCTGTTAAATAGTTTTAGCATAATATGTTCTCTTTAATCTATCTATTAAAATTTATTTGAAAATCATGTAACAATATTTTTATATAAATAAAAAGTTAAAACAAAACATTAATTTAGTACAATTCTAATTGATTTTGTTAAAAAGTAATTCTGAAAAAAATGATTTTATGAAGTTCTAGTCGGTCAAAGATTCTAATACTTAGTTTTTATAAAACGTTGAATATTGTGTTGAAAAGAAAAATATTTATTCCAATTTGGGTTCGTTTGGAAAAGATCAAACATGAGTTCAATTTAGGTCGTTGGAAACCCTTAAAAATTACGATATAAACAAAACTGACTTTAGTTAGATTGACACCTCAAAATCATCGGGGAGGTTATAAGATATAAATTATTGATAAATATATGAAAATAATATATAGTTAATGTTCTATGCGAAGGAGTCAGCAGCAAGCTTCCACATTACAAAACTAAATGTAATGGAAAGTTAAAAAAAAAAAAAAAACCAAGAAAATCCCGTTCTCAGTGAAGTGCCAAATCCGAACATTCGGTGTGGTCTTTCGTCCGAATGGGATATTGCATATTCTTTGTCTTAGAGCCCAAAATACTTGATTAACATAACACGCTACAGATTATATGTCCTAGTTGGGCCATCAATTAGCTCCTCCACCCGCTGCATTCTCTCCAAGTATATTCCAACGTGTAGTGAGTTTGAATGCAAAAGCCAATTCGGATCTGAGAATTGTGAACAAGTCATACGAGTGGGTTGAGAAGACAGTTGTGTTTAGGCTGGAGCTTAGGAACTGGCAATCATCGGTTACAAGGAATCCATTAATCCTTCCAAGTTCCAAATATATCTGCTAAATCAATGACCAATATTTTTATCCACTAACATTGAATAATAAAAAGATTTACATTCAAGGATAAAATAAAAATAGTCATATATTACCATGAAATAGTCAAAATTCTGTATGGAGTCATGTAATAAAGAAGAGATAATAGAAAGTTGAAGACAAATCTAAGATCCACAACTTGAATTAGCATGTAGAAATAGATTTTGAATAATATTGTATGGTACTTTTTGCAGCAAGACTATAGGAAATATGTGACTTCTATAATTTATATTCTTGTCACTACAAAAAAATTGAATATTGACAATGAAAATATATGCTATGGTTTAAAACCGTGGTTTATAGTGGACTAAGCTCACGATTAACTTGGTCGTGGTAGATGTTTCATATAGCCACACTAAAGTTAGTCGTGGTGAAAAAGAATGCTAGTTATTTTAAGCTCTAACTAGCCGTGGTGGAAAAAATATTAACCTAACACTTTTTTACAATGGCTAAAAGCCATGGTCTTTATAATGAACAAAACATTGACCATGGTTATAAGCCATGGTAAATGTTTTGGCCATGCTTGCAAATACCACGGCTTTGGTTTTAACCATGACAAAGAAATTTTTCACTATGGCATATTGATATGGACAATAATCATTTTTTTTTGTAGTGTGTGGATTATTAATGTTCTTATTAAACTTCACCTTGCATATTCATTGAACAATATTAACTATTAATTTCAAGTTAATGAGCATTTGTTTGCTTGGTCAAATTCGCCCTGAAAGTTTAAAAACCAACCATATGGTCAAATTCGTTGCAACTTATCAGCAGTTAAGCTACAAAAGCTTCCATATAGAATTTCATGCGTTTTAATTACCAAAAGATAAAATCTTTATGTGTTTTTAAAAGTATAACATGGAATTACATGCTAAGAGAAATGTCGATTTTGAGAAATCAAGAGGATTACATAACACATTACCGAATGTGGTTTAAATGAATATCACCAAAAAACACATAATCAGGTTCTCTTTCTTTTTCGTTTTGGAGCTTCTACCCATTTGCCTCCTTCACAAAATGGCCAAATGGCGTCTGCTTCTTCTTTTTCTCTTTGGTTTTCTCTCTTCTTCTTCTTTCTATATCTTCCTTTCTCAACTCTTCTTTTTACTTTTTTGCCGTTCAGTCTGTTCTCTTCTTCACTGCGAGTGTTCCCTTTGCATAGACCGAGATTTGGAGTTTTTGATCTTTTCATTTCGCCACTATCTCTAGAAATGATCAACGGAATCCTCTGCCACCGAAAATTGATCAGACATCATTATCAACTATTGAGTTTATCATTATCAAGATACCACTCAATGCACAACCATCAGCTTGATTGTTATAAATAGATCTTGAAAATTGAACTATTCAAATTTACAATAACAATTTAATTTAGTATTAAAATCAACCAAACATATACATTGAACAAATTTGTGAACTATTATTTTCAAGTCCATGCACATTCATTTTATAGTTATAATACTAATTATTTTTTAAGAATTAGAGGATAATATTAATTTAATGCTATAGGGTTATTTTAGTCTAAACAAAAAAGTTAAGAAATGTAAATCATCCCATATCATCCACACTTTTAGAATAGTTATAGATTATAGATTATAGATATAGATTATTGACTAAATATTAAGAAATTATTTTGACCTAAAAATCAACTTTTTGCACGATTTGTACCATGTTCTTCATAACAAATTAATTAAACAAGATTGTCAGTATTTGAAATAGCTAAATGAAATAATGATAAATTTTTTATTTAATATTTTAGTGTATAGAAACGAGTTCCACGAGCAGTTTAGTGTAACTCTAAATATAGGCATTCCCTGGAGAAGTATTGGCCATAAAGATACGACACCCTGCTGCAGCGGGATACCACTAAAATAAAAACAGAACAAAATATGTGCAGTTTTAATCTTGATGATTTACTTTTCTTTCTTCTCTTAATCCTTTGAAAATTGAATCTTCAAAGATTGATCATGTCATTAGCCGCAACAATAATGCAAGCTCAATGAATAACGTCTTTCAAGGACATGTGACCTTGAAGAAGAAACAATTAGCATTTCATATTGGAAGATATACATATAGATTAGAAATCAGGAAAGGTTGAGTATTGAATATAATTAAGAACGAAAGATGTCGGACCAGGTGGTGACGGCCAGTAACAAAACGGAGCAGACAATAGTATGTTATGCTCCAACAATGATAACAACGAATGGCATATGGCAGGGAGATAACCCTTTGGACTATTCCCTCCCACTCTTCATTTTGCAATTAACACTCGTGGTTGTTACAACTCGTATTCTTGTTTTCCTCCTCAAACCTCTTCGCCAGCCTCGTGTCATTTCTGAGATCCTTGTAAGTCTGCTAATCATGATTTCTTTCCCTTTTTGTTCTTTATCCAATTCATCATTCAAAAGATCTCATGCATGAAAGTTAGTTTTTTCTTTTTTTACCGAGCTTTTTCTTTCATTATGGTGACAGGGTGGTATAATCCTGGGTCCATCAGTACTAGGACGGAGCTCGAAATTCGCAAAATCAATATTTCCTCTACGAAGTGTGATGGTTCTTGAAACAATGGCAAATGTAGGCCTCCTTTACTTCCTTTTTCTAGTAGGTGTAGAAATGGACATTGCTGTGATTAAACGCACAGGAAAAAAGGCTTTAGCCATTGCAATTGCTGGCATGATTTTGCCCTTCCTCATTGGGGTTTCATTCGCCTTCTTGCTGCACAAGAGCACAGAGTTTGTAAAGCTAGGCACATTCATTCTCTTCCTTGGGGTCGCACTTTCTGTCACCGCATTTCCAGTGCTTGCTCGTATTCTTGCAGAGTTAAAACTTCTCAATACTGATATTGGAAGACTAGCTATGTCAGCGGCTCTCATAAACGACATGTGTGCTTGGGTTCTATTAGCCTTTGCCATTGCTTTGGCTGAGAATGAAGCCATGTCTTTGTCTTCTCTTTGGGTCATACTCTCAAGTATAGTTTTTGTTGTATTCTGTGTGTATGTAGTTAGACCTCTGATTTCTTGGATGATGCGGAAAACTCCAGAAGGGGAATCCATTAGTGAATTCTACATATGTCTCATACTTACTGGAGTTATGATCTCTGGTTTTATAACAGATGCTATTGGTACACATTCTGTTTTTGGTGCATTCGTGTTTGGTTTAGTTATCCCCAATGGTCCTCTTGGTGTCACACTCATAGAGAGACTTGAAGATTTTGTTTCGGGGCTTTTGTTGCCCTTATTCTTTGCCATTAGTGGTCTCAAGACAGACGTTACTGCGATAGATGGATTTGTTACATGGGCCCTTTTAGCTTTAGTGATTGTTCTTGCTTGTGCTGGAAAAATTGCAGGAACCCTCGTTGTTACTATGTTTTATAAAATGCCATTTTATGAAGGACTTACTCTTGGTTTGCTCATGAACACCAAAGGCCTTGTTGAGATGATTGTCCTTAACGTTGGCAAAGATCAGAAGGTACTATTACCTACCTACCTGCTATATATGCTAACTACTCTTTCCTTTCCTCTCAAAAGTTGTCAATAAGATTTCTTGAATGTAATGCAGGTGCTGGATGATAAGTCTTTTGCGATAATGGTAATTGTAGCCATTGTTATGACTTCAATCATCGCACCGGTTGTCACCACCATATACAAGCCTGCGAGAAAATTTGTACCTTACAAAAGAAGAACAGTTCAGAGAACAAAACCAGATGGTGAATTTCGTTTACTAGTGTGTGTCCACACTCCAAGAAATGTTCCAACAATCATTAACCTCCTCGAAGCCTCCCATCCCACCAAAAAATCTCCAATCTGCACATATGTCCTCCATCTGGTTGAACTCACAGGCCGTGCATCCGCCATGCTTATCGTCCACAACACGCGAAAATCAGGTCGCCCGGCCCTCAACCGCACGCAGGCTCAGTCAGACCACATCATCAATGCCTTTGAAAACTTTGAGCAGCATGCAGCTTTCGTCTCGGTGAACCCCCTCACAGCCATCTCCCCTTACTCCACCATGCATGAAGATATTTGCAATGTGGCGGAGGACAAACGTGTGGCCTTGATTATCATCCCTTTCCACAAACAACAAACAGTGGATGGAGGAATGGAAGCCACAAATCCGGCATTTCGGACGATCAATCAAAACGTATTAGCTAATGCGCCTTGCTCAGTTGGAATCCTAGTGGACAGGGGCCTCAGTGGATCAACAAGATTGGCTGCAAACCAAATAGCCCATCACGTAGCCGTACTATTCTTTGGAGGGCCCGATGACAGAGAAGCATTGGCATATGCCTGGAGAATGTGTGAACATCCAGGGGTTAATCTCACCGTTATGCGTTTTGTGCCAGGAGAAAATGCACTAGAAACAACAGGATCAGATTCTAGGCGTAATCAGAGTGGACGTGAAATCTTGACGGTAGAAACAGATAATGACAGGGAAAAACAGTTGGATGAGGACTATATAAATGAGTTTAGATCAAGAATGACGAACGATTCTTCTGTTGTGTATATTGAGAAACTAGTGAATCATGGGGAAGAAACAGTGGCAGCAATAAGGTCTATTGATGCAATTCATGATTTATTTATAGTAGGGAGGGGGCAGGGCATGATATCGCCTGTCACGGCAGGGCTTACTGACTGGAGTGAGTGCCCGGAGCTCGGTGCAATCGGGGATTTATTGGCCTCATCAGATTTTGCAGCGACATATTCAGTGCTGGTGGTTCAGCAATATGTAGGGATTGAAGCCCATGGAGATGCGATGATCAACACGCCTGACAGTCCCAATCAGCAGCAACATGAGCAGCTTGATTTTGGCCACAATCGACGGACGCCACCACCACGAGGTCAGGCTGTCTTCCAACCACAACCTTGAACACCATTCTCACATTCTTAAATTTTTAGTACAATGGAGGGACGGCGAGAAGGTTTTCTCCATAGATTCTTGTTATTTTTCAAATTATATTTTTTTGGTAGTTTTGTAAAGAGTAATGTTGTAGAAAGTGTTTACATCATACATGTTATCCAGACATTAAATATCAGTATCGATGTATATTCTGGAACTATAAATTTACTAAACTTTCAAGGACATCCTTTGCATCAGCTTTTGGATATCAAAAGCATGTTTAGTATAGTATTTGGTGCTTCAAGCTTTTAAATTTAATTTGGTTCATCCTACTGTATTTTTAACTAAATGTATTTGCTCTTTCGCATAGTTAAGCATCTTTTCGTCTAGATACATCTGCTTTTGGCGATGATATGCGAACGTAAGGAATTACTGTTCTTTGTTACCTTCATGGTTTTTCTACAGGCATTTATTTTAATGAAAAGAAAGTTCTTTACAAGCAAAATATGTATTACTTTTAGCTGAGTTTGAATAAGTTGATGCTACATCACATGTATATACTTGTTTGTTTTCATCCTTTGTGTTTAAGATGCTATATATTTCCAAAATAAAAGCAATGTTGATCCGGAAATAGATCATTCCAGTACATGCGCAAGCGTAAATCTATATTTGCTGATCATACTCGTAGTTCTAATTCACAATCAATGTTCAGATGCAAATCAGATGAAGTGTTGAAATCTGAATCATTATTTCTAGGATCTCTGTCTCTGCTCAATCCACGCCATTCATTAATGCAAGCCATTTTTTCTGGATCTGAACTCGGAAGTGATTGACGGCTAAGAATTTCCAAGATCTTTTCTGTTTTACCAAGAAGAAGAATAGCATTTCGAACATTTTCTTCTCTCTCTTCAATTGTGCTCTGATGGCATTTTATTGATATGGCGTGCGATAAATTGGTAAGACAAGCCCCAATTATGTCAGTGATCATGGAGGTAAGTCTTTCAAACATCGCGTTACTGCATTCATTCGATGTATTGTCAGCTGTGAGCAGAAGAGTTTTGCATATTCTGTACATTGCATTTGCTGCCAAAACCTTGATAGGCCATTTTGCAGCGCTGTTGTTTAAACAACCAGCTAAGTCATTCTGTTTGAACTCGATGAACTTATGCTTGGCTATGTCAGAAAGCTGTGAAATTATATCTTTTGGACTTTTTCCTTGAATTGCCATCTCATGAAGATCCATATTTAGCCACTTATAATGTAGGTCAACTCCCACCCACACAATTTCCGCTGCTTTTCTGATATTTATCAAGTCTCTTTTTATGTCAAGGCTGTTTTCGATCACTCTGATATACTTTAGGCCTTCGCGAACGCACTTTATGAGCTCTTTCATTGAGTGAAAGTCAGTGTTGGTTGCAACTGCAATGCTTGTTAATGTTACCACCGGAAGAGCCCAGCAATTGGGAGGTTCCTCGGAATCAAGTGAAGGAACACTGTTTGTGTCAAATTTGTGTACCCCCTCAAATCCCCTAGAAGGATTCAGTTTCTCTAAAAGATGTATGAGATATCTCGGCTGCTTCTTTCTCCCCATTCTGATCCAATGCCCAGTAGCATCCCTGTCACATTCCATCATCACGTCTACCAATTCTTTCTCTCCTTCAAGATGTAATACATAGTAGCTAAGATCCACGTTGCTAATGTTCTTCGACTCTGATTCTGTATCAAAGTCGAGAATCATATTCTTGCATTTAACCAATCTGATAAATTTCAATAACCGGCTTATAAAGAATATCGAAGTGAGCCTGACTGACTTGCTCAACACCACCATTGCTTTCTGGATCAAAATGCATAAATCCAAGACTTTGTTCTTTGTTTTATGCACGAATTTTCTACCATGCCTACCACAAATTCTGAGATCTAATGGACATTCCTTTAACATATATAGTGTCTGTATCCAGTAATTTTCTACTGATGAGAACTCAACTTTGTGGGATTCGCTCGTTTTCTTTGGACACCTGAATTTAATTGCCAAGAACCATCTAGAAGCAGGGGCAATTGTGCCTCCTCCTACTGCTATAGCCTGAGTTACTAATATCAAAGTGGTTGACCACTTGTAATCTGACTCTCCGTTGCAGAATGTGAATGACCGTGGCGTTAGGTAACATCGAAGTATGGCTTCTGCTAAAGTGACAGCGCCGAGTAGGCAGAACGCTCCCGATGCAGTGCAAGTCGCTAAACGCCCCATCACGAACTGAGGGTTACACGTATGCGCCATCATCCAGTATCTCATCAGATCATTTCTTAATTTTTGAATAATGCAGGACGTATTGTTACTGCACTCGTTTTTAGCTACTATGTACTTTTTATTGTACTTAAGATCAAGGTAGCACTTAGTCACGGGAATTGCTAAAGCCGAAGAAATCAAAATTGCAAACAGAACCACCATCAGAAACATGATAACAATTTGTTCTACCCAAAACACGTAAATGACCCCGGTAACGAGCTGAATGCAGATATTAACAATGACAGTTATAACAAGAATACCTAAAGCCACAACATTCATCATAAGCTCTTTGTTTTGCATGGTTCCTAAAGAAGGCATAGAATTACCTATTGCTGTACAGATGAAAGTTGTGCTGCTGAGTTTGGCCAATTGGTCGTGTGGGCGGGGCATGGATGTATTGAGGTCTACTGAGAGTTTGATTGCCACAGAAATAAGTGTGAGAGTTGTGGCATTTAGAGCAAAGAATTTGCAAGGGAACCAAAACTTCCTATAGCGGAACCCGTGAAAGGCGTCAACAGCCATAGCTATTGCACAGGCTGCAGATGCCGCTACTACATACAGCCCGATCCATGGCATAGGCTCACTGAATTTTGACTCATCTACTGTTCCGTTGATGGTGCAACCAACCCTACTCCCCATCTTTTCTCTTATGTATGTATGTATGTATGTATGTGGATGATACAAGGTTTCTACTGAATTTGATGGTTCTGTTCTGATTACACTACTAGTACCACACATCATAAAGTGGGGACAGGTTGAAACCAAAATTACACACAGACCCCTTAACTTATTGTGTAAGTATCAAAACCTCCCCTCTTTTATTAGAATTACCAACACACCCTTTTAGGGGGTTTATTTATAAGGGTAAAATTGTAAAAATTATTAAATATACGGGGGGGGGGTAATTGTACGAAATCCTTAACATGAGGGATGTGTGTTGGTAATTTCAATTAAATGAAGGGATTTTGGTAATTACACGATAAGTGAGGGGTTTGTGTGTAATTTTTGCTTTTTATAAAGTTGCCAAAGCTAAGGTTTGGTGTATCAAATTAATGAGGATTTTTTTGATAATTACATAATAAGTGAGGGGTCTGTGTGCAAATTTTGCTTTTTATAAAGTTGCCAAAGTTTCGGTTTGGTGGGTCATGGCATAACTTCTCTATTGTCTTTTCTCAGTATCTCTTATTGAATTTTCCTGCTGGAATTTGTCATGGCTGACGCAAAATTTGATTTATTTGGGTCTATGCTGAACTTTGACTAAAAAATTTGTGAATCTTCTAGTAAAGTGCACACGCGTTATGTATAGATGACTATGTTTTTTGTTTTATCTTTCTAACTTATATAACAGTTTAGATGAATATTCATAACCTTGATGAGTAAATAAAAATTACAAAAGCTACGAGTATAAGGTCATAAAATGTAGTATTTTTATAAAATACAATATTCATTGATGAAAATGTAGGAAAAAGATTTATAATCATGCTAAATAGATAGTCTATAATAGTCCATAACGATAGTGTACTAACAATACGAAATACACACTTTGAAATTCAAATTTTGAAACAATTTATGAAAAAAAAGGTACATAATTGAATTAAAGTTCTTGAAAGAGTTAGAAGGTGTTTAAGTAATAAAATATGCACCTTTAAGTTAATCACTGGAAAACAGATGCTTAATAATACAGTAAAATGAAGTATTATAAATTTAGTTTGGACACACTTTTCAAAAAATTATCTTTAACAATGCCAGCTTTTATTATACTTTATATGATTGATTCAATAATTTTACATTTTGCTTATCGCTAAGAAAATCTTTTATATGTCATTTATAATGTTAATAAGTTTTTGCAAGCAATGGAATATTCATAGTTAATCATTTCAAAAGTTATAAATAAGCAATGAAGTGTTATTTCTAATAAAGAACTTAAGTAAATTAAATTACCATTTATGTGGATCAAGAGCACTATGATGATATTATTAATGACTATTATTTTTAAATCAATAAATATTAAAATTTACGGATAATGACATTTTTAGTCCTGAAGTAGACGATTTGTGTCAGAGTAGATATCGTCACTAATGTTTAAATTTTTTTCACTTAAGTTCTTTTTAGACATTTTTTACCCTTAAATTGCTTCAAAATACATGTTTATAAATAAGAGTAAAAGTGTTCAAATAAAACAAAGTTTGAACATTAGGGATGGTAATGTCAATATTTTCACTTGAGGACTACTCTGATACAAACCGTCTACTTCAGAGACTAAAAATGTCATACTCACTAAAATTTAATATTATACTTTTACTATATATTATTGTTATCTCTTTCATATCTCTCTCACTCCTCCCAACAAATAAATGTACAAGAAAATCATAAATACCGAATATATATGTGTGTCATTAAAATCATTTTATTTTATTTTATTAACGACTGTGTAGATATGTTATTATACACATTAGTCTTTTTAGTATAGCACATAAGATTATATTGCATTGTAGACATGGTAGTTTAATTTGCCTTAATTGTTTTGGTTGTGTCATATTCTTTCTTGATTTCGAAGAAGAGTTGAATTTAAATACAAACCTAAAATATGGAATTTGTTTTCAAAAATAATTTTCACTTATATTAAATCACTACTATAATCTCCCAATTATGAAAATAAAGTTATTGAAAGAATATATGAAAATTGATCAGTAGAGTGAAATAATTGAGCATACAGTACCCAAAATAAGAGATTCATGCACAAAAGTCTTGCTTATTTGTTCTTTTTTCATTTTTTGTAGTGCCCATTGATGCGTGTCGTAGCACACCAAAAATATTATTTATACTACCTTGATACCTAATGCAATAGCGGTAAGCAAGGGTCGAACCCAAGAGAGTGTAGATCAATTACAATTGTTAAATGACTTATGAAACTAAAGTAAAAGGGGGGTTTGGTTGCAATTGTACGGAATCCAAGCAAATGAAAATTATAAAGAAAGCAATTAAATGGTATAATTGAATCAATAAAGTAAAGCCCGGTCAATTGTAATTACCCATCATCTTCTCGATTTGATCATAGATACGTAAGATTAATTCTAGTTGAGTAGCCAACTAAGAGGAACAATGATAGCATATGAACATCTTGCTCTTTTCTTAAGCGTAATTTATCAACGGATAGCCAATCGATAAATTCTAACTCCTAAAATACATCTAGAGACTAGGCCTTCGATTCATTTACGGAGAAGCATTAATCACAAAATGAGAGTTAACATCAATAGTCAATCCACCTAGCATGAATTAAATCCAATGACATTGATTTTCCCCTAAGAACCTAATATCAATCATTCATCAATATTAATCCCTAGTTGCTACTAAGCAAGATCCTAATTAATAGCAATTTAATCTTAACTAGCAATGGATAAATGAAAAACAATAACAAAGTGTACATCTAAGCTAAGCATTTCATCAAACACTTGGCATGGAAACAAGAAAATCAATTACTCAACAAAGAAATTATATTAAGAACAAAAATCTCACAAATCAAGATGATGATTTCGAATTACAATTGCCCAGATGAGGTTTTTAGCCTCTAAATGTCATCTTCAAAACTAGAGAATTCCAAAAATGCAAAAATACAAAAAGAACAAGACTTGGGGGAGGCAAAAGATGTATCCAAAATAGGTCAAAACTCCATTTATAGCTCTACAAATCGGGTAAAATCCGAGGGAATCGCGCTGGAGCGAGCATAATGTCTTGCTCCAGCGCGAGCTTTGAAGCCACGCACTACTGGCGCTGGAGCAAGACATTTTCTTGCTCCAGCTAGAGCTAAGGCCACAAGGGCTCGTGCTGGAGCAAGCATTTTGCTTGCTCCAGCACGAGCTAAGTTGTTTCGCACAACTCGTGCTGGAGCAAGCCTTTTTCTTGCTCCAGCCCGAGCTCTGGTAGCTTGCGGGTACGTTTTTAGGCCTTCTCGCTCATCTTGGTCGTTCTCCAACCTCCCGACTTCATTTGGGGCTCTCAATCTCGACCAATTCCACATCTTTTCTCGTCAAAAGCTCCAACCATCCTACAAGATAAAATCATGACTTTAAACAAGCAATTATAAAATAATATTGCATAAAAACATTGGAATTAAACGAGATTTCTAGGAGAATAACACACTTATCACCCATAGACTTCTAGCAATTATTTTTTATTAATGCTAAATAATATCAAGTTTTAAGATGTGAAATGTAAGTTTTTGAATTGAGTTGCATAATATCAGTATGATGATCAAATTATTACATGAACAAAAGTCTTGCTTATTTTTTCTTTTTTCATTTTTTGTAGTGCCCATAGACTTCTAGCAATTATTTTATATTAATGCTAAATAATATCAAGTTTTAAGATGTGAGATGTAAGTTTTTGAATTGAGTTGCATAATATCAGTATGATGATCAAATTATTACATGAACACTCTTTGTCATATGATAAAAGATAAAAATAGCATAAGATCACAATGTTAAATAGAATAAGATTACGCAATATTCACAATATACCACATGGTTTACCTTATTTATCTGGTTATTGTTGGAAATCTAGCTAAAATAAAGTGTGTTTTTGACACATTTTATATGAAAATTCGAAAATACCAAGTCACTTGGAAGAATAATATTATGACATATTATGAAACTACATTCCGAGTAGATATCGATAACATTTTGAATTTCTCAATTCCGATTTCGGATGAATGAGAAATTAATGGTTAAAGATTGACATTTAAATTTTGGAAATGTGGATATCCCACATTGGTTCAATAACTTAATATAAGTAAGCTTATCTATTGGAAGATTGAAAGTAAGGTTTGGCCCTTGGGTCATCTACTTTGGGTGTTTGTGTGAAAGGGGGAGGAGCTATACAATTGGGCTTAGGCACAATTTCTTAGCTCTTCACTCGGGCGGCCCGATGAACTAGACCGGACCACGGGCTCGGGTCATGGGTCGGTCCACCCGTATTTATCTTTTTGGATAAGACTTTATTAAATTAATTAATTTAATTAATACTTTCAGATTAAGTTTGAACGTTAGATTTCAATTTAATCTAACAGCTGCGATGGTGAATCACAAACTTTCGATTGATGGCCACGATCGAGCGAATGTAATACACCAGTAGTCCACACGTGGACCAGCTAACCGAGCGGGTGCGCTGTGCACCCGTTACACCGAAACAGTGCCTGTCTGGGGTGAAAAGGCGCCTTTTCATCATCTAGGGGTTGTTTTGAAAAGTCTGAAAAGTTGTAACTCTTCGGCCCCCAACCTTAGGAAGTATATAAATAGGATCCTCCTATTTTCAGATTAGATACACCAAAGTATTAATTTTATATCTCTTTCTCTCTTCTCTCTTTTAAGTACTAATTTGAGTACATAAAAGAATTCTTCATTTATAAATCGAGAGTTCTAGAAGAATCTTGTTCGCTAGGTTTAGAAATTTGGAGTGATCCTATTTCTAAGACGATAATCATTGTATCTTGGGACACAAATGCTGTATCCCGTCACCAAGAGTGGGGCGTTATTGTGTTAAGAAAATCGAGTAACCCGTGCCTCGACTATACCAATTTCCATAACAAGTGCTACTACATTTTTAAACAACAATCTTAACACAATAAACTTCTTGTTGAAAAAATGTCTTCTGCCAGTTCAATTCCACCACCACTGAATGATACGCCATCGGCAACGCCGCCGCCACCTGTTGTTGCCCCCCCTGTGGCACCAACCATACCCCATGTTCCAGCTCACGGGGAGAAACTCTGAAAGTTCAGTGGGATTGATTTCAAAAGGTGGCAATAGAAAATGTTGTTCTACCTAACCACACTGAACTTGGCTAGGTTTCTGACCGAGAGTGCTCCTTTGGTACTCGAGGATGAAACTGATGGTCAACTAAGGGGTGCCTATGATGCATGGAATCATTGTGACCTTCTGTGTAGGAACTACATTCTGAATGGGCTTGATGACACACTTTATAGTCTGTACAGTGCTTGCCGGACTGCAAGGGCTTTGTGGGAGTCTTTAGACAAAAAATACCGGACCGAAGATGCGGGCCTAAAGAAGTTTGTAGTTGGGAAGTTCTTGGACTTCAAGATGGTGGATTCTAAGACCATCAGCAGCTAAGTCCAAGAGCTACAAATAATCTTGCACGGAATTCATAACGAGGACATGATATTGAGCGAGTCTTTCCAAGTGGCGGCTATTATTGAAAAGCTACCACTAGGTTGAAGGGGCTTCAATAATTATCTAAAGCATAAACGCAAAGATATGAGGCTTGAAGACTTGATCATGAGGTTGAGGATTGAAGAGGACAATCGTTCAACCGACAAGAAGACAACCAAGTCGTCAACTCCTATCATGGCCAACTTGGCTGAGTCTAGTGCTAACAAAAAGAGGAAGCATTCAGGCAAGCCAAAAGGAAAGCGAAAGAAGCGTAAGTTTACCGGGAATTGCCACAACTGTAGGAAACCAAACCACATGGCTAGAGATTGTAGGGAGCCAAAGAAGAGAGATTTGAACCAATGGAGAGTTCAAAGTCAAGCTCACCTAGCTAAAATGAAGGACAAAAGTGTCCTGGTTGATCTATCTGAGATTGACCTAAGTGTTGTTGTGTTCGAGTGCAACATGGTTGATAACCCAAAAGAATGGTTTGTCAACACTGGAGCTACTCGACATATTTGCTCTGACAAGGAGATGTTCTCGATATATCTTCCAATCAGTGGATGAAAGCTTTTCATGGGAAACTCTGCCACCTCCCTGGTTGTTGGGCTTGGAAGAGTGGTTCTAAAGATGACCTCGGGAAAAGGGCTAACTTTGGTTGATGTGTTGCATGTGCCGGATATTCACAAGAATCTTATTTCGGGAGATGCACTAGTTAAGGCGGGGTTTAAGTTAGCTTTTGAGGCTAATAGAGTAGCGCTCACTAAAAGTGAGCATTTTGTTGGAAAAGGTTACCTTGATAAGGGCCTTTTCAAAATGAATGTAATGACAGTCATTCGTGACCTTGGAAAGTATGAATATGAAAAGAACAATTCTTCTTACTTGCTTGAGTATTCAAATTTGTGGCATGTTAGACTAGGACATGTTAATTTTAATACTATAAAAAAACTTGTTAAGTTGAATTTATTACCATCTTTTCAAATGAATGATCAATATAAATGCGAAATTTGTGTTGAAGTAAAGCTAGTCAAAATGCCGTTCCATACTATTGATGAAAGGAACATACCTCTAGAATTTATTCACGGTGATATTTGTGACTTAAAGTTTGTGCAAACTAGAGGTGGGAAAAAGTAATTTATTACATTCATTGATGATTGCACAAGATATTGCTATGTCTACTTACTTAGAATAAAGATGAAGTATTAGAAGCTTTCACTCATTATAAAAGTAAAGTTGAAAATCAATTAGACAAACGGATAAAAGCTATCCAAAGTGATAGAGGTGGCGAATATGGCACACCATTTGAAGAATTCTGTTCTAGTCGTGGAATAATTCATCAAACCACGGCAACATATTCACCTCAATCTAATGGAGTTGCTGAATGTAAAAATCGTACTCTGAAGGAGATGATGAATGCATTGCTTATCAACTCGGGTTTACCTCAGAATATGTGGGGGGAAGCAATTCTCTCGGCTAACTATATTGTAAACAAAATTCCACTTAGAAATAGGAGTGAAACTTCGTACGAGATGTGGAAAGGTACTAAACCTTCATACCGATACCTTAAAGTATGGGGTGTTTGGCAAAAGTAGAATTTTCTAAACCTAAACAAGTGAAAATAAGGCCTAAAACTATTGATGGCATACTTATTGGATATGCACTTAATGGTAGTGTCTATAGATTCCTCGTACATGTTGTGATTCGGTTTAGAGGATAAATTTTTTTAACCCGAATCACACTTGAGAATCCAATCCGGGGATATTCATGATATTAAGCATATAGATCAATTGACGAGAATTGACAAGAGTAATCAAATTACCTTTTCGTCTATTGAATCTCGAATTATCAGCAGCAACCCCGGACTCCTGCCTCAAGATAATCACGCGGAAGAAAAATTCTCTGAGAAAAGCTTGATCTCCTCCTCGGCAACAATTACAGGCACCTTGATGGATGGAGATGGAGGGATTTTTCTTTCCTAATGCTCTAGGTTTATTTTGGCTCAGTGTCAGATTTTAAAACAATGACTTGTGTGTGGAGTTCTAACACTGACTGATTACTTATACCAAGTAAAAGACTCCCCTAGGTTTACGCTAAGAGGGGCGGCCGAACTAGGCCTTGTAGATGGGCTTCGGGCTTTGTTTTGATTTAGCCCATGTGTAATTAATTAAATCCAAATCCAATCCAAATGGTAATTAATTAATTACATTAATCCAATTAACATTAATCCAATTAATTTAAGTCAACCGATAAATTAATTTCTAATTAATTTAACTTATGAATTAAGATGATTTAATTAATTTATTTAATCCAACTAAATATCTTTAATTAAATCATGCCATCTATTTTGTCATTCATTTCACATCAAATGTGATTTTACCAAAATACCCTTAACTTAAGGAAATATTCATTTTCTTCGCATAGTGCGACTCTCTAGGCTCGATTCAATTGACAATGGGAGGATTCCAAAGGATAAGGTTGTCACCTAGCCAACACCATGGAACCAAATCGTAACCCAATTGAAAACGAGATGATCATGTCATTACGAACCTTAACTACGAATACCATATGCGTATAAACTCTTCACTGACATTATCCGATCAAGTAAGAGCCATGGTTTAGTCAAACTCATAGAACTTGATATTGTACTGTGAAATTACCAAACTACCCTCAGTCATAGAACTTGATATTGTACTGTGAAATTACCAAACTACCCTCAGTGACAATTACAGGATAGTTTATATGCTTTGGCCAAAGACTTATAATTTCAATTACTTACAATCGTACAGGTCACAGACTCGTTTCTGTCGAGACTGTGAATCCTGTTTTGCCAAGTTATCTTATAACATAGAATGTACTACTGGATCGTACTTCGAGGTCGACCCCACCTATCAGGTGATACGGGTCTAACTACTCTGATAACAAATTCAATATTATAAGCATGTTATAAATGACTCCTCAGGTCTAAAGTTCACACATACTATCGCAATCTTAATCCCGATCATTGATTGTCAAAGAGTAAATACCCATGTGATCGGATTAATACGAGTCGAGTTCAAATATGTTAATTCCATTAATCATATTCATAACACCAACTCCCACTAATCAGTGTACGATTGACACTTCCTTGTCAAAGAAGGTGTCATATGAGTTCAGTATTAATGCCCAATTAATATTCGTTAACTCACGAATTCCCAGTTTCAGAGATTAAGTACTGGATTGTTCCAATGCCTCCTCTTGTCCATAACAGGTGGAAAGTCTATCTTGAAATCTCTTGGATTAATTTGTTCAATACAGTTAAATGCCATTAGATTTATATGAACAAAATCAAAACCTTTATTCTATAAATAGAAACATCAAACGTTTTGTACAAATAACTTATCTAAGCCCTACTTAATCTAATTCCTCATAAGCATTGAGGGCATACACCTAACAGTACATAAGTCAGATATTTCGAATATCCACGAAGGTATGATAATGGAATCAAGAAATCCTGTCTTTTTCGAGGACATCTTTCCATGTAAGGAAATAAACGAGACGAGTGACAATAATCAAATTGAGGAAGAACCACGTCGTAGTAAAAGGACAAAGGTTGTAAAATCATTTGGTCCTGACTTTCTGACCTAAATGATGAAAAACGAACCAAGAACTATTAAAGAAGCTTTATCAAGCCCAGATGCACCTCTCTGGAAATAAGCTATTAATAGTGAAATTCAGTCAAATATGCAGAATCACACCTGGGAGATAGTAGATCTTCCAAAAAGTAGTAAACCATTGGGTTGTAAGTGGATTCTGAAGCGTAAATATAAAGCTGATGGAAGTATCGATAAATGTAAGGCTCGTTTGGTAGCAAAAGGATGCCGACAAACTGAAGGCCTTGGTTATTTTGATACTTACTCTCCTGTGTCAAGAATAACATCCATAAGAGTACTCATTGTGATTGCTGCTCTGGACAACCTTGAGATACATTAAATGGATGTTAAAACCACATTCCTAAATAGAGAGTTAGACGAAGAGGTCTATATGGAACAACCTGAGCGGTACATTGCCCCTCGGTGAAAAAAAAAGTGTGTAAGCTGGTTAAGTCATTGTATGGACTTAAATGGTTTATCAAATGAACTGAGCGGTACATTGATAAACATTGTAAGCTAGTTATCAAATGGTTTCAAGATTAACGAATGTGACAAACGTGTCTACATAAAACGCACACAAAATGAATATGTCATTGTGAGCCTTTATGTAGATGACATGTTAATAATGGGAAGTGATCATGAATACTAAAGGCATGTTGAAAAGACACTTCGACATGAAGGATATGGGAAAAGATGACGTTATATTAGGGATCAAAATCTCTAAGTCTGATGAGGGAATTGTGTTATCGCAGTCTCACTATGTAGAGTCTGTACTTAGAAAGTTTCATGATTATGACAAAGACCCTATAAGGACACTGTACTTAGAAAGTTTCATGATTATGACAAAGACCCTATAAGGACACCTGTGGATCCTAATTTAACGTTAGAAAAGAACTATGGAGAGCCTATATCATAACTTGAATATTCGCGGATTATTGGTAGTTTGATGTATATTGCAAACTGCACACGTCCTGATATTGCTTACTCTGTTAGTAAGTTGAGTAGATATATAAGTAATCCAAGTCAAGACCATTGGAAGGCATTGACTCAAGTTCTTAGTTATTTAAGATACTCTGTAAATTATGGATTACAATACACTAGATATCCTGCTACATTAGAAGTATACAGTGATGCAAATTGAATATCTGACACAAATGACTCAAAGTCTACCAGTGGCCTGGCTCACCGCAGTGTAGGCATCTGTCCTTATGTTTTGGTCTTTTGCTTTTGCTTTGCTTCAAAACCTTTTGAGATCTTTTAGATGCCCCCAAATTTCGTCTGCCTTCCTTATTTTTCAGAACATCCAATGTCGTGGAAACAGGGATAGCTAGTCGATGATTCCATCTATCTACCTTCATTTGTTTTTGAGCAATTTCGAGTTTATTCATCAATCTAACTAATGAACTCTCAATATCATTCAAATCCAAATTAATGACAAAATAATAAAAGGAATCAGGGAGTGACTGCAAGATGAGGTCAACTTGAAGATGAAAACCCATATAGAAATCTAATGATTATAGTTTCTCTATCATGGTCATCATCTTTAGCACATGTTCTCCAACATCCTCATTTTCAGCCATCTTAGTTTTGAAGAGTTCTCTTAATATAAAATATCTTGCGGTCCTACCGCCCTCTCCAAACAATTCATCCAAGTGAAGGATTATCTTTCTTGCATTATCCATCTCATCAGATCTCTGTAGTGCAATGCACATCGAGCCTTGAATATACACCCTTGCTCTATGGTTGTCACAACACTAATCCCAGCGAGCTATGTGTAGGGATCAGTGTACAACCCCCGGGGATACTGCTAGGTTTTGAACATAAAAATGCAGTGGAAATAAAATACCCACGGTGGATTCATCTTTGATTTCACATATTTAAATCATGATAAGAAATATGTACCTTTTCGCGTAATTTAATTTTCTGAACCAGCAACTTGATTCTTTTTGGAGCAGCAATAACGTCACTGCCTCTAAATCACCACGCCGGAACCGAAATCAAAAATCTCTTTTTTTCTTCTTTTCTTGGACGGCTAGAGAGAAGAGAGAGAGGTGGAGAATTCTAACTTGAAGAGAAAGTCACAAGTGAGGCTAGGGTTTAATTATTCACTAAGTAGTATATTTATACTACAACTAGAATAATTAACATAAGTAACTAAAGTCCCCGAGCGTCCATATGGACGCCTAACTTGGGATTTTTTAATGCCCTCGGGCTTAGTCCAATTTGTGTATTGTTTAATTAATTAATTAATATAATTTATTCAATAAATATATCAATTAAATAATTAACTTACACATGTTAATTCCATAATTAATTTCACTAGGAAATTAATTAACTTATTAACTTAACTAATAAGATCATCTAATGATCAATTAATTAATTATGATATCAAATACCAAAAGATTTCTCTCAAGTTTTACTCATGATTTTTACTTTACAATTCCTTTAAGCGCGGATCTTTAGGTTTGTCTCAAAAGGCAATTGGGAGGAAACCAAAAGGATGTGGATACCATTTAGCCAGTTGTTGGGTTGACTCATTCCCTCGGGTGGCTCGTGGCAGCGGAAATTAAAATTTTACAAAAGGTAAATGTACAACTACCCGAAAATAGGAATATGGAATTGGTTCGATCGAATTTGATAAGGAAGTAAACGAAATTATACCTTTCGAAAATTTTGTTTCACCTCGTACTTTGGATCTCAGCAACCCTGTGGTGCAAATCCACACAATTTCCCTTGGGTGAGAAATTGCCAGTCGTTTTTCGTATCTCCCGGTTTAGAGTGCTCCAAGCGTCGCACCTCTAAGATGTATCCACACCTCGTTCAAGTCACCAATCGTCTTGCCTTGCGTGCTAGACAACAAAACGATTCTAAGCTTAACTTAGGCTTGATTATGTGAAAGGTAGGAATATTTTCTAAGTTGTTTAATTCAACACATGAATAGAACGACGTCTTGTTGGAAAGAGGAGAGAGGTGGCCGATTTTAGGTCTAAGAGAGGGGGGCGGATTTTTCAGCTTTTTCATCATCTATTTTAGTCTCCTTCATCTCTTATTTATAGGTGAAGATTACCTAAAGTCCTATTAGGAAAAGGAAACTTCCTTTCTCCCAAACTCTCTAGTAATTCTTATCCTATGAAGACTTGGAGGAGGGGAAAACTCTTTTCCTCTTCCACCACACATCAAATCGCCCCCTCCCTTATTTACACTCACAAATCGGTCAACTCCATTTAATTGGACTTTAGGATTTAATTTTGACTTCTCAATTTAATTATAGGTGCAACCCATCAATTAAATACAAGTCAAATTAAATCCAACCAACTAATTCCAACATTTATTTATTTAACTTGGGCTCCACCCAATTAAATAAAATACTTGGACTCTACTAGGTCCATTAATTTAATTAATTCTACAAGATTATTTAAAAGATTAAAATTAATTGAATCCTTCAATTAATTTATATTCCATATTAGGAAAGTACAAAACTTTTCTAATTCCCTCAATTTCCTCGAAATTGATTAATCACATCTATTCAAGCAGTGACTCTCTCGAGTTAGTGTGTGACCCCTTAGGCTCGTTTCTATCTAGTAGTAAGTACACCTTTCCACAGTGCTAGTGTACCTTCCTAAAATGAAAAGTACTAGATTAAATAAATCCTTTGATTTAATAGCCTCGAATTAGTCACCAAGCTAATTCTCAGCACTTACAAATCGCGGTTGCCCACCTAGCATAGGGTCCCGAAGACCTAGATAAAACGAAAGTAAAGATACGCCTTTTGCGATCTTGATCCTCGCATAAGTAAGATCTCTCCATCTAATCTCCCGATTGAATCTAGAACATTGGCTAAGGTCGAAGTTCTATTAATTCAATACTATGTTTCCCACGTTATGTGAAATCGACTTCGACTATCTAAACGAGGAAACCCTACGCCTCTTTAGATATCATACTTCGGCCAAAGATTCCTTAAGTCGATTCACTATGTAGCCATAGGAGATTAACCGACTAGCTAATGTCAGAGATAGATTCCTCTCGATTCTCACGTGGCTTACTACGTAAGACGTGCATGTCTGAGTTTGCCCATATTCGATCATCTAAAGTGATCATGTAACAAAATCAAGAACATGCGCAGTTACGCATAAGACATCTAATGGAATCTTAGGTCCATAAGGATTACTCTTATACTACAAGACCACTGGAAGTTCCACATTCGACTGGGAATCCATTTTAGGAACTTCCATGGGGTTGTTCAGTTCGCCCATTACCACAATGGTAACCCTCATATATGCATTGGCTTTCACCGTGTCAGTATCTATGGAACGAGATACACTTCTCCCAGAGTATGCATCATATGAGCATGTCTTTTGGGTTTGTTAGGAATTTCATGTTAGATGTTTTGATGATGACAAGATAGGATTTTATGTTAGACCCTAAAAATGTAAGTTCATGCTTTCATAGAAATATTGTACAAGCGTTTGAAAGTTTACTTACTTTGTTAGGCTTGTAATTTTTTTTTTTATAGATTTTATACTAAGTATTT
This sequence comes from Buddleja alternifolia, assembly GCA_019426215.1. Classification (NCBI taxonomy): domain Eukaryota; kingdom Viridiplantae; phylum Streptophyta; class Magnoliopsida; order Lamiales; family Scrophulariaceae; genus Buddleja; species Buddleja alternifolia. The sequence continues at coordinate 12,415,809 of CM033399.1, read as the reverse complement.
AATACCAAGTCACTGATAGAATTCTGAGTGAGTCTATCAAGGATGAAGTTGAAGATCAGCGTCTGAAGTCAAGAGAAGATAAAGATTTGCTTTGAGCGTCTGTCAAACGCTAAAAGACTTCTTCAGGATTCAAGTTGGTTCAAGCGCTCAGCATGAGCTAGTTCTAGCGTCTGATTCAAGTTGGTTCAAGCGCTCAGCATGAGCTGGTTCAAGCGTCTGATTCAAGTTGGTTCAAGCGCTTAGCATGAGCTGGTTCAAGCGTCTGATTCAAGTTGGTTCAAGCACTCAGCATGAGCTGGTTCAAGTGTCTGATTCAAGCATTTGATTCAAGCGTCCGATTCAAGTGTTTGATTCAAGCGTCCAATTTTCAGATTCACCTGAAGGATTAAACCCAATTTATCAAGGACTTAAATGCAATCACCAACGGACATTTATTTCCAACGGGAAAAAAATTCAAAATGCATTAAATGCTTGATAAGTGCATTAAATGTAAACACGACAGTATAACTTGTGGACAAGCCACCTTTTAACTAGACTGTCAGCTTTTCAGAGTTCAAGTCTGCTCCTGTCCAATCGGAACCAGCAGAATTTTAGGAATGTCAGAAAGGGACTATTTGACGCGCTGCGTGAAAGACACGCGCCTGATTGTGTCCAACGGATAAATCTCAAGAATTCTATAAATAGTACCCTCCAGCAAAACCTTAGAGTGTGTGCAGAGAGAGAAACTTTGCTGAAATAATTTGAGAGAAAAGCTTGCAAACTCCATAGCTAAAATCCATCAAGTTTCTCAAATACATTCCAGACAGTCACCAGATATCTCAAACCTCTTCCAAAGAAGAAACCTAAATTCTTATTGAGATATCCCAAGTTGTTTGAACTTCCCAACATCAAACAAACCTGTTACAATAAACCTTCAACACCTTTCATCTGAGTGAGAAAGATTGTTGACTTCCACAGACAGTATTTTTGAGTAAGAGAAGCTTATTGAAGAAAGGTCTTTATTGGAGCTGAAGTCTGTGTGATCAAGGAGCTCAAGATCGTCTTCACCTCTCTCCCTAATTTGTAGAAGATTCTGTGTGATTCTTTGAGAATTATCTTAGTGGATTGCCTCCAAGTGTTCAAGGAGAAGAAGGACGTAGTTGGGATTACACCACCCAACGAACCTTACAAATATTGTGTTCTTTACTTTACATTCAGTTTTCATAATTGTCATATCATAAACTGATCAAGTAGAACTTAATCAAACGTTAAGCAACTAAATACCCTTTTTGTGACGCTAAAGCTTTTAAAGAGAAGACTACAAAAATTACTCCGCTGTGCTAACCCTGATGAAAGAACTGAACGCTTTAACCTGAGTGGTTATAGTATTCAAATCTTGAGTCTAAGTTAACTTTATCAAAACAGTCTTCAAGTAAACGCTTAGCCAAGCGTTTACATTTTTAAGCGTCCAAATCAATTTTATTACGAAAAACTTTTGAAATCAAAAAAGACTTCAGGGTCTATTCAACCCCTCCCCCCTTCTAGACCCTTTCGTATGCCACTTGGAACCAACAATTGGTATCAGAGCGGTTGAAAGTGAAATTTTAAATTTCCAATTATAACCGCTTGTTCAGATCCCTTTAAATTTTAGTTGCTTTAAAATTTTTCATGGCATTTTCAAGAGTTCTTAAGTTGACCGAGTCAAATTATGACTCATGGAAGGTTAAAGCATTTACTTATCTTTGTGCTTGTGATGATGAAATGTGTGATATCATTTCAGATGGACCGATTCGAATATTCAAAGTCATCACTAGAGCGCCTGGAGCGTCTGAAGCGACTCCAGATGGTTATGTTGAGAAGCCAAAGCATGAGTGGTCAGCTGATGTGCGTCGAAGAGCAAATTTGGATAATGTTGGACGGAACACTCTATATACAGCCATTGGTGACAATGATAACTTATTCAATAAGGTCAAGTCGTGCTCTACGACTAAGGAAATTTGGGATAAGTTAGCCACAATATGTGAAGGTTCAGCACAGATGAGAGAGAACAAGCTCTCCATAGTCATGCAAAGATTTGAAAATTTTAAGATGTTGCCAAGCGAGACGCTAGATCAATTGGATGCGAGATTTACGTCGCTTATTATAGAATTAGCGTCTTTGGATAAGGAGTTGACTAACAGGGAAATGGTCAAAAAGATTTTTAGAAGTCTTCTAAGCAAATATTTGATAAATATTATAGCAATGAGAGAATCACAAATGTTGGACATTATTACGCTAGAACATGTGTTCTTGGAGCTAAAGGCTTTTGAATTTGAATTAGAAGAAGTCAGCTACACCTCGTCTTCAGCGACTGAGTCTGGAGCCTTAATCGCTACAACTAATAACAAAGGACAATCAGCCAGTGAGGTGGAAGCAACAAGATCGAGTGAGGAAAAGGAAATGGATTTATTGGTCAAGAAATTCAAGAAATTTCTTAGATATGAAAAGAGAAATTCATGTTCTTCATTCCAGAATGAGGTATGAATGATTTAAATGCTTAATCATTATGCATCATATTTTCATTAGACATATAATTTAGGGGGAATTAACTTTATTTTAATGTTTAAAAAGCATTTTTTTTTAAAAATGTTATAAGTTGTCAAATTTAGGGGGAACCTTAAAATTGCACTTGAACATATGTGTAAGCGTCAATGATTAAAAACTATTTTCATATGCATAGATCATCAACGCTTATAGTTATTTGTGCATGATATGTTTGACGCTCAAACATAAAAAGAATTTGATTTGAAGCGTCAACAAAATTTTTACATCAAATGATATATGTTAAGCGTTGAATATTCCCTTCAACACTTAATAAAAACATTTTACAAAATCATGCATAACTCTTTTTTTTAAATGTCTTGAGAATGTAGACATAGTTGGATGTTGATTTACCATCAAGTGGTATCAACGGTCGTGGAAATCACTAGAGGATTTTTCATTGTCCTGCCAGACGTGGATGCGACTGTGGAAATCGCTAGAGGATATTGTTTACACTGTCCTTCCAGACGTGGAAGCGACTGTGGATGCTGAGCGGTCGATAGAAGTGGCCGAGTTTTTCCCACACCAACTGGTCCTCCTCCTTAAGCGTCAGAGTATCGCTTGAACTGCTATCTTCCCTTGATGATGCTAAGAAAGGGGAAGAAGAGAAAGAAAAGCAGTTTAAAAAGAAAGAAAGAGAAAGAAAAGGCAGGTATTCAACGTTTCAGTAAATCATATATGCTTTCAATTCCATACACATAAATGAATGATTTATCGCTGAAACATCTTGTTGAAGCTAATCTAACATTAGCTAACTTATCTAACTTTCTAACGCTAACTTATATTATTTTTGGGCTTTTCTTTGAACTCTTAAACTATAAAAGAGTTATAAGAGTTAAGGTCTTGACATCATCAAAAAGGGGGAAATTGTTAGGAATTTCATGTTAGATGTTTTGATGATGACAAGATAGGATTTTATGTTAGACCCCAAAAATGTAAGTTCATGCTTTCATAGAAATATTGTACAAGCGTTTGAAAGTTTACTTACTTTGTTAGGCTTGTAATTTTTATTTTTATAGATTTTAGACTAAGTATTTAATACCAAGTCACTGATAGAATTCTGAGTGAGTCTATCAAGGATGAAGTTGAAGATCAGCGTCTGAAGTCAAGAGAAGATAAAGATTTGTTTTGAGCGCCTAACAAACGCTAAAAGACTTCTTCAGGATTCAAGTTGGTTCAAGCGCTCAGCATGACCTGGTTCAAGCGTCTGATTCAAGTTGGTTCAAGCGCTCAGCATGAGCTGGTTCAAGCGTCTGATTCAAGTTGGTTCAAGCGCTCAGCATGAGTTGGTTCAAGCGTCTGATTCAAGTTGGTTCAAGCACTCAGCATGAGCTGGTTCAAGCGCCTAATTCAAGAGTCCGATTCAAGTGTCTGATTTAAGCGTCCGAGCGGTTCAAGCGTCCAGTTTTCAGATTCACCTGAAGGATTAAACCCAAGTTATCAAGGACTTAAATGCAATCACCAACGGACATTTATTTCCAACGGGAAAAAAAATTCAAAATACATTAAATGCTTGATAAGTGCATTAAATGTAAACAAGACAGTATGACTTGTGGACAAGCCACCTTTTAACTAGACTGTTAGCTTTTCAGAGTTCAAATATGCTCCTGTCCAATCGGAACCAGCAGAATTTCAGGAATGTTAGAAAGGGACTACTTGACGCGCTGCGTGAAAGACACGCGCCTGATTGTGTCCAACGGATAAATCCTAAAAATTCTATAAATAGTACCCTCCAGCAAAACCTTAGAGTGTGTGCAGAGAGAGAAACTTTGCTGAAATAATTTGAGAGAAGAGCTTGGAAACTCCATAGCTAAAATCTATCAAGCTTCTCAAATACATTCCAGACAGTCACCAGATATCTCAAACCTCTTCCAAAGAAGAAACCTAAATTCTTATTGAGAAGTCCCAAGTTGTTTGAACTTCCCAATATCAAACAAACCTGTTACAATAAACCCTCAACACCTTTCATCTGAGTGAGAAAGATTGTTGACTTCCACATGCAGTATTTTTGAGTAAGAGAAGCTTGTTGAAGAAATGTCTTTATTGGAGCTGAAGTCTGTGTGATCAAGGAGCTCAAGGCCTTCTTGGAGAAGATCTTTATTAGAGCTGAAATCTGTGTGATCAAGGAGCTCGAGATCGTCTTCACCTCTCTCCCTAATTTGTAGAAGATTCTGTGTGATTCTTTGAGAATCATTTTAGTGGATTGCCTCCAAGTGTTCAAGGAGAAGAAGGACGTAGTTGGGATTACACCACCTAACGAGCCTTAAAAATATTGTGTTCTTTACTTTACATTTAGTTTTCATAATTGTCATATCATAAACTGATCAAGTAGAACTTAATCAAACGCTAAGCAACTAAATACCCTTTCTGTGACACTAAAGCTTTTAAAGAGAAGATTACAAAAATCATTCCGCTGTGCTAACCCTGATGAAAGAACTGAACGCTTAAACCTGAGTGGTTATAGTATTCAAATCTTGAGTCTAAGTTAGCTTTATCAAAACAGTTTTCAAGTAAACGCTTAGCCAAGCGTTTACATTTTCAAGCGTCCAAATCAATTTTAATACGAAAAACTTTTGAAATCGAAAAAGACTTTAGGGTCTCTTCAACCCCCCTTCTAGACCCGTATGCCACTTGGGACCAACAGGGTTGCATCGATATCCCTTTATCTCGATGATCCCTTTTACGACTTGGAACAATGTTTAAAGATCACAGCTTTCGAGACATATTCCATCATTGCCACACCCAATGTGCAATGATGTTCCATAGCTATGTGTGATCCTTCGAGACTTTATTCTAAGCCAAAGTAAAACTAATTTAAGAATAAAGACATGTCACGCATATAAAAAGAGATTGACTTTATTTATAAGAAAACGATTGTTCAACTCTAGAGTTACTATTACGAAGAATGGCGCCTAATAATTGGTGCGCCGGGCACTAACTCTAAAATCTCCCACTTGTCCTAGCACCAATTGCCAATGTACTTAAGGCCCATTCTTCCTAGATGTCCTTCAAATACTTTTTAGCTAAGGGGTTTGGTGAGTGGGTCCGCTATGTTGTCCGTTGTGTCCACGCGCTCCATTCGCACGTCGCCTCTTCCAATGATTTCTCATATCAATCGGAATTTTCTCAGAACATGTTTGGATTTCTGATGAGACCTCTGCTCTTTTACTTGCACAATAGCCCCGTTGTTATCACAGTAGACCGTTACTGAATCCGCAACGGATGGAACGACACCCAATTCTTGGATGAAGCTCCTCATCCAAACAGCTTCTTTTGCAGCCTCATTTGCTACAATGAATTCTGCTTCAGTGGTGGAGTCGGCTATGGTTGCTTGCTTGGAACTCTTCTAGCTAACCGCTCCGCCATTAAGCAGAAATACAAACCCAGAGACCGACTTCGAGTCATCCTTGTCGGATTGGAAACTCGAATCAGTAAACCCCTCTAATTCCAATTCTCCTCGCCCGTATATCAAGAACAACTCCTTAGTTCTCCTCAGATACTTAAGGATTGTTTTCATCGAACTCCAGTGTGCCATGCCTGGATTCGCTTGATATCGACTGCAAGCACTCAATGCATAAGCTACATCGGGTCTTGTGCATATCATCGCGTACATTATACTACCTATCGCAGAAGCATAGGGAGTTTTGGACATTTTCACTCTTTCTTCTTCAGTCTTTGGGCACATAGACTTGGAAAGTGTGATGCCATGTCATATTAGCAAGAATCCCTTCTTGGACTCTTCCATCTCTAATCTTTTGAGTACGCGATCGATATATGCATATTGGGAGAGGCCTAGCATCCTACTCCATCTATCCCTATAGATCTTCATACCGAGTATGTAGAACGCCTCTCCCATATCTTTCATGGAGAATTTATTAGAGAGCCATACTTTAGTTGACTGCATCATCCCTACATCATTTCCAATTAGTAGGATGTCATCGACATAAAGTGTGATGAACGTGACTGCGCTCCCACTGTCTTTCTTATACACACATGCCTCTTCAACGTTTTGGACTAATCCATACTTTTGTATGACAGTGTCAAAACGTTTGTTCCAACTTCGAGAAGCTTGTTTAAGTCCTTAGATGGACCTTTGGAGTTTACACACTTTGTGTTCGCTTCCTTTAGATGTAAAGCCCTCTGGCTGTTGCATGTAAATCTCTTCCTCAATTTCTCCATTGAGGAATGCAGTCTTTACATCCATCTGCCATATCTCATTATCAAAATATGCATATTTAGCAAGCATAATCCTAATGGATTTCAGCATGGCCACTGGCGAGAAGGTTTGCTCATAGTCAATCCCTTGTCTTTGATTAAATCCTTTTGCCACGAGGTGAGCCTTATAGGTAACTACCTTTCCATCGACTCCAAGCTTTCGCTTGTAGACCCACTTATAGCCAATGGGCTTGATGCCCTCAGGTGGGTCAACCAAGGTCCATACCTTGTTGGAGTACATGGAGTCCATTTCGGATGTCATGGCCTCTAGCCATTTTCTCGAATCAATGTCAGACATTGCACTCTTAAAACTCTTCGGATCAGAGTCTAGAGGAGGATCTTGAGTACCCTCCTCTTGCAATAGGCCTAGCCATCTTTCAGGCTCCTTTGGGATCCTCTTTGATCTCCTCAAAGGTTGTGTGTTTTCGGTGGGTGCCTTTGATGTAGCCTCGTTGGTGTTAGGTGGGTTAATTTGTATTTCTTGACTTGACCCATTCTCATGGACCTCATCAAGTTCTACAGCCTCGCCTTTTCTATCTAGAAGGTGACCCCTCTCCAAGAAATTGGTGTTTCTCGAAACAATAACCTTTTGTTTCGTTGGGCTGTAGAAGTAATATCCAATTTCTTGACTTGGGGTCCAATTTGTCTCCCACTAAATGCTTTACATAAGCTGGACACCCCCATATTCTCAAATGATTATATGAGGGCGTCTTTCCACACCAACTTTCATATGGGGTATTGGGAACCGTCTTGCTAGGCGATCTATTAAACAGATAGACAGCCGTTTCAAGAGCATAGCCCCACATGGACTTAGGAACTTTAGTGAAACTCATCATGGATCGAACCATATCTAGCAATGTTCGATTCCTACTCTCGGCTACCCCGTTATGTTGAGGCGTGCCGGGCGGTGTCCATTGTGAGAGAATTCCATTTTGTCTAAGATAATCAAGAAACTCGGTAGACAAGTATTCACCTCCTCGATCCGATCGAAGAGCCTTAATACTTCTACCAAGTTGTTTCTCTACTTCATTTCTAAACTCCTTAAACTTCTCAAAGGATTCAGATTTATATCTCATAAGATATAAATAACCATACTGTGAATAATCATCGGTAAAAGTTATGAAGTAGCTTTGGCCACCTTGAGTGCCAACACTCATTGGCCCGCACACGTCCGTATAGACTAAGTCCAATGGTTTTGTGGCTTGTTCCGCTTTCCCCGAAAATGGTAACTTGGTCATTTTTCCTTTAAGACATGATTCGCAACTTGACAATTCATCTAAGTCATTTACACCTAAATGTTTTGCCAATGTTCGAATTCTTTCTTTGGAAATATGTCCAAGCCTTTCGTGCCACATTTGTGTGTTTACTTGATTATCTTGTTTACGTTTGTTACTTTGTTGAATATTGAGATTGGAAATTATTGGGGATATTGTATGCATTCCATCTTTCATTTTCAATTCCATAATAAGAGACGATTCATAAAACAAAAGCAAACTTTTATTACGAATCTCAAAACAATATCCTTCTCTATCCAAAATCGGAATCGAGATAATATTTCTTATTATTTCAGGAACAAAATAAACGGAATGTAAAACTAATTTCCTATCTCCTAACTCTAAGTAGATCATCCCCACGGCTTTGGTAGCAACCAATGCTTCATTCCCCATCCGCAGGGTCATATCTCCTCTACTTAGCTCCTTGGTTCTTTTCATCACCTGTAAATCATTGCAGATATGAACACTGCATCCAGTGTCAAGAACCTAAGACGTATTGTTAACAGTAAACTGAACTTCAACAAAGAACATACCTTGAGCCGGAGGCTCTTTGCAGTTCGTTTGCCAGTGCCCAACTTTCCCACATTTATGGCACTTATCAGACTTCTCAGACTTTGGCTTTTTCAACTTCTTCACACCACCATTACCTTTCTGCTTCTTATTCTTATTCTTCTCCTTGTTGCCCTTCTTGGCTTTTGAAGAGAAATTCATAAGAAGCACCGGTTTGTTCTTCTTGATGGTGCTTTCAGCAGTTATCAACATGTTCAACAATTCATTTAATGAAGCACTCAAGTTGTTCATGTTGAAATTGATGACGAATTGATCATATGACTTTGGGAGAGATTGAAGCACAAGGTCGACACAAAGGTCTCCGTCGAGTAGCACATCCAAATCATTCATCTTGTGAATTAATTGGATCATTATAAGGACATGCTCACTCACAGACACCCCTTCACTCATCCTTGCTCCAAATAGTTGTTTTAATATAGCATATTGTTCTCTCCTAGTCCTAGTACCGTAAAGCTCTTCTAAGTGGTCGATGATTTCCTTTGCCATCATCATATTTTCATGTTGCTTTTGCAACTCATTTGACATAGAAGTCATGATGATGCATCTAGCTTGGATGTTATCATCCGACCACAGCTTTGCGTACTCTCTATCCTCATCACTGCTTTCATCGTTAATCTCCGGCTGTATAGCTGTCAGGATATAATCCTTCCTTTCATATTGAAGAACAATTTTTAGGTTTCTAAGCCAGTCCAAAAAGTTTGGTCCGTTCAGTTTGTTGGTTTCAAGAATTGTATAAAGAGGATTTTTAGCCATTTTCGTTTATCTACAAAAATGCATAACAGACAATTAATAACGGATTTTCAAATAAAGTCCTTATACAATTTGGTCTTTAATTGTACAAGTCTCCCACTATTTTTCTCAAATCACACCACCCTCTTGACATGATTCGAAGAAACGTTAGTTTCTTTAGTGGGCTTGAGATCTATTCTCACTTCATCATATGCCCCATTTCCTGAGCTAACATACGATGATTTTGAATAATAGCCTTACCGGACCTTCTATCTTTTTAGATAGTTCTCAAGATGGTTTTCCTCATCTCCCACATGTGCCCCATTTTCTGAGCTAACACACGAGGGACGATGTTAGGATCGACCCATCAAATATCCCATGTATAACCATCAATTTCATTGCCCCCATTTTCTGAGTAAAGCAGTGAAACCAACCGATTTCCACGGGGCACCGTAGTGCTTAGTAAACACTCACAGCCTACCTCGGATCTAATCCACCCCATTTTCGAGCAAAAGGATTGAACCTTTAGCGGCGTTTCACATGGTGAATACTTATGATGGATGGCATGACAATAGAATTCCATTCTTACTATCACATAAGCCTAATATTTTCGCAGGAGGGAATTATAACATGCTTATTGGGGTCTCATCAAATTTAATTATCTTGTTTTAATTATCTATCCTATGCATGTATTACATCACATAATCATCATAGACAGGTAAGTAAAACATCCACAAAGCGGTAAAAATGAGGATGAACCACCTCGAGCCCTAACCTAGTAAACCACTCGAGCCAAAGTGGGTTTGGACATTCTAGAAAATAAAAAAAACAGCCTAGACTATTACAATGGTATCGCCTCAGCATACAAGTCTTCAAGTCTTGGCTCCGTCTTCAATTACATAGAATACCAAAACTACTAATCTACTATACGGAAAAGTAAAGAGCCAAACCGGCTATTATTTACAACTCTAGAATAATTACATACATAGAAAACCAACACTACGACTAGGCTCGTAGTTCATCCTTTTATCACATAAACATGCCAAGCAACAAACATACATGTGATAAAGAAAGTTTTACCCATTCATCATTCAAACTAGATTGCAAATATCATTGGGGTAAGTTCGATATTCATTTCTAAAACCTTTCTCAGAGTTTACAAGTCTAAAACATCATAGGTAAGGTCTTTGGGTCACCCACCTCCAGAAAGTATGAAGAAAGGAAATTTTTTTTTTATTTAACTTTCTGTTGGCGTGGTCATACGTGCGCCTGGGCGTGGGTTACCCCACGCCTGGGCGCCGCATGCAGTGGCTGTTGCTGTTTGCAATTTTCAAATTAGTTTTTTGCACGTTCGTGATTCTTTCGAGTTTCGATTAACGAATCTGAATTTTCCTAAGGTCCGAGTTTTATTACTTAATGATTAAACCTTCGGTTCAACCATCTTGCAACACCCCACCAAAGGTGATTTCATAAAACTAGATCAAAACTTTTGAAAAAACAATCATATACCCAAATTTCAGATTTCATGATTTTTAAAACCAATGACTTTTAAACATTAAAATCATAAAAATCAAACAACATCCCAAATCAAAATCAATCCTAGTCTAACAATGAACATATTGATTATCATGCTTTTGATTTTACAATTAAAACGTAAAAACAAACATGCATAATCACATAAAAATTCGATCGAGCCAAACCATGGCTCTGATACCACTGTTGGGTTGACTCATTCCCTCGGGTGGCTCGTGGCAGCGAAAATTAAAATTTTACAAAAGATAAACGTACAACCACCCAAAAACAGGAATATGGAATTGGTTCAATCGAATTTGACAAGGAGGTAAACGAAATTATACCTTTCGAAAATTTTGTTTCACCTCGTACTTTGGATCTCAGCAACCCTGTGGTGCAAATCCACACAATTTCCCTTGGGTGAGAAATTGCCCGTCGTCTTTTCGTATCTCCTGGTTTAGAATGCTCCAAGCGTCGCACCTCTAAGATGTATCCACACCTCGTTCAAGTCACCAATTGTCTTGCCTTGCGTGCTAGACAACAAAACGATTCTAAGCTTAACTTATGCTTGATTATGTGAAGGGTAGGAATATTGTCTAAGTCGTTTAATATAACACATGAATAGAACGACGTCTTGTTGGAAAGGGAGAGAGAGATGGCCGATTTTTAGGTCTAAGTGGGGGGCGAATTTTCAAGTAATTATGACTACTAATTTTAGTTTCCTTCATCTCTTATTTAAAGATGAAGATTACTTAGAGTCCCATTAAGAAAAGAAAACTTCCTTTCTCCCAAACTCTCTAGTAATCCTTATCCTATGAAGACATGGAGGAGGAGAAAACTCTTTTCCTCCTCCACCACATAAAAACCGCCCCCTCCCTTATTTTTTCGCATAAAAATCGGTCAACACAAGTCAATTAGATTCTAGGATTTAATTTTGACTTCTCAATTTAATTATAGGTTCAACCCATCAATTAAATACAAGTCAAATTAAATCCAACCAACTAATTTCAACATTTATTTATTTAACTTGGGCTCTACCTAATTAAATAAAATACTTGGACTCTACTAGGTCCATTAATTTAATTAATTCTATAAGATTAATTAAAAGAGTAAAATTTTTTGAATCCTTCAATTAATTTATATTCCATATTAGGAAAGTACTACACTTTCCTAATTCCCTCAATTTCCCCGAAATTGATTAATCACATCTATTCAAGCAGTGACTCTCTCGAGTTAGTATGTGACCCCTTAGGCTCGTTTCTATCTAATAGTAAGTACACCTTCCCACAATGCTAGTGTACCTTCCTAAAATGAAAAGTACTAGATTAAATCAATCCTTTGATTTAATCAAGCCTCGAATTAGTCACCAAGCTAATTCTCGGCACTTACAAATCGTGGTTGCCCACCTAGCATAGGGTCCCGAAGACCTAGATAAAACGAAAGTAAAGATACGCCTTTTGCGATCTTGATCCTTGCATAAGTAAGATCTCTCTATCTAATCTCCCGATTGAATCTAGAGCAGTGGCTAAGGTCGAAGCTCTATTAATTCAATACTATGTTTCCCACGTTATGTGAAATCGACTCCGACAATCTAAACGAGGAAACCCTATGCCTCTTTAGATATCATATTTCGGCCGAAGATTCCTTAAGTCGATTCACTATGTAACTATATGAGATTAACCGACTGGCTAATGTCAGAGATAGATTACTCTCGATTCTCACTTGCCTTACTACGTAAGACGTGCATGTCTGAGTTTGCCCATATTCGATCATCTAAAGTGATCATGTAACAAATCAAGAACATGCGCAGTTACGCATAAGACATCCAATGGAATCTTAGGTCCATAAGGATTACTCTTATACTACAAGACCACTGGAAGTTCCACATTCGACTGGGAATCCATTTTAGGAACTTCCATGGGGTTGTTCAGTTCGCCCATTACCACAATGGCAACCCTCATATATGCATTGGCTTTCACCCTCATTCCAAACCTTTCACGTTGTGAATACCGTTCTAGTATAAACTCTTTATTCATATATCACAGTCAAGAGAGAGTCATGGTTTAGTCAAACTCCTTGGACTTGACTTTATGCTCAGCTCATAATCAATCGTGGTCACTGAGTATACTTTTATGTCCAACATAAGTATCTCTAATGCTTTGGCCAAAGTCTTTGACCTCACTCATCAATGACGGCATAGGATATTTTACTCATTCACTTATGAGAGAATAAATTCCATATTGCTAATCAGCTAAGATTGCTACTTGCCCCTCAAGCCACACTTCGAGGTCGACCCCATCAACGGGTGAAATAGATCTAACTACTCTAATAACAGACTTAATGTCACAAGCACATCTTCAACGTGTTTACTCAGGTCTAAGGTTCACACGTACCTATCATAACTTATCAGTTTTTATCATTGACTGTCATTGAGTGAAAACCCATGTGACATAACTGATGCGAGCCATGTTCGAACACACCAGTCTAACTGATGTGTCTACGATATAAGTTTCCACTATCATACCCACAGTGTTTGACTGGCACTCACCTGTCAAAACTTACATCATACAAGTCTGTATCCAGTAATGATGTCCAGTCAATACTTTCTTTGACTTACGAACCTATTTAGATATTAAAGATCAAACACTTCCAGTGCCATTCTCCCTAACCCATAGGGAGTAGAATGTTCGCCTTAATATCAAGGACTAATTGTTGTTTATTTAAGCCTTACAAATGCCTATAAGAAACAACATCAAATGCCTTTTATTTAAAACAAGAATGTTTAAATACAAACTAATGCCCTATAATTCTATCCTCTTATGGCATTTGAGGGCATAACTCTAACAATCTCCCACTTGCACTCAATGCTATTTGCTATGGTTTTTGATACCCATCTTTTCAAGATGTTTGTCTAGCACCGCTTGTGACAATGGCTTGGTCAATGGGTCAGCGACGTTGTCTGCTGAGGCTATTTTCTGAACAGATATGTCTCCTCTGGCAACGATCTCTCTTTGGTATGATATCTTCTTTCAATGTGTTTGGACTTGTTGTGAGACCTTGGTTTCTTTGTCTGCGCTATTGCTCCATTGTTGTCACAATAAAGTGATAACGGGAGCTCTACGCTTGGAACCACTTGAAGTTCTCCAAGAAACTTCTTCAGCCAAATAGCCTCTGAGGCAGCCACATATTCAGCCTCTGTGGTGGAATCTGAGGTTGTGCTTTGTTTGGAACTTTTCCAAGACACCGCTCCACCGTTGAGGGTGAATATGAACCCCTATGTGGATTTTCGGTCATCGACTTCTGATTGGAAATCTGAGTCAGTGTATCCATCCACTCTTAGGTCACCACTCCCATTGATGAGAATCATATCCTTGGTTCTTTTTAGATACTTTAGGATATTTTTCATAGCTGTCCAATGTTCCTTGCCTGGGTTTGCTTGAAATCGACTAACAACGCTTACTGCATAAGCAATGTCAGGTCGTGTACACAACATTACATACATCAGACTACCCATTGCTGATGCGTAGGGAATAATGCTCATCTCTTCTCTATCTTCCTCATTTTGAGGACACATAGTCTTTGAGAGTTTTATTTCGTGACTCATTGGCAGGAACCCTTTCTTAGAATCTTTCATCCTAAATCTCTTTAGGACCTTTTCTAAATAAAGGGCTTGAGAGAGCCCTATCATTCTATTTGTTCGATCTCTATAGATTCGAATGCCTAGAATGTATGTAGCTTCTCCCAAGTCTTTTATGGAGAAAATACTCGAAAGCCATTTCTTAACTGTGGTGAGCAATCCTATATCATTTCCTATCAGTAATATGTCATCTACATATAGCACAAGGAATGATATCTTGCTCCCACTAACCTTCTTATAAACACATGGCTCATATTCATTTTTGATAAAGTCAAATCCTTTGATTGCTTCATCAAATCGTAAATTCCAGCTACGAGATGCTTGTTTAAGTCCATAAATGGACCTTTCAAGTTTGCACACCTTATGGATACCTTCTTCGGATACAAAACCTTTAGGCTGTTCCATTTAGATATCCTCTTCCAGGAATCCATTCAGAAAAGGAGTTTTGACATCCATTTGCCATATCTCATAATCTAAGTGATTTGCTATTGCAAGTAGAATTCTTATAGACTTGATAATGGCTACTGGCGAAAAGGTTTCTTGATAGTCAATTCTTTCTTTTTGACTATACCCCTTCGCCACTAGCCTGGCTTAGTAGGTGTCAACCTTGCCATCAACACCAATCTTTCTCTTGTAAATCCATTTACATTCGATTGGTACAATACCATTAGGCCAAGCTACAAGTGTCCAGACTTGGTTTGAATGCATCGAGTCTATTTCTGTTTGCATAGCTTCACGCCATCTCGTGGCATCCATATCCACCATCGCTTGATTATAGGTGGAGGGATCATCTCTTTGACCCTCCTCTAATACAGAAAAGAGGCTTTTCTCCCTCTGCAGTAGATATCTGTACCTCTCAGGCAGTTGAGGTACCCTACTTGATCTTCGCGGTTGTGGTTGTGATACAGAAGGTCCGGTTCTTACTTCCTGTGTAGATGTATCCACCAGAGTTTCGTCTTGTTCTTCAAGAACAATTCTTCTACCTGCTCCACCTTCTTAAATGAACGCATCTTCAAGAAAGTGAGCTTGTAAACCCACAACGATCCTTTGATCATTGTGCAGGTAAAAGAGGTATCCCATGGAATCCTCAGAATAACCAACGAAACGCCCTTTTAAGGATCTGGCCTCTAATTTGTCTACTTTTGTCTTTTGACATAAGCAGGACATTCCCAAATCCTAATGTGATTAAGATTTGGTTTCCTATTTCTCCATATCTCATATGGTGTCTAGGAACGGACTTAGAGGGACACCTATTTAAAATGTGTACAGCTGTAAGGAGCGCGTGACCCCACAGTGAAATGGGTAAGTCAGTGTAGCTAAGCATGGAACGAACCATGTCCAATAGAGTTCAATTCCTTCGTTTGGCTACTCCATTTAGCTGTGGTGTCGCTGGAGGTGTGAGCTGTAATACTATGCCATTCTCTTTGAGGTATTCATCAAACTCCGTACTCATATATTCTCCTCCTCGGTCAGATCGAAGAGCTTTTATATGTTGCCAAGTTTGATTTTCCACTAAAGCCTTGAATTCTTTGAATTTATCAATGGATTCAGACTTATTCTTTATCAAGTACACTAGACCATATCTTGAATGGTCATTACTGAATGTGATAAAGTAAAAGAAACCTCCACGAGCCATTTCTCCAAATGGTCCACAAACATCGGAATGCACTAAACCTAATATTTGTGAGGCTCTTTGAAAGGTCCCTGTGAAGGGAGATCTAGTCATCTTGCCTTTGAGACAAGACTCACAAGTAGGATAGGGATCCAATCCCAATGGACCTATAAGTCCATCTTTCTCCATTTTGTGAATTTTGTGTTCGCCAGCATGGCCTAGTCTAAGATGCCAAATCAATCTTTGGTTAATTCTTGCCTACCACGTTTCCTTTGCATAGTATTTACAGAACACTCATTTTGGACATTGAGGTAATACAAACCATTTACTAAAGAAGCAAAGCCTACTAATTTATTACCATAATAAATGTTGCAACGTTCATCCATAAAACAAAAAGTATAACCATTCTTAACTAAAACGGGAATTGAAACAATGTTTTTAAGCCCATTGGAACATTATCCAGAAATAGTAAATGTCCAGAATTTAAAAGTAATGAGGTAGATCCAATTCCAGTAGCTGCGACGCTTTGTCCGCTGCCTACCCTTGTCTTGAAATCATTGTCCAGCTTCCTTCCTCGCACCAGGTCCTAATTCATACAACAAATGTGAGCACTAGCTACAGAATCAAGAATCCAAGGTGTAGAGAAAACTGTCATAGAACAATAAGTTTCATGAACATAAAGTTCTATACCTTGTACGCCTTGGCCCATGTTTGGACAGTTCCTTCTCCAGTGGCCCAGCTCACCGCAGTGCAGGCATCTGTCTGTTTTGTTTGGCCCCTTACGCTTGTGATTCAAAGGAGCTTTCCCGTTGTTCTTATTAACACCACCTTGAGCTCTAAGCTCACCACGCTGCTTATTGGTTTTCTTCTTCTTGTTCTTACCCTTTTGGGGTCCAGAGGAGATAACCAGTGTAGTTTCCTTTCCCTTGGGCTTCAATTGAGATTGTGCAGTAGTTAATTTATTCAGTAGCCCAGCTAAGTTGCATTCAATCTCGTTTCAATTGAAGTTCATGACAAATTGGGAGAAGGAATGAGGAAGAGACTGCAAAACGAGATTCGTTTAAAGATGTGGGTTCATTGTAAAATCGAGAGCATCCAATCTCTCGATCCTCGCGATCATCTTGAGGACATGATCCCCAACCTTCTCACCCTCTTTCATTTTGGCTCCAAAGAGCTCTTTAGATATATCATATCTTGCAATGCTGCTGTGCTCACCATAGAGCTCGACCAAGTGTACCAAGATAGCCCTCGTCGAGGTCATCTTTTTGTGGGACCTTTGAAGCTCGTTTGTCATCGAGCCAAGCATGTACCCACGCATTCGGACGTCGTCCCTTACCCATTTTTCATTAGCTTGGACTTCTTCCTCGTTGGCACGTGTTCTGGCAGGTGGAGCAGGGATGTCTGTGTCCAACACATATCCTAAGGACTCCATGTTGAGAACAATTCTCAAGTTCCTTAGCCAGTCCACGTAGTTGGGTCTAGTAAGAATGTTCTTTTCAAGTAAAACTGAAAGTGGGTTGATAGTCATTTTTGTTTTTGAGAGAGATAAGACAATTTATAACTGCAGAAAATAAACCAAACTTGATTAGATGATTGCAACTAAACTATAAGCAAGTTAAAATCAAAAACTTCGATTTATGACTTGGCTCCCACTACATTTTTCGAGATTCACACTCCCACTGTGAAAATCGAAAGTGATTGTTGTTTGTTACTTGGTAGTGGAGATTGATTTTTTTAATCAATGTAATGGATGGCAACCCTTTAACGATATTTGGTCCATTACTTAATTAAAGTGATGTCTAACATCAATCTATCCAATAGACGGTCCAATCCTCTTTTCCCATAACCCATCAAAACTGCAACCCTTTAACGTTATATAGGTTTGTGGACTATCTAAGTTAATTTCCACTAACACCTTTTAATCTAACATTTGAATTTCACCTTGTAACCCTTTAACGATATTTGGGGTGAAATATGTCTCGATTAAGGCATCTATTGCACTTTATGAAGTCTCAGAATTGTGTCTTAATATATGACCCCCACTTACTGGGAAGATGCCATATATCAGATTCAATTCTTGATTTCATCAAGCTTAGTGGAGGGATTGGACGCTTGGCGCCCCTTTTAAGACTTAGTATTATTTAGTTTGGGAGAATTAATGTTCTAAACATTTAATTATGTCTCACTTTGCACATTATCATTTTTATAGCACAAGATTGGATTGTACATGCATTCTTACATCTAATGAAACATGCATTGTAAGCAATTAAACCATCACATGTATTCATGGGCTTTTCTAGAGGGCCCAAGCCAATGGGCCATCAAAAGGAAAAAAGAAAAAACTATACTATTCTTCTTGTTTGGCTCCAAGCACCTTTCCTTTTTGGATCGTTTTCTTTTTCAAGGCCCATTCTAATTCTATCTATTACATAAGAATACAAACATCCTATACATAATTCTAAGAATAAAAATATTGGGCTCAAATCCGGCCCTTACAACCCATAAAAGAAAATACATCCAAAAAGAAAACCTAAGCCCATGAATAATGTCACCATCACATAATACATGCTCGCGATAGATAAAGCAATTATGTTGGTGATTAAGATAATAATTAATTAGTTCAACTAATTAATTCTTCCAATAAAATTCCAAATTTTATTCAATTTTATAATAATAAACCATCTAGTGAGAATTTATTATTTAAATTAATTAATTAATTATAATTCTCCAAGAATAATAAATTAATTATTTTATTCAAATAAATAATATTCAATAAAAACTAATTGGGCTCGATTTCATCAAACTTAAATCACCATCCATTGGCCCATTTAAATTTAACGAGTTTGGCCCAAAACCAATATATTGAATGTCTAATAATTTAATTAAACCAATTTGGGCTTATTTAATTAAAATCCGGGTCATCATCCTTTTGACCCACCCGGATAATTAAAATAACCCAAAGCCCGTTTATTAAAAATTAGACCCGGAATCAAGTCATTGTGAGCCTTTATGTAGATGACATGTTAATAATGGGAAGTAATCATGAGATGATCATGAATACTAAAGGCATGTTGAAAAGACACTTCCACATGAAGGATATGGGAAAAGCTGATGTTATATTAGGGATCAAAATCTCTAAGTCTGATAAGGGAATTGTGTTATCGCAATCTCACTATGTAGAGTCTGTACTTAGAAAGTTTCATGCTTATGACAAAGACCCTATAAGGACACATGTGGATCCTAATTTAACGTTAGAAAGGAACTATGGAGAGCCTATATCACAACTTGTATATTCGCGGATTATTGGTAGTTTGATGTATATTGCAAACTGCACACGTCCTGATATTGCTTACTCTGTTAGTAAGTTGAGTAGATATATAAGTAATCCAAGTCAAGACCATTGGAAGGCATTGACTCGAGTTCTTAGATATCTAAGATACTCTGTAAATTATGGATTACATTACACGAGAGATCCTGCTGCATTAGAAGGATACAGTGATGCAAATAGAATATCTGACACAAATGACTCAAAGTCTACCAGTGGCCAGGCTCACCGCAGTGTAGGCATCTGTCCTTATGTTTCGGCCGTTTGCTCTTGCTTTACTTCAAAACCTTTTGAGTGCTTTTGGATGCCCCCAAATTTCGTATGCCTTTCTTATTTTTTTGAACATCCAATGTCGTGGAAACATGGATAGCTAGTCGATGATTCCATCTATCTGCCTTCATTTATTTTTGAGCAATTTCGAGTTTATTCATCAGTCTACCAAATGAACACTCAATATCATTCAAATCCAAATTAATGACAAAATAATAAAAGGAATCAGGGAGTGACTACAAGATGAGGTTAACTTGAAGATGCAAATCCATATAGAAATCTAATGATTATAGTTTATCTATCATGGTCATCATCTTTAGCACATGTTCTCCAACATCCTCATTTTCAGCCATCTTAGTTTTGAAGAGTTCTCTTAATATAAAATATCTTGCGGTTCTACTGCCCTCTCCAAACAATTCATCCAAGTGAAGGATTATGTCTCTTGCATTATCCTTTTTCTCATCAGATCTCTGTAGTGCAATGCACACCGAGCCTAGAATATACACCCTTGCTCTATGGTTGTCACAACACTAATCCCAGCGAGCTATGTATTGGGATTGGTGTACAACTCCCGAGGATACTGTTGGATTTTGAACATAAAAATGCAGCGGAAATAAAATACCTACGGTGGATTTGTCTTTGATTTCACATATTTAAATCATGATGAGAAATATGTACCTTTTCGCGTAATTTAATTTTCTGAACCAGCAACTTGATTCTTTTTGGAGCAGCAATAACGTCATTGCCTCTAAATCACCACGCCTGAACCGAAAGCAAAAATCTCTTCTTTTCTTCTCCTCTTGGACGGCTAGAGAGATGAGAGAGAGGTGGAGAATTCTAACTTGAAGAGAAAGTCACAAGTGAGGCTAGGATTTAATTATTCACTAAGTAGTATATTTATACTACAACTAGAATAATGAACCTAAGTAACTAAAGGCATATGGATGCCCAACTTGGGCGTTTTTTAATGCCCTGGGGCTTAGTCCAATTTGTGTATTGTTTAATTAATTAATTAATATAATTTATCCAATAAATATATCAATTAAATAATTAACTTATACATGCTAATTCCATAATTAATTTCACTAGGAAATTAATTAACTTATTAACTTAACTAATAAGATCATCTAATGATCAATTAATTAATTTCAATATCAAATACCGAAAGATTTCTCTCAAGTTTTATTCCATGATTTTTACTTTACAATTCCTTTAAGCGCGGCTCTTTAGGTTCGTCTCAAAGGGCAATTGGGAGGAAACCATAAGGATGTGGATACCACCTAGCCAGTCCCGTGGTCCACATCGTAGCTCAATTGAGATCGAATGTATAGAATCATTCCAAACCTTTCACGCTGTGAATACCGTACGAGTATAAACTCTTTATTCATATATCCCAGTCAAGAGCGAGTCATGGTTTAGTCAAACTCGCTGGACTTGACTTTATGCTCAGCTCATAACGAATCGAGGTCACTGAGTATACTTTTATGTTCAACATAAATATCTCTAATGCTTTGGCCAAAATCTTTGACCTCACTCATCCATGACAGCATAAGATATTTTACTCATTCACTTATGAGAGAATAAATCTCATATTGCTAATCAGCTAAGATTGCTACTTGCCCATCATGCCACACTTCGAGGTCGACCCCACCAATGGGTGAAATGGATCTAACTACTCTAATGACAAACTTAATGTCACAAGCACATCTTTAATGTGTTTACTCAGGGCTAAGGTTCACGCGTACCTATCACAACTTATCAGTTTTTGTCATTGACTGTCATTGAGTGAAAACTCATGTGACATAATTGATGTGAGTCGTGTTCGAACACACCAGTCTAACTAATGTGTCTACGATATAAGTTTCCACTATCATACTCATAGGGTTCGAATGGCACTCCCCTGTCAAAACTTACATCATACAAGTCTGTATCCAGTAATGATGTCCAGTCAACACTTTCTTCGACTTGTGAACCTATTTAGATATTAAAGATAAATCTTCCAGTGCCATTCTCCCTAACCCATAGGGAGTAGAATGTTCGCCTTAATATCAAGGACTAATTGTTGTTTATTTAAACCTTACAAATGGCTATTAGAAATAACATCAAATGCCTTTTATTTAAAACAAGAATGTTTAGATACAAATTAATGCCCTATAATTCTATCCTCTTATGGCATCTGAGGGCATAAATCAAACAGATACCGGCGCAGCGGAATACATATAATTAAAAAATTTAAGCGGAATCCACGAAATTAGGCTAGGTCGACATGGTACAATCAGATTAAAAAACTATCATAGGAGAAAGTTTACTCGTGTTTACCTCTTGTAGACCTTAACGCAGCAAGGTCTTTTTAAGCTACTCCTTACTACAGTCTTCAAATTG
This sequence comes from Buddleja alternifolia, assembly GCA_019426215.1. Taxonomy (NCBI): domain Eukaryota; kingdom Viridiplantae; phylum Streptophyta; class Magnoliopsida; order Lamiales; family Scrophulariaceae; genus Buddleja; species Buddleja alternifolia. Next base: position 12,393,724 of record CM033399.1, on the reverse strand, counting down.
ATTTGCCCTAGCGCCCCAAGCGTTGCGCCTCTAAGATGTATCCACAACCTATCTCGTATGCTCAATTATCTCCACCAGTGCTAGCAAGGAGAATATCGAATCTTGGCTTTTTAGGAAAAAGGGTTTGGAATTATTTAAGTGTTCTTTGCACTCAACATATGAGCTTGAAGAATTAACGTGAAAGAAAATATTGGGAGAGAATAATAGAAATTTTGCTTCTTTGAAAACTTATTTTCTCATGTAATTTTAAAAACCATTAATTTTCATTCACTTGCATTAGGTTAAAAAGAGGTGAAATACACACATATATATAGAGTCCACCTACGGTTAAAGCCCTAGGTGTGTACACACCTACTACTCCCCTAAAAAATAGGGAGTAGGTGTGTACATATATATATATATATATGTATGTACATTTCCTTTTCTTTTATTCTCTCTCCTTCTTTAATTGGACTCCTTCCAACTAACTAGATATTACCATATCTAATAATATCCTAATATATATAAAATAGAATCCTTCCATATCCAATTAATTAGTTACATTAATTAATTAAGGATTCTACTTAATATATTGATAGGATATTAATTAATATATATATTTTACAAACTTGGTGAGCAGGATAAATCTTTCCACCAAATCCACACACACAATACACACGCCACACGTGCACTTTGTGTATATATATATATATTATTTTATTTTCTTTTCCCTAATTAATTAATTAGTCTTTCCCAATTTAATATTCTAATATTAAATTATAGGACCATTAATTAACTAGTTAAATTAATTACTTCTTCTTTGATTATTAAATCCAATTAATTAATCCCACCATTAATTCTCAAAGAATTAAATAGCCAATAGGTACTATACTAAGTTATGTGTGTGACCCCTCAGGCTCATTGTCAAGCTAGCAATAAGTCCCTGTAGGCTAGATGAAAGAGTTAGGTGCCCGACGTGCCATTTGTTGGGCGTATTAGCTGACTCTTTAAACAGTCTTATATTGTATCTTGTCAAGTTATTTAATAAAAGGCATATTCTTCTTTATCTTATCATTATATGCAATTAGATAAAGTCCCCTAGATCACTCTTAAGCTTTGAGATGTGTTTGGTATCGGGGATGCCAATCATGGAATACGTCTCTAAAGTTGTGGTCTTAAAGATGTTCCAAGTCATAGAATCATTGAGATAGGGATATCAATGACTCGTAAAGACTTGCACGTACAATGCACACTCTTGGAGAGTGTATCCTATACCATGGATACTGATACGGTGTACATCAGTGCATGTGTGTGGGTTCTCGTTGGGATCGAGTAAACTGAACAACCCCGCAGAGATTCCATATTGGAGTCAATGTCGAATTTGGAATCTCCTCGGTTACGTAGGCATAAGATTGGTCCTCATGACTTGAGGCACCATTGGTCGTCTCGTGCATCGCCCACTGTACTTAGATTTGTCACACGATTTCAGGTGAGTCATAAAGTGGGGCATATTGGGTCCAGTCTGGTTATGTACGGAGGCGCGTGAGTGCCAAGAAAGAATCTGTCACTGATCATTAGCATCGGCGCATATCCTATGTATTTCACAGTGTATTGACCATGGGAACCTCCGGCCGGAGTAGTATCAATAAGGAGGCGCAGTGTTTCCTCGCTTGATTGATAAATTGGTCAATGTCACTTAGATCGATATACATAGAATCGAGTTACTGGGATTTCGACTGACATCCAAGTCCTAGATTCGATCGGGATATTTGATGGAAGGATTTTACTTATGCGAAAATCGTAATGCGGAAAGGTCACCTAATAATCGTTCATGGCTAGGTCTTCTTGGCGCGTGGCTAGTACTAACCTTGATTTGTAGGAACCATGAATTAATCGGTAATTAATTCTTGGTTGGATTAAAATACTTGGAGTAATTAAATCTAGCAATGAAAATTGCAAAGGCACAACGGGGTTGTGTTCCTACTACTAGTACATGAACGAACCTACAATGGGGTTACACACTTACTCAAGAAAGTTCAATTACTATGTGAATATTAATCCGATTTAGGATTAAAGTGAATTTGATTAATGAGATTAATTGATTAAGTGGAAGACATTTCAATTAGTAGGCTTGGGAAAATAATTATTCTATTAATTAATCTTGGAGATTAATCATTAACGGAAATTATTATTATCCGGGAATTTATTTAAGCTACTAATTTTACCATTAATTAATCATGAGGATTATTTAATTAACAAGTCTTGGAAGACTTGGAAGTTTTTTTAATTAAGTTGGACTTAATTAAATGAAGTCACAAGATTGAAATTCAAAGCTAGTCAAAGTTTGACTTGTAATGTTTTTTAAATGAAGAAGAAAATGAAAAATATTCTCTTACACATGTGGTGGTAGTTGAGAATGGAATGGTAGGTGAGAGTGAGGTGGTAGGTGAAGAAAAACAAGTCTTCTACTCCACCTAACACCATATGGCCGAAAATTGGTGGCTATAAAAGGAGGTGTTCTTGCTCTCATTTAGAACTTGATGAAAACTTAAAAAGGAAAAAAAAACTTAGAGCTTAGTTCTTCATCTTTAGATTTTTCTAGCTTCTCTTGTGATTCTTGAAGACTTTCTTCTATAGAACTTCTTCTTGAAGATTAGTTGTAAAAGATTATCTTTCATAGATATTTCTTTTAGTAACTCTTCTTGTCTTCCACCTTTCACTACATAGACTCCATTTCCTTAGAGCATATATCTAGCCAATTTTTTGCTTAAGGTATGAACTTAATTGAGGTGTGTCTTTGTAGAGGCTTCTTGCTTTAGGAGCTTATGGTGGTTTGATTCGAACCCCTCCATGTTGAGGTGAGGATTCGAAAATGAGAGCCAAAGTTTTTGGTGTGGTTTTCCTTGTGTTGTGGTTTTACACCCTCACTTTAATAAAACCCCAAATCTTGTAATCGGTTTAAAACCCCTTTACTCGTATTAGTTTTTGTTGTGCATTACTTTGACCCCTAGCTTGGGATGCCGATTTATATGTGTTTTATATACTTTATTTCTTCCGTTGCGCCGACATCGCTTGTGGGGGCATACCGATCCTAACACTAGATTGATTATTCTAAACAATTAACTAGTCCTTGAATTAATTTCACCAGATTAATCCAAGGCACACCTATTGGTCAGTTCAATGTCTAGCAAAGTCGCCACTATGACCTAGATGTCAACGATGAAAAGCAAAAACCTATCCGAGTTACGATCATCGTATGAGTAGAATCCCTTCTTCATTTTCTCGTCCATGGTCTAGAGTATGGCGACGGTCAAACCTTAATAACCTTGGAAACTATGACTGTGTTGTGACATCTAATGATCCAGTCTTCTAATCCGGGATCACCATTCCCTCTCAGAAGATTCGCTTTGATCAAAGACTTTTAACGATCATTTAGATTCTCGCAATAGCATAGAAAATACCAGATACTGGTGATCCTGGATGAATCCCTCTCCGACTGCCATTTTTTCCATTGCACTACCAAACTATACCCAACATACACGCCGTATGACTCACCTGGAGTGCACGTGCATATCAAAGCAGAGTGGGTAGTGCTCTTTCCAAATGAAATCTTTGGTCTAAGGATTAATCTCACACTAGGAAATCCAAGGACTCCATGTTCGACAGCACCAAATAGGGCTCAATATCGCGAATCATTGCCAACCGTCGAAGAAAACTTAGCGGGGGTCAAGACGGGGTTGACCATGGCCGATTCCACCCCTTGGTGGTCTCAACCATGGTCGAGAAACTGTCCAGCAGCTGCTGGACAGTGTGTGCACTGCTCGGCAGCGCATGGTGCGTTGCTAGGCAGCGTACACGGGTGTGCGTATGCACACCATGTTCTTGATGGTTGGACCATCTTGACGTGGTGTGGTACACACGACCCGGGCCTTCAAGGACTCCTACCTTTGGCCCATTTCTTGATTTTGGAATCAACTTCCACGCGTTTTTGAGTTATTTAAAAGTTTGGAATTTTTAAAACTAGAAAAACTCGGTTTTTCCTCAAAACGTATAAATCCCAAAGTTATGATTGTTTCAACTATGTGATGGGCTTATTATTAACTATTGCTTTGCATGTCATCTTCATACGCTTGATGGTTGATTTGCATAATGGATGGATTGTGGGTCGAGCCTTAGATTATTCAATTGGGTTGTAATTATTATTGGCCTCTATTTCATTTTGGTTGTATATTTTATTTTCGCACTTTCTTTGTCATTTTAATGTAATCGAATATGGAGACGAAGATGATGGACCATTATTGAAGATTATGTATGCCGTTGGAATCTTATGTAATAGATAGGGCTTATTTTAATTTAGTACCCAAGATTGCCTTAGATTCACCAGTGGCTCGGGTGGATCGCTTAGGGACCCACAATCATCCATATTTGTTTACCGCTTTGTGGATGTCTTATATTATGTTTTCTTATATGCTACTTGGATTGCATGATCACATAATTAAAGATAATCCTAATCTTGATGAGACCTTGCATGTTGAAACCCCTTGCTTGATTTGTTTCAAGTAAATCCAAGAAATATTAAGTTTATGTGGAAATTGAACGAGGTTCCATTGTCCACGCCTTCCATCATAAGTGGTGGCATGTGAAATGCTATGAAACTTGGCCCGCCGTCCATGAGTCGTGGGGTGGCGTCAAGTGGATTAGGCTGTGACCACCACTAAGCATAGAGATGCTCATGGGATCGATTTGTCTAGGTGTCGTCCATGAGTCGTGGGGCACACTAGTCCGGTCGATTGACCATGAATATTTGATGGGCTTGACTTAACGTTTACTACCATATGGGCTCGTGTTCTCGGGGTATATGGGAAAGACGAGGTAAAATATCTTGAGAACTATATGTCGATATAGAAGGCCGGTAAGCCTACCATACGGATTTATCATATGGGCTCGTGTTGTCGGGGCATATGAAGAGTCGCTTATGGATCTCGAGCCCACTAGGGAGACCCACATATCTCCTCGAATATCCATAAAAGAGGGTTATGGAATTCGATAAAATAGTGGGAAACACGTATGATTAAAGACCGAATTATATGTGGACAAGATTACATATTGAATGCTAATTGTTTTGCCTCGCTATTTATTTTGTAGTTAACGAAATGGCCAAAAATCCACTTTCAACAATCCTAGATTCAAATAGACTTGTCGGTCCCAACTACGCCGATTGGTACTGAAACCTTAAAATTGTGCTTCAAAGTGAGCGCAAGGATAGCGTATTAGATACGCCTTTGCCTCGCGTCACTCGCACAAGCACTGATGATGAACGTGCCGCTTTTGATAAGTGGACCGATGATAATATCCAATTGAGATGTATCATGATGGCTTCAATGACTAATGAGCTTCAAAAACAATTTGAGCATGTGACCATCTCCAAGGATATTATCAAAAGTCTCGAGGAGCTCTATGGCACTCGAACTAGGAGGGAGAGATTCGCAATCTCTAAAGAGCTATTCCGTGCTCGTCTGTATGAGGGATCTTCGGTCGATGATCATGTTTTATGTATGATCAATCTTATTAATAAGCTTTCTGATCTTGGCGTAAAATTTGAGACCGAGCTTTCTGTTGACCTCGTGCTACAGTCCCTTCCGAGGTCGTTTGACCAATTTGTCATCAACTACAACATGAATCAACTTGAGGCTTCATTACCCGAGTTGTTGAACATGTTGAAGAGTGCAGATGCCACCATCAAGAAAGATAAGCCGGTACTGCTTGTTTGTTCCTCATCCCGTTCTAAGGGCCGTAAGGCCAATAAGAATAAGGGGAAGAAGAACAACAACAAGAAAAAACAGTTGAAAGGCAAAGGTGGTGTAAAAAAAGGCTAAGGGTACCGATCATGATGCGTGCTTCAATTGTGGTAAAAAGGGACATTGGAAGCGTAATTGCACTGAACCAATGAATGGTATGTTTTATGTTGAAGTTAACTTATCAGTTAATGATGCTTCTTGGGTGTTGGACACCGGATGTGGAGTTCACCTTTGAAATGATTTGCAGGTGATGGCAAGAAGCAAGCAGATAAGTAGAGGGGAGATGACCATGCGGTTTGGGAATGGAGCACGGGTTGCTGCCACGGCCGTAGGAACTATCTACTTATCTTTTCCCAACAAAAATCGTGTTATTTTGAACAATGTATTTTACATTCCACAATTAATTAAGAACATCATTTATGTACCCTTGTTGGACAAGGAAGGTTATAGTTTGTTATAAAAAATGGAGCTTGCTCCATGTTTTATGGTTCTTCTTTAATATTGGAATCAAAGTTGTCTCATGGCTTATACACGGTTCTCCCCGATACTCTAATCTTATTATCTCAACATGAGGAACATACTAGTAAGAGAAAGTTAGATAATCAAAATGATACATACCTGTGGCATGCTAGACTAGGCCATATCTCTAAAGATAGAATTCATAAGATGGCGGATAAGCTTGACCTTCGGGAAATGCTAGATATGCCAACTTGTGAATCTTGTCTAAAGGGTAAGATGACCAAGTCACCATTTTCCGGGCAAATGGAGCGAGCTACTAACCTTTTGGACTTGGTCCATACGGATGTATGTGGTCCGCTTAATGTAAGCACTAAAGGGAACCATTCTTACTTCATAACCTTCACCGACGACTTTTCGAGGTATGGTTACGTGTATCTGATGAGATACAAGTCTGAAGCCTTTGAGAGGTTCAAGGAGTTTAGACATGAAGTAGAGAAGCAAATGGGAAGAAGTATCAAAGCTCTTCGATCGGATCGAGGGGGAGAATACTTGTCTCGTGAATTCCTTGATTATCTAAAAGACAATGGGATTGTCTCTCAGTGGACTCCGCCCGGTACTCCCCAACTTAATGGGGTAAGCGAGCGAAGGAATCGGACCTTGATGGACATGGTTCGATCCATGATGAGTTTCACTGGACTTCCTCTTTCCTTCTGGGGATATGCCTTAGAATCTGCGACGCATCTATTAAATAGAGTACCGTCAAAGAGTGTCTCCAAGGTGCCATATGAAATGTGGTTTGGTAAACCACCCACTTATAAATACCTAAGGGTATGGGGTTGCTCGGCTTATGTCAAGCAACTAGTGGGTGATAAGTTGGATGCAAGATCCTCCTTATGTAAGTTTGTGGGATATCCAAAGGAATCCTATGGATATTATTTCTACAACCCATCGGAACATAAAGTGTTTGTTTCAAGGAAAGCTACCTTCTTAGAGAAGGAATTTCTATTGGATAGAAATGGCGAGGTTGCAGAACTTGAGGAAACTCAAGAACCACAAAAGGATTCACCTGATACCACAGATGCACAACCAGAAGTAGTAGCAAGTACACAACATCCTCGAAGATCTGAAAGGATCCCGAACAACCTGAGAGGTAGTTTCTTGCTTGATAGCAACGAGGATGGTAATTCCCCTGATCCAAGGACATATGGGGAAGCGACGTTGGACGTCGATTCGGGAAAATGGTTAGAAGCCATGCAATCCGAGATGGACTCCATGCACTCTAACAAGGTTTGGACCTTGGTGGATCCACCTGACGGGTCTAAACTCGTAGGCTGCAAGTGGATCTATAAGCGAAAGCTTGGAGCAGATGGAGAAGTGGTCACCTACAAGGCACGTCTCGTGGCGAAAGGTTACACTCAGAGGCAAGGAATTGACTATGATGAAACCTTTTCACCAGTGGCGATGGTCAAATCCATTCGGATACTTCTAGCCATAGCTGCATATTTAGACTATGAAATATGGCAGATGGATGTGAAGACTGCTTTCCTCAATGGTAAAATAGAGGAAGAGCTTTACATGGAGCAGTCCGAGGGCTTCGCATCCATAGGAAGTGAGCACAAGGTGTGCAAACTTCAGAGATCCATTTATGGACTCAAACAGGCTTCCCGAAGCTGGAACAAGTGTTTTGATGATACTGTACAAACATATGGTTTTGTTCAAAATGTTGATGAAGCTTGTGTGTACAAAAAGGCTAGTGGGAGCGCGATAACGTTTTTGGTGCTTTACGTTGACGACATTCTATTGTTTGGAAACAACATAGGAATGTTACAAGAAACTAAAGCATGGTTATCCACACAATTCTACATGAAGGATTTGGGCGAGGCATCCTACGTTCTCGGGATGAAGATTCATCGAGATAGATCCAGTAGAATGCTGGGACTCTCCCAATCTGCGTACATAGATAGAGTTTTGAAGAGATTCAAAATGGATCAGTCCAAGAGAGGAATGGTGCCTAGGAGACATGGTATTTCTCTTTCCAAGTCTATGTCCCCTCAGACACCGGAGGAAAAGGAAAAGATGTCTCACATACCATATGCCTCCGCTATAGGGAGTATTATGTATGCTATGTTATGTACACGGCCTGATGTGGCTTATGCACTTAGTGCAATAAGCTGATATCAAGACAATCCAGGCGAAGAGCACTGGAAAATCGTAAAGGCAGTCCTTAAGTACTTAAGAAGAACTAAGGATGCCTTCCTAGTCTACGATGGAGGAGAATTAAAATTGGAAGGCTATACATATTCTAGCTTCCAATCTGATGTGGATGATTTCAAATCTATCTCGGGATTTGTCTTTGTACTCAATGGTGGAGCGGTCAGCTGGAAGTGTTCTAAACAAGAAACTATTGCTGACTCCACCACAGAGGATGAGTACATTGCAGCTTGTGCGGCTGCAAAAGAAGCTGTTGGATGAGGAACTTCATCCAAGAGTTGGGTGTTGGTCCATCTGTTGTTGATCCCGTACGATTGTACTGTGATAACAATGGGGCTATTGCACAGTCAAAAGAGGCAAGGTCTCATCAGAGGCGCAAACACATAGAAAGGCGATACCATCTGATCAGAGAGATCATTCGTAGAGGCGACGTTCAAGTGGAACGTGTGGGCTAGGCAAATAATATAGCAGACCCCTTTACCAAACCCTTGGGCCAAAGAGTATTGGAGGGACATCTTGAGAAGATGGGCCTGAAATACATGGGCAATTGGCTCTAGGGCAAGTGGGAGATTGAAAGAGTTAGGTGCCCGACGTGCCATTTGTTGGGCGTAGTAGCTGACTCTTTAAACAGTCTTATATTGTATCTTGTCAAGTTATTTAATAAAAGGCATATTCTTCTTTATCTTATCATTATATGCAATTAGATAAAGTCCCCTAGATCACTCTTAAGCTTTGAGATGTGTTTGGTATCGGGGATGCCAATCATGGAATACGTCTCTAAAGTTGTGGTCTTAAAGATGTTCCAAGTCATAGAATCATTGAGATAGGGATATCAATGACTCGTAAAGACTTGCACGTACAATGCACACTCTTGGAGAGTGTATCCTATTCCATGGATACTGATACGGTGTACATCAGTGCATGTGTGTGGGTTCTCGTTGGGATCGAGTAAACTGAACAACCCCGCCGAGATTCCATATTGGAGTCAATGTCGAATTTGGAATCTCCTCGGTTACGTAGGCATAAGATTGGTCCTCATGACTTGAGGCACCATTGGTCGTCTCGTGCATCGCCCACTGTACTTAGATTTGTCACACGATTTCAGGTGAGTCATAAAGTGGGGCATATTGGGTCCAGTCTGGTTATGTACGGAGGCGCGTGAGTGCCAAGAAAGAATCTGTCACTGATCATTAGCATCGGCGCATATCCTATGTATTTCACAGTGTATTGACCATGGGAACCTCCGGCCGGAGTAGTATCAATAAGGAGGCGCAGTGTTTCCTCGCTTGATTGATAAATTGGTCAATGTCACTTAGATCGATATACATAGAATCGAGTTACTGGGATTTTGACTGACATCCAAGTCCTAGATTCGATCGGGATATTTGATGGAAGGATTTTACTTATGCGAAAATCGTAATGCGGAAAGGTCACCTAATAATCGTTCATGGCTAGGTCTTCTTGGCGCGTGGCTAGTACTAACCTTGATTTGTAGGAACCATGAATTAATCGGTAATTAATTCTTGGTCGGATTAAAATACTTGGAGTAATTAAATCTAGCAATGAAAATTGCAAAGGCACAACGGGGTTGTGTTCCTACTACTAGTACATGAACGAACCTACAATGGGGTTACACACTTACTCAAGAAAGTTCAATTACTATGTGAATATTAATCCGATTTAGGATTAAAGTGAAATTGATTAATGAGATTAATTGATTAAGTGGAAGACATTTTAATTAGTAGGCTTGGGAAAATAATTGTTCTATTAATTAATCTTGGAGATTAATCATTAACGGAAATTATTATTATCCGGGAATTTATTTAAGCTACTAATTTTACCATTAATTAATCATGAGGATTATTTAATTAACAAGTCTTGGAAGACTTGGAAGTTTTTTTTAATTAAGTTGGACTTAATTAAATGAAGTCACAAGATTGAAATTCAAAGCCAGTCAAAATTTGACTTGTAATGTTTTTTAAATGAAGAAGAAAATGAAAAATATTCTCTTACACATGTGGTGGTAGTTGAGAATGGAATGGTAGGTGAGAGTGAGGTGGTAGATGAAGAAAAACAAGTCTTCTACTCCACCTAACACCATATGGCCGAAAATTGGTGGCTATAAAAGGAGGTGTTCTTACTCTCATTTAGAACTTGATGAAAACTTAAAAAGGAAAAAAAAAACTTAGAGCTTAGCTCTTCATCTTTAGATTTTTCTAGCTTCTCTTGTGATTCTTGAAGACTTTCTTCTATAGAACTTCTTCTTGAAGATTAGTTGTAAAAGATTATCTTCCATAGATATTTCTTTTAGTAACTCTTCTTGTCTTCCACCTTTCACTACATAGACTCCATTTCCTTAGAGCATATATCTAGCCAATTTTTTGCTTAAGGTATGAACTTAATTGAGGTGTGTCCTTGTAGAGGCTTCTTGTTTTAGGAGCTTATGGTGGTTTGATTCGAACCCCTCCATGTTGAGGTGAGGATTCGAAAATGAGAGCCAAAGTTTTTGGTGTGGTTTTCCTTGTGTTGTGGTTTTACACCCTCACTTTAATAAAACCCCAAATCTTGTAATCGGTTTAAAACCCCTTTACTCGTATTAGTTTTGTTGTGCATTACTTTGACCCCCTAGCTTGGGATGCTGATTTATATGTGTTTTATATACTTTATTTCTTTCGTTGCGCCGGCATCGCTTGTGGGGGCATACCGATCCTAACACTAGATTGATTATTCTAAACAATTAACTAGTCCTTGAATTAATTTCACCAGATTAATCCAAGGCACACCTATTGGTCAGTTCAATGTCTAGCAAAGTCGCCACTACGACCTAGATGTCAACGATGAAAAGCAAAAACCTATCCGAGTTACGATCATCGTATGAGTAGAATCCCTTCTTCATTTTCTCGTCCATGGTCTAGAGTATGGCGACGGTCAAACCTTAATAACCTTGGAAACTATGACTGTGTTGTGACATCTAATGATCCAGTCTTCTAATCCGGGATCACCATTCCCTCTCAGAAGATTCGCTTTGATCAAAGACTTTTAACGATCATTTAGATTCTCGCAACAGCATAGAAAATACCAGATACTGGTGATCCTGGATGAATCCCTCTCCGACTGCCATTTTTTCCATTGCACTACCAAACTATACCCAACATACACGCCGTATGACTCACCTGGAGTGCACGTGCATATCAAAGCAGAGTGGGTAGTGCTCTTTCCAAATGAAATCTTTGGTCTAAGGATTAATCTCACACTAGGAAATCCAAGGACTCCATGTTCGACAGCACCAAATAGGAGTCCTTAAGCGGGGCCGTTTAATTCCATAATCCAGTATGAATCTTTATACATGTATTGCCATACAAGGCATCGACAATGGAACGTGTCAACCTCTTAGAAGAGTAACATGTATGAACAAGTCTTGACGAGGCCAGTGATATCCCACATCTCACAGCCTCTATAACTTGGGAACAATATTTAGGATTACCGTCTTTGAGAGCATTCCATATGTTTTCGCTGACCTCTCCCCTAACCATATGTAATTCATGGGATCTTTATCTATACTATCACTAGTTATAACAATAAAGAAGCATACCATAAATGAAAGTTCAATATATTTAAAACAAGACTGTCATAGTATTTACATTTAATATGGCTAAGCCCAAAACAATTGGCTCGCCGGGCACCTAACACTATCACTATGTGGACCTATTCTTCCTCATATCTTCCAGGAATGGGTGGACGGCCAACTTCTAACACATATTCAATGGATTCACTACTAAGAACCATTCTCAGTTTTGTGAGCCATTCTATGTAGTTAGGTCCAGTAAGAATGGTGTTCTTGAGTAAATTAGAAAGAGGTTTGATTGTCATTGTGAGAGAGATATAAATTAACAACTGCAAAAAATAAACCCGATTGAATTAGATGCATGTAATTAAAACTATTAAATTTAACTTGGCTCCCACTACATTTTTCAAGATCCACACTCCCACTGTGGAAATCGGAAGTGATCATTGTTCATTACTTCGTAGTGGAGATTGATTTCTTTAATTGATTCAATGGATGACAACCTTTTAACGATAATCCACTAATCGATTAAAGTGATGTCTAACATCAATCTAACTTATTAGATGTTTCAGTCTTCTTTTCCCATAACCCACACTACCGCAATCCTTTAACGATAAATAGGTATTTGGACTATCTAAGTTTATTCCCACTAACTCCATTTAATTTAATATTTGAATTTCACCTTACAACCCTTTAACTATATTTGGGGTGAAATATGCTTCGATTAAGTCATCAAATGCATTTTATAAAATTTTAAATCATGTTTAATTATATGGCACCCACTTACTTGAACGATGCCATACGTTAGACATAATTTCGAATTCTATTAAGTTTAGTGGAGGGAGAGGATATCAGTGCCCTTTATTAACTTAGTTAATGTAAATCTGTGTATGAATTGAGAAGGCCTAAAGATCTAATGTACTGACAGTGCAAAATTAGGACGTGAGTCTGAACTCTTGGGCGGTGCGGAGTAAGATCTTTTAGCCGATTCACACTGAGGCATTGGCTCCAGGGTGTCATGACCCATAAGCTTTTGTCATTTTGGCAACGCGACATTAGCCTTTGTGGTCGGATTTCTTGCTTTTGTACTGTTTCGATACATTTTCTACAATAATGCCTTCATTGATTGTACAAATTAAGAACGATATATGAGAAAATGACATCCATTATTAACTCTTAAGTATCATTTAATTTTGGAGAAATGTGATTTTTCAAAAAAAATTAATTGTGGTCTCACTTTGCACATATAACCAATTTGTAAAGCGCATGAATATACATGATACATACATCTAATATAGCATGCTATAGCAATTCTAAAAAGCTAATCAACACACATAACCATGGACTTTTCTAGAGGATCCAACCCAATGGATCATCATTAAAAAATTAAAGCGAAAAGAAGAACTAATCTTATCTTCATGGGTCTCCAAGTATCCACTGTGATAGTCTCAAGTGGCATACGAAAGGGTCTAGATGAGGGGGGGGGGGGTTGAATAGACCCTTGAAGTCTTTTTTTACTTCAAAAATTTCTTATCACTTTTAAATGTTTGAATTAGAGAGTCGAGCGCTTGGGTCAGGCGCTACAGAAAAGATAACTTAAACTTAGTGATTTTAGCAATTTACCAAAGTAGGGTAAAGCTTAGATCGTTTAATCAGGGTTAGCACAGCGGAAATAATTTTAAAGCTTTAGCGTTTATTTTGGTTAAATAGTCGCTTAACAGTTTAGCTTGTCTTTTTCAGAATAAATAAGAGAATATAAAGCAAGACAATAATAATAGTAAATGACACAAGAGTTTGTAAGGTTCACTGGGAGATGTAATCCCAGCTACATCCTTCATCTCCTTTTTCACTTGGAGGGAATTTACTAAGTTGATTATCAAAGAATCACACAGAATCTTCTACAAGATAGTAAAGAGATGAAAAATGATCCCGGGCTCTTTGATCGCACAGATTTCAGCACCAATGAAGATCTTCTTCTATAAGCTTCTCTCACTCAAAAATACTGTCTGTAAGGGGTTTCAACAACTTTCTCACTCGGATGAAAGGTTGAGGGTTTTGTCACACAGGTTTTGTTTGTTTTTGGAAAGATCAAACAACTTGGAATATCTCAGTAAGAGTTTAGGTTTCTTTTTTGGAAGATGTTTGAGATATTTGTGTCTGTCTGGAATGTATGTAAAAAGCTTGAAGGATTTTGGCTATGGAGTTTCTAAGCTTTTCTTGAGAAAATATTTCAGCAAAGTTTTCTTGTGTTGATCGTTATGTGCATGTATATCCTTTAGGGTTTGATGGAACGCGGTATTTATAGGAAATTCTTGGGATTTGTCCGTTGGACACATATGAGAGCATGTTCTTCACGCGGCGCGTGAATCAGCCTTTTCTCTAACATTCTTGAAATCCCTGCTGGTTCTGATTGGACGGGAGCAGGCTTGAACTCTAAAAACCTGACAGTCTAGTCAAAAGGTGGCTTGTCCACAAGTCATAATAGCTTATCATATTTAATGCACTTATCAGGCATTTAATGCATTTGAATTTATTTCCCGTTGGAAATAAATGTCCGTTGAATGATTGCATTTAAGTCCTTCATGACTTGAGGATTTATTTCAGGTGAATCTGATACTAATCGCTGGAGTGCTTTGAGGGCTTGATCCATAAATCCTGAAATGGTCCTTTAGCATTTGATAGACGCTAAGAACAAATCTTCATCTTCATTTGACTTCAAACGCTGATTTTCAACTTCATCTCTAATAGACTCACCTAGAATTCTATTAGCGATTCGATATCTAATACTTAGTCTAAAATCTACAAAGATAAAAATTACAAGCCTAAATACTATTACAGACTTTCAAACGCTTATACATAATTTTCTATGAAAATATAAACTTACATTCTTTTTGGGGTTTCACATAAAATCCTATCTTGTCATCATCAAAACATTTAACATGAAATTTCCTAACAATTTCCCACTTTTTGATGATGTCAAGACCTTAATTCTTATAACTCTTTTATAGATTAAGAGTTCAAAGAAAAGTCCAAAAAGGTCATAAGTTAGCGTTTGGAAGGTTAGTTACATTAGCAAAAATTAGATTAGCTTCAACAAGTTGTTTCAGCGTTAAATCATTCATATGGGAGAATTAACCATACATGATTTATACTAAAGATAGATAATTTAAAGTGACAAACAGAATTATATAAAACAACATAAGCATTCATCTTTTCTGTCGCTTCCTATTTGCTTCTTCTTCTTGATAGATTTCAGTCGCTAAGTCCAGTAGAATTCTATCAACATCTATCATGGTTGTATGCTGGACTTCATTGTAGTCATGTCTTCTCTGTCTAGCGCTTTCTTCCAGCTCCATCAACCTTTCCACCCAATCCCTCAGAGGGATTCCAAGTTCTCGGATCAAGTCATGGTAAATGTCTTGTCTTCTATCCTTGGTGGATTTTCAGTTGATAGGGCTTCTAAACGGTCCGACATATGGGTGAAAACCCATACTCTCTAAGAACTCAATGTCTAAGTCCGGAGCAAGTGCCTGCCTTGATAATATCTAGGCTTCCGCTTCTTAGTAAGTATTTTCTTTATGCTCACTATCTCCTCAAACATAGATTGCCAGTGCTTGTTGTCTGTCTTAGAGATGGCCTTGGACTGGGACTTTTCTTTAAGATCTTCCCCCTTCTTGGCATCATCAAGGGAGGTCTTTATAGCTATGTCCCGGCGAAGAAGCTTGACTTCATCTATCAAAAGAGCAACTTGCTCAGCGATACTTTAGGAGATTAAAATGGAAGTATTGTGACGCTCAGTATCAGCCGATGCATTCTACGCAAGCGTCTTGAAGTCGTCAGACAGTTCTTTGATCAGGGGAGCGATACTATTCATCATAGTGATTGAAAGCTTGGTTGCATGACTCATGTCAGCCTTAAGCAGTCTCTCTACGTTATGAAGCATTGAGTTGTTGCGCTCTTCCAAACGAGAATAAGAGCCCGTTAGATCGCTAAGAGAATTGCGTACGACTTTCTTGAAATCTCGTGCCTCTGGATCACTATCTGAGTCCGAGTCCGATTTTGAGGAGGAACGCTCAGGGCCATGTGAGCTAGAAACTGGAGCCTTGCCTTTAGATTTGTCTCTTACAAGAGGCTCTTTAGGCTTGTTGGTCCCAAGTGGCATACGAAAAGATCTAGAAGGGGGGGTTGAATAGACCCTTAAGTCTTTTTCGACTTAAAAAAGGATTTCGTATTAAACGTATTTGGACGCTTGAAATGATAGGCGCTTGAAGAGTGTGACGCTTCACCTTAGCGTTCACATAAGATATTTGAGACTTTGTGAAGCGTCTAATGAAGACTGTTTTATAAAGTTAACTTAGACTTCAGGAATTGAATACTTTGACCTTGTAGGTTAAGCGTTCAGTTCTTTTAATCAGGGTTAGCACAGCGGAATGATTTTGGAGTCTTCTCTTTGAAAGTTTTAGCGTCACAAGATGTTTCTTAGATGCTTAGCTTTTGATTGTGTTTTACTTATGCAATGATATGATAGATGAATGAAATGACTGAAAAGTAAATAACACAATATTTGTAAGGTTCGTTGGGTGGTGTAATCCCAACTACGTCCTTCTTCTCCTTTGCACTTGGAGGCAATCCACTAAAATGATTCTCAAAGAATCACACAGAATCTTCTACAAATTAGGGAGAGATGGATGTCGATGACTTGAGCTCCTTGATCACACAGATTTCTGCTTCAAATCACTTCAACCCTCTTGCTTCTTTCACCCAGAAATGATGCAAGTATCCAACTTCGACTTCACACAGATCGCGAGGCTTGGATGGGATTTTCTAAAAGGTTTGTTTGATTTTGATGAAGTTCAAACAACTTGGTAATATCTCAGTAGGAATCTGGTTTCTTCAAAAAGAATGTTTGAGATATTTGTTGACTGTCTCAGGAATATAAGAAAAGCAATTTGGATGTTTCTTGAAGTTTATGGCTTTTCTGAGAATTTAAGGAATGAGATTTTAATGCAACAGCAATTTGGCTTTGATAAAATTGTTGCTTCTATTTTTGTTTGTTGTTGAAGTCCTATTTATAGGTATTCTTGGAGAAAGTGTCCGTTTGACACATGCACTGGCGCGTGTCTCTCACTTTCGCGAGTGAACATCTTTTGTCCTTTTTCCTGAAAATCTGCTGCACGAAAGTTGGTGCTGCAGTCTGAGATAGTTGACAGTCCAATAGGGTGGCTTCTCCGTACGTCTGACATTGCTTATCATATTAAATGCTCTTATCAACATTTAATGCATTTGAAATTAATACCCGTTGGTATTTAATGCTTTGAGAATATTTGCATTAAACTCCTTCTGGACTTAGAAGTAAATTCAGGTGAAATCACTTCTGTCCCATAAGGTAACGCTTGATATAGCTGGCCAAAGTGGACGCTTGGAGACTGTATCTATCTTCTGAGATCAGGCGCTTGAGTCTTCGAACTTTACCACTGATAAACTCACTCAGAAATCATCAGACGCTCAGCCTAAGACTATTTTGCCTAACACTCTAAAGTAAGATAACAAAGCCTAATAAATCTATTACAAGTCTAACGCTTCAAAGCCTATACAAGTTTTCTACGAAAATAAACTTACAACTTTTTGGGGTCTAACAAAAAAACTTAATTGTCATCATCAAAACTTCTAACATGAAATTCCTAACAATTTCCCCCTTTTTGATGATGGCAATACTTACTCTTTTATAGTTCAAGAGTTAGATAGCCAAAGTAAAAGTTAGCTTTGATCAGTAGACGTTAGTTAAAGTTAGTTACGCTTCAACGAGATGTTTCAGCAAAAAAATGCATTTCATATTTATCGAGAATTACAAGCATTTTTACAGCTGAATATTTAAAGGTATAAGAGACAAGAATATAGATAATGTAAAATCAGAAAGCTTTAATGACTTGGTCTAACTCTGTATCGCTTGGACATTTCAGCTCGGATAGCTTCAGTCAGATTGTCTTCCAAGATCATCATTGCTTCATGATCTTTGTTGATGATAAGCTTGTTTTCTTCTTGTTGTCTCTTTTTGAATACTTTAAAGTGATTATCCCAGTCAGTTGGGTCGATACCAATGTACCTTAGGCAGATTCGAAAAGCTTGGCTAAAATCAGTCATCTTCCTTTCTTCAGCTAAGATCTGTGGATCTGTAGGTTCTGAAATGGATGTTCTCTGAAGAGGAATGTCAAACTGTTCAAGCAGTGCTCTTGTAGGAATTGGTAGGTTTGGATATAACGCTCTGGGAGGTTCCCTTAGTGTACTACTGGGCGCTCCGGATGAACTTTGTTTCAGAGCAGTTATCCAAGACGGGAGATTAAGCGCAGACTGAGAAGGAGGCATTTGACGCTTAGCAGACGGAGGATCTTCAACTTTTGAACTGGACGCTTTCCGCTTTTCTCCTTTCTTCTTCTCTTCCCCCTTATTGCCATCATCAGATTTTAAGAAGTGGTTTGTGAGTACACTTACCTGATGAGCAATCTGGGATAAGGAATCTGTGATGTCATCCAGACGCTTGTCGAAGCGTTCCTGCATAACAAGAAGCTTAGCGCTGGTGGCGTCATTCACAGATATCTCAAGAGTTGCAAGGCGCTTTTCAAGTTCTTCTTTCATGGCAAGTTGGGTGGCGTGGGCAGCATCCTGCATTTCTTGAAAGTCTTGTTTGCACTCACCAACTGCCGCTTGAGCTGAACTACGCATATGAGCAATCTGAGCGCTCATTACGTGAGTTTCAATCTTTGCCAGGTCTTCCTTAATCCAATGGAGAGATTCTTCACTCTGAGTAGCTTGAGCGCTAATTGTCTCCAAAACAGATTTAAGCAGGGGACCGAAGGCTTGACTCTCATCTGATTGAACCACTTGAGGAGCTGGTCGCTTGAACCGTGATGAGTGTTTGAGAGAGTCAAAGGAACTTGATAGGCTGGATCAAAAACAGTACCTCGAATATCCAGGGAAGTATCTTCAGCACTATCAATGGTAGCATGTTCAGGAGCGTCAGGAATACTGGTATCTGCAGATTTGGACGCTTCAGATGTCTCAGCAGGCGCTTCCTCAAGCGTTGACTCAGGCTGGCGAAAGTCAGTGAATTGAAAGTTCCAGCTTGCTGAGTCGGCATAAGAGGTGGATGTAGAATCCAAGAGTTCAATGAGTCTGGTCCTGGACATACAAGTACCGGAGATAAATGTGCGAAGAGGACTATCAATGGCCCTGATGTACATTGGACCAATGATATCCAGCACATGATCTGGGAAAACTTTGGACGGCGCTTGAGCGATGGAGAATAGTGAATCTGTGCAGTGAGTTCTGGAAAATCCAATCAAGCAATCTGAGGGAAGAGATGCAGGACGTCGATGTGTAGGCACACAGTCCGCATAGTACTCTTCAAGATACGGATAAATGGCTTGAGCGAGCTCTTGATTCCTTTCAAGCAGAGAAAGAACATACTCATAGTGATTGAGTACCTCACTGCGAATGGAAGGGAGCAGCGGATATCCTTTGAATGAATTGATCACTGAGCCGTTCCAAGATCTGAGATTGGTAGTGAAGATTTTATCAAAGAGAGATACGGGAGATAGAATTTTTACCATCAGATTGAAGTTTTCTTCACAGTGGCTTGGAGCAAGATTTAAGCACCGTTCACCAACTGTACCACTGGAAGACGCTTGAGCATTAAACCGAAGAGGGGTGATGGATAATCTCTGAAGTTCTTGACGTAGACATTGTTCTATTTGATGTCTAATAATTGGGAGCTTGAGAACAGGTCCGAGTCTTTGTTGACGCTTCAGGAGGCAATACTTGGCGAATTGACGCTTCTTGTCATGCATGCCTATGCCGAAAAGATGGGGAGCTTGGACTAACTCTGGGAAGGTGTATTTATGTCCCATGTACGCTTCAACCCAATTTACTTCATTTATACAGAAGTCTGTGCCAGCATTCACCATAGCACGAATACCTTCAAGATGAATATCTCTTATGGCTTCAAAGCGGTGCTTATCAGGCTGATAGTTGGCATTCCAGACGCTGTCAAAGTAAGCATCAGCTTCAGTCTGGAGCAGATCGGTCAACGATTCAAGGCGCTCACCAGCATGAATCTCTTTATTTTTCCATAGACAGAGAGGACGGGCCGATGCAAGATTTTCAGGGCTGTGAGCCGTCTGAGGGAAATGTGTGTAACCTTCTCTGTTCAAGACTGACTCTGAGGGATTGAGAAAGCTAGGACGGAGAGGATCATACACACGAACACTGTAATCCCTTAGCGCGAACCCAGTTGGTCTGCTGTGGCCATTGTCAAGATAGTAAGCCACATCCACGGCACATCTAGGAGGTCTGTCTCCTGGTCTGTCTAGAACGGTTGCTTTGATTGCGCTGTCAAAGTCAATCAGTCTTGCAGCGTCAGCTTCTGCAGCAATATATCTTTCTATATTATATCCTGCAGGAATGAAATCTTCGTCGAGCGCTGGGGGCATATAGTTAATTGAATGATCAATTGTCTTCAGCGGATCGAGTTGAAAGAAGTGACGAGGAGCTCTAACGTCTTCAGCAGCGTTCTGATCTTCTGAACGTGCCTCTGTTAAAGTAGCAGGTTCCTCAGGTTCAATTGCAGCTACTTTAGCGGCAACATCTTGAGCGATAGCTACAACTCCAGTCAGGTCCACATCCAACAGAACATCTGTGGACACTTCAGCAGCAGCTGGAACTATAGCTGAAAAACAAGAGCCATCCTCTATAAGAGCAGGATCTTCTACAGATGTAGGAATAGAAATGCTGTGGGAAGAAATAAACTTACCCTGAGAACTAAGCTCAACAGCAGTTTCTTGAGCGCTTGGCTCAACAGCAGCATCTTGAGCGCTTGGCTCAACTACAACTTGAGCGCTTGGCTCAACGGCAACTTGAGCGCTTGGCTCAACGACGACTTGAGCGCTTGGCTCAACTGTCTCAGGCTCTTCAGGAGTAGTTTGACGCTTGCTAGTCCTGGAACGCTTAAAGATTTTCTTAATGTTGACTCCTTCAACTAGTTTAGCCGGAGGAGCGGGAGGATCAACAGCTGGTTCTTCAAAGTCTATTTGCTTAATGATCCCTTCCAGCTTTCGTCTTTTGAGAGGCAACTTGTCCTCGGCATCTTCATCAGTTTCCTCATCAATCTTTTGAGAGGGGACGGCAATTTTAACTTTGGGTTTTCTGGGGGCTCTCTTCTTCGTTGCTGCTGGACGCTTCACAGCTTCCTCTGGCACTGGTCTCTCAGCCTTTTGAGCAAGCAGTTGGCGTTCTTCCAGCCGCTCAGATAGGGGTCTAGCCGCACCACTAACTTTTGGAGGATTGAACATATTGGTCAGAATCCTTTTTCCCAACAACTTGGACTTATTCAACGGAAGTCCAGACGAGTACACACAATTCGATTTAAACAAGATGTCACTCAGGATGAGTCCATAAGGCTTATTTGAAGCGCTTAGACTGTCCCGAAACCGTCCGAAGATGTACTCACTCCAGTTGATTTTGATGTTGAAGAGTATAGCAACCATCATCTGAAATTGAACAGGATTTACCTTATCAAAGGTTCCCACGCGGCATTCTATGATCTTGCTGCAGAAATCAGCCAATAACCGGTATTTGGACACCAGATCTTTCTTCTCGAAGTACTGAGTGTAAGGAACATCGTCGTACGCACTCATGATTGCCCATGCTTCCTTAATTTGTTTCAACGTAACAGAATCCAGTGCCTCACCCTCATTAGGCAAATTGAAGTTCTTGGCAATGGTGGAAGCAGATAGGATGAATTCCTTTGGAGACTCCTTCTTGGAGAAGGGAATTTTACAAGAGATGGACTTCTTGTCCTCTGAAAGGGTAGCAGTCTTCCAGAAAGTTTCAACTTCAGTAGGAAACATATAAGAGTATTGGGTTAAGAAGGGTTTGAGCCCAGCTTTGACGACCATGTCCATTACGTCCGTCAGGTTGATCTGAGTTTGTTCATATAGAAATTTCCAGTCGACAACAAGACCTTCAGTTACCTTGATGGTAATTTCAGCAGAAGTAGATGATGATTTCTTTGGTGCCATTTTTTTTGTTTAAAACGAAGAAGATGAACTGAGATTTTCTGTTGTATTGAGAGAGATAAAGAGAGATTTGCAGATATGCGTGAATAGAAAGTAAGTTACTTTTTCTGCAGAGTTTGTGTTTTAAATGACACAGTAAAGAGTTTTTGAAACTTGTGTTATGTAGTCTTAGTAGGATTTAAACACGTGTAATAACTGTTGAATCTTAGCCATAAATTTATTAACTGCGGACGCGAGTTTTGTGTAAAAGAGAGAAGTTACATTTGGTAATTCTCATATATAAAGATTTGACATCCGAGTTAAAGAAAAATTAACGTTTGGTATTTTCAGAGTGTAACACACGCGCATGTTTGTACACTGACACGTACACAAACACGTGCTATCTCTGAACCGTCATTTTAAAAAATTTGAGTACCCGCCAGTTTGATGTGATAGAGGCGTGTGAGTAGAGTACAAAATAGACCTTTGAGTCTACCCACGACCTTGAAAGAAGTTTGAAAATTTTATGCATGGCTTGTAACGAAAATATTTTATAAATTTTTGATAAACTATTCAGCGCTTAGCTGATAAGATGGACGCTTGAAGTCAAAAGACTTTTCAATATTTTGAGCATTCAATATTTTATGCAAACATAGAGCTGAGCGTTGATGATTATGCATCTGAAAATTTTTATCATTGACGCTTACAGTTATGATCAAGTAAAAATTTGTTTAAGAATATTGTGAGATATAACTTAAGTGGATTCCCCCTAAATTATATGCCTAATAAAATATGATGCTTCATGATCAAGCGTTTAAATCAATCATACCTAGTTCACTTCTTAAAGTGAGAAAACGTTGTTCATTGAGTGCTTTGGTGAAGATATCTGCCAGTTGTTTGTCAGTTCCAATGAAGTGCATGGAGATATCTTTCTTTTGAACGTGGTCACGAAGGAAATGGTATCTAATGTCAATGTGTTTGGTTCTTGAATGAAGAACAGGGTTTTGAGTAATGGCTAAAGCGCTTTGGTTATCACAATGAATGGGAGTTGGTCCTAAGATTGTTCCGTAATCTCTAAGTTGTTGCCTCATCCATAGAACTTGTGCACAACAACTTCCTGCAGCTACATACTCAGCTTCGGCTGTGGAGGTAGCTATGGATTGTTGTTTCTTGCTATGCCATGAAACTAACCTATCACCTAAGAATTGACAAGTACCACTAGTGCTTTTACGATCTATTTTGCAACCTGCAAAATCTGCATCTGAGTAACCGATTAGTTCAAAAGGAGAATCCCTGGGATACCATAAGCCCACATGTTGTGTGCCTTTTAGGTATTTAAGGATTTTCTTGGCAGCAGTCAAGTGTGACTCTTTAGGATCAGCTTGGAATCGTGCACACATACATACCGAAAACATAATATCAGGTCTACTGGCAGTGAGATAAAGAAGTGATCCTATGATACCTCTATAATTAGTGATATCAACTTTCTTTCCACTTTCATCTTTATCTAACTTAAGCGTTTGGCTCATTGGAATTTTTGAATATGATGCATTTTCCATACCAAATTTCTTAATCATATCTCGTGTATATTTAGCTTGGTTGATAAATATGCCATTAGGGAGTTGTTTAACTTGTAGTCCTAAGAAGAAGGTTAATTCACCCATCATGCTCATTTCAAATTGTTCTTGCATCATTTTCGAAAATTTCTCACACAGACGCTTATTAGTAGAACCAAATATAATGTCATCAACGTAAATTTGAACTAAGAGAATATCTTCATCATTGGTAATTTTAAATAACGTTGTGTCAACGCTGCCTTTTGAAAAACCTTTACCAATAAGAAAGATAGAGAGAGTGTCATACCATGCTCGAGGTGCTTGCTTAAGCCCATAAAGTGCTTTTTCGAGCTTGTAAACCATACCCTTACCATGATTGTTGATGAATCCTGGAGGTTGCTCCACATACACTTCTTCTTGGAGTTTACCATTCAGGAAGGCACTCTTTACGTCCATTTGAAATACTGTAAACTTGTTAAACGCTGCGTACGCTAGAAACATGCGGATTGCTTCAAGACGAGCAACAGGAGCGTAAGTCTCATCAAAGTCAATGCCCTCCTCTTGGCAGTATCCTTGAGCTACGAGTCTGGCCTTGTTTCTTACAACAATGCCGTCCTCATCCATCTTGTTTCTATATACCCATCTAGTTCCAATAACTCCTTGATGAGTTGGTCTTGGTACTAGCATCCAAACTTTATTTCGCTCAAACTGATTGAGCTCTTCTTGCATAGCTTCAATCCAACTTGGATCACTTAACGCTTCATCCACTTTCTTAGGTTCCATTTGAGATAGAAAGCTTGCGAACATAGCCTCATTAAATGTAGCGGCTCTAGTTCTAACTGGTGCTTCAATATCTCCAATGATTTGCTCAGGTGGATGGTCACGTAACCATAGTCTATCTGTTTGGAAGGGGTTTTGAGAATGAACAGGCGCTTGAGAATCATTCGCTTGACCATTCTCCTGCGTTGGCGCTTCAAGTTCACGATTCCTTCTTTGCTCTTGATGATCATTCTTTTCATGATCATCCGTGTTTCTTACATGATAATTTAGATTGATTTCACGAGTATTCTTAGGAGGAGGCACTGAGATCTCATCATCATCGTCAGTATCTTCATCAATAGTAATTTTGGACGCTTGATGACATAGATCTTCAACTCCTACATCATTTACATTTACCTTACTCGGCTCTTGGTTAGCATCATCAAACACAACATGAATAGATTCCTCAACCTTCGATTTGATCTTATTGAGAATGCGAAAATTCTTTCCATTTTTGGCGTAGCCTAGAAAGATTCCTTCATCCGCTTTAGGATCAAAAGTCTTTAGGCTTTGGGATCCATTATTATGAATAAAACATTTAGAACCAAAGACGTGAAAGTATGAAATATTTGGCTTACGTCCCTTCCACAGTTCATATGGAGTTTTTCCATGCTGTTTGTTGATCATGCATCGATTTTGAGTGTAACAAGCAGTGTTGATCGCTTCGGCCCAAAATCTAGGAGCAAGCTTAGATTCAGCTAACATAGTCCTAGCGGCTTCCTTAAGCGTTCGGTTCCGGCGCTCAGCAACACCATTTTGTTGGGGAGTTCTGGGAGCTGAATACTCATGATGTATTCCATTTTCTGCACAAAACTTCTCAACAACCTTGTTAGTAAACTCAGTACCGTGATCGCTTCTTATTCTTGCAACCTTAAGATTTTTCAATGTTTGAAGTTGCCGAATAAGCGCTGTTAACTTGTCACATGTTTCATCTTTGGATGAAAGAAATTCCACCCAAGTAAATCTAGAGAAATCGTCTACTACCACTAAAGTATACTTTTTACCGCTTACACTGATTGTTTGAACAGGTCCAAACAAATCCATGTGAAGTAGTTCAAGTATTCTAGAAGTAGATAGATGAGGTTTTCTCTTGAAAGATGATTTAACTTGTTTACCCATTTGACAAGCGTCACAGAGGCGATCCTTATGAAATGGTCCATTTGGCAATCCCTCTACAAGATTTTGACTTATAAGCTGAGAGATTGTCTTAAAGTTGAGGTGATTCATTTTTCTATGCCATAACCAACCCATTTTAGATTCATTTTTAGCAACAAAGCATGTTGGGTTGTTATCAAGTGTTGAACCCCAATCTACCAAATATACATTGTTATTCCTTTTTCCTTTTAGTTTAGTAGATTTAGTCTTAGCGTCGTTTATATAGCAATAGTCACTTGAGAATATGACTTCAAAGCCTTTATCGCAGAATTGACTTATGCTTAATAAATTGTGCTTTAGACCCTCAACAAAATAAACATCACTTATCATGATGTTCCCCCTATGCACAGTACCTATACCTTTGGTTTTACCTTTGGAGTTATCACCAAATACAACCTGAGGACCATTGGCAGCTTGATAGTTGATCAGAAGATCTTTGGAACCTGTCATGTGCCTTGACGATCCACTATCAAAATACCAAACAGATGTATTGACTTTAGCTCTAGGTACCTGCAATCAAAAGGGAAGTTCTATTTCTGTTTAGGTACCCATTGTTGCTTGGGTCCTTCAACATTAGTATCCTTGTTAGTGTTAATTAGAACTTTAGGAACCCAAATTTGCCTTGTCTTCATAGTAGGAATATTGGCCTTTTTGGGTTTCACCTTGTGCTGTGTGTAATTTTTGGATGTATAATAATATCCACGATTATAATAATAGTCATAATCATAATTATCATAGTATCGATAATATGATCTTGACTGTTTTGGATATCGACGCTGGTATTTCCTTGGCTCTGGCTTGAGTTGCACGTTTGGTGCTAGACGCTTAGCGCTTGATTCACAGTGACTAGATTTATCCTTAGCTTTTTGAGCGTTTGGATGAGTCTGTCTTTGTGGATCATTTGCTTTAGCCTTACCCTTGTCTGAGTTAGTTTTGACTTTCTCATTTGGCCTCTTACCATTGTCCCTTGGTTCATTTTGAGTTTGACCTTGTGAACCTTTCTTAACAAAGAAAACACCCTTTCCTTTGTTGTTTGCCGTAACATTAGGTTTGTTTGGTTGTTTACCGAATTCATTGCATCCTAAACCGGTCTTTTCTCCAAACAACCTTGTTATTTCAGTCACATTGTCGAGCTTTCTGGATGCTTTGGACAACGATGAGATGAGCTGTTCTGACTTGGCAAGTCTAGCCATCAGATCAGCTTCTCTCTTGACTATTATATCAAGATCACCTCTCAATTGAATAACTTCACTCTCAAGCGATTGGTTTTTCTCAATGCACTGTTGCTGAATTTGCAACTCTGCTCTGAGCGTTACTTTATCGTTTTTGAGTGATGAAATAATAGCGAGATCATTTTGATATATTTTGGCAGCTTCTTGACATTCATTGTAATATTCTTTGACTTTGTCAAGTAATTCATCATAAGAAAGAGGAATTGATAATTCATTGATTACCTCAGGGGACGCTTCATCATCTCTGGCCATGAGACATATGAGCGCTGAGTCATCTATCGGCTCATCATCATCACTACTTTCGTCTGATGATTCTAAATCTTCAGGTGCTGATGCTGGTTCTGATTCCGCAAGCAAACCTTGTTGTCGAAGGTTGCTCCTGAATTGGTTTCTATCCAAGTAATCCTGCCTTGAGGGCTTGGATACATTTGGATAGGGACAATTTACCTGGTAGTGCCCCGGTTTCCTGCAATTATAACAAAGATTGGTTTTCATTTTTTGTTCACTTGTTAGCCTTGCAGTGTGTGTTTTAGAAACCACTGGAGCTGGAAGATTTTGAGTAGACGCTTGATATTGAGTAGGCGCTTGAGGTAAAGGAACAGAATATTGAGGCGCTTGAAACTGTTGTTGTATGGGAGAAGGCGCTTGATATGAACTTTGTCCTTGATTATTAGGACCTTTTCCTTTCTTTTCATATCTCAAGAACTTCCTGAATCTATTCAGCAAAGCCAACTCTTCTTCCTCATTAATGTCCGAATTCTTTCCTTTGTTACCCGATTTGCCTTTGATTGATGCAATGAGCGCTCCAGATTCAATCACTGGATTACTCACAATGTCACTAGCAGAGTTCAACTCGAACTCAAAAGCTTTTATCTCTGAAAAGGCGTCTTCTGGAGTTAAGAGATCCAGCATGTTTGATTCTCTCATAGCTGTTGTCTTCATCAAGAATTTACTTGGTAGACTTCTAAAGATCTTAACCACCATTTCTCGATTCTGTAAGTCCATTCCCAATGACGTAAGTTCTGTAACAAGAGCTGTGAATCTTATATCCAATTGCTCTAGTGTTTCATTGGGTAGCATCTTAAATCCGTTAAACTTTTCCTTAGCAATGGAAAGTTTGTTTTCTTTGATTTGAGCTGAACCACCACAGATTGTAGCCAGCTTATCCCATATTTCTTTAGTCGTTTTGCAAGATTTGATTTTATTGAATAAGTTATCATTATCACCAATAGCCGTATACAGAGCGTTGCGACCAACATTGTCCAAGTTAGCTCTTCGACGCTCATCTGGAGACCATTCTTGTTTTGGTTTTTCAACGTAACCATCAGGGGTTTCTTCTGTGGCTCCAGGCGCTCTTGTGATAACTTTGTATATTTTGATTGGCCCATCTGAAATAATATCGCACATGTCATCATCGCATGAACATAAATACGTAAATGCTTTGACTTTCCATGTGTCAAAATTTGATTCTGTCAATTTGGGAACTTTAGCAAATGCCATATCTAAGCTTTAAAAAAGCAACTAAATTTTGAAAGAAAAAGATCTAAACAAGCAGTTATGCTTGGAAATTTTAAAATTTCAAAATTAACCGCTCTGATACCACTTGTTGGTCCCAAGTGGCATACGAAAGGGTCTAGAAGGGGGGGTTGAATAGACCCTTAAGTCTTTTTCGACTTAAAAAAGGATTTCGTATTAAACGTATTTGGACGCTTGAAATGATAGGCGCTTGAAGAGTGTGACGCTTCACCTTAGCGTTCACATAAGATATTTGAGACTTTGTGAAGCGTCTAATGAAGACTGTTTTATAAAGTTAACTTAGACTTCAGGAATTGAATACTTTGACCTTGTAGGTTAAGCGTTCAGTTCTTTTAATCAGGGTTAGCACAGCGGAATGATTTTGGAGTCTTCTCTTTGAAAGTTTTAGCGTCACAAGATGTTTCTTAGATGCTTAGCTTTTGATTGTGTTTTACTTATGCAATGATATGATAGATGAATGAAATGACTGAAAAGAAATAACACAATATTTGTAAGGTTCGTTGGGTGGTGTAATCCCAACTACGTCCTTCTTCTCCTTTGCACTTGGAGGCAATCCACTAAAATGATTCTCAAAGAATCACACAGAATCTTCTACAAATTAGGGAGAGATGGATGTCGATGACTTGAGCTCCTTGATCACACAGATTTCTGCTTCAAATCACTTCAACCCTCTTGCTTCTTTCACCCAGAAATGATGCAAGTATCCAACTTCGACTTCACACAGATCGCGAGGCTTGGATGGGATTTTCTAAAAGGTTTGTTTGATTTTGATGAAGTTCAAACAACTTGGTAATATCTCAGTAGGAATCTGGTTTCTTCAAAAAGAATGTTTGAGATATTTGTTGACTGTCTCAGGAATATAAGAAAAGCAATTTGGATGTTTCTTGAAGTTTCTGGCTTTTCTGAGAATTTAAGGAATGAGATTTTAATGCAACAGCAATTTGGCTTTGATAAAATTGTTGCTTCTATTTTTGTTTGTTGTTGAAGTCCTATTTATAGGTATTCTTGGAGAAAGTGTCCGTTTGACACATGCACTGGCGCGTGTCTCTCACTTTCGCGAGTGAACAGCTTTTGTCCTTTTTCCTGAAAATCTGCTGCACGAAAGTTGGTGCTGCAGTCTGAGATAGTTGACAGTCCAATAGGGTGGCTTCTCCGTACGTCTGACATTGCTTATCATATTAAATGCTCTTATCAACATTTAATGCATTTGAAATTAATACCCGTTGGTATTTAATGCTTTGAGAATATTTGCATTAAACTCCTTCTGGACTTAGAAGTAAATTCAGGTGAAATCACTTCTGTCCCATAAGGTAACGCTTGATATAGCTGGCCAAAGTGGACGCTTGGAGACTGTATCTATCTTCTGAGATCAGGCGCTTGAGTCTTCGAACTTTACCACTGATAAACTCACTCAGAAATCATCAGACGCTCAGCCTAAGACTATTTTGCCTAACACTCTAAAGTAAGATAACAAAGCCTAATAAATCTATTACAAGTCTAACGCTTCAAAGCCTATACAAGTTTTCTACGAAAATAAACTTACAACTTTTTGGGGTCTAACAAAAAAAACTTAATTGTCATCATCAAAACTTCTAACATGAAATTCCTAACAAGGCTCATCAAAGACTTCCTGAACTTCCTGAATCACTTGATCCATGGATGGATCTACAGTCGCTGGTTGACAAACAGGTTCTTGAATAGAGATCTCGACTACTGGGGCGCTAGAAATATCTGGCAAAGAAGCGTCTGGAATTTGAGCGGCTTCCACAGTAGGAGTGATATCCTCTACTATCTCAACAATCTCCATAGGAGGAGAAGGATTTTCAACAGAAATGACCCAAAGGGGGCCAATCGCTTCCATGACATGCCTTGGGTTTATCATGTTGGTCTGCGGAATAAAGGATATAGAGTCTTCGCGCTCTTCAGTGCTTAGTGCAAAATGCACATCTTTTGGCAGATCAACTCCTGAAATGTATGAATTGAAGAAGTCCAAAATAAATGGCATTAGCGCTTGAGCAGCCTCTTAGTCTTCTGGCCTGATTTGTGAAATCATCTTGGCCACTTGTATGTTCTGCTCACAAACAAAGACGGGGTGAAGACTATAGCCTCTGAAGTTATTTAGGCCAAAGTATTCAATAAAGGAGATGTCTAGTGATTGCGTCGCTCTCCTGTCTCTGTAAAGTTCAGCAAACTCAGCGTGATCGTTGTCAAGACTCAAGGGGATTTCTCTCTGCCCTGGCAAAAGAGGTTGTTTACTGGGGATTTCACTCTGCCCTAGCAGCGTGATAGTGATCGTTGTTTACGGATGATAAACATAGCGTCCTCCCTGAGTGATTAAGCTTAGATCCTGGCGAATATAGCGTCTATCGATTGCCGGTAATAAGGCAAAGCGCTAATATTGCCTACCAGATTCTTATGTTGCTCGAGTAAAAACACTGCGTCTGTAATCTACTCCAAATTGAAACAAGAATGGATACTTCACAAGCTCTTCGAGCATGTAAAAATGCAACACGAACTCTTCAGCCCATTTTGCGGTATCCATTATCCACCGTTTACCAAGCTTAGCAGCTTTCTTCTATTCTTTTCTAGCTGCAAGAAACTTTTCAAAACGTTCAAATTCTTCATCATATTCCTCAGCCCATAATCTTGCCAGATACTCGCGGGCTTTAGCTTCGATCCAAGAATTAATAAGATTGGGACGCTCAGCAACAATTGGTCCTTTTCCTTTCCATAATCTGAGAGGTTTGGGGGATAGAGCGTTCTGAGGAGAATGAACGACTTTGGGGTCAGCGGAGTACCCAATTCTGTTAAGAATTTCTTTGTCAGGATTCTTTGACCATTCACCCCTATGGGGATTCTTGATGACGATCTTATTCTGGCGCAAGGGATAAAAGGACTCTTCAGAATGGCCAGTAAAGTTGAAATGTTTCTTGTCAAATTCTGTCATATTGAACGCTGGTCGCCTAATATATTCAAAGTGAGATTGAAGACGCTCAAGATTGTAGAGACCCAGGTCAGAAAAATGCTCGAAGAATTCAAATTTAGAAGAATTGGCGACATCAGTCTTATGGAGAGTGTTTTGAAAGTTTATCTCCATATCGACCAATTATCTGGCGTCAAGCTCCCTGGTGGCAAAGTAGAATTCATCATTTGCATCATAGCCATGGGGAAAGAAATTTATGACACGAGGAGGAGATCCGGTTGGAGTAGGAACAAAAGCAATAGACTCTGTTGGGATAGGGGCTAATTCTATTGATCGCTTAGCATGCACAGTCGCTTCACTGATTGGAGATGTTTCAGCGTCAGGAAGGACTTGGGCTATTTCCTTAGCGATATCCACAATTGCTTCCATATCTACATCCACTTCAACAGAATTCTCGGAAGGTAGAGGTGCATCAGCGTCTGGTGCATTTTGAGCAAAAGCAAGCAAAATTTCAACTAAGTAGAAATTATAAATAAAAGACTACAACACTTACCCTGAGGACTATCATCGACTGACACAGTCACTTGATCTTTTTCAACATTTGGTACAGTTTCCTTAGGCTCCGTGACCACTTCTTTAGGATCTAAGTTGAGGAAAGAAGTGAGGGGAACAACTTTAATAGGGTTTTGCAAGCATCCAAAGTATTTAGTACATACTGAACTTTATGAGCTATTCGAGTTGTAAGAAATTTTATCCTAGCGTTAAGAAAGATAACGAGGATAGGAGAAAAATACGTTGTTTTTCACAAGTACTTACCCTTAAAGAGCTTTGCCTTTTCAGAAGGTGTAGCAGGCTCTAGCTCAGGGACATGAGAAGATCCGAAAACGAAAGGAGGAGGAGAATCAGTACTCACTTGAGCTTCAAACACTAGCTCGGAGGGAACGCTAGTGGATACTCCTGGTGTGGAGCGCTTGCGTGCTAAAGGCACTGTTTCTTCTTCAGCCACTTCTTCTTCTGGAGAGATAACAAAGACAGGAGAGGGAGAGGGCGATTTAGGAGAAGGAGACTTCTGTTTCTTCTTGGGCTCCGGCTTCTTCTTCTGCTTCTTCCCTGACTTTGATGGTTCAGCGACTTTCAAAGTGAATTTTATTTTAGGTCGCTTGACCACCACTGCCTCTTCTGATGAAGTGGATGAAGACGGAGTCACTTGTTCTTCATCATCACTGCGAACAACTCCTTCGGCAAGAAGTCGCTCACGCTCTTCTTTGGGAACCGCTGCACCACCACGTTGCCTTGGTTTGAGCAGCTCGCTGATCATTTTCTTCACATAGAACTTAAGCGCTGGGACTTTCTTTCCAGCGGTGTTGACGAAACTGCTAATGCTTAAAATACGACTCAGCACAATCCCATAAGGCTTGGGATTCACCGACTTGGCCATCGCTGCCTTGAAGCGATTAAAAACATAAAGCGACCAATTGACTTTCAACTTGGTCAAAATAGCAACCATCATTTTATATTGAACATTTGTGATTTTATCAAAACTATCCTTCCTACACTCTATCATCTTTGCGCAGATGTCAGCAAGAATGACATATTCGCCCTTCATGCCATTTTTCTTGAAGTTGGGTTCGTAAGTAGCTTCAACATCTTCTTTCTTGATCAAAGCTCAGAATTTGGTAGCATATCCAAGAGTAACATTCTCAACTTCACCACCATCGTTTGGCAAATTTAGTAAAGACGATATGATTTGAGGAGTGAGAACGAAGGTCTCACGAGCAAAGGGAAAGACGCAGGAAATGGAGTTTCCATCATCGGAGATTTTTGCATTCTGGAAGAAGAAAAGGGTTTCTTCCTCATAGATGTTTGAAAAGGAAGTTATCATATCACGCAAACCAGACTCTTGGACCAAGGGAAGAACATTCCTTAGAGGGAAGTTTTGGTTGTCATGAAGGTAGTCCCAGTTAACAAGAAATCCGGCGTTAATAGTGACTGGTTTTTCAGATTTGAAAGATTTTTTGGCAGCAAATTTTGAAGATTTGGGTGCCATTGATGAACGAAAAAAGCTTCGGTTGAGGAGAGAAAAGATTCTTTTTGCCTTAGAGAGAAAAACTTCTATATTAGGAGTATTTGGAAGTGATAAAATTTTACTGTAAAGATTGTGAAGGGTTTAAATAGGAGGCAAAAATAACTCCTTAACTATTAGATGAGTGACACGTGTACGAAAATTAAATTTGAAAATAGCAAAAATTAAATCTGAGCCTTTTACTCATAACTACGGATGTCGAAAAATGCAGTAAAATAGGGTAACAACTGTGAAGTATAAAAGTTGAAATCCGCAGTTACTTGTTCAAAATGTTTGAATAATTTTTAAATTTTCAGCGTGAATTACACGCGCCTGATAGTACACTGACACGTACTCAGACAGGTGCAGTTACTGAACCACCTAGTTTTTAGATAGGAATCATTAACCATCAGTTTAATTTGATAAGCACGTGTGGGCAATTGTCAAATCTAATCTTTTGGACTTATCCACAAGCTACCTTTTAGCGATGAAAAATATACATGAATTTTAGAAAAAGTTACTTAGTGTTTAAGTGGGAATATTCTTAAACGCTGAAGTCTTTTTAATAAAGTTCAATTTCTGAAAGCTGAAAATTTTTGATACAAATCAATCGCTTGGGTTTTAAGAGATATTTTTATTTAATTTTATTAGAGATTGATTTTGTCATGCATAGCAGATAAACGCTAGTGATCAATCCACAAACTTTTCAAAGTCATTTTTTATCACAGTCGCTCATAGATTGAGATAAGTACAATTTTAAAGTTCCTTCTAAAATTGATAACTCATTTCAATTTTGAAAACGCTTTAGACATAAACATAAAGTGGATTCCCCCTAAATTATATGCCTATAAAATATGATGTTTTATAATTTAAGCGTTTAAATCGATCATACCTAATTCACTTCTCAAAGTGAGAAAGCGTTGTTTGTTGAGCGCTTTGGTGAAGATATCTACTAATTGTTTGTCAGTTCCAATGAAGTGCATGGAGATATCTTTCTTTTAAACATGGTCATGCAAGAAATGATAGCGAATGTCAATGTGTTTAGTTCTAGAATGAAGGACAGGATTTTG
This sequence comes from Buddleja alternifolia, assembly GCA_019426215.1. Lineage (NCBI taxonomy): Eukaryota > Viridiplantae > Streptophyta > Magnoliopsida > Lamiales > Scrophulariaceae > Buddleja > Buddleja alternifolia. The sequence continues at coordinate 12,359,310 of CM033399.1, read as the reverse complement.
GGTCATAGCTAGAGCGCTTTGGTTATCGCAATGGATTGGGGTAGGACCTAAAAGGATTCTATAATATCTAAGTTGTTGTCTCATCCAAAGGATTTGTGCACAATAGCTCCTAGCGGCTACATATTCTGCCTCAGCGGTAGAGGTCGCTATGGATTCTTGTTTCTTCCTATGCCACGAAACTAGTCTATCACCTAGAAATTGACATGTACCACTAGTACTCTTTCTATCTATTTTGCATCCTGCAAAATCTGCGTCTAAATAACCAATTAGTTCAAAGGAAGAGTCCCTTGGATACCATAAGCCCACATTTTGTGTGCCTTTTAGGTATTTCAGGATTCTCTTGGCAGCATTTAAGTGTGATTCTCTAGTATCAGCTTAAAAGCGTGCACACATGCATGCCAAAAACATAATATCAGGTCTACTAGCGGTAAGATAAAGAAGTGATCCAATGATACCTCTATAGTTAGTGATATCAATTTTCTTCCCACTTTCATCTTTATCTAACTTAAGCGTTTGGCTCATTGGAATTTTTGAAGATGATGCGTTTTTCATACCAAATTTCTTAATCATATCTCTTGTATATTTAGCTTGGTTTATAAATATGCCATTAGGGAGTTGTTTAACTTGTAATCCTAAGAAGAAAGTTAATTCACCCATCATGCTCATTTCAAATTGTCTTGCATCATTTTCGAAAATTTCTCACACAATCGCTTGTTAGTAGAACCAAATATAATATCATCAACATAAATTTGGACTAAGAGAATATCTTCATTATGGGTAATTTTGAATAACGTTGCATCAACGCTACCTTTTGAAAAGCCTTTACCTATAAGGAAGATAGAGAGAGTGTCATACCATGCTCTTGGTGCTTGTTTAAGGCCATGGAGTGCCTTATCCAATTTGTAGACCATACTTTTCCCATGGTTGTTGATGAATCTTGAAGGTTGATCTACATAGACTTCTTCTTGGAGTTTACCATTCAGGAATGCACTCTTCACGTCCATTTGGTATGCTGTGAACTTGTTGAATGCGGCAAACGCTAGGAACATACGAATCGCTTCAAGACAGGCTACTGGGGCATATGTCTTATCAAAATCAATACCCTCTTCTTGGCAATAATCCTGAGCGACTAATTTGGCTTTGTTTCTTATAACAATGCCATCTTCATCCATCTTGTTCCTAAAAACCCATCTAGTTCCAATGACTCCTTGGTGAGTTGGTCTTGGTACTAGCGTCCTAACCTTGCTTCTCTCAAATTAGTTAAGCTCTTCTTGCATTGCTTCTACCAAACTTGAATCATTGAGCACTTCATCCACTTTCTTTGGTTCCATTTCAGATAAGAAACTTGCGAACATGGCCTCATTAATTGTAGCAGACCTAGTTCTAACAGGTGCTCCAATATCTCCAAGGACTAGCTCTAGTGGATGGTCTCTAAGCAATTTATGGTCTGGTTGGAACGGGTTGAGAGACACTTGATTATCAATCGCTTGACCCTCATTTGTCTCTGGCGCAGTCGCTGCATCATTCACAGTTCCAATTTGCTCTTGATGATCATCAGCGATTCTTACAATATCATCATTAGTAACCTCATGAGTAATCTTAGGAATAGGCACAAAGATCTCACTATACTTATCATCCTCACTATCATCACCAAGATTGATTTGTGACGCTTGTTGGGCAAGATCTTTAATTCCTACATCGTCAGGATTAACCTTACTCGGTTCTTGGTTAGCATCATCAAACACAACATGAATGGATTCTTCAACCTTTGATTTAATCTTATTTAGAATGCGAAAACTCTTTTCGTTCTTGGCATAGCCTAGAAAGATTCCTTCATCCGCTTTAGGATCAAATGTCTTTAGACTTTGGGATCCATTGTTATGAATGAAACATTTTGAACCAAATACATGAAAATATGAAATGTTAGGCTTACATCCCTTCCACAACTCATATGGCGTCTTCTCATGTTGCTTGTTGATCATACACCGTTTCGAGTGTAGCAAGCGGTATTGATAGCTTCGGCCCAAAACCTTTTAGGCAGCTTAAACTCTGCAAGCATCGTCCTAGCAACTTCTTTAAGCATTCTGTTCCATCGCTCGGCAACTCCATTCTGTTGAGGTGTTCTAGGGGCAGAATACTCATGAAGTATTCCAAAATCTATACAAAACTTCTCAACAAATTGGTTAGTAAATTCAATTCCTCTATCACTTCTAATTCTTGTCACCTTGAGATCTTTATAAGTTTGCAATTGACGAATTAGCGATGTGAGCCTGACACTAGTTTCATCTTTGGTCGCTAGGAATTCTACCCATGTATAGCGAGAGAAATCATCAAGCGAGTATTTTTTTACCACTAACACTCATGATTTGAATAGGTCCAAACAAATCTAGATGCAATAGTTCAAGAACTCTAGAAGTAGATAGGCATGGTTTCTTCTTAAAAGATTATTTAACCTGTTTACCCATTTGAAATGCATCACATAAGCAATTTTTCTGAAAGAAACCCTTAGGTAATCCCTCTACTAGATTTAGCGATATTAATTGAGAGATTGCCTTAAAGATAATTCATTTTTCTATGCCATAACCAACCCAATTCATTTTGACTTTTATCAACAAAGCATGTGGGGTTGTTATCAATTGTAGAATCCCAATCTACTAAATACACATTGTTTGTTCTTTTTTCTCTTAATTTAGTAGACTTAGTCTTAGCGTCGTTAACATAGCAGAAGTCGCTTGAAAATTTTACTTCAAAGCCTTTATCACAAAATTGACTAATGCTTAACAAGTTATGCTTAAGACCCTCAACATAGTATACATCACTAATCATGATGTTCGCCCTATGCATGATACCTATACCTTTGGTTTTACCTTTAAAGTTATCACCGAAAATAACTTGAGGATCATTGGCTGCTTGATAGTTGATCAATAGATCCTTGGAACCCGTCATGTGTCTTGACGATCCACTATCAAAGTACCAAACTAAAGTATCGTTGTTGGCTCTAGGTACCTGCATTTAGAGGACAGTTCTAATTCTTCTTAAGTACCCATGTTGTCTTGGGTCCTTCAACGTTAGTAACTTTGGTTTGAATTAAAACTTTAGGAACCCATATTTGCTTAGTCTTCATTATAGGAATACTGGCCTTCTTGGGTTTCACATTGTGTTGTGTGTACTTTTTGTTCACCTTGTGCTGTGTGTGCTTTTTGGATGTATAATAATATCCTCGATTATAGTAGTAATCATAATCATAGTCATAATCATAGTCATCATAGTATCGAAAATATGATCTTGACTGCCTTTCATATTGACGCTGGTATTTCCTTAGCGCTGGCTTGGGTTGCACTTTTGGTGCTAGACGCTTAGCGCTTGATTCACAATGGTCAGGTTTATCTTTAGCCTTTTGAGCGTTTGGATGAACCCATCTTTGTGAATCATTTGCTTTCGCCTTTCCCTTGCCTAAGTCAGCTTTTTATTTCTCATTTGGCCTCGTATCATTGTTGCTTGGTTCATTTAGCGTTTGACTTTGTGAACCCTTCTCAACAAAGAAAACACCCTTTCCTTTGTTGTTCGCCGTAACATTTGATTTATTTGGTTGTTTACAAAATTTATCGCATCCTAAACCGGTCTTTTCACCAAACATTCTTGTTACTTCAGTCACATTATCCAACTTTCTTGAAGCTTTTGATAATGATGAGATGAGCTGCTCTGATTTGGCAAGTCTAGCGATCAGATCAGCTTCTCTCTTGACTATTATACCAAGATCGCTTTTCAATTGAGTAATTTCACTCTCAAGCGATTGGTTCTTCTTAATGCATTGTTGCTTGCAACTCTACTTTGAGCGTTACTTTATCACTTGTGAGCGATGAAATAATAGCGAACTGATTTTGATATATTTTGGCGGCATCTTGACAATCTTTATAATATTCATTAACTTTGTCAAGTAATTCATCATAAGAGAGATGATGAGATAATTCAGTGGTTACCTCAGGTAGCGAATCGTCAGACGCTTCATCATCTCTTGCCATGAGATAAATCAACGCCGAGTTTTTGTTGGCTCAACATCACTGCTTTCATCTGATGATTCCAGATCCTCTTCAGGTGCGAAGAATGATTCAGATTCCGCTAGCAAACCTTGTTGGTGAAGGTTGCTCCTGAATTGGTTTCTATCCGCATAGTCTTGCCTTGTGGGCTTAGACACATTTGGATAAGGGCAATTTACCTGGTAGTGCCCTGGTTTCCTTTAATTATATCACAAATTATTTTTCATTTTCTGTTCAGTGGTTAATCGCTTTGAAACAACTGGCGCTGAGAGATTCTGAGTGGGAGTTGTAAGCTCTTGGTAAGGAGCTGGTGCTATTGGTTAAGGTGCCGAATATACTGGCGCTTGATACTGCGGCGCTGGTGCAGGGGAAGGGGTTTGAAATGAAGTTTGTCCAATAGGGTTTCTCTTTTCATATCTTAGAAATTTCTTGAATTTCTTGACCAATAAAGCCATCTCTTTTTATTCATTGGATTTCGTTGATTTCATCTCACTAATCGCTTTACCCTTACTTTTGGAGGTAGCGATTAAAGCTCCTGATTCAGTCGTTGAAGTCGATGTGTTGCTGACTTCACCCAATTCGAACTCAAATGCCTTTAACTCTGAAAACACATGTTCTAGAGTAAGAGTCTCCAATGTCTGTGATTCTCTCATAGCAACAGTCTTAATCAAATACTTGCTTGGAAGACTTCTGAAAATCTTATTGACCATTTCCTTGTTGGTCAACTCCTTATCTAATGACGCTAACTCTGTAATGAGCAAAGTAAACCTTGCATCCAATTGTTCTAGCGTCTCATTGGTCTGCATCTTGAAATGCTCAAATCTTTGCATAGCTATGGAGAGCTTGTTCTACTTCATTTGTGCTGAACCTTCACACACTATAGCCAACTTATCCCATATCTCTTTTGACGTCTTACATTGTTTGATTTTGTTGAAAAATGCATCATTATCTCCTAACGCTGAGTAGAGTGCACTTCGTCCAACATTATCCAGATTCGCTCTTTTTCTATCATCTGGCGTCCATTCTAACTTGGGTTTTTCAACATAACCATCTGGAGTTGCTTCATCAGCTCCAGGCGCTCGAGTTATCACTTTCATGATCTTAATGGGGCCATCTGAAATTACATAACACATTTCATTATCGCAAGAACATAAATACGCGAATGCTCTAAGTTTCCAGGAATCATAGTTTGACTCTACTAACTTAGTCATTTTGTTAAAAGCCATAATGAGATGTTTAAAAGAAAATTTAAAGTGACTAAGTTTAGAAGAATGGATCTAAACAAGCAGTTACGCTCGAAAAAGCTTAGGTTTCTACTTCAACCGCTTTGATACCACTTGGTGGTCCCAAATGGCATACAAAAGGGTCTGGAAGGGAGGGGGGGTTGAATAGACCCTTGAAGTCTTTTTTTACTTTAAAAATTTCGTATCACTTTTAAATGTTTTAACGCTTAGAGAGTCGAGCGCTTGGGTCAGGCGCTACAAAAAAGATAACTTAGACTTAGTGATTTTAGTAATTTACCAAAGTAGGGTAAAGCTTAGATCACTTAATTAGGGTTAGCACGGCGAAAATGATTTTAAAGATTTAGCGTTCGTTTTGGTTAAATAGCTGCTTAGCAGTTTAGCTTGTCTTTTTCAGAATAATAAGAGAATATAAAGCAAGACAATAATAATAGTAAATGAAACAAGGGTTTGCAAGGTTTCACTGGATGATGTAATCCCAGCTACGTCCTTCATCTCCTTTTTCACTTGGAGGGAATTTACTAAGTTGATTATCAAAGAATCACATAGAACCTTCTACAAGATAGTAAAGAGATGAAAAATGATCTCGGGCTCCTTGATCACACAGATTTCAGCACCAATGAAGTTCTTCTTTTACAAGCTTCTCTCACTTAGAAATACTGCCTGTAAGGGGTTTCAACAACTTTCTCACTCAAATGAAAGGTTGAGGGTTTTGTCACACAGGTTTTGTTTGTTTTTGGAAAGATCAAACAACTTGGAATATCTCAGTAAGAGTTTAGGTTTCTTCTTTGGAAGATTTTTGAGATATTTGTGACTGTCTGGAATGTATGTAAAAAGCTTGAAGGATATTGGCTAGGGAGTTTCTATGCTTTTCTTGAGAAAATATTTCAGCAAAGTTTTCTTGTGTTGATCGTTATGTGCATGTATATCCTTTAGGGTTTGATGGAATGAGGTATTTATAGGCAATTCTTGGGATTAATCCGTTGGACACATATGAGCGCGTGTTCTTCACGCAGCGCGTGAATTTGCCTTTCTCTGACATTCCTGAAATCTTGCTGGTTGTGATTGGACGGGAGCAGGCTTGAACTCTGAAAACCTGACAGTCTAGTCAAAAGGTGGCTTGTCAACAAGTCATAATAGCTTATCACATTTAATGCACTTATCAGGCATTTAATGCATTTGAATTTATTTCCCGTTGGAAATAAATGTTCGTTGAATGATTGCATTTAAGTCCTTCATGACTTGAGGATTTATTTCAGGTGAATCTGATACTGATCACTGGAGTGCTTTGAGCGCTTGATCCATAAATCCTGAAATGGTCCTTTAGCATTTGACAGACGCTAAGAACAAATCTTCATCTTCATTTGACTTCAGACGCTGATTTTCAACTTCATCTCTAATAGACTCACCTAGAATTCTATTAGCGATTCGGTATCTAATACTTAGTCTAAAATTTACAAAGATAAAAATTACAAGCCTAAATACTATTACAAACTTTCAAACGCTTATACATAATTTTCTATGAAAATATAAACTTACATTTTTTTTTGGGTCTAACATAAAATCCTATCTTGTCATCATCAAAACATCTAACATGAAATTTCCTATCACACTGTCTTCAAAAGCCTATTCTATTACAAGATTTTTAAGCAACCGATACATAAAATCTAAAAAAATAAAATTGGGCTCGAAACGGCCCTTGCAACCCATGAAAATAAAATACAAACCAAAAGCCTAAGTCCATGGAAGGTGTCACCATCACATAATATATGCTCGCATTAAAGAAAAGCAAATATGTTGATGATTATTTATTTTAATTAGTCCAACTAATTAATGCCTTGTTTAATTTTAATATTTCATACATTCATAATTTTATTCAAAATCAAATAGCATAACTAAATGACTTAGACATATTTAAATTCCAAATTTAACATGTCTACCTTTAATTAAAATAATTAGTCCAACTAATTAAATATACAAAAAATTAAAATTCTCATGCAATGTCATAATTTGAAGCAAACCCATTTAGGAAGAAAATAAAATAATATTCAAATAAATAATTAATCATAATTCTCCAAGAAAAATAATTAATTAATTCAAATTTAAATAATTTTATTTCAATAAATACTATATGGACTCGATTTCATCAAACCCAAGTCGCCGTCCATTTGACCCACTTAGATTTCATAAAGGGATAATTGCATATTGTACCATTGTGAAACACGAAACTTGCACACATCCCCTCTGTATTAAAAAAATAGCCAGAAATGCCCCTGTGTTTTTCAAAACCCTGCACGAAATCCCCAACCCTGCTTCAAATACATTGTGCGTGAATGCTACCTTCCGCAAATTTAACACGGATTGGGGGTTTCGTGCAGGATTTTGAAAATCATAGGGCTATTTCAGGCTATTTTTTAACACAGGGGGAATGTATGCAAATTTCATGTTTCACAGGGGTATGATATGCAATTATCCCTTTAATAAATTTAGCCCATAATCAACTTATCAAAATCCAAATTGTTTTAATAAAACTAGTTTTCGGCTTATTTAATTAAACTTGGGTTATCATCCTTTTGACCAACCCAATTAATCAAAATAGCCCAATACCCAAATATTAAAAATTAGGCCCATTCGTTTCAACCTGTCCCGTCTTTCAATGTCGGGCCTTTGGCCAGACCCAGGCCTGGCCACACGGCGTGTGGCACCTGGGCGCCCGATGCCCAGCACCGGGTCACCTGGGCGTCCGTCGTGGCCAAGCCCCTAGGCCTGGGCGTGCAGGTTGTGCGTATGGCGAGGCCTTAGGCCCTCATCTGTGTACACTAGTGTGCACGCTATGCGTGCGATGTGTCGGGGCTTTTCAACCCCGTTTTTCTCCCTTTACTCAGTTTTTCATGCAATTTCAGATTCATAAAAACACCATGTAATATTAAATCCAATAAAAACATAAAATTCATGCTTCAATCGTAACATTCAATTTCTCATATTTTAACATGCTATAAAATACGAAAAATTAAAACACATAAAAATCAAATCCAATTGAATATGGATATCAGAATTGGCTCTGATACCACTGTTGGGGAACATGGATATAAAAATCCAGCGGAAAAATTTAAAAATCCCAAGTTGTGGTTCATCTCTGATTTTCCATATTCAAACTTAGAGGAAGAAAACTTACATGTTGTTCCTAATATGCGTATTTCAAAATCTGACCTCAGCAACAAATTTGTTACTGCCTCCAAAACCTCGCGCCGGAATTCAAAGCAGAAATGCTCCTTCTTTCTTCACTAAAATGGACGGTTTTGAGAGAGGATGAGGGGAAAGAAGTTTTTACTGAGTTCTTTCTTTTTACCTGTGAAAAAAAAGGCTAGGGTTTATAACTCCATTTAAATTTTGTATAAATACACAACTTAAGAGCTACAAAACTATTGGACACCAAGGCATAAGGTGTCTATATTGAACGCCCATCTTAGCCGTGCACTAGCCTTCGAGCTAGTGCACCTCTTGGTTCCAATTTTAATTTAATTCAATTCTGTTTAATTAATTTATCCAATAATTAGTTAAATAAATGAATCAATTAAAATATTATTAATTTCTCCAAGAAATTAATTTGATTAATTTCTCCAAGAACTTAATTTTATTAATTAATCATATCATCAAATGATAAATTAATTAATAATAATCGATATCAAATACCCAAAAACTCTTTTTGTCAAAAATGATTTTTCCCTTTGCAATTCCTTTATGCGGGACTCTTTAGGTTCGTCTCAAAAGGCAATTGGGAGAAAACCAAAAGGATGTGAGTAACACTTAGCCAGTCTCGTGGCTCACATTGTAACCCAATTGAGAACGAATGATGAGGATCATTCCAAACCTTTCATGTTGCAAATACCATACGAGTATAAACCTTTTATTCTTATATCCTAGTCAAGTGAGGGTCATGGTTTAGTCAAACTCACAGTACTTGACTATATGCTTGAGCACATAATGAGTCAAGGTTAATAAGATTACTCTTGTGTCTAACATTAGTATTCTCTATTACTTTGGCCCAAGACTTTCGACCTCACTCATTCATGACGACATAGGATAATTGCTCATTCACTTATGAGAGAATAAATTTCAATCTTTCAAATCAGTTAAGACTGCTACTTGTCTATCAAGTTGCACTTCGAGGTTGACTCCACCATTGGGTGAATTGAGTCTAACTACTCTAATAAAAAACTTGGTATCACAAGTACATCTTCAAAGTGATTTCTCAGGTCTAAGGGTCACGCATACCTATCACAATATATCAGTTCTATCATTGACTGTCATTGAGTGAAACCCATGTGTTGGTCCCAAGTGGCATACGAAAGTGTCTAGAAGGGGGGGGGGTTGAATAGACCCTGAAGTCTTGAAATGTAGACGCTTGACTGAGCGTTTACTTTGAAATATAGACGCTTAGGTTAAGCGTCTGATGAAGACTGGTTTTTGGAGAGTTAACTTAGATTTCAAGACTTGAATGCTACAACCAAATAGGTTTGAGCGTTCAGTTCTTTGATCAGTGTTAGCACAGCGGAATGATTTTTGTAGTCTTCTTTTAAAAGCTTTAGCGTCACAAGAAGTTTCTTAGTTGTTTAGCGTTTGATTGTGTTTTACTTAATCAGTTTATGCAATGATATGAGAGCTAAAAGAATTGACTGAAAAGTAAATGACACAATATTTGTAAGGTTCGTTGGGTGGTGTAATCCCAACTACGTCCTTCTTCTCCTTAGACACTTGGAGGCAATCCACTAAAATGATTCTCAAAAAATCACACAGAATCTTCTACAAATTAGGGAGAGATGGATGTCGATGACTTGAGCTCCTTGATCACACAGATTTCTGCTCCAAATCACTTCAGTCCCCTTGTTTCTTTCACCCAGAAATATAGCAAATATCCAACTTCGACTTCACACAGATCGCGAGGCTTGGATAGGGGTTTTTCTAAGAGGTTTGTTTGATTTTGATAAAGTTCAAACAACTAGGAATATCTCAGTAGTAATGTGGGTTTCTCCGAAAAGAATGTTTGAGATATTGGGTTGACTGTCTCAGGATTTGAAGAAAAGCAAAGAGAATATTTTCTTGAAAGTTTTGGCTTTTCTAAGATTGTAAGTAATGAGACTTCAATGCAACAACAATTCGACTTGATAATTGTTCTCTGTATTTGGCTTGTTGTTGAAGTCCTATTTATAGGCATTCTTGGAGAAAGTGTCGGTTTGACACATGCAAGGGCGCGTGTCTCTCACTTTCGCGAATTTACAACTTTTGTCCTTTTTCCTGAAAATCTGTTGCACACAAGTTGGTGCTGCAGTCTTTAAATAGTTGACAGTCCAATAGGGTGGCTTCTCCGTATGTCTGAAAGTGCTTATCACATTTAATGCACTTATCAGCATTTAATGCATTTGAATTAAATGTCCGTTGGTATTTAATGCTTTGAGAATATTTGCATTAAAACTCCTTCTGAACTTAGAAATAAATTCAGGTGAAATCACTTCTGTCCTATAAGGTAACGCTTGATATAGCTGGTCAATTGGACGCTTGGAGACTTTATCTTCATTCAGAAATCAGGCGCTTGAGTCTTCAAACTATACTTCTGATAAACTCACCCAGAACATATCAGACGCTTAGTCTAAGACAGCTTAACCTAACAATCTAAAAATAAGAATAAAGCAAAGCCTATTACAAATCTAACGCTTCAAAGCTTAAAATCAAACTTACATATTTTTGGGGTCTACCAAAGGTCCTAATTGTCATCATCAAAACATCTAACATGAAATTCCTAACAATTTCCCCCTTTTTGATGATGGCAATACTTACTCTTTTATAGTTCAAGAGTTAGACAGCCAAAATAAAAGTTAGCTTTGGTTAGATACGGTTAGTTAAAGTTAGTTACGCTTCAACGAGATGTTTCAGCTGAAAAAAAATGCATTTTATATATATCGAGAGTTACAAGCATTTTCACAACTAAACAAACAAAATATGAGAGACATGAATATAGATAATGCAAATAAAAAAGCTTTAACATCTTGGTCTAACTTTGTATCGCTTGGGCATTTCAGCTCGGATAGCTTCAGTTAGATTATCTTCCAGAGTCATCATCGCTTCATGATCTTTGTTGATTATGTGCTTATTTCTTCTTTCTGTCTCTTCTTGAAAGCAGTAAAGTGATTGTCCCAATCAGTTGGGTTAATATCAATATACCTTAGGCAAATTCTGAAAGATTGGACGAAGTTAGACATCTACCTCTCTTCAGCTAAAATTTTTGGATCTGAAGGTTCTGGAATGGATGTTCTTTGAAGAGGGATGTCAAACTGTTCAAGCAGTGCCCGAGAAGGTATTGGTAGATTTGGATACAGTGCTTGTGGGGTTTCTCTTAGCGTTCTACTAGACGCTCCAGCAGAAGCACTTATCTCAGAAGCAGTTATCTAAGAGGGGAGATTTAGCGCAGAAGGAGAAGGAGAAACTTGACGCTTAGGAGACGGAGGCTCTTGAGCTCTTGAACTAGACGCTTTCCTCTTTTCTCCTTTCTTCTTCTTTTACCCCTTATTGCCATCATCAGACTTTAGAAAATGATCTGTGAGTAAACTGACATGATGAGCAATCTGAGACATAGAATCTGTGATGTCGTCCAGATGTTTGTCGAATCGTTTCTGCAGGGCGAGGAGCTTGGCACTGGTAGCATCATTCAGAGAAGTCTCAAGGGTTTCAAGACGCTTTTCAAGCTCTTCTTTCATAGCAAGTTGGGTTGCTTGAGTGGCATCATGCATTTCTTGAAAGTCTTGTTTGCATTCACCAACAGCCGCTTGAGCTGAACTACGCATATGAGCAATCTGAGCGCTCATAACGTGAGTCTCAATTTTTGCCAAATCGTCCTTAATCCAGTGGAGAGATTCTTCGTTCTGAGTAGCATGGGCACTGATATTCTCCAAAACGGATTTGAGCAAAGGACCTAAAGATTGACTCTCATCTGATTGAACCGCTTGAGGAGTCGGTCGCTTGAATCTGGATGAGTGTTTGAGAGAGTCAATAGGAACTTGATATGCGGGATCAAAGACAGTACCTCGTATGTCAAGAGAAAGATCCTCAGCAATATCATCAGCAACGGGTTCAGGAGCGTCAGGAAGATCCTCTGGTGGAGACACTCTTGAACGGGTTCTTCAGCAGGCGCTGGAATACTTGTGACTTCAGATGTGAACGCTTCAACTGACTTAGCAGGCGCTTCCTCAAGCACTGACTCAGGTTGACGAAAGTCATCGAATTGGAAGTTCCAATTTGCTAAATCGGCATAAGAAGTGGACTCAGCTTCCAAAAGTTTCGTGAGTCTGGTTCTAGTCACACAAGACCCGGAAATGAATGTGCGAAGGGGACTATCAATGGCCCTGATGTGCATTGGACCAATGATATCTAGCACATGATTCGGAAAGACTTTGGACGACGCTTGACAGATGGAAAAGATTGAATCTGGGCAGTAAAGTCGGGAAAATCCAATCAAGCAGTCAGAAGGAAGAAACTTGAGACGCTGATCCTCAGGCACGTAAGCAGCGTAGTACTCTTCTAAATATGGATAGATTGCTTGAGCGAGTCCCTGATTTCTTTCAAGCAGTGAGAGGACAAACTCATAATGATTGAGTACCTCTTTGCGGATAGAGGGGAGCAGAGGATATCCTCGAAAAGAGTTGATGACGGAGCTGTTCCATTGTCGGAGATTGGCAGTGAAGATTTTGTCGAACAGAGATAAGGGAGTCATAATTTTCACCATCAAATTGAAATTATCCTTGCAATGGCTCAGAGCGAAATTCAAGCACGATACAAAAGTGGTACCACTGGAAGATGTTTGAGTGTTGAAAAGTAGAGGAGTATTGGATAGTCTGTGAAGCTCTTGATGCAGACACTGCTCAATTTGATGTCTAACGAGTGGGAGCTTTAGAACAGGTCCAACTCTCTGTTGACGCTGCTTTAGGCAATACTTGGCGAACTAACGCTTCTTGTCATGCATGCCTATGCCAAATAAATGGGGAGCTTGGACTAACTCTGAGAATGTATATTTGTTTCCCACATACGCTTCAACCCAGGTAACTTCATTCATGCAGTAATCTATTCCAGCATTGACCATAACGCGAATGCCTTCATGATGAATATCTCTGATAGATTCAAAGCGATATCTATCAGTCTGATAGTTGGCATTCCAGATGCTGTCAAAATATGCATCAGCTTCAGTCTGGATCAAATCTGTGAGAGATTATAGACGCTCACCGACATGAACTGCTTTATTCTTCCACAAGTGGAGTGGATTGACTGAAGATAGATTTTCAATACTATTAGCAGTCTGAGGAAAGTGTGTGTAGCCTTCTCTATTCAAGACTGACTCTGATGGGTTGAGAAAGCTAGGACGAAGAGGCTCATACACCAGAATATTGTAATCTCTTAGAGCGAAACCGGTGGGTTTGCTGTAGCCATAATCGAGATAATATGCCAAATCCACATCACATCTAGGAGTTCTTCCTCCTTGTCTGTCTTGTTGAAGAATAAGAGAAGACTGTATTTGACCAGGGGTTTTTCCCAGTTCAAAGGCTCTATAATACTTTCTCTCAATTTCTGTTAGTGCAGCGTTAAACATTGTATCCCTGATTTGACGGTCTGAATCAATCAACAGGGCAATGTCATTCTCAACAGCAATGTATCTTTCTTCATTGTATCCTGCAGGAATGAAATCTTCTTCGAGCGCTGGGGCATATAGTTGATTGAATGATCAATTGTCTTCAGCGTGTCGAGTTTGAAGAAATGCCTAGGCGCTGAAACGTCTTCAGCAACGCTCTGACCTTCTGAGTGTGCCTCTGTTATAGCCTGAATAGGGATTGATGTCTGAACCTCTTTAGTAACAGGTTCCTCGGCGTCAATTGCAGCAGCTTCTGCGACAATGTCTTTGGCAATCGCCACAACTTCTGTCATCTCAACATCTAGATTGACATTGGTTAACGCTTCAGCAGCAGCTGGAACTATAGCTGTAATACAAGAACTATCCTTTATAAGAGCAGGATCTTCTACAGATGTAGGAATAGAAATGTTGTGGGAAGAAATAAACTTACCCTGAGAACTTGTCTCAACAGCAATACTTTGAGCGCTTGGCTCAACAGCAACTTGAGCGCTTGGCTCAACAGTCTCAGGCTCTTCAGGAATAGGAGTAACTCGACGCTTGCTAGTCCTGGAATGCTTGAAGATTTTCTTCACGTTGACTCCTTCAACGAGCTTAAGCAGTGGAGCGGGAGGATCAATAGTTGGTTCTTCAAAGTCTATTTGTTTGATGATCCCTTCCAGCTTCCTCCTCTTGAGAGGTAACTTGTCCTCAGCATCCTCATCGGTTTCCTCATCATCTTTTTTAGGAGAAGGGACAAATTGAGCTTTGGGCTTTCTGGGAGCCCTCTTCTTTGTTGCAGCCAGACGCTTCATGGCTTCTTCTGGCACTGGACGCTTCGCTTCCTCATCGGACGCTTGACGTACTTCCAGACGCTCAGATGGTGGTTTAGCAGCACCACAATTTTGGGAGGATTGAAGAGATTATTCAGAATCCTTCTTCCCAGCAACTTGGTCTTATTCAACGGGAGACCAATCGAGTATACACACTGTGATTTGTACAGCAGGTCACTTAGAACAAGCCCATAAGGTTTATTCGAGGCGCTTAAATAGTCCCGAAACCTTCCAAAAATGTACTCACTCCAGTTGATCTTGATGTTGAGGAGTATAGCAGTCATCATCTGAAATTGTACTGGGTTCACCTTATTAAAGGTTCCCACTCGGCATTCTATGATCTTGCTGCATAAATCAGCCAACAGTCGGTATTTGGATACCAGTTCTTTCTTTTCAAAGTACTGAGTGTAGGGTACACCGTCGTACGCACTCATGGTTGTCCATGCTTCCTTGATTTGTTTTAAAGTAACACAATCCATTGCCTCACTGTCATTTGGAAGATTGAAGTTCTCGGCAATGGAGGCAGCAGACAAAATAAATTCCTTGGGAGGCTCCTTCTTGGATAGAGGAATTAGACAAGAGATAGACTTCTTGTCCTCTGAAAGTTTAGCAGTCTTCCAGAAGGTGTCGACTTCAGTCGGAAACAGATAGGAGTATTGGGTCAAGAAAGGTTTAAGCCCAGCTTTGACTACCATGTCCATCATGTCTGTTAGATTGATCTGAGGTTGTTCATAAAGGAATTTCCAATCGACAACAAGGCCTTCACTAACCTTGATGGTAAGTTCGGCAGAAGTAGACGAAGATTTCTTTGGTGCCATTTTTAGTGAAAGAGATGAACTGAGATTTTCTTTTGCTTTGAGAGAGAGAGAATAAATTTTGCAGATATGTTTGAGTAAGAGTAAATGGTTTTTCTGCAGAAATTGTGTTTTAAATGACACAGCAGTTAATTTTTTTTAAAACTTGTGTTCTCTTGTCTCTGTAGGATTCAAACACGTGTAAAGAGTTTTAATCTTAGCCATGAATTCATTAACTGCGGACGCGAGTTTTGTGTAATAGAGAGAAGTTACATTTGGTAATTCTCATATATAAAGATTTAACATCCGAGTTAAAATTTTAAAAACGTTTGGAATTTTCAGAGTGTAACGCACGCGCCTGTTTGTACACTGACACTTACACAAACACGTGCTATCTCTGAACCGTCATTTTGAAAAAGTTTTGATTACCCGCCAGTTTGATGTGATAGAAGCGTGCGAGTAGAGTACAAAATAGACTTTTGAGTCTACCCACTACTTCGAAAGAAGCTTGTAAACTTTATGCATGGCTTGTAAAGAAAATATTTTTATATTAAGAGTTGATTGGAATTGATTCAACGCTTAACTGATATGACTTGTTGGTATATAAAAATTAGACGCTTAGGATTAAAAGGACTTTTTGTGTTTGAGCGTCCAATATTTTATGTATAAGTAATGCTGAGCGTTGATGATCATGCATCTGAAAATTTTGTCATTGACGCTTGCAGTTATGGTCAAGTACAACTTTAAGGTTCCCCCTAAATTTGATAACTTGTACCAGTTAGGAAAATCTTTTAGACACATATTAAGTAGATTCCCCCTAAATTATATGTTTAATAAAATATGATGCAAAATGATTAAGCATTTAAATCAATCATACTTAATTCACTTCTCAAAGTGAGAAAACGTTGTTCGTTGAGTGCTTTGGTGAAGATACCTGCCAATTGTTTGTCAGTTCCAATAAAGTGCATGGAGATATCTTTCTTTTGAACGTGGTCACGAAGAAAGTGGTATCTAATGTCAATGTGTTTGGTTCTGGAATGAAGAACAGGGTTTTGAGTCATGGCTAGAGCGCTTTGGTTATCACAATGAATGGGGGTTGGACCTAGGATTATTCCATAATCTCTAAGTTGTCGCCTCATCCATAATACTTGTGCACAACAACTTCCTGCAGCTACATACTCAGCTTCGGCTGTGGAGGTAGCTATGCATTGTTGCTTCTTACTATGCCATGAAACTAACCTATCACCTAGAAATTGACAAGTACCACTAGTACTTTTACGATCTATTTTGCAACCTGCAAAATCTGCATCTGAGTAACCAATTAGTTCAAAAGGAGAATCCCTAGGATACCATAAGCCCACATTTTGTGTGCCTTTCAGGTATTTAAGGATCTTCTTGGCAGCAATTAAGTGTGACTCTTTAGGATCTGCTTGGAATCGTGCACACATGCATACCGAAAACATAATATCAGGTCTACTAGCAGTAAGATAAAGAAGTGATCCAATGATACCTCTATAATTAGTGATATTAACTTTCTTTCCACTTTCATCTTTATCTAGCTTAAGCGTTTGGCTCATTGGAATTTTTGAATATGATGTATTTTCCATACCAAATTTCTTAATCATATCTCTTGTATATTTAGCTTGGTTAATAAATATTCCATTAGGGAGTTGTTTAACTTGTAGTCCTAAGAAGAAAGTTAATTCACCCATCATGCTCATTTCAAATTGTTCTTACATCATTTTCGAAAATTTCTCACACAGGCGCTTGTTAGTAGAACCAAATATGATATCATCAACATAAATTTGGACTAAGAGAATATCTTCGTTGTTGGTAATTTTAAATAACGTTGTATCAACGCTGCCTTTTGAAAAGCCTTTACCAATGAGGAAGATAGAGAGAGTGTCATACCATGCTCGGGGTGCTTGCTTAAGCCCATAAAGTGCTTTGTCTAGCTTGTAAACTATACCCTTACCATGATTGTTGATGAATCCTGGTGGTTGCTCCACATATACTTCTTCTTGGAGTTTACCATTCAGGAAGGCACTCTTCACGTCCATCTAATACACCATGAACTTGTTGAACGCTGCATACGCTAGAAACATGCGGATTGCTTCAAGACGAGCGACAAGAGCGTATGTCTCATCAAAGTCAATACCCTCCTCTTGGCAATATCCTTGAGCTACGAGTCTGGCCTTGTTTCTTATCACAATGCCGTTCTCATCCATCTTGTTTCTATATACCCATCTAGTTCCAATAACTCCTTGGTGAGTTGGCCTTGGTACTAGCATCCAAACCTTATTTCGTTCAAACTGATTAAGCTCTTCTTGCATAGCTTCAATCCAACTTGGGTCGCTTAGCGCTTCATCCACTTTCTTAGGTTCCATTTGGGATAGAAAGCTTGCGAACATAGCCTCATTGAATGTAGCGGCTTTTATCCTAACAGGCGCTCCAATATCTCCAATAATTTGCTCTGGTAGATGATCACGCAGCCATAGTCTGTCTGGTTGGAAGGGGTTAAGAGGTTGAACAGGCGCTTGAGGATCATACGCTTGACTACCTTCTTGCGTAGGCGCTCCAAGTTCACAATTCCTTGTGTGCTCTTGATGATCACTCTCTTCATGATCATCAGCATTTCTTACATGATTATCCAGAGTAATCTCACGAGTAATCTTAGGAGGAGGCACTGAGATCTCATCATCATCGTCAGTATCTTTATCAATAGTAACCTTAGATGCTTGATGACATAGATCTTCAACTCCTACATCATTCATATTAACCTTACTTGGTTCTTGGTTAGCATCATCAAAAACAACATGAATAGATTCCTCTACCTTCGATTTGATCTTATTTAGGATGCGAAAATTCTTTCCATTTTTGGTGTAGCCTAGAAAGATTCCCTCATCCGCTTTAGGATCAAATGTCTTTAGGCTTTGGGATCCATTATTATGAATAAAGCACTTAGAACCAAAGACGTGAAAATATGAAACATTTGGCTTACGTCCCTTCCATAGTTCATATGGAGTTTTCCCATGTTGTTTGTTGATCATGCAATGGTTATGAGTGTAACAAGCAGTGTTGATTGCTTCAGCCCAAAACCTAGGAGCGAGCTTGGATTCTGCTAACATAGTCCTAGCTGCTTCCTTAAGCGTTCGGTTCCGGCGCTCAGCAACACCATTTTGTTGGGGAGTTCTGGGAGCTGAATACTCATGATGTATTCCATTTTCTGCACAAAACTTCTCAAGAATCTTGTTAGTAAACTCAGTACCGTGATCGCTTCTTATTCTTGCAACCTTAAGATTTTTCAATATTTGAAGTTGTCGAATAAGCGTTGTTAACATGTCACATGTTTCATCTTTGGATGAAAGAAATTCCACCCAAGTAAATCGAGAGAAATCATCTACTATCACCAAAGTATACTTCTTACCGCTTACACTGATCATTTGAACAGGTCCAAACAAATCCATGTGAAGTATTTCAAGTATTCTAGAGGTAGATAGATGAGGTTTTCTCTTGAACGATGATTTAACTTGTTTACCCATTTGACAAGCGTCACAAAGGCGATCCTTGTGAAATGGTCCATTTGGTAATCCCTCTACAAGATTTTGACTTATAAGCTGAGAGATTGTTTTGAAGTTGAGGTGATTCATTTTTCTATGCCATAACCAACCCATTTTAGATTCATTTTTAGCAACAAAACATGTTGGGTTGTTATCAAGTGTTGAACCCCAATCTACCAAATATACGTTGTTAGTTCTTTTTCCTTTCAATTTAGTAGACTTAGTCTTAGCGTCATTTATATAGCAACAGTCACTTGAGAATATGACTTCAAAGCCTTTATCACAAAATTGACTTATGCTTAATAAATTGTGCTTCAGACCCTCAACATAATAAACATCACTGATCATGATGTTCCCCCTATGTACAGTACCTATACCTTTGGTTTTACATTTGGAGTTGTCACCAAATACAACCTGAGGACCACTGGCAGCTTGATAGTTGATCAGAAGATCTTTGAAACCAGTCATGTGCCTTGACGATCCACTATCGAAGTACCACACAGATGTATCGGCTCTAGCTCTAGGTACCTGCAATCAAAAGGGAAGTTCTATTTCTGTTCAGGTACCCATTGATGCTTGGGTCCTTTAACATTAGTAACATTGTTAGTTTGAATTAGAACTTTAGGAACCCATATTTGCCTAGTCTTCATTGTAGGAATACTGGACTTTTTGGGTTTCGCAACGTGTTGTGTGCGCTTTTTGGGTGAATAATAATAATATCCTTGATTATAATGGTAGTCATAATCATAGTCATAATCATAATCATCATAGTATCGTTAATATGATCTTGACCGTCTTGGATATTGACGCTGGTATTTCCTTAGCACTGGCTTGGGTTGCACTTTTGGTGTTGGACACTTAGCGCTTGATTCACAGTGGTCAGTCTTATCTTTAGCCTTTTGAGCGTTTGGATAAATTCGTCTTTTGCCTTAGCCTTACCCTTGCCTGAGTTAGCTTTGACTTTCTCATTTGGCCTCTTACCATTGTCACTCGGTTCATTTTGTGTTTGACCTTGTGAACCTTTTTCAACAAAGATAACACCCTTTCCTTTGTTGTTTGCCGTAACATTAGATTTATTGGGTTGTTTACCGAGTTTCACTACCACAAAAAAGTCCTATTACAGCGCACCTATGACAGCGGTTTTGAAAACTGCTGTAATAGGGGGCACTCGGTTCGGACCTATGACAGCGGTTCGAGCCGAACCGCTGTCATAGGTGTCAAAAAAAATAAAAAAATAAAAAAATTTGAACTTGTGGCAGCGGCTTTTGGCAGCGGTTCGCCCGAACCGCTGCCAAAAGTTCAAATTTTGGGCGGGTTTATTTCAAACCGGCCCCTCCTCTCTCTCTCACTCTCACTCTCACTCACTCACTCACTCTCTCTCTCTCTCTCAACTCTCTCACCACCACCACCGCCGCCGCCGCCGTCCGCCGCCCCTCTCGGTTTCTCTCTCTATTTTTAGATCTACTTCTCTCTCTCTCGGTTTCTTTCTCGATTTCTAGATCTAGTTCTCTCTCTCTCGGTTTCTCTCGGTATAGGACCGCCGCCGCCCACCTCCGCCGCCGCCGACGCCCACCTCCGCCTCCGCCGACGCTGCCCACCTCCGCCTCCGCCGACGCCGCCCACCTCCGCCGCCGCCGCCGCCGCCTTCTTCCATTTAGTTTTGGTATTTTTTTTAGATAAATATAAATATATATATATATACACACACACTCACACATAGAGTATATATAGATGTATGTATATGTGGGTGTATGCATATATGTGTGGGTGTATGTATATTTGTGTATGTGTGGGTGTATTTATATTTGTGTATATGTGGGTGTATGTGTATTTGTGTATGTGTGTGTATGTATATTTGTGTATGAATATTTGTGTATGAATATTTGTGTATGTATATATGTGGATGGGTGTATGTATATTTGTGTATATGTTCATGGGTGTATGCATATATGTGTATATGTTAATGGGTGTATTTGTGTATGTGTGGGTGTGTGTATATTTGTGTATGTATATATGTGGATGGGTGTATGTATATTTGTGTATATGTTGATGGGTGTATGTATATTTGTGTATATGTTCATGGGTGTATGTATATTTGTGTATATGTTCATGGGTGTATGTAAATTTGTGTATGTGTGGGTGTACGTATATTTGTGTATGTGTGGGTGTACGTATATTTGTGTATGTGTGGGTGTACGTATATTTGTGTATTTATGAAAATATTTCTCGGTTGAAATTTTGCGGTGTTGGAATGACACGAAATTCACAATGTCATAGAGAAACGGCATTCTAAACAAAACACAAGACTATGTCTTGTGCTCTCGTGATTTTAGCCATCCGAGATCGTTTAAGGCCTCAAATACGCGTTTTATTACAAAAATACGTATCTTTGTAATAAAACGCGTATTTGAGGCCTTAAACAATCTCGGATGGCTAAAATCTTGCCTTGCGTTTTGTTCAGAATGCCGTTTCGCTATGACCGTGCGAATTTTGTGTCATTCCGACATGGCAACATTATAAACGATAAAATAAAATTAAAAAAAATAAAATAAACCACCCTATGACAGCGGTTCAGCCGGAACCACTGTCATAGGGTCCAATTTAATTTTTTTTTTTGAATAAATGACCTTATGACAGCGGTTCCTCCGAAACCGCTGTCATAGGGTTTTTTATTATTTTTTTAACCCTATGACAGCGGTTTCTATAGAACCGCTGTCATAGGGTCACCCTACTGCAGCGGTTTCTATAGAACCGCTGTCATAGGGTGACCTATGACAGCGGTTCCGGAACCGCTGTCATATGGTTTTGACCTATGCCAGCGGTACCTATGACAGCGGTTCAAAACCGCTGTAATAGGCCCAAAAAAACCGTTGTTATAGGTCATTTCTGTAGTAGTGTTTATCGCATCCTAAATCGGTCTTCTCACCAAATAATCTAGTTACTTCAGTCACATTATCCAACTTTCTAGAAGCTTTTGATAATGATGAGATGAGCTGCTCTGATTTAGCAAGTCTAGCGATCAAATCAGCTTCTCTCTTGACTATTATATCAAGAACGCTTTTTAATTGAATAATTTCACTCTCAAGCGATTGGTTCTTCTTAATGCACTGTTGCTAAACTCGCAACTCTGCTTTGAGCGTCACTTTATCTCTTGTGAGTGATGAGATAATAGCGAGATCATTTTGATATATTTTGGCGGCTTCTTGACATTCATTGTAGTATTCTTTGACTTTGTCAAGTAATTCATCATAAGAGAGAGGAATAGATAATTCATTGATTACCTCAGGAGACGCTTCATCATCTCTGGCCATGAGACATGTGAGCGCTGAGTCATCTAATGGCTCATCATCGTCGCTACTCTCTTCTGATGATTCTAAATCTTCAGGTGCGGATGCTGGTTCTGATTCCTCTAGCAAACCTTGTTGACGAAGGTTGCTCCTGAATTGGTTTCTATCCAAGTAATCCTGCCTTGAGGGCTTGGATACGTTTGGATAAGGGCAATTTACCTGGTAGTGCCCTGGTTTCCTGCAATTGTAACAAAGATTAGTTTTCATTTTTTGTTCATTTGTTAACCTTGCAATGTGTGGTTTTGAGACCACTGGAGTTGAGAGATTTTAAGTAGACTCTTGGTACTGAACAGGCGCTTGGGGTGAAGGAACAGAATATTGAGGCGCTTGAAGCTGTTGTTGCATCAGAGAAGGTGCTTGATATGAACTTTGTCCTTGATTATTGAAACCTTTTCCTTTCTTTTCATATCTCAAGAACTTTCTGAATCTATTCAGCAAAGCTAATTCCTCTTCTTCATTGATATCTAAATTCTTTCCTTTATTGCCCGATTTGCCTTTGATTGATGCTATAAGCGCTCCAGATTCAATCACCGGACTACTCACAACATCACTAGCAGAATTCAACTCGAACTCAAATGCTTTGAGCTCTGAAAAAACGTCTTCTAGAGTTAGGAGATCTAGCATATTTGATTCTCTCATAGCGGTTGTCTTCATCAGGAATTTACTTGGTAAACTTTTAAAGATCTTAACCACCATTTCTCGATTCTGCAAATCCATTCACAACGATTTAAGTTCTGTAACTAGAGCTGTAAATCTTATATCTAATTGCTCTAAAGTTTCATTGGGTAGCATCTTAAATCCGTTAAACTTTTCCTTGGCAATGGAAAGTTTGTTTTCTTTGATCTGAGCTGAACCACCACAAATTGTAGCCAACTTATCCCATATTTCTTTAGTGGTTTTGCAAGACTTGTTCTTGTTAAATAAGTTGTCATTATCACCAATAGCCGTATATAGAGCGTTACGACCAACATTGTCCAAATTAGCTCTTCGACGCTCATCTGGAGACCATTCTTGTTTTGGTTTCTCAACGTAACCATCGGAAGTTTCTTCCGTGGCTCCAGGCGCTCTTGTGATAACTTTATGTATTTTGATTGGCCCATCTGAAATAATATCACACATGTCATCATCACATGAACAGAGATATGTAAATGCTTTGACTTTCCATGTGTCAAAGTTTGACTCAGTTCGTTTGGGAACTTTAGCAAATGCCATAATGAAAATTTTAAAAGCAACTAGATTTTGAAAAAAGGATCTAAACAAGCAGTTATGCTTGGAAATTTTCAAATTTCAACTTTAACCGCTCTGATATAGGGATGTAAACGAGCCGAACTCGAGCCGAGCCTGGCGATTTTGCCAGGGAGCTCGAGCTCGAGCCTGATGCGAGCTCGAGCTCGAGCTCGTCGAGCTCAACAAGCAGTTATGCTTGAAGAAGGCTCGCGAGCTTTTTCAGGCTTGAATTTCAGTTGAGCTCAAGTCGAGCCGGCTCGCCAGGCTCGCGAGCCGGCTCGGCTCAACTTACATCCCTACTCTGATACCACTTGTTGGTCCCAAGTGGCATACGAAAGGGTCTAGAAGGGGGGGGGGGTTGAATAGACCCTGAAGTCTTTTTCGACTTCAAAAGATTTCGTACTAAAATGATTTTTGGACGCTTGAAATGTAGATGCTTGACTGAGCGTTTACTTTGAAATATAGACGCTTAAGTTAAGCGTCTGATGAAGACTGGTTTTGGAGAGTTAACTTAGATTTCAAGACTTGAATACTACAACCAAATAGGTTTGAGCGTTCAGTTCTTTGATCAGTGTTAGCACAGCGGAATGATTTTTGTAGTCTTCTTTTAAAAGCTTTAGCGTCACAAGAAGTTTCTTAGTTGTTTAGCGTTTGATTGTGTTTTACTTAATCAGTTTATGCAATGATATGAGAGATAAAAGAATTGACTGAAAAGTAAATGACACAATATTTGTAAGGTTCGTTGGGTGGTGTAATCCCAACTACGTCCTTCTTCTCCTTAGACACTTGGAGGCAATGCACTAAAATGATTCTCAAAGAATCACACAGAATCTTCTACAAATTAGGGAGAGATGGATGTCGATGACTTGAGCTCCTTGATCACATAGATTTCTGCTCCAAATCACTTCAATCCCCTTGCTTCTTTCACCCAGAAATATGGCAAGTATCCAACTTCGACTTCACACAGATCGCGAGGCTTGGATAGGGGTTTTTCTAAAAGGTTTGTTTGATTTTGATAAAGTTTAAACAACTAGGAATATCTCAGTAGTAATGTGGGTTTCTCCGAAAAGAATGTTTGAGATATTGGGTTGACTGTCTCAGGATTTGAAGAAAAGCAAAGAGAATATTTTCTTGAAAGTTTTGGCTTTTCTGAGATTGTAAGTAATGAGACTTCAATGCAACAACAATTCAACTTGATAATTGTTCTTTGTATTTGGCTTGTTGTTGAAGTCCTATTTATAGGCGTTCTTGGAGAAAGTGTCCATTTGACACATGCAAGGGCGCGTGTCTCTCACTTTCGCGAGTGAACAACTTTTGTCCTTTTTCCTGAAAATCTGCTGCACACAAGTTGGTGCTGCAGTCTTTGAATGGTTGACAGTCCAATAAGGTGGCTTCTCCGTACGTCTGAAAGTGCTTATCACATTTAATGCTCTTATCAGCATTTAATGCATTTGAATTAAATGCCCGTTGGTATTTAATGCTTTGAGAATATTTGCATTAAAACTCCTTCTGGACTTAGAAATAAATTCAGGTGAAATCACTTCTGTCCTATAAGATAACGCTTGATATAGCTAGTCAATTGGACGCTTGGAGACTTTATCTTCATTTAGAAATCAGGCGCTTGAGTCTTCAAACTATACTTCTGATAAACTCACCCAGAACATATCAGACGCTTAGTCTAAGACAGCTTAACCTAACAATCTAAAAATAAGAATAAAGCAAAGCCTATTACAAATCTAACGCTTCAAAGCTGAAAAACAAACTTACATATTTTTGGAGTCTAACAAAGGTCCTAATTGTCATCATCAAAACATCTAACATGAAATTCCTAACACCATGTGACAGAACCGATGTGAGTCTTGTTCGAACAAATCAGTCAAACTGACATCTATGATATAAGCGCCCACTACCACTTAGTGTTTGACTAGCACTTCCACATCAAAGCTTATGTCATACAAGTCTTATCTGCTCCTGATCTCCAGTCAGGACTTTCTTTGACCGGCGAACTTCTTTAGACAATGAGTACCGAATCCTTCTAGTGCTATTTTTCCTAACTCATAGGGAGTAGAAGGTTCGCCTCAATATCATGGACTTTCAGTTGTTTATTTTACCTTACAAATGGCAATAAGAAAACAACCCAAACGCCTTTATATAAATAATGTTTAATTACAATGAATATGACCTATACATTCTATCCTCTATGGCATCTGAGGGTGTAACACCAACAGTCCTCCTTTAGTTTGTCTTTCTTTTGTTCAGATCACCTCATGATTTGCGCATGTTCCATGTTGACGTATTTCTTAGCCTGGCCAAATAACTCGTCGTAGCCCAGGGTTGGCCTCTTGGTGAGTGATTTGAAGAGATCTCCTTCCCTCAAGCCTTGTGTGAAAGCGCTAACTTTCAGGTCGGATGTTACAGATGGTACCTCCAATGTAGCTGCATTGAAACGCTTGACGTATGTTTTAAGATTTCATCGCCTCTTTGCTTGATGTTGAACAAACTCAAAGGAGTTTTCTCATGCCCTTTGTAGCAATTGTTTCCCAGGTATGTCGTGACGTGAGTGTTGCGTCGGATGGTGTAGTTCCTCATCATGCTTTTTCTCTCTCTGTAGCCTAGGCCGGGGTGCCCAACTTTCTAGATCATCCTCATCTTCTAGGTCTAGACGACGAATGTGACGTTCCTCTGGAGCTAAGTACTTTTTTCGAGGCACGGTGCCTCCTCTCTCTCCTTCGTCCTCCGGATATTCTAGCCTTTTAGCACGCTTGCCCGAGTTTCCATCAGGGGTGACATCGTTAATACCCCCAACCTCCATGTTTCCAGCTTTGGGTGCTCCCTTCTGGGGAGGGGACGCGAAATCGTCCTTACGTGCACAATCTGCCACACCTGCAAAGTTAGAGTCTACTACCTTGGTGACAACCTTCTCAATAACTCCTTCTAGCCTTTGGACGATTAGATCCATGCTCAGTACACTTTGAGGGGAAATGTTATTTCCCTCCACCAGACCTTCCGGTGAATTGTCTACCATCGGATCTTGCAAGTCATTCGCCAAACGCCTCACCAGGTGCACCGGTGTCTCTGATGTGGACTGGTCGACTCTAGGTAGGGTAGTCGTCATCTTCTTCCCTCTCTCGACATTTTTGTCTCCATTTTTCAAATCCATGATGTTCTCTTCTGCCATGAAAAATTATTAATGTAAAAGCAAAGATTTTTACAAAAAAGTAAAATTACCTCACACATTTTTTTGCTAAGATATCCCACAGACGGCGCCAATTGATGTGTGTGGGTTTCACACCATTAAGAATATGTAATATAATATATGAAAATATAGTATAAAGCACAAATATAATGTAAATGAACGCAAGATATACGTGGTTCGGTCCAAAATCAGACCTACATCCACGGGGGTAAAGAGTTTGATGCTTTATTCATTGTAGGAGTTGATATTTACATAAGAATTTGATGGGGGTTAAAAAGTAAGTCAACTATACTAAATATACATTTGGTAGTAGGAATTAATCATAATCTATCTATATTGAGCTATAATCAATCGGGTATAAATGGTAAAGATATAAAATCGCAAGCTTGATCTCTATAGGTCTATATATAGTAAGAATTGTGATTGATTAGATCTTGTCTCCAGGCTTGCCATAATTAGCGCTGCCCTTCCTGTGCAGGTTGAGTCGTTGGGGCCTCCAGCTAGGCATGTCCGAATATAATATCTTTTAGAAGGATCTCAAGTCCATAAAACCATTGGGCTTGGGCCCATAAGGTATTGGACTACTCAGCTTGGACCAAAGACGGATTTCTACCCACATCACATAGGTATTCTGATGTTACCAATGGACTTAAAATTAGCTATGCAAGAAGGAAGTCTCAGACGAGCTCTAGAGCAGGCGGATAATGAAAAGCTGAAACCTCTTCAGCAATGCAGGGATTGCTGGTATTCCAGCTAAGCTACTTCACTAGGATTTTTGTGTTATATAGCCCACACATGAGTGAAGATGAGTTGAAAGTTCTCAAACTTTGAGAAAGCCCAATGAAATGCTAAGATGACTTGAAAGTTCCTAACTTTCAAGGATATGCTACAAGCATTGGAAAGCACAGTCGACCAAGATTTCAAGTCTAAGATGCAATTCAAGTTTTCAACGAGTATTCGTCAGCTTTAGATGACAAAGCCACAACAATACGTTTGGGTTAAGGCCCAAGAAAGATGACTGAAACCCAACTAAAGGGATCTAGCCCCCGATGACTCAGCCCAGATGTGGCAATCCAGAAGTTTTAGCCCAGATGGGGCAATTGAGAAGTTCCAGCCCAGATGGGGCAATTCAGAAGTTCCAGCCCTACTGGCGTAACCCAGAAGATCCAGTCGTGCTCGTCTAGAGCGGGGCTGCCAGAAATGAATGATTGCAAGATTCAAGACGATGAGATTAAGATCATAATTACTAGACCAAGTGGATCAAATCCCCTATGGATTTCCACTCTAACTAAGAAATCTCGCCTGGACTGGATGTCATCCATTAAAGACTCGCTGCAAAGCTAGAAAATCAGCAAGAACTTCACTACCTGATCGATAAAGCCAAGAAGTCAACAAAAACAACAGGAGAAAACCAAAATACACATTTTCGCGACCCTCTCCGAAGCCAAATCAATAGCCTCTTAAGTAGGCGTTGATTCTAAATGTGCGGTCAAGAAACCTGTTGCATAGCTGGAGCCGTGCTTTTTGGCACAAACATTTGAGAAATACTTGGGGCTCGAGGGCAAGCTCATATAGCTGGAAGATCTGGGGATTGGAAAGTGCCCAATTAGGGAAACTTCTAAAGAAGCCTTCGGAGTAATCGACCTTTTTTCTAGCTCGTGCTAGGTCACGAACTGGACAAGATGGAACCCTATGACCTGGTCAAGGTAAAGAAGTAGCTGGAGGATGCACCACTCGTGGATGTAGACCTATAGGAGGACCAGTAGGAAGAAGAAAGATGATTTATCTCAAGCAGAGCAAGTGGCAACATCTTTAAAGCAACTAGCAGACCATCGCCACGACCAATCAGATGAATCTTGTTCGCCATGGTTAAGATTCCTGGAAGAACCAAATTTGTAGGCTCCTCTAAAGAATGGAGTTTCGAGTATTAAACACTCAAAGAAGGAGTGAAGTACAAAAAACTAATCAAGATTAGGGTTTTCTGAACCCACCTGGAGAGGCCGTTTTAGCTCAGCAGCTTAGGCAGCCCTGCCTGGGCAGCTTTGCAACAATGTCAGCTTGTTCTTTATCTTATTTTCTTTATAACTCTCACAGTTTGACAAGTCAAACTGCAGAGTTGAGGGGACTATTGATGTAGGTGAAAATTAGACTTTGGGCCAAATTGACAAGCCCAAGACTTAGTGTGCTAAAACCCATTAAGAAGGCGGACCTGGATTCTTCTAGAAGGCTGCTGACCCAACCCAGCACCCCAGAAGAGCTGACTGACCTGGACTTGCGGGAACAAAGCAAATCTATATATGGCAAGGCTGGAGACAAAATTTAATTAAATAGTAAACTTTCCATAGCAAGAGGAGGAAATCAAAAATATTTTCATTGGGTTTTGGATACAAAAGTTTATTATTTTAGGGGGTTGTAGTAATTTTCCCTAGAAAATAAGTAACAAAATGAGATAATTTAGAAAAATCAAAATTTAATCCTATCACGCCAAAAAAATGAAACAAACGCCTTACTGAATCCTTATACAGCAAACCAGCCTCAACAATACATAATCAGATAAAAGTCAAATACAATAGCACAACAAAAAAGTGGTTCAAGAACATACATACATGTTTGGGAAGAGAGGCAGGGGGATGTAGGGGTGTAAATGAGTCGAGTAGAGTCTAACGAGATGTTGTTCAAACTTGTTTGAAATACAATCGAGCTTTAGTTTTTGTGTTTGAGCTTGTTTAATTATTAATCGAGCCGAGCTCAAACGAGCTTTAACCGAACCGAACACAAGTCGAGCTTGAATAGTTTGATTGTTTTGTACATATTTTTATAATTTTTTACTAATCGAGCCTAATTTCAAAACTTATCAAATACAAAATGTTATTCAAGCTTAATTTGATATGTTAACAAATCGAGCTCAAACGAGCTTTAGTGATACTATCGAGTAGTTAACTCCACCCCTTTTTCTTTTGTCGAATACGTGTTGAATGTTTTACTTCCCCGTCACTTTTTAGCTTATAATAATATCACCACAGCAACTGATGCTCCCAGTCAATGAATCGAAAGCGTCGCCGTGAGTCGAGGCCGCCGCCGCGGGCTGATCGGCGGAATGAAGTAATAAAAGAGAATGAGGGACCCATGTCCCACCAGGACTATATTCATAAACGGAGGTCAAATTTGAATCTATCTATGTGCTTCTGTTTTTCATAATTACTTACTCCACTCTTTTTTTTTTTTTTTATTAAGTGAGCCGAGCTTCATATGTATATTTAGTGAAACCATAAAATTTTGAATATTTTTTTCTGATTTGCTCCTTCATGTAAAAGCTATTCATTCATCAAGTTATGCGTAATTTTCTATTTCGTAATTATGGTTGGTTGCTTAATTCTTTTTTGGTGATTTTAGCATTATAAATTCATTAGTGACCATCATTTGTTTATGTAGTGAAACCGTAAAGTTTCAACTTCGCGGCTATTCCTTTTATCAATTTATGGTTAATTTGCTGTTGGTAGTTACTATTGGTTTACATTGAGTATTACCCTCTTACTTTATTTGATACTCTGGATGGATGAACAGGAGGGAAGCCGATTCTTCTCAACCTTACGAAGAGTTGACGGCAGATGTGCTGGTACTCTATGCTGATGTGTCAACGAAGCTAATTGTGTAGATATATTTTTCTTCTGCCTGTGCTACAAAATGCTATTACATTATTTATACATTGATTTGCTGGTATTATCTGTCTACAGGGCAGCTCAAGTTCAGCTCTAAACTTGGTGGGGTATGAAAGTAAGTTCCTTATGTATTTTTCTCTTTTCTGTATTATAAAATCATTCTCTTTTGGAAGTTTTAGATGCCTATATTTGATTATATTTTTCTGAAGATCTGCAAACAATGCGTGTGATATGCTTTCATTGGGGTTTCGGGTCTGTACTGGTAATCAAGTTATTATGTGCTACGTTCACATATTTGAGAGTGGAGACATAGCTGGCCCGTTAGTGTAACTAATATGTAGAATTCCACCTTTCTTTACAATTATATATTGGAAAGATAAGTTAAACTGCAAATAAACTGCAGCTAATTGTTAGGAGCAACAGTCATTTATAATTTCTTTAATAATTTCATATTCAAATGATTGTTTGAGTTATGAAATTGAACTTTGTTATGATATCAACCTTGGCATTGTGTTTAGAGTTCTGGTATCTTTATTGGCAAATTAGTCTTTTTATATGTTATGAAATTGAGGTTTATGTATATCTTTTCCTTAAGTTCTTTTTGGGTAAGTTGAGGTTTTGCCTTGCTGAACAAGACGCAATCCTTCAGCTTGCATGCTCAAATACTGCTTCAAGTGGGCAGTATGGTTATCTGCCCTGTGAATGATAGATAATTGGATAGTTTATTAAAATATATAGGACTTTTCAACTATCCTCCATCCCATCTGCCCAGCCTCTTCCTTTATTTTTCTTTTATTTCTTTTTCATTTTTTTCTCTTTTCTGAGCATGAAACTAGGTTTCTTTTCCTTTCCAAGTTACATTGTTGTATGTTATGCAACTTAAAATACTGATTGACCTGCGGTTTTATCTCCTTTGAATACCAAATATGCAGGCGACAGCAGTACTTCTGCAGACTGTGAAAAGGAGGAAGGTCCTCCAAGGAATTTTGAAGATCAGCTGGATTCTAGCAAGGGAATGCAGGACTTTCCAATTCCTGGTTCGGTTCCTGAATACTTGGTGCTTGTTTAAGTTTTCTTAATTTTTGGTATACCTATCACCCTACACCTCTTTATGAAATGATATTGTACACACCGCATTAGTATTGAAGCAACGCCTGATTAGCAAGTAAACACTCCAGCTGATGGTTCTGTATGACATAGTTTACTTTTCCAATAGATGGTGAAACTGAAACTATGTCAGCAATATTAGAAAGAGATGACACTTAAAGGGGGTCAGTGTTCCTGTTAAAATAAATCGGAATGTTTAACTTTACTTGGTCTTGAAGTAAACTCCTCTTGTGTGCATTACAACGATTTTTTTGCAAAGCAATGACTAGTGTTTAAACATATATGTTATTAAAATAAAAGACGTGAATACCCAGTTAATTAATCCAGAAGAACATTGACATGGCATGTCATCTACCGTGAAGTAGTTACATGAGGACGTTAATTGTTCTGTTTGTTGGGTGTGTGGTGTCTGTCCTCCACTCCCCCCATCCCCTGCTGGTTCGTCTGTATTGGATGGTGTTGCAGACTCTCCCTTTGTATCATAAGTTGATGTGAATCTTTGGGGAGTTCACTGATAATAGATAGGGTTGCCATCACAAGTAGATCAAGTTTGCTGCTATGTTTATGTGTAGAAGTTCTTGGCAATGATGGCATTAGTTGTTTGGTTATAATGATTGATCCTGAAAAATTTACATCACTGCACACCAAGGAGGAGTACATCACTACATTGGGTTGAACCTGAGTTCTAGCATCTAATATTTAAAAGATCTCTTTCCCAGTTTTGTGGTGTTTCTGCTGAAACTCTTAAAAGTTAAAACTGAGATGTAAGTGAATTTACTATTGCTAGAGTTGGTGAAGAAAAGTTTGTTTTATTGATAACTTGAGTTGGTCTTAGGTAGTTTCATAAGCAAATTTTGGACTTGAATAAGCTAGTAGATTTGCATATGAAATTCAACCTGATGTGAGTTGAGATATATTTTGCTTAAAACTCTAGCATCTACAGTTAATTAGTGACAAAATTGTTGCACCACCATGTAAAAGGAATTAGCTGGCCATTTAGAACTAGCAAATTTTCGGCAACAAAGTTAGCTGGTCATTTAAAGATAGCAGATTTTGTACAACAAAATTAGTTTGCCTTGTAAATATTTATTTCATTACTTTCTTTAGGATATACTAGATATCTTCAGACTGATTTAAAGGCTGCAAATCAGTTTGTATTCAATATATGAGGGGGAATTCTCTACCAAAAGAATATACGGACCTTTTTGTTTACGTTTTAAACTACCATCTTATGTTTTTTGGTTCACAATTTTCTAGACATTACCACTACAAACCATTTTCAACCAAAAACACCTATTTCCAACATCAGTTTCTCATGCCCCTGTATAACTACATTTCAATAAATACATCCATCATTTCACTCCATCTCTCTTCAGTAAGTATCTACTCTCACTATTCTTTCTTTTCTTTTTCTTACTTTACCATTTCTTCAACATATAATCATTATCAAAATAACTAATTCAATCATTTTACAAATCATATATCAATAGATCACGTTTGATTGGACATATTTTATCACTTTCTAACTATCTTTTGAAAAAATAAACAAACACACATCACATCAATTTCACACAAATATCCATAATAAACGTTCTCCAAAAACATTTCGAAAAATTTACTCTAAAACATAAACAAACAAAACCTACGGCTATGTTTGTTTGTGTTTTCGTTACCATAGTTTCATTTTCATTTTCATTTGAAAATGAAAATATACAGTTTACCCCATTTCAATTGAAAATACACTTATTTCCATTTTCACTTACACATTCTCCAATAACTACTTTTTACTTTACCAATTCACACTCACCTTTTTCTTTCTCTTACATCTCCTTCTAAAAATTCATTTTTTCGGCAACAATTGTGGTGCTATAATGTAATAAAATACATAGTATTAATCTTCACATGCTTGTGTACATTTAAAGATCCATTTTGAGTATTTTTAGTGCTTTTTTTTTGGCCAATTTTTATTAATTTTACTTACAAGTATATTTTATCTATACTATAGCATTATCTATTATTTTATCTATACTATACATAATCATTACTTTTAACTAACTCAATTATCTCACACATCATCAAATCATCAACTCCAACCATTTCCGGAAACACAACTAAACATGGCGTCATTTTCACACAAAATCAAAAAACTCATTTTTCCATACGTTTTAGAAAATGACGGTTGAAAATGAAATGAAAACACATCTAAACAGAGCCAACACTTTTTACTCAAAGCTCTCTCAAGTTTGACATGGTGTCAAAGCCACAATTCTGAATTCTCATGTCTCATGTCCCTTTTCATTTTACAACTCAGCCCTAGTTCAGCCCCTTGTTCTTCTCGATCAAGTTTTCCAAGCCTCATGTTGTGGGACTAGTGTGATGTTTTCTTGATTCGTTTTAATGGCGAAACTCCTCAGCTTGGGCATTCCACTTCCATATATTTGTCTAAAAGAAGGGTAATGTTGATGGCAGCTACCTTGTCCCTGGCAAAAACAAAGACAAGGATGAGCAAGCCAAGTGGGGAGTCAAGAATGCTCAAATCAAGGCGTGGATTCTAGGATCTCTCAAACCCAACATCATTTGAACCTTCGATCCTTCAAAATTGCAGTTGAGATATGGACTCACCACAAGAAACCCTATAGTCAGTGTTGTGTGCCAACACTGCTTGTCGATGCGAACTTGAAGATGAATTATCCACTTTTCATGATGACGATCTATCTATCTCTGATTTTTGCTCTAGCTTTGCTAGTCTTTTGGCTGAATATATTGATAGAATCTAAGAAACCTTACCTTCTTAAGGTTTTAACTATGTTTAATCTATTCATGAAGCTACTAAAGGGATTAATTTTTTATGAAATTGAGCTGAGTTTGATAGGCACCAGGTCCAACCTTATGAACTGAGACCCTATCCCCTCGAGTTCGTGTCTTAATGATTTGTTTCGTGAGGAACATCTTCTCACACAAAGTACCATGGAAAAACAAAGATCTACCTTTTCTTGTGCTTATGCAGTACAAGGTAAGCGAAGAGGCATGTACATGAGTATTGTTTAGTGTTTTCGTTGCAAAGGATTTTGCCATTACACTTTGTAGAAAGTGATAGAGGAATTTCTATTATCTTATTCAACCAATATACACACTATTTATATATAAAGACTATAGCATAAATAGGAAGGGAATCAATCAATTTTCTTAAATCTATCCCTAAATATATACTTTCCTATTCTATGACACCCCCATCAAGTTGGAGCATAGATGTTAATCATGTCCAACTTGTTACAAAGATAATCAACTCGAACCCCATTTAGAGCTTTTGTAAACAAATCTCCTAGTTGGTCTTCTATCTTCACATATCTTGTAAAAATTAAATTTTCTTGCACCTTTTCACGAACAAAGTGACAGTCAATCTCAATATGTTTCGTTCGCTCATGAAACACAGGAGTAGAGGTAATACGAAGAGCTGCTTGGTTATCACACCAAAGTTTTGTCGGCTTTGAGACTTTAAGACCAACTTCAGTTAATAACTGTTATATCCATATTATTTCACATGGAGACTGAGCCATAGCTATATACTCTGATTCTGCACTAGAGCGAGATACAACATTTTGCTTCTTGCTTTTGCATGAAACCAAATTTCCTCCAAAGAAAATGCAGTAGCCTGTAATGGACTTTCAGTCAATTTTAGATCCTAGATCTTGCCCAATCCACGTCTAAAAAACACTATATACGAGTGTGACTATGATTCTTATACAATATACCTCTTCTAGGAGCGCCCTTAAAGTAACACTAGAAATGTTTTAAAGCAGCCTAGTGATCAACTGTCGGAGAAGTCATAAAATGACTCACAGTAAAAACATGTGAAATATCCGAACTGGTTACTGTGAGATAGTTCAGTTTCCGAAACAGTGTCCTATACTTCTCAGGATCTTCAAATAAATTTCCCTTCTTTGTGAGCTGCAGGTTCGGTTGCAGCGGACTACTGCATGGTTTAGCCCCTACCTTTCCTTTCTCGGTTAATAAATCAATCACATATTTCCTTTGAGATAAAAATAGGTCTTTCTTGCTCCTTGTCACCTTAAACTCCCAAGAAGTAGTTCAAGGACCCTAAATCCTTAGTGTGAAACTGTCTGTGGAGAAAGGACTTCAAAGATGATATTCCCATAGCATCACTTCCGGAGATAGCATCCACATACACCAAAAAAAAAAAAAAAAAATGATACCAGATGAAGAGTGTTTTTAAAACATTGAATGGTCAGACCTAGTCTTGCTCATTCCGAACTTTTCAATCATCTGACCAAATTTGCCAAACCAGGCACGG
The DNA here is from genome assembly GCA_019426215.1 of Buddleja alternifolia. Lineage (NCBI taxonomy): Eukaryota > Viridiplantae > Streptophyta > Magnoliopsida > Lamiales > Scrophulariaceae > Buddleja > Buddleja alternifolia. Next base: position 12,323,347 of record CM033399.1, on the reverse strand, counting down.
GGGCCCTGTTTCAAACCATAAAGAGACTTTCGAAGATGACAAACTTTCCCATACTCCCCTGAGCAACGAACCCTGTTGGTTGCTCCATATAAACTTCCTCCAATAAGTCTCCATGTAAGAAGGCATTTTTTATATCTAACTAATGCAAGGGCCAATCATGAGTGGCAGCGATAGACATGAATAAACGAGCAAAGGTGAGTTTAGCTACAGAAGAAAAGGTGACAGAGTAACGCACACCATAGGTCTGAGCATAGCCTTTAGCAACAAAGCGGGCTTTAAGACGAGCCATAGTCTACGGATCCATCAGGATTAACTTTAATTTTAAAAACCTACTTACAACCCGTAGCCTTTTTACCTACAGGTAAACTCAATAAATTCCAGGTACCATTCACATCTAAAGCATTTATTTTCTCTACCATTGTCGTACGCTAACCAGGGTGGGACAAGGCTTCATGAACAGTTTTAGGAACAAATACCGAATTAAGAGATGCAACAAAAGAATACGAAGAAGGTGATAAATGATCATAGAAAACAAAGGAGGAATTGGGGTAAGTGCATTGTCGTTTACCTGTACGAAGAGCAATAAGAACATCATTGTCAGTGTCTGATGGATCTGATGGCGAAGGAGAAACTAGTGCAGGACATGTAAGAGGAGAGACTCGTCGTCTGGAGTAGACATGTCGAATAGGTGGAGCAGGCAGGGGTGGTGCTGTGGGCGGTAGAGTTGTAGTAAGAGCAATAGTTGGGGGCTTATAGATGACCTCATAAACCAACAAATCATCATTCTCGCTCTTAGTATCAGTAGGAGGAGTAACAAGAAAGAAGGACAATGATCCATAAACGTAACATCAGCAAGCACAAGGAATTTGTTAAGATTGTGACAATAACATCGTTAACCTTTTTATAGACGAGAGTGACCCAGGAAACACATTTCACGGACTTGGGGATCTAACTTAGTAACATGAGGACGAACATCCCGTACAAAACAAGTACTACCAAATAAGTGAGGTTTAACAGGAAACAAAGATTTTGTTGGAAAAAGGATTTTATAAGGGATTTCACTATGAAGGAAAGAAGATGGCATGTGATTAATTAGAAAATTGGCGGTTTAGACAGCATCAATCCAAAAACATTTAGGGACATGTGTCTGGAATAAAAGTGCTCTGGCTCAGGGATGGCAACGGGGCAGGTATGAGTCGGGTATAGCAGGACTCAGGACCTGCCCCGTTAAGAAATTTTCATACCCGGACCCACCCCGGGCCCAGTATTACCCGGATCGCCCCGGACCCAACAGGTACCCGACAAGTTTGGGTCCTACCCGTTAGACAAGGCTGATTTCTATTTTTTGACTTTTTATTTATTTTGTTTGTCTATCTTGTTCTCACAAACGCATTCAAAACAAATAACTAAGTAAATAACATCGAATCGATGATTCAACGTAAACACATCCACTACAAGCCATCCGGTACTTGAGAATGAGAAGTGGGTTTTGAGTTTAGATTTTTTATTCTAATTAATTGACTCTTTTTTTTGTATCTAGTTAAGGTTGTAAGGTAAGTTACAATTGCAAATAACTTTTTTTAATACAATTTATAATACTAATAAGTTTTAATAATAATTAAATATATAAAATTAAAAAATAATATAATTTTATTAAACAGGGCGGGCCTGGGTCTAGGACGGGTATCGACTAGACTCGTTACCCGCCCTGGACACAGCCAGTCTTGAATTTCGATACCCGGCCTCGGACCCATTTCTTTGGACTCATACCCGCCCCAAACGTGTCGGGTCCAGGGTGGGGTACTCATTAGACCCTTATTCATTACCATCCCTACTCTGGTGTCTATGTCTATTTTTTCTTTCAACTACACCATTTAAAGAAGGTGTCAACACCCTGTGCAACAACTTTTCATATTATAAAAGAAGAAATTTGAATATCAACTAAGCAAAACAAAGAGAATAGATGAAAGGTATACACATAGACCCCCTAACTTATAGGATTGATGAAGAATGCCACGTTTAAGCGTATAAGTCCGAAATGAGTCAGAAAAGTATTCTTTGGCATTTTCACTACGCAAGTTATGTACAAAAGTATTGGATTGTGTTTAAATTTCAGCACAGAAAGCAGTGAAATGGGAAAAGAGTTCAGAATGGTTGTTCAAAAAGTAGACCCAAGTCATTCGAGAAAAGTCATCAAGGAAAGTAACAAAATATCTAAATCTAGTTTTAGACACAAGTTGACACGTTCCCCAAACATCAGAATGAACTAACTCAAAAGGAGAACTTACTCTTTTATTGACATGAGGAATAGAAGGCAGACGATGGTGTTGGCGAATTGACACGACCCACAATCTAAAGAGGAGACATACTGGAACTAAGGACAAAGTTTCTTTAACACTGGCAGAGAAGGGTGTCCCAACCGACAGTGGGCTTCAAAAGGAGTTGAGACAACCGAGCAAGCAACTGACCTGGACACATGCACCTAAGTATCCATAATATGGAGACCTCCTGATATATGTCCTTTACCAATAATGTGCTTGTCACAAGATCACGAAACAAACAATAATTAGGAAAGAAGGGGACACAACAATTTAGAGCACAAGTAATTGGGCTTACAGACATTAAATTAAAAGACAAGTCAAGTAGACTAAAGACATATGAGGGGGAAAGTGATGGGGTAAGATGAACAGTCCCAAACCCAAGGACAGTGGATGTCGAACCATCGGCTAAAGTTATTTTAGGTGAAGATGTCTGTGGTGTAAATGTGGTAAACAAATTAGGATTACTTGACATATGATCAGAAGTACCCAAGTCAATGACCCATTGTGAGGAGGAGGAAAGGAAGCACGTATTTGGATTACCCGACTCAGCAATTGCAATGATAGGATGACATGAAAGTTTCAACGTGTCTTGGTACCGAAAGAATTTAGCAAATTCAGTCGCTGATATTGTAACCATTGTCTGTTTGTCACCCATAGACTACCAAAATCCAAAACCCAACAAAAATCTCAACAAAAGCAGAAAACGACACTCCTAAAGTAGTAGAAAACAGCGCAGCAGAAATCGAGCAGAATTTCAATCTAGAAAGTTAAACCCAGAACTGAAAATAGCACTATTATGCAAAAATAACGTGGTGGGGGACCAAAACAAGGCTAGGCGGCGCCAACAGAGGTGGCCGGACGGCGACCGGTGGCGTCACGCTCTCACACACGCCAGCGCGTGAATAAGGTCAGAAAACTTCAATCGGACTGTGGAACGCACGTGCTTGCTGGACGGCGACCGGATTTTGGGGATAGGCTGGAACTCCTCTTGGGCCGGCGGTGAGAACAAGCAATCACTTGAAAAGGTTGACCCGGCGAAAAGCGATGTTGCACACTTGGGCAACCAAAAAAGTGATGGAGGAATTTTTGATACCATGTAGAAAGTGATGGAGGAATTTCTGTTATCTTATTCAAACAATATACACACTATTTATGTACAAAGGCTACAACATAAATACGGAAGGGAATCAATCAATTCCCTTACATCTATCCCTAAATATATATGTTCCTATTCTATAACACACTTCAAATTGTTCCAAAAACTTTATCCAAATTCCGTAAAAATGATGGTCGTATTATCAAGGAATGTTACCCACCCCACAAGAGATAATAAACAAATCATTATATACTGCCTCAATTGTCTCGTCTAGCACTGGAGGTTCTGCAAACGCAGCACATCCAACACAAAGTGCTCCTACTCCTGTTCAACCAGTGACCCCCAAAATGATTCAAGAAACGATCATCTCAGCATTCTCCACTTTAGGACTTTGAGTAAACCCTTCTTTACATCACCTTCTTCGTATTTAGATTATGGTGCTTCCCATATGACAATAAGTCTCATTTCCTTACTGATGCAAGTAAATATTCTAGAGATCTTAATATCCGTACTACACATGGCAATATTTACCTATCACTGCCACCGGTGGTATTTCTTCTTCTCTAGTTGATGTCTTTTCCACTTCTGGTGTTACCACTAATCTTGTTTCTGTCATTCAATTGGTTGACAATAACTGTAGAGTGAAATTTTCTAAATCTGGTTTGTTGTGGAGGATAAGTCAAGGAAGATGATTGCAAGGGGGCCTAAAGTCGGACGCCTTTTTCCTCCCCACTTCCTTCGTTTGCATATTTCCCATCGCCATTTGTCATTTGTAATGCTGCTCATATTGATTACCAAGCATGTCATTTGTAATGCTATGACCCAATCTGCGTCGTCGGATTCGGGTTTCTAGGAGTGTGATCTTTCTAGAAAATCAATATTTCTTTTTCTACCTACCAAGATCATCTTTCTCTACTTTCTGTGTTGCCTTGTTTACTTAACACTTATGCAGATTCCTCATCTTCTAAACCACTCCTGGTGTATCCAAAGTGCAAACCCGAAAAATGAAACAAGACTGTGGCACCTCTTGAGCCCCCTTAAGATGTTTCCCTTGCTGCTGATACCGTTCCAACAAGTGCACCTGCCCCTCGCAGACAGTACTTGGATTAGTAAACCACCAGATAAACATGTTTCCCTTCTCCTGTATCCCTGACAGCCACCTTCTCCTTATTCCTTTCCCATCTTATAAACAAACAACAGAGAATGCAGGCAAAGGAGCATGACTTTTGGCGGAAAGCTATTGAAACAGAACTTCATTTACTCGAGGAAAAGCATATATTCTGCAACTAAGTTAGCTGGTCATTTAAAGATAGCAGATTTTATCAACAGAATTAGTTGGCCAGCAGATTTTATGCTTTGTCAATGATAGCCTAGATTTGTAAATATTTTATTCATTCCTTTATTTAGGATATACTAGCTGTAAGATATATTTAGACTGATCTAAAAATTTAAAATCAGCTTTGTATTCAACATATAAGGCGGAATTCTCCATCAACAGATTTTAAATTTTTTTACTCAAGGCGCTCTCAAGTTTGTTACATCATAAGTTATAATGATTTTATGGGTACCTGGTCCACTTGTTGCTCTTTTAGCCAGCGTAGATGATGTTGATCGAATCAAGACACGAAATGAGCAGAGGTATCCTACCCCAGGAGAACCCGTGTGTGTTGTGTGTGGGAATTATGGGGAGTACATATGCAATGAGGTAAATAATTGTATTTCACTTTTCTATCCTTTTGCTCCATTTCTTCCCAGTTCTCACTTTTGAGTTTGCTGTCGCATCGTTGTAAGACCGATGATGATGTCTGTAGCATGGAATGCAAAGCTGAGCTTCTGCAGAGCATTAAGCTCCATCAGGTTCTTCTTGTCATGCTTCCGTTGATAATAACCTCATTTGTTTTTCATTTCCTCCCTCTTAACTCGAAAACCTTCTTCCAGAAGCCAGAGAGTGGCCAAATCCATGGTGTGTCCTTCTCTGAACGTAGATGTGCGTTGGAGGTGCCTGAATCTGGAGGGGACACTTGGGATTATGACCGGCATTGCTGGTCCAAGAAGAGATCTGGTCTTTGTACTTATGAATGGTAAGGTTTACTATTTCTATACAGCTTGTATATGTAGAAGATGTTCAAGCAAAAAATGGCAGTTGTGAGGAATGTGAGGCTCCTATTAATTGTGTCTATTCTCATACTAGAAGGGTTTTTCGCTGTTGCAGTTGGAAATGTGAGAAGCCTGGGCATCTTGCTGAAGACTGCTTGGCGATGACATCTCACTGTGAATCGAGTTCTGATGGCGAAGCATACTACCGTGTATTCTTTTATGATATAAACTAGCAGTTTTCTATTGGTCTTGTTTCAGTTTATTGTTATATTAATCATGGTATTTTCTTTACAGGTAGCTGTTGTTCAAAACAAATCCAATACAATGTCCAGAGATCTTCTTGATTTATACAAAAGGTTCCTGCATACCTAGTTTACTGATGTTTGTCTTGTTGTTCCAAAGTTATCTCTTACAGATGGCTTCTGCGGATGTAGAATTGTAGACCCTGATTACAGTGCTAAATATGAACTTCTGGTTACTTGAACTACTTTTAGGGTATTATATTTAACATGAAATATCACACTTCTAAGGAAGGAAGACCGCAAGTTTGTGTCATTGAAGTAATGTCGAGAACTCCACTTTGGAGTCACGTACCCTTTTGAATGAGACTTCTATCCGAGTGCCTATAAACAACCAGATGAAATGACTTATGTTTTGTCTAAGACTTCGAATGGTTGAAAATCAGACGTCTCAGTATCTTATTCAAATGTGTCTGTGTCTGCAGATGCTACCAAATTGGGAGAAACTTATTGGCTGCTAAGTGCAACTCATGTCGTGGGTCAACCACTTTAGCCACATGTCTAAGCTGTGATAATACGTTTTGTGACTGGTAAGCTAACTGTATCCCTTTCGCTGATATGAAACATCCATTGGATAATGTGCTTCTACACTTTGTTTATTTGCTCTTGTTCTCAACCAATGACATTCTGCTTAATCTAGTTGCTATGATGATCTCGGCGGTTTTAGAAAATTTAGTACTGGATAAGGGAATGCATGACATCTTAATCTGATTGATAGTGCTCTCAATTAACTTCGTGTTTTCATGTACTGCAGCTGTTTTTAGGGTGGTCAAGATTGTATGTTCTGGATTAAGAATCAAAGAAAACCTTTTATGTTGAACAAATTAAGTGCTAATCCATGTTTCTTTGGACGGTATAAATTGATGGAAGAGTCAACAAATACATTATAGGATGTTCAGTGTTTTTGGCCTAGGTATTGTAAAATGGACATCCTCAGCTGGTTAATCAGTATGGAAATTCTTATGAGGAGCCTTTTTCCCCCTGCCTTCCATGAAAACTCATGATCATTATGTCAATTGATCTTATGCTGGTATCATTTTGTGGATTAGATCTCGAGCCTTTAGAGCTGGCATTGATTTTTTTTTTTTAAAACTTAAGTTTCATTTATGTACTTAGATAGAATAGAATAACTAATGACATGAGCATTTCCAGTGCAGGTCACTTGAACGAACATATACAGAGACATCCCACACATCAACAATATTACTCATATAAACTCAAGCGCTTGGTAAGGATTTGTGTGTTTGCTTGTGCTGCTTAATATTATTCGAGGTATCTTGTCAAGATTTCTATCATTACTCTAAAGGGGACTTCGTCCTGAAAATTAATTTGTTAGTTGATTAGGTACAATGTTAACTTTTAATGTGGTTGTTAAGTACGTTGAACCAGAAATTTCATGTAGGCGACGGATCTAGGGCTGTACATGAGTCGAGTTGAGCTGAACACATTGTTGTTCAAGCTTGTTTGAAGTTTTATCGAGCTTTAGAATTTGTGTTTAAACTTGGTTTGATTGTTAACCGAGTCGATCTCAAGCGAGTTTTAGTCGAGCCGAACACGAGTCGAGCTTGGGTAGCTTGATTTTTTTGTACTGATCGAGTCGAGCTCGAGCTGAACTCAAGCTGAGCTTCAATCTTATCGAGCACACAAAAGGTTTCAAGCTTGGTTTGATATGATACCATACCGTGCTCAAACGAGCTTTTAGCTATTGATCTCAAATCGAGTATCGATTAGCTTGGTTCGTCTTTCGGCCATAGATGGATCAGGACCTATCAAGAGAAGGCCAACTTCTGAATTTAGCAAAGAGTTCTGTACGGTTTCTACAACTATTGAAAGCAAAGAAATATTGATTTACCTTTCAATAGAAGATACGAAATAGTAGTAGTAATATCACATAGTCAACAAAATAAGACCTAAATATAATGAGAATAAACGGCTACCTTGATGTTACGATCAAAATATTGGTTGTCTGTAAAGCCTTAAAACCATAATATAAAGTTGCTCCCAAATCTCAATATTTTTGCAACCACAAATGGGAGTAAAATCAGAATATATATATATATATATCTATGTGTGTGTGTGCGTGTCTGTATATTTATGCATATGTTGTCATTTTAATGGCACACTTTGGTCTAAAAGATTCGGTTTAGAATCACAAACACAATGCCGGAGAGCGAGAAGACAGAAAAATGAGAAAGGGTGGGTACACGCAGGTTGTTTTCTGGTAGACTGAAAAAATGATGAATATCTAAAAGGCAATTACACAGTTTTAATATTTGCAAGTACATTTTATTTGCATTGGAGGGGAGGCAATTATATACACAAACACACACACATGCATTTAATTTGTATATAGATTAATTGGAGCTATGCATATAAAAGTTAAATTTCTTGGGTTTGGTCTTGAGTTTGGACATTTTTTTTTTTGAGGGTGGGGGGGAGGGGGCGTGGAGACTCCTTGAGACCGTGGCTTCAACTTTATTAAATCTCCTTTCTTTTAGAATTAAACACGTAGTACAAAAATGTTCTATTTGATGATACAAGTTTTACTTAGTGCATAACTTGCAGATGGTTCAACATGAGTTTGCATAACATAGTTGATGTCATTATTTATCCAACAAAACTCAGCAAAATAAAGTAATGTTAGTTGCTGTGTGATTAGGAAATGCATACTGATGGTGAAGCATGTCATTATCCTCATTCTGCCAGCAATTGTCACTGTAGCATATGAAGAAATGATGCTGCATTCACTTATTCTTGGAAATGGACATTGTACGCTTTTGGATTTTCGGGGGGGGGGGGGGGGGGGGGGGGAGTAGACAATGAATATATGATTATAGAACTTTAATATGTACCGAATAGCAAATTCTCCGTCTCACCGTTGGATTGGACCATAGGGTCATTGACCTTTAGAGCCTCGTACTTGTAACTGCTGAGCCTCTAGTTGCAAAATATTGGCCAGGGAGGGGATGTGGTAATCTGTGTACTCGTATTTCTATAATTGAAAATGGTACGGTAAAACCACGAGGCTCAACGACAGCGGACCACTCCACCAACCGTAGGCTGCATCCACTATGTTGTAAAGGGTGGGAAATTTAGAATTAACATAAGGCGGTTCTAACAAGAAAAATTTAAGGGGTAAATAGCCATACACTCACTGAGGTTGTCGATATTGGTGTCACAACCAAGATGTAGGTGAAACATTTCATGAAGAACAATCATGATTACTTGCACTATCTTAATCACGACCATTATTGTCAGGGTCAACATCACACCACTCGACATGACAGTCATTGTTTCTGATCCTTCAAACTACGACATCTGCTCAACACCTCTTATAAATCTGTAACGTCTAGTTACAACTGTAAATTGCCAACAAAAAAGAAGATTTTTTGCAGTTTTCTATTTTAAATTTTAACATATATTATTTCCATTAAAATAATTTACCTTGATCTCCTTCTTGTAGTTAGATTTAAGTTCAAGATTACCTAAAATAGTGTAGATAGCATTACAACCATGTGTGGCTTTTGAAAATAGTCGATTTGAGTCAGACTTCTTACTTGTTAATGTAGTTGTTCACCAGTCAAGTTGCTTAAATGTTTAAGCCCATTATTACATTAGTATCTAACCAAAGCCTTATAAACCAGTCAAAAGTTCCATTATTAATTGAAGTGGGTTGGAGTATTACAGGTGTGAAGCGTACAAAGTTTATCCCTTATTTTACACCTTTTATAATAATTTGGTATGATATATTATCTGAAATACTAGGGCTGGTTATTATACTCCCAAGAAAAAAAAGGATATGCAGCTAGGTCCTCTGAAAACTGGAGAAAGGTTGCGTTTATTCTTAAAAGAAAAATGAAAATTTTATATAGATCTTATATTTTAGTGGAAACTTACTAACTTGCTTATAACATTAGATATCAGTCCCTTGTTCATTCCAAGCTAATTGGCTGAGTTCTCTTACAAGGAAATCGTAATTTAGCCAAATCTATAACAGCTTGTTGCAATTGCATTGAACTAGGAGCTCAAGTTACTTCTCTAACCTTTCACTGTCTTCTTGCGATGTTTATGAATAATTCAGCTGATCTTGATATTTCTTCCAGAGTTGTATGGTTTACTTTTGATTTTCTTACTTTTTCTTCCAATATTTGAGTTGGTTATGCTCTATTATGTCCAGAAAAATTAAAATAAGAGAAGTTTGCTCTTGTGCCTGAAATATGAGTATTAATACTTATTACAGGTCAAATGCTGTAAATCAACTTGCAAGGTGACTAACATCAAGGATCTCTTAGCTTGTCATTATTGTTTCAATAAAGCATTTGACAAGTTCTACGATATGTACACCGCGACATGGTAAGTCATGCTCAAACCTACTTCCTCACCTCATGTCGTTTTCACATTTTGTATAGCGTAAATTACATATACAACCCTGAGAACAGGCCTAATTATAGGGAACCCTCCCTACTGTTCGGGAAAATACTCAATTTCACTTGAAGTTTAGAGCCGTCTTATAAATTCCCCCTTATGATACTATTTGACAAAATTTGATGTCATCAGGAGAAATTGCTGCTAGAATTTTCGATTTTTCCCTTAGCTCAACACTATACATAGGTGCTTTTGTCATTATACTGAACTTTAGTGGTCCTTGATGTAATTTATCATAGATTGGGTGTAAGTAGTCAATGACTAAGTTGGATTTTGTCGACGAGGATATAGACTTAGTTTTAGTTGAAGAATTAACTACTCAAATATAACTTTAGTTTTTTCGCGCCCCTATAAATGCATATTTGTATGAAAAGATATAAGCATCCACGATTTTAACATTATTACGCAATGAAAACTTCTCCAAATTATCGAGCATGCTTAATCTGTCAAAGGTTTTAGTAGGATCAATTTTTTGGTGTTTTAACCTTGGATTTAATAATGTTCGCTGCTTAAAATATTCTTTCTCGTCATTTTTTGTCAACTTTTGGTCATATGGCAAGCTGACAAGCTCATTTTAGTTTTGTAATCCTACCATGGCAAAGTTTTTACTTGTCCGTCATTTGAAATGATAAATCAAGGGTTATATAGAGATTAATTCTAGATATTATATTATCATAGAGTTATACCTATATATATATATATATATATATATATATATATATATATATATATTGGGAATTGATATTTGCGCTCCTTCAGATTTTTTATCTTCAAGTTTACCCAAACTACCCTTTTGCTCATTAAATAACATTTAACTTGATTTTTTTGTTGGACAAATAAGTCCTTGAAGAGTTGAGGCTGCAAGTTTGTGAAAAACTTTTCCAAGCAAGATTCTAAAATCACGGACCATTAACATAAAGTTTCAACTTTTTTGCCATTGAATATGAAAAAACTGTTTTGCCACCGGTCCACTTCTTTTTTACCTTTATTAGTGCTAAGTTGATAGTTAGATGGAGGACTAGAGCAATACAAAAGATATGGATATTGCAACCATATCTTGTTAGTTAGTCTAAAATCAAGAACACCCCTCTTATTACATCAACCATGTCCAGTATACAACTTCATTCCAAAATCATCAAAAACGAATAATATTACTACTTCATAAACTGGCCTTTGACCATAAAAAAGAGAGAGATTAATACCAAGTTGAGAAGACTAGGTTAACGCTACAACAACAGAACTCAAAAAGAAGTAAAATGTAAAATTCAAAACAAGTTTTGTTTAGCACTTCAATATAAGTAATTTCTACTTTTAGTTCAAGACAAGTATTTTTGCATCTTAGATCATGATAAACTACTCGATGCAGTTTCCACTCGTCCATTGTATTCTTCTTGACTGAGGCGAGATAAAAGTATATTACCTCCAATATTTTGTATACATGTGCGAGTATTATGTCCCACAATACCACATGTACTGCACTTTCGACCTTTTTCCACAATCTCAAATTCGCTTGGATCACGACGAGTAGAGCTGTCATTTTTTCTCCTCTTTGAGCCTGAAGGACGTCCTCTACGAGGAATGATTATTGGTTCATGTACCATCAAAGAAGGTGAAGAATCCACAACCTGAGAAACTCGTTTTCAAGTCTCTTCTTTTTGACCAAGAGGCATTTTTTGATACGTGCTTTGGAAATACTTGAGAAAACTATCAAGTTGATCATCTTGACCCAATTCATCTTGTTGATTTCAAATGGTCTCCCATCAATTATCCACTGTGGATGTATATCACAAAGTTCCAATCTTCCATTCAATATACTCATCATTTTGTGTGCACAAGGAAGACCCATTGAGCTTTGAAAATGACATTTGCACTCATCTAACGGTTTATCAGAAGTGGAAAGTTTATATTGCTTTAAAAGTTTCTCAAGTGCATGCTTAGACACTTTACCAAGAAGTTTCTCAAATAAAGGAACACGTAAATCATGTGGTGTACGCATTTTTTCGTTCTGAAGCATTGCCTTGATTTCTTTAACTTGATTTTCAATGGCAAGACAAATTTTTTCTTTTACTTGACGAAGGTTACTCGTCGAGACTTGAAGATATTTCTTGAGCATTGAATGGGCCCCCTACACTCTAGAAGTCACGTGATTTCCAAAGTGCAAGTGTTTTTCTGTCCATGCAAGTACAAACTTTTCTTTATATGGAAGCCAGTTATTTCTGATATACTGGAGCGCTAATGGCTTATTATTGTACTGCACTTCAAAAAGTTGCCATTCCGTGCCAAATGTTTGCTCGTCAAGAGAATAAATTAGGACTGTCCAAGCTGATAAAAACATATCAAAATCTTCATTGCAATCGAAGAACTTCTTGCACTTGGATAAAACATTTTTCTGGATATGCCATACACATAGAAGATGTCGTGTCTCGGGAAAGACCACATCAATAGCATTCATCAACGCTAATTCCCTATCTGTGACAATGACCGTAGGAGCATTATTAACACCCAAAATCTTCTTAAATCTTTCCAATGCCCAAATGTAGTCTTCTTCTTCCTCGCTTTGCATGAACACCATACAAGAATAGAATGATGTATTGAAGCTTGATATTCCAACAATATCCAGAAGCGGCATGTTATACTTATTCGTCTTGTAAGTGCAATCCATGACAAAGACATTATAGAAGTTATTCGTCAACATCATTGAGCTTGGATGAGCGAAGAACAAATGAGTCAAATGATTATTGTCATCACGCTCAATATCATGAAAAAAGCCACCTTCACCAAGTTCCTCAACTAATGCTTCTAGTGTTGTACGCCCCTTCAAGTCCTCTTTTCTTATCTTAGCTCTTGCATTATACATACTTCGTGAGATTGCTTGAATTGATGGATTACTTTGTCGAAGTGCGGTAAGAATTTCCCTCGGTGCACAGCCAGCCATCGACATTGTCCTAATGGTTTGCATATCCTCACTGGAAAATCGACGACACATGGGATGGCCTGACATATCACTTGTAGGTTCATGATTGTGTGACAAATTCTTAACTTCAAGTTTCCAAAAATCACCTTTCTTTTTCCCTTTTAATTCAAATGGGCAATTTGTAAGTCGAGACCCTGTCGATCTTTTACGTTTTTCTACTGAAACATGGGTACCCCGATATGTCCCTCCTCTATCACATCCAATAATGACATAACACCCTGGTTTGGATTTTCTAGTAATTGTCACATAACCTTGCTTTCGTGCAAGCTCTCGAACACGGTCTTTGAGCTCTTCACGATTAGAAAAATTTACATTCGACAATTCAAACCAAGGATTAAGCTCACCATGACTCCCCCCATTCTCCATCTCCTTCGATTGTGAAGTGATGTTGGCATCGTGTGTTTGCTCATTTTGCTCAATTTCTTGTAAGTTATCTTCACCTGATAAAATTTCAATTCGCTTCAATATAGTATCCTAAAAAAATTGAATTATATTGCTCAAACGAACATAGTGTCTGTTTTGTTTTGTTAATTACAAAATTGAATCAACAATGTGATAATGAAAAACAGGGGAAAAGGAAAATAAGTTGCTATAAATCTTTTTAATTTTTTGATCTCATCACAATCTGGGAAATTCATAAAGTTCCAAAATTAACCCACAAAATGCAGAAAGATTCAATCTTTAAACCTATAATGAAAAGGGCATCAAAATTTCATTCACCATTTTCAGAAGTGAATTTAAAAAGATTCACCAAAGGATCACGGCTGATTTTCAATCTTTAAATCTTTTTTTTATTGAACAATTATCTGACAATAAACTCAGAATGATGAACTAAATTTTGAAAATGTTAAATTTGCTCTAGATAATGAAACAGTATCCTCATTAGTTTATTGGAATCTCAAAATCCTTTTTTTTTTTTTTGCTAAGTATCATCATAAACTTAATTAAACAAACTTAATCCGTTACCCAAAAAAAAAAAAAAACTTGATCAAATACTAAAATTCCAACATCAGCTTAACCAAATACATTCAGCCGTAAGCCCCAAATTATCTTTATCCAACATCAGCTTATCCTTTTTTTTTCCCCTAACAAAACCCTAACCTATAAAAGTAAGTAAAATTTGAGAGAACATAAAGAATGTAATGAGAAATTAATACCTCCATTAATATTAGGCGAGTTAGAGACATTGTAGAACTCTGAAATTTCTTCAATATCTTTATTAGTCACAAGGTTTACTATCTCCTCCAACTCTTCAATGGCAATATCCATATCTTTTGTATTGCTCTAGTCCTCCATCTAACTATCAACTTAGCACTAATAAAGGTAAAGAAGAAGTGGACCGGTGGCAAAAAAGTTTTTTCATATTCAGTGGCAAAAAAGTTGAAACTTTATGTTAATGGTCCGTGATTTTAGAATCTTGCTTGGAAAAGTTTTTCACAAACTTGCAGCCTCAACTCTTCAAGGACTTATTTGTCCAACAAAAAAATCAAGTTAAATGTTATTTAATGAGCAAAAGGGTAGTTTGGGTAAACTTGAAGATAAAAAATCTGAAGGAGCACCATTATCAAAAATGGGAGTGCAAATATCAATTCCCTATATATTCAGAATATTTTGATTTTATTATACAAAGTTGCGGTATTGTTTAATAAGATGGTCCCTTCAAACAATTGCCTTTCATTTATCCAAATATCTCTTGCAATTAAATTATAATTTCTTTATCTTTCGAAGATTATTAGGCTTTCTACAGTTAAACTAACACAAAAACCGACGAGTATATATGAAGAGTATATTTTATAATCATCTAATCATAGTTTTCAAGGCAGGTCAATGTAATGTCTAAAACAGTAGGTGGTGTTTTCGTAGTTGGACCTAATATCAGGATGTGTAAATGTAATTTACTGTTTTGAGTGTATATTATTCTTTTTCTGCAAGGGATCAGATATCTATAATTTTTCGTCAAATTAACTTATTCCTGGGGTGCGTTGGAGTGGCTGATGAGAAGGATTACTTCATGTCTATCTTTAATGTTTCATGGATTACTTCGTCGAAGTAGAAAATATGCTAAATTTTAAAGGAAGTTGCAAAATCGTGACATTGACTTCCAAGCTCTTTATCTGAACTCAATTCCTTTTTATATGTTTTTTTTTCTCGTCTCAGTGTCTAACTATAAAAGCTGAATTTATGTTTGCAGGAAAACATCTGGTCTATCAATCATTCGGAATTCTATTTGCTGTGAGGATCACTTTGAATGGTTAGTAAATGCTACTAAATAACAAATATATTTCGATTTTGGTATATCAGCATCCTTATCAAGAGGTTTGTCATGCTTACTTCCTCAGGCACAGAATGAATTGTTTGAACGCAGATGCAGAAGATAATGCCTATATTTTCAAGAATAAACGTGAGCGAAATAACAAATCTGTCCAGCTCAGCGACCTCATCTTCTGAAGAGGAGTTGTTTGAAAGAGGTCCTGTTATTTTGCAGGAGATGAGGGAAAATTAGTCAACACACTGCATGTTCTATCTAAGGAGGTTATGTATAGAAACCGTGTAGACATTTTCTGCAAAAGGTATCAGGCTCTCAAATGTATCTCATTCAAAAGGTAAAAAACAGGTATACAGTTATTTCTAAGGTTCACAACTACTACTACTGCTATTGTCTACTAGGGTAAGCTAAGCTTCTGTGAACAAAGGCCTCAAGTCTCAACAGAAAAATTAATGTGATTATGTATGGGAGTTGTATCCAAAAGGGTCAAAATTCACTGCGTTGTTAATGGTTTTGAATTGAGTTTTCCCCTTTATTTGTATTATCATTATTGTCGCATGAGGTACATATTAACCTGCTCAGTGATTAGAATACGCATTTGGAATCACTTAATTAGTGAGTGTTACTAAGACAAATATGTATTTGTCCAATTTCCTTGCCTGTTTAGGGTAAATCACATTTGCCCAATAATATGCCAAATTATGAATCCATCCCCGTGTTTTGGGAATTACATCTAGGTTACTTGATGTTTGTTGCAATTCAATATTTACTTCTAAGGCTTTGGTTGACATCAGCAAAAACAGGATGATGTTCCCAAAATGCCCCTAAATGATTTTGACCAATTTTTAATCATTTTTGCAGACGATAATGCACTCTGGACGTCACTATAAATTCCTTTTTCTACTTGATAATTTATAGAAGTTATAGGGTTGTCTGAGAATTCATAATTTATTAGTTGTTGACAATTTGTTATCAATGCAACTCTACTTCAAATATTTGTATATTTTTTCTATGCAAAGTCTTCACTCTATTAACATTTACATAGCGCTGTGAAGTGAGAGTGAGTTCATCTTTTCTGTAGTATTTATAGAATTATGATGACTTGAGGGTAAAATGCTCTTTTTGTTAATGTTTATTGAGTTACTGCGATCAACAAGGAGTGGAAATCATTTTATCTTTGTTATATGGATAAATATATACTTCTATTTTTTTAAAAGAAAAATCGGTGATAAATATGTACTTTAATATTTTCTTAAAAACACTATATAAATTTTATTAAACTAAATTAGGATAAAACTTATATGTTGCACGAGTATGAATACGGTGATATAATTCTTTCAGAATTTTAAGATACGACTATTTTTTATTTTTCAAGGGTCACATGGGAAAGAAAGCAAACGAAAGGAAATTAAACTACAATACTGTCTGCATGAAGGAATTTCATGCAATCATCAGGTGGCTCAGTCCAAAAGTGAAGAGAAAGAAGTAGGTTGTGACCAATCTTTGGGCATCCGCGCACGAATTGCCATCACGTTTTGTATGCCTCAGTGAACGCTTCCGTGGTTTGTGGAGGAGTTGACGACAGTCATTGATGATCTCTAAAGAGGGTGGTCTGAGATGTTCGATTGAAGAACGAGCTTGAGAGCAACTTCAGAGTCGATTTCTGCAATAATACAAGGCAATCTTCTATTCCAGCCCATGCGAAGACCTTCACGGAGGGCCAAAAGCTAGGCAATCGTGATGGAGTAGTTACTGAGGTTTCATGAGAAACTCCAAACCCATGATCCATGAGAATCTCTAAGAATACCTCCAGTTGTGGCGTTCGAGTTCATGAACTACATTTAAAGTTGAGCTTAGTACATACTTCTTGCAATCTTTCCTAAGTGATTAGAAGAGGGGTTTTGTTCTTGCGGCTCAGGGTTGAGGAAAGACTAGCAAAAGATCCAAAACAAACTGCTTAATTCGGAATAAAATTTTACGGACAATTTGCATCTTTCCTTCGAAGATAGTAAGGTTTCTACTCCTTCAAATAAACCATAAAGAAGCAATAAAGAGCATGGGCCACTAAAAATTCAGCAAGAGGATAGTTTTTAAATTCGAGGAGAGGTTTGATTTGATCCAAGTCGGTTCGGGGATGTGCATGAATTCACTAAATTGGGATGGTAGGATAATGAATTCCCAAATGCGTGAAGAGAGGGGGCAGTTACGGAGCAGTGTCTTAGTTGACCAAAGAGCATTGGGGGCAAGTGCCAGTAGGAAAAATGGTTCGATGAAAAAGGTGGCCTTTAGTAGCAAGACATTGGCGGTGAGCAAGCCAATGGAAGGTTTTGATTTTGTGTGGCATTTTGACTTACCATAACCAATTCCAACACAATGATCCGGGCGTAAGAGTATTACTGCCATCCAAGTTATGAATAACTGAATAAGCCCAGCCTTATGAAAATTTCTCATTGAGAGCCCCCGTCCAAACACGTCTGTCCGTGTTACATTGCTCAAAATGAGAGTTTGAGGTCAAAATATAGTCCGGTATGGGTGTTTTGATTTTGTGGAGGCCCCAACTACCATCAGGTATAATCACATCCGCCACCTTGAGGTTAATCTCGTCAAGAATATCACTATCAATAATGTCACAAATATAATTTGTGCCACTCCAACGATCGAACCAAAACGAAATACTTTAACCATTACCAGTTCTTCATCTAATTTCACTCTCGACTAGTTTAATGCTCCGAATGATGCCTTTCCTTTGGCCTGAGTCATAGGGACGAGGCGAGTTATCGAGAATATCACAATTTTTCAAATAATCTTTTTTTTAAAGTTTTCTTCCACAGTGTGTCTTTATTAGAAAAGAGACTCCATCCAATTTTTGCAAGAAGGGATGCATTTGCAGATCTTGAATCTATAAAACCAAGGCACGTGTTCTTTCGACTCTTAGAAACTTCACTCCATTTAACAAGGTGCACTTTCTTGTGATTACTTTTCGTTGACCAAAGGAAAGCACGATTAAGCTTATCAAGGTGGTTACAAGTTCCGGTAGAAAGCCAAACAGTTTGCATTAGGTGAGTTGGCATGGCCGAAATGATAGATTGAATCAAAGGTTGCTCGATCGGCCATGTTGAGATTTTGGCTTTCCATGAAGAGATCTTAGATTGAACTTTATCCACCAAACTCCGATAAAGGCGTGGGGCATATTTGTTGTGAACAATTGGGACACCGAGGTACCTACCCAAGTCTATAGTACTACCAATATTCAAGTTGTCCAAAATGCTTTTTCTAATGCTTCTCGGAATACTCTTGCTAAAGAAGAGTTTCGATTTAATCGGGTTGATCTTGTGCCCCGATGCAAATAGAACCTTTTCAAGATCGCCTTGATGCTCTTGACATTGTTTTAAGTGCCCCGAGCAAAGATGATAAGATCGTCTGACAATGAGAGAATCGAGGACCACCTCTACACACCGGAATCGGTTACCAATCTCCTATATGAACCTCCTCTTCAATCATATAGGCTGGTCGCTCCATAACAATCACAAAGAGGTAGAGTGAGAGGAGATCACCTTGGTGAGCCCACTCGAGGGGGAGAGCTGGGGGAGCGCTTGACGATTCCAAAGGATTCTCGTAGTCAAATCGCAAACACGACTCATTATAAGAGAGATCAAATTATCCGGGAAGCCAAAGAATGTAAGAGATTGTCTAATGAAATCCCAATTACCTCTGTCAAAAACCTTCTCAAGGTCCACTTTGAGAACCATACCTACTCCCTTCTTGTTCAAAGTTCGCCGAAGAGTGTGCATCATCTCTTGGAGAAGAAGGATATTATCATGGGTGCCCTTGCCGAAATAAAGCTACTTTGGAGGGAGGAGATAAAGTCGGTCATGATATGCTTCAAGCGACTAGTAATTTTATTGGTAACAATCTTGTAGATGACATGAAAGTGAGATGGGGTGGAACAAGGAGATACATTCCAGGTTGGGCACTTTCGAAATAAGTACTATGAAGGTAGCCCCAAAACCCGCTGAAATATTCCCCATGATAATTGCTTCTTGGACAAATGTGGTAACCGAGTCGTTAACCACATCCCATAAGTGTCGGCAAAAGTGAGCTTGACAACCATCTAGCCCAGGAGCTTTGAAGGGACCCACAAAAAAAATTACTCGGTTAATTTTCTGAATTGCCAAGATGGGAGCAAGAGAGGCTTTGTGGTCCGAGGAAAGTTTCCTTTGAAACGAGCTTTCCATGAGAAAGGTAGGGGAGCTCCATGAATCATGCGAGAAGGAGTTAGAGAATAAATCAAAAACACGGCTTTTGAGAGTGTCAATATCCATCTGCCAAAGACCATTGACAAGGGTTTCAGTTTTGTTATGTTTCCTACAAACCACGGTAGTAGCATGAAAGAAATGAGTATTGAGGTTCCCGTGAAAGAGCCATTTTATGCGGGACTTTTGATACCAAAGAACTTCTTCTTGATGGAGGATGGATTTGTATTCAAGAATAAGTTCTCGCTCAATCCTGCCCAAAGGCGGATCATCCCTATCCTCAAGAGAGCATTAGATGCCTTCAAGTGGAGCAATACATCTTCTTTTCCTCTTTAACATATTCCCAAAGGTTTTCTTATTCATATAGTCACCGGAAGGTCTGAAAGGGCAGATAGCACATCAAAGCTAGAATCCCAAACCTCTTTGACAATACGAAAGCAATCTTGGTGAGTTTTGCAAGAAGCTTCAAAGCGAAACAACTTAGAGAAGGGTTAGATGAATAAAGACGCAAGCAACATAAGAATCAGATGATGGTCCGAGGAGGTGCGGGGAAGGTGAAGAACCACAACCTCAGGAAACATGAGGCGCCAATCATAAATAGCAAGGGACTTTTCAAGCCTTTGTTTGGTAAAAGTTCGCCCCTCCCGAATTCAAATCCTAGTAAATTTAAGACCATGGAGGCCTATATCCACGAAGTTGCAATTTTTGAATCATTTTCGTTAAAGCGGATGCATATTTGATTATCGGGAAGCCACCCTCCTCCTTTTCATGAATAGCCACTATTTCATTAAAACCATCGATGATTGTTAGAAAAATTTTTGTTAGATATTTTCATGATGACAATTAGGATTTATGTTAGACCCCAATTAATGTAAGTTTAATTTCATTAGAAATTATGTATAGGATTTTAGCGTTAGATTTGTATAGGCTTTGAGCGTTAGATTTGTATAAGGATTTTATTTGGTTTTATTCTAGATTGATAGGCTAAGAATCTTAGACTGAGCATCTGATATTTCTCCGAGTGAGTTTGTCATAAGTCAAGTCTAAAGTACAAGCATCTGAAGTCTGAATGAAGGTGAAGATTTCTAAGCAAGCGCCTGAGCGTTAAGCTACTTCAAGTGTTCATGTCAAGATTCAAGCAAAGGATCATTCAAGGTTGAATGGGCGTCTATCAAGACAAGATTTCACCTAAATTTATTCTTTAGTCCAGAAGGAGTTAAATTCAATTATTATTAGAGCATTAATGTCCAACGGGCATTAAATTCAAATGCATTAAATGCTTATAAGAGCATTAAATGTGATAAGCACTCCAGGATGTACGGAGAAGCCTTCCTATTGGACTGTCAACTTTACAGAGTTTGCGGCACTAACTTTTGTAGTAGAATTTCAAGGATAAAGGACATAAAGTTGTCCACTCACGAAAGTGATAGATACGCGCCAAGCTTAGTGTCAAAAGAACACTTTATCCAAGAAAGTCTATAAATAAGACTTCAGGAACAAGCCAACATAAGAACAACAAGCTTACAAGTCGAATCTCTATTGCATTGAAGTCTCAAACCTTAAACTTTCAGAAGAGCTCAAACATCTATATCAAACATTCCTTTACCTTGTCATCAATCCCTGAGATAGTCATCCAATATCTCAAATCTCTTTTTAAGAAGAACCCTACTCTATTACTGAGATATTCAAGTTGTTTGAACTTCCAAAAATCAAACAAACTAGTTGACAAAAACCCTGTTCAGCCTCGCAATCCATGTAAAAACGAAGTTCAATACTTGCGCTATTTCAGGGTGAAAGAAGCAAGCGGATCAAAGTGTCTTGGATCTGAAATTTGTGTGACCAAGGAGCTCAAGTCATTCTTTATCCAATCTATCCTCTTTGTGTAGAAGACTCTGTGTGACTCTTCGAGAATCATTTTACTGGATTTCCTCCGAGTTGAAAAAGGAAAAAAAGGACGTAGTTAGGATCACACCACCCAATGAACCTTTCAAACTTTGTGTTCTTTACTTTATCGTTTATTTTCTTTATTATCTCACATCATTGCATAAAATGAATCAGTAAACACATTGATAAAATTGTTTAAGGTAAAAGCAACTAAGTATACTTTGTGACGCTAAACCTTTCTAAAAGAAGACTTAATATATTTTCGTTGTGCTAACGCTGATAAGAGAACTGAAAGCTTTGCCTTAATTTGGTCAAGTATTCAAATATTGAGTCTAAGTTAACTTTCTACAAACTGTCTTCAAGTAGACGCTCAGCCAAGCATCTATATTCTTAAGTGTCCAAAACCTTTTGAATACGAAAATTTTGAAGTTGAAAAAAACTTTAGGGTCTAATCAACCCCTCCCCCCCCCCCTTCTAGACCCCTTTGTATGCCACTTTGGACCAACAAGTGGTATCAGAGCGGTTAAAGTTGAAAATTTTCAAATTTCCAAGCATAACTGCTTGTTTAGATCCTTTTTAAAATGTGTTGTTTTAAATCTTTTTCATGGTATTTTCTGAAGCAACTAAGTTGACCGAGTCAAATTATGACTCATGGAAGGTCAAAGATTTTACATATTGATGTTCTTGTAATGATGAAATGTGTGATATCATTTCAGATGGACCTATTCAGATCATGAAGTTCATCACTCGAGCGCCTATAGCCACAAAGGAAACCCCAGATGGTTATGTTGAAAAGCTTAAAAGTGAATGGTCTGCAGATAAGCGTCGTTGAGCGAATTTGGATAATATTGGACGAAACGCTCTCTATACACCCATTGGTGATAATGAGAATCTATTTAACAAGGTTAAGTCATGTTCAACGACTAAGGAAATTTGGGATAAGTTGGCCATAATCTGTGGTGGATCAGCTCAAATCAAGGAGAACAAGCTTTCCATTGCCAAGGAAAGATTTAATGGTTTTAAGATGTTGCCCAATGAGATGCTAGAACAATTACATAAGATTTACTGCTCTTGTCACAAAGTTGATGTCTCTAAGCATGGATTTACAAAATCGAGAAATGGTAGTCAAGATTTTCAAAAGTCTCCTGAGCAGATTTTTGATGAAGACAAAAACTATGAGAGAATCAAACATGTTTCGTTTCTAACACCAGTGGATGCTTTCTCAGAACTCAAGGCTTTTGAGTTTGAATTGAATTCAGCAAGTGATGCAGTTAGCCCAGTTATAGAATCAGGAGCACTAATAGCATCAGTTAAGGGTAAATCGGGTAATAAAGGAAAGGTGTCAGAACTTAATGAAGAAAAGGAAACAATGATATTTAACAAGTTTAGAAGGTTTCTGAAATATGATAATAAAGGAAAAGCTCCAAAATCTCCAGGACAGAATTCCTATCAAGCGTCGCCTTCTGTTCACTAATCGTATCAAGCGCCTCAGTATTCAAATCCTTCTCCCTTAGCAGCGATTCAGTGCCAAGCGTCGTCTCCCCAAACTCTCTCAGCGCCAGTGGCTTCAAAACCACATGGTACATCAAGATTAACAACTGAACAAAAGATGAAAACTTTGTTATAATTGCAGGAAACCAGGGTACTACCAGGTAAATTGCTCTTATCCAAATGTATCTAAGCCTAAGGATTACTTGGATAGAAACCAATTCAAGAGCTAACTTCGTCAACAAGGTTTGCTAGCGGAATCAGAACAAGCGTACTTCAGGAGAGAGTAGTGATGACGATGAGCCAGCAAATGATTCAACGCTAATTTGTCTCATGGCAAGAGATGATGAAGCATCTTTAGACTCGCTATTTGAGATGATGGCCCCAAGTGGCATAAAAAAGGGTCTAGAAGGGGGAGATGGTTGAATAGACCTTGAAGTCTTTTTCGACTTCAAAAAATTTCGTATCACTTTAAAGAATTTGAAAGCTTAGAAAACAAAACACTTGGTCAAGCGCTAAAGAATAGATAACTTAGATTTACTGATTTCTGCAGTTACCAAAGTAGGGTAACACTTAGATTGCTTAATCAGGGTTAGCACAGTGGAATTAATTTTAATACTTAGCATTCTTTTAAGCCAATTAGTCGCTTAACTGTTTTTAAAGTCCTTTTTAAGATATGTTGCTAATGATAAAGTAAAGCAATAAAATTGTAAAAATAAATGACACAAGATACATCCTTTTTCTCCTTTACACTTGGAGGAAATCCACTAGAACGATTATTGAAGGATCACATAGAGGCTTCTACAAAATAGAGGATAAAAGAAGATGATCTTGAGTTTCTTGGTCACGCAGACTTCAGTTCCACTTGAGATCTTCTTCAACAAGTTTCTCTCATTCAGAAATACGGCTTGCAGTAATCAACAACTTTCTCATACAAATGAAAAAGGTTGAGGGTTTTCGTCACAGGGTCTGTTTGATGTTGAGAAGTTCAAACAAATTGGGATATCTCAATAATAGTGTATAGTTCTTCTGTGAAGAGGTTTGAGATATCGGTGACTGTCTTTGGAATGTATATGAAAAGCTTATGTATATGCGTGTGTAATTAGGGTTTGCTGAAAGGCACTATTTATAGTCATTTCTAGGCGTGTGTCTTCCAAGTAGCGAGTAAGTAGTCCCTTTTTCTGACATTCCTGAAATTTTGCTGCTCTGATTAATTGTGGAAGGTTCGAACTCTAAAACACTGACAGTCTTAGCTAATAGGGTGGCTTGCTCCGTATGCAATTCGTCCTTATCACATTAAATGCTCTTATCAAGCATTAAATGCATTAGAAATTATTTTCTATTCGAAATAAACGCCCGTTGATGATTGCATTTAAGTCCTTAATAACTTCAAAATTTATTTCAGGTGAATCTGATCATTTGATTGCTTGATGGCTTTGAGCGCTTGATTCATAACTCCTGAAGTGTCCTTAGCGATTGGCAATCACTTAAGACAAAATCTTCATCTTCGCTTGGCTTCAGACGCTAATTTCAGCTTCATCTCTGACAAACTCATTTAGAATTTTATCAGGGACTTAGTATTCAATACTTAGTCTAAAATCTAAAAAAATAAAAATTACAAGCCTAGTCTAAAAATTACAACTCGATAACTTGTTAAACGCTTAAACATATTCTAAAAAAGATAAACTTACATAATCTTTGGGGTCTAACATGAAACCTATCTTGTCATCATCAAAACATCTAACATAAAATTTCCTAAAAGTTTTCCCCTTTTTGATGATGTCAAGACCTTAATTCCTTTGTAGTCTAAGAGCTAGAAAATTGACAAAGATTATATAAAGTTAGCGTTTTTAACAGTTAGAGAAGTTAGCTATAAGTTAGTACATAGAGCGAGAAACAAGATGTTTTAGCAAACTCATTCATTCAGATAAATCATATAAGTACAATGAGTTAAAAGAAAAAGCAAAAACATCCATAAAGCGCTTAAAGAGAAAATAAACCAATAAAGTCTAGTGCTTCTTTTGTTTCCTGGAGAAGGCTTGGATTTGCTAGCGTCTTTCTGACTAGCATCCTTTTGATCTTGCTTAAAAAGCATTTGAGAAAACTTCTATAGCCTGTTGTTGGCTTCTGTCATCCTCCTATGCATCTCATTGGCAAATTGTATTCCTCCCATACTTTCAGCCAATTCTTCAAAGCTGTGAAGGCGCTTGTTCCAGAGAGAAGGATCGACTCCCAGTTCATATAACAAGTCTTCAAAGATCTCATAAGTCCTTGTGACTGAAGCTCGGCGTGGATTCGGGCATTTTGGAACAAAAACAGCAAATGGCAAAATGCCTAACTCTTCGAGAAGTTCCACGGGGAAATCAGGGATAGGGAAACCTTTGTAGAAACTCGGCTTGCGTTTCTTAAGGATGGCCAGCTGGATGGATGAAATTGCATTCTGAAGCTCTTCACAGCGATTGTCCTCAAAGCTTAGAGCGCTCTTGGACTAGCCTTTCCCTTTTTTTACCCTTCTTGACATCAACAAAGGTTTTCTTAATTTTGTTCCACTACTAGAAATCATATGCTACGGGGGCACATCAAACTAAGGCATTTGTGGATTAGCCCTCAAAGATGACATAAGAAGGCTGTTATTTTTACACAGCCCCTATAAAATTGGGTCATACTTTTAAAAGCACATCTACATAGGCCCAAGGCTTTTTAAATTTAAGGGAAAATTGCACAAAATCCTCCTGTGTTATCGAAAATCTGCACAAAACCCACCCGTGTTAAAAAAATAGCCTAATATACCCCTCTATTATCCTGTAGTTTGCACACTCTCCCTTTCTGTTAGTATATGCTAACAGCGTTAATATTTTGTGCAGTTTGACCGTTATACCCCTCAATTTTATATTTTTAATTGTCAATCATTAAATGTTTTGTTCATTATGTTTTATATTTGATTATTATTTATAATTTGTTCATTATGTTTTATATATAATTCAAAAAATCCGAAATAACAATAAAAATTAGGAAAATTCAATAGAAAATTAGAAAAACTTTTTAATTAAGCTTTATGTTATTCTATTTTCCCCAAAAAAAATTGGCAAAATTAGAAAATGTCAGAAATTATTTTAGAAAAATTATCAAAAAAATCTAAAATTCATAATAAACCTGAAAATCAAAATTAATTTTAGAAAAATATAAAAATTGAAAAAAAGTACAAAAAATTCAAAAAATCAAAAAATGAAAAACAAATTTGAAATTCAGGAAATATTTTGAAAAATAATTTCAACAAAATTTGACAAAAAATAAAAAAATTACTGAAAATTGTCACAAACAAAAGAAGAAAATAATGAATTATTTTTTTCTGAAAATCAAAAAATTCAAAGAAAATTGAAAACTAATCAGAAATTCAAGGAAAAAATATCAAAATTTGAGAAAAAGAATCAGAAAATTTATGAAAAAGTCATAAAAAGCATAAACAATAATTATATAAATTTTCAAAAGTAAAATTCAGAAAAGTAGATTAAATCTATAAAATTCGAAAATCAAAAAATAAAAAATAAAATAAAATCCAAGCAACTGGGTGGTGGCGAACAGGTGGACTGGTGGCGGAGGTGTCAATGCTGCCTGGTTTCACTACAAAGAGGGGCGACGGGGTTGGACGGTGGTGGTGCGGCAAATCTGTGGGAGACGAGATGTTGAATGGTGGCGTTTTTTCGGGGATTTGCGAGTTTGTAGGGGCGGGTTGTTGCCGGGGTGTTGATGCTGTTATTTGCAGTGTCGTCGTGGTGATTGGAGATAGCAGGCGGTGAAGGTAAGGCTACTGTGCAGACCGACGAAGAAGAAGGAAGTGAAAGGGAAAAGAAAGGAAAGAAAAAAGAAAAAAAAAGAAAAGAAAAAAAGGAAAAAGAAAAAAGAGGAAAAATAAAGTAGGAAAAGGGCATTTTAATCTATTACACTTCTATTTAAACCTTTAAAAAGCCTAAAACACTTCCAAATTCGCAGAAATCGCGCGTGGATGCTACTCTCCGTTAGTTTCTAACGGATGGGGTTTTTTTTGCAGGGTTTTCAAAAACACAGGGGTATTTTAGGCTATTTTTATAACACAGGTAGGTTTCATGCAACTTTCGTGTTTCACAGGGGTATGTTTTGCAATTTTCCCTAAAATTAATTTAGCTCACTCTCACTAAAAATCCTCTCTCAAATTACAGTACACATGCTTATCTGCTGTTGCTGCACCACCGTCTGTTCCACCTTGATCCGCTGCTCCTCCGCCTCCATCTGCAGTTGTGCCTCCATCCACGGTTGTGCCTCCATCTATTTTTGTCGAAAACGAAATGAGAGTTAGAGCTGAGAGTTGATTTAAATCTCCTAAACGTATACCTAATTGCGCGAAATAATCGTAGATTGGGAATGGCGTTCTGATTAAGGTAAGGCATCTCATCTCTCACTACTCCTAGCTGCTAATCATCTTTCATTACTCTAAATTGCTAGAATATAATTTTTTTTCCATTAAGTTCTGATTTTGTGTGAATTTGTTTTTAGCTTTTCTATTTTTTTTTGTTCAGCTGAAGTAGGTAGATAGCCGGTGGAGCTGTCCAATTCTTGTGGAGCTTCGGATTTAGGGTAGCATTCATTCTGCATTTGCATTTTGATCAAATGTTCAGATAAATTTATGCGCCTATGAAATACTAAGGTTGGCAGACCACATTGTAGCAAAATCTAAGGAGGTTCATGATGTAGTTGCTTTAGTTCCACTTGTCAAGGTATTGTAACATTTTTTAGTTAATAAATATGGTGACGATAAATCAAAGATACGATCGAGGTGAAATGCTTATGTATAGTAAAGGCCTCATTTGAGTTTTCTACATAGTTAATATATTTACCCTATATGCAGAGATTGACCTGTGCCACTAACAGTGGTTGGCTTTTAACCTTTTAAGAAAATTGAAACAAGTATTCTGTGTCTTCTGAGAACATGCTATTGAAACTACATATATGTATCATAGATGTAGTTCTGTGTCTTCTGAGAACATGCTACTGGAAAGCCTAAATTAACATTGTGCTAGTTGGTTATGATACATTTGGTTACCCATAATCAAGTTTATCATTTGAAATAGAGCAGAGCACAACAATAGAAGAAGTGTTTTACATAATTTTCGAAGTCATTTTTGAGCTCGTTTATCCAACGAGTTCGAAGTGCAACTTTTCTCAATATGAGTGAGATGTTATTCTCAAAAGGTAAAATAGAGCAATCGGGATTCAATTTTGGAAGTACCTCCTTGCTTTAAAATATATGATACGTGTCTTGAAAAGGTTGCTATTTCACTATAATTCAGATTAGCATTTGATATATCCGTTATTAAAATTTCAGAATCCTAGGTGCTCTTCCTTAATATTCCTCTCGACATTTTTATCTAACTTGTCTTGTTCTTGATGGGTCCACATTGTTTGACTAAATGGTTGATGCCCATTTGAATTTAGAAAATATGTCTAGAATTGATCCAAATTCAGTGTCTCCATGTTTTCCTGCACTGGTCTTATGTAGCTAATCATTTTGCTAACTTTGTTTGAATTGCGGGTTAATTCTATGGTTTAATTTCTAAGGTCTCTATATTTTGACTTTGACTGTAGGTGGAAAATGGACAAGAGTTGGATTCACTTACCAAGGTATATTTTCTTACTTTATGCTTCATTAAAAGTTTATATTTGTGAAGAATTCTAATTCTTTTGGTGTTTGACATGAATTTATTAGGAATACATCAGCGTATGAGGAAGGTGTGATAAGTTTTTTTGATTATGCATTCAATAATGTTGGGCAAAGTGGACAGATTTTATGTCCTTGCAGGCAATGTGCTAACTGCTACTGGAGGACATGTGATGCAGTTTATGAACATTTGCTTTGTGAGGGCTTGCTTAAGAGTTATAATCAATGGACTTTACATGGGGAGCCAACATCATCGTCTTCATCGTTATCTTATATTCAAAGTAGCATGGGTTGTTCTGACTCGGATGAAGATGATGATATGTTTGAGTTACTTAAGACGGTCTCTGGCACTCCAAACTTAGAATGTGAAGGTAGTGATGAAGAAAGTGAATTTGCGGGAGGACCAAATATACAAGCTGAAAATTTTTACAGACTCCTCAATGAAGCAAAAAAAGAGTTATACCCGCGATGTAAAACGTTTAATAGGTTCTCTTTCATTGTGAAGTTATTTCACAGAAAATGCCTTGGGAAATGGAGTAATAAATCACTTGATATGCTTTTGAAATTATTGAAGCAAGTGCTTCCAGATAGTGAAACATTGTCAAGTAGTTTGTATGAGACTAAAAAGTTGATTAAAGATTTGGGCCTCCATTATAACAAGATAGATACTTGTCCGAATGATTGCATGCTTTTCTAGAAAGAGTCTATTAATGAATCTACTTGCAAGATATGTGGTACTTCTAGGTGGAAGAAAGTAGAAGATGATCTTGATGAAACTTATGCGGGTGATGATGTTGCGAAAAGCAAACGTAATAGAATTTATACCAAGGTTCGAAGACATTTTCCATTAATACCAAGATTGCAAAGGCTATTCATGGCTTTAGAAACTGCCTTAGAGATGAGATGGCACGACGAGGGTCAATCTAAAGATGGAAAGTTACGACATCCGACAGATTCTCCTGCATGGAAAACTTTAGACCAGAAATATCCAACTTTTGGTGAAGATTCACGTAATGTCAGGCCCGGGCTTGCTACAGATGGCTTCAACCCCTTTAAGACATCCAATATGACACATAGCACTTGACATGTTCTTCTTGTAGCTTACAACCTGCCTCCATGGTTGTGCATGAAGAAACGTTTCATAATTATGTCTTTACTCATTGAAGGACCTTCTGGACCTGGCAATAACATTGATGTGTACCTACAACCATTAATAGAGGAGTTGAAAGAATTATGGGAAGTTGGTGTGCGGACATTTGATGCCTCAAGTAATCAAACTTTTCAAATGCCGGCTGCATTATTGTGGACTATTAGTGACCTTCCCGCTCATGGAAATTTGTCTGGGTGGCAAACCAAGGGACGAGTGGCCTGTCCTCGTTGCAAATTGGGAACACGCTCTCGTTGGTTGAAGCATAGCCGAAAGTTCTCTTACATGCGGCATCGTCGTTATTTGCCAATGAATCATAAATATCGAAAAGATCTTAATCGCTTTGATGGAACAAAAGAAACAGATCCCCCATCTCTTCTATTAAGTGGATCCGAATTGTGGAATCAAGTACACTTTATAGAAAATAAATTTGGAAAAACAACCCCCAAAAGTGAGCTACGGAGGCACTTAAAACAGCCCCTAAAGGCTGAAAAGTGCCTCCGTAGCTAGTTTACGGTGGCATTTCGTAAAAGTGCCCTAAAACCTTTCGCGACCGCGGCTATGGGGGCTAATTTAAGTATATGCCTCCGTTGGTTTTAGAGGCACTTTTTAATGCTTTAGAGGCACAAAAAAGTGCCCCCATAACCTTGAATTCTTTTAATGTTCATGTTCTGCCGTAGTAACTTCACTTCTTTGACTAGAAAAGCAACTTGCTAAATGATAGACTGGCCGACTGAATCTGAGTGATTGTGTCGCTCTGTATCAGCTGAAGCATTCTGAGATAGCGACTGATTGAAAGTGGCAGATAAGCCTTCGATTAAAGGGCACATTCGGTCAAGTACAGTTTCAGTACTTTTGGCCGCTGAACTGGCGATATCTCGACTTCTAGTATCTGAGGTAAGTCTAATGTGACACTCATTATTCTGTATCATTGTAGAACAGGAACCTTCAATGTTTAGAAGAGAGTTCCTAGCTGCATTTCTGAATCTTTCGCCTCTTGGTCGTTGTCAGAATCAGAGTTAGAGGATGAGGAGGAGCGCTCAGAAGATGGAATTAATCCATAAGAGCTTGAGAATGCAGCTTTGCCTTTAGATGTATCTTGGATAAATGGTTCCTCAGGATCCTGAGTGATTTCCTGAGTAGCATCAATCTACGTAACTTGAATTTCAAGGGGGATCTCTTCGACTGGAGCACTTGCGGCATCTTGCATTGCAGCGTCTGGCATCTCAGCGTCAACAGGAGGAGTTCCTTCCACTTGAACCTCTGTGATTTCCATAGGAGAAGGCCTTGAAACGGGAATGACCCAGAGTGGGCTAATCACTTCCAGAACATGCCTTGGACTGATCAGGTTCGTCCGTGGGATATAAAATATACCATCTTCGCCCTCTTTAGTACTTAATGTTAGGTCAACGTTCTCCAGTAGAGTCACTCCAAAAGTGTAAGAATTGAAATAGTCCTTCAAAAATGGCATAAGGGTCCGAGCAGCTTCTTGATCCACTGGACGAATTAAGGATTTGATCTTGGCCACTCGGATATTCTACTCACAGAAAATACTTAGAAGAACAAAGTAGGCTCTGAAAATGTCTAAACCAAAAAGTTCATTGAACATGACATCCATCGCTTGAGCATTATCTAGAACAGCTCTACCTATATGATGTTCTTTCTCATGATCATAAGTTAAATGCATGTGCGCTTCACTTAGCACCGGGAGTGCATCTCGCTTGCTTGTAGATACATCCTCATTCAAATAAAGGGGAACTCGCTGAACAAAATTCTGACACTTATGAAATACGTAGCTTCCACCCTGTATGAATAACTCAAGCTGATTGCGAATGTAGCGCTCCCTACATTGCCTGAAGTATGGTAGATCGCTAACTTTGGCAACAAGAGATCTGCGCTGCTCGAGCAAGAATACGGAAAAACCTCGACGGCTGTATTAAACTCCAAAATTAAACAGAAGTGGAAATCTCACCAATTCTTCAAGCGAGTAAAAGTGCAGCATAAACTCTTCAGCCCATCGACCAGTATCCAACATCCATCGCTTGCCTAGCTTAGCAGCTTTGTCTTTAAATTTTCTGGCAGCGAGATACTTTTCAAACCGGTCTAAGTTGCTCTCATAATCTTTTGCCCATAATCTAGCAAGATATTCGTGAGCTTCATCTTCTACCCATGAGTTGATTGGATTGGGACACGCAGCAACAACTGGTCCCTTACCTTTCCATAATTTGAGGGGTCTTGAAGATTCAACGTTTTGGGGCGAGCGAATAACTTTTGGGTTTGACGAGTACCCAATCTTATTTAACATTTCTTCATCGAGGTCTCGGAGCCAACTAGAAATATTGGGATTTCTGATCACAACCTTGTTCTGGAGAGGAGGATAGAATGCTTCATCTGCACGTCAAAAACTGTTGAATTGCGCAGCATCAAAATTAGACAAATTGACCGCTGAACATCTGATATAACCCAATCGTGACTTCAGACGCTTCTTGGTAGAAAGATCAAGATCTGCAGGATTCTTGAAAACTTTAAACTTTTTAGCGTCTGAAAGAAAAAGGGTATGGATAGTGTTTTGAAACGTCTGCTCCATATAAACCATGTGATAAGTGGTATGCTCTATCCAGGCATAGTAATATTCAATCTCTAGATCATAGCCTCTGGGAAAGAAATCAACCACAGGAGGAGGAGGACCAGTTGGCGTGGGAATAATCTAAATTGCTTCTGTTGAAGCTTCTTCAGTCAGGATAGTTGGGACCACTTCTGTCGACCTCTCAGCATCATCAGTCGCTTCATTAGCTGGAGAAATTTCAGTGTCAGGAAGGACTTGATCTATTTTTTTAGCGATATCCACGACTGTTGACATATCCACGTTCAACTCGATATTAACCACGGGAGGGATTACCTCAGCGACAGTTGGAACTTCAGATTCTGCCGCAATTGAAGCTAAAACAAGCAAGCATTTGAGACAAAGAAAAGATTTCTACTAAGTAGAAATTAATGAGATAAAGAAAGAAATGCTTACCCTGAGGACTTTCATGGACCTCGGTCGCTTGAGCGTCAGGAACAGATTGTTCCTGTGCCTTAGGCTCCAAAGAAACTTCAGCGTCATGATTGACGAGATGGGTTAAAGGAGTAGTACAAATGGGAATAATGCATTCCTCTAAAGTATTTAGAACATACTGAATATCTGCTTCTCTCTGAGCTGAAAATTTTATCCTAGCGTTAGAAGAAAATAACTAACAAGGAAAGGATAATGTGGTTTGCAAATGTACAAGTACTTACCCTGATCGCTATCAAAATCCAGTGATGGAGGATTAGCTTCAGGCTCTGCAATAGGTTCAAGAGAAGGAGCAGTACTCGTTGGTTCTTCAACCGCTGGCTCTGGAGCGCCTGTCGATTCCATTGGAGTAGGTAGTTGCATGCACTTACGAATGAGTGGCACTTCATCTTCTTTTTATTCTTCCTCAACTTTTGGGACAAAAACAAAATTTGGAGGAGGAGAAGGGGATTTTGGAGGAGGAAAGGGAGAGGGATATTTCTTCTTGGTCTCTTTTTTCTTCTCTTGCTTCTTCGCTGGCTTGGATGACTCAGCGTCTTTTTTGCAACCTTTCTCTTTGTTCACTTGACCACTACCTCCTTTTCAGGTTCATCTGAATAGAAAGTCGTTTGTTCCTCATCATCATCACAAAGACTCGCTTCAACGGTAAGTCGTTCACTTTCTTCTTTGGGAACTACTGTACCACCGAGTCACTTAGGTCTTAGCAGTTTGCCAATCATCTTTTTACCATAGAATTTAAGCGTAAGAACTTTGGATCCTTGAGAATTAAACTTAAAAGAATCCCATAAGGCTTAGGATTCACTGACTTCTGCATCGCGGCTTTGAAGCGATTGAAAATGTACAGAGCCCAATTGACCTTCGGCTTGGTCAAAATGGCTATCATCATCTTGTACTGCAGATTGGAGATCTTATCAAACGATCCCTTTCAACATTTCAGCATTTTCGCGCAGAATGACATACTCACCTTTTATGTCATTCTTCTTGAAATTCGGTTCATACGCGGCAGCAACATCGTCTCTCTGGACTCTTTCCGAAACCTTGGTAGCATCTCCCGACGTAACTTCTTCGACTTCTCCACCGTGAGTGGGCAATTGTAACAGATTAGCAATAAGTTGGGAAGTGAGAAGAAAAAGGTGTTGGAGCAAAGGGGAAAGTGCAGGATATTGATTTGCCATCGTTAGAAATGACGTTATTCTCAAAGAAAAACTTGACCTATGCCTCATGAATTAGAGAGTGGGAGGTTAGAAAGTTTCGAAGTCCAGAATCTTGAATGAGAGAAAGGATTTCTCTAATCGGAAAGTTTTGATTATCAAAAAGGTATTCCCAGTTGACTAGGAAATTAGCATCATAGCCCATAGCTTTTTCAGTTCTGGATTTTGAGGTATTTTCAGCATCAGATTTGTGCACTACAGCTTCCAGTGGCTATATACTCGACTTTAGTAGTAGAAGTCGCTATGGATTGTTGTTTCTTACTATGCCACGAAACCAATCTATCACCTAGAAATTGACAGGTACCACTAGTGCTTTTTCTATCTATTTTGCATCCAGCAAAATCTGCGTTTGAATAACCAATTAGTTCAAAAGAAAAGTCCCTGGATACCATAAGCCCACATTTTATGTGATTTTTAGGTATTTAAGGATTCTCTTGGCATCAATTAAGTTTGATTCTCTAGGATCATCTTGAAAGCATGCACACATGCATACCGAAAACATAATATCAGGTCTACTAGCGATAAGATAAAGAAGTGATCCAATGATACCTCTATAATTAGTGATATCAATTTTCTTTCCACTTTCATCTTTATCTAACTTAAGCGTTTGGCTCATCGAAATTTTTGAAGATGATGTATTTTTCATACCAAATTTCTTAATCATATCTCTTGTATATTAGCTTGGTTTATAAATATGCCATTAGAGAGTTGTTCAAATTGTAATCCTAAGAAGAAAATTCACCCATCATGCTCATTTCAAATTGATCTTGTAGCATTTTCAAATATTTCTCACACAATTGCTTATTAGTAGATCCAAAAATAATATCATCAACATAAATTTGGATTAAGAGAATATCTTCGGTATGGGTAATTTTAAATAACGTTGTATCAATATTGCCTTTTGAAAAGCCTTTACCTATAAGAAAGATAGAGAGAGTGACATACCAGACTCTTGGTGCTTGTTTAAGGCCATAAAGTGCCTTATCTAATTTGTAGACTATACTTTTACAATGGTTGTTGATGAATCCTGAGGGTTGCTCCACATACACTTCTTCTTGGAATTTACCATTTAGGAAAAGCACTCTTCATGTCCATTTGATACACTGTGAACTTGATGAATGCGGCAAACGCTAGGAACATCCAAATCGCTTCAAGATGGGCTACTGGGGCATAAGTTTCATCAAAGTCAATACCTTCCTCTTGACAATAACCGTGATCGACTAATCTGGCTTTGTTTCCTACAACAATACCATCTTCGTCCATTTTGTTCCTGAAAACCCATCTAGTCCCAATAACTCCTTGGTGAGTTGGTCTGAGAACTAGCGTCCAAACTTTATTATGCTCAAATTGGTTAATCTCCTCTTGCATCGCTTCTACCCAACTTGAATCACTAAGCGCTTAATCCACTTTCTTTGGTTCCATCTGAGATAGGAAACTCAATAACATGGCCTCATTGAATGTAGCGGCCCTAGTCCTTACAGGTGCTCCAATATCTCCAATTACTAGCTCTGGTGGATGATCTCTATGACATTTACGATCTAGTTGGAATAGATTGAGAGACTCTTGATTATCAATCGTTTGACCCTCATTAATCTCTTGCGCAGTCACTTCATCATTCACATGGAGTTTTTCCATGTTGCTTGTTGATCATACACCGGTTCTGAGTGTAGCAAGTGGTATTGATTGCTTTGGCCCAAAACCTTTGAGGTACCTTGGACTCTGCTAACATTGTCCTAGCGGTTTCTTTAAGCATTTTGTTTTGTCGTTCAAAAACTCCATTTTGTTGAGGCGTTGT
Source organism: Buddleja alternifolia (assembly GCA_019426215.1). Classification (NCBI taxonomy): domain Eukaryota; kingdom Viridiplantae; phylum Streptophyta; class Magnoliopsida; order Lamiales; family Scrophulariaceae; genus Buddleja; species Buddleja alternifolia. The sequence goes on along the minus strand of CM033399.1, from coordinate 12,287,344 downwards.
AGGCACAGAATAGTCATGGAGTATTCCAAAATCTGTACAAAACTTCTAAACAACATGGTTAGTAAATTCAGTTCCTCTCTCGCTTCGAATTCTCGTCACCTTTAGATCTTTTGAGGTTTGTAATTGATGGATTAGCGCTGTGAGCTTGACACTAGTTTCATCTTTGGACGCTAAAAATTCTACCCATGTACAACGTGAGAAATCATCAACTATCACTAGCGAATACTTTTTGCCATTAACACTCATGATTTGAATAGGACCAAACAAATCAATATGCAATAGTTCAAGACTTCTAGAAGTAGATAGGTGAGGTTTCTGCTTAAATGATGATTTAGCTTGTTTACCCATTTGGGATGCATCACATAAGTGATTTTTCTGAAAGGAACCCTTAGGTAATCCCTCTACAAGATTTAGCGATATTAATTTAGAGATTTCTTTAAAGTTGAGGTGGTTCATTTTTCTATGCCATAACCAACCCAATTCATTTTAACTTTTAGCGACAAAGCATGTAGGATTGTTATTAATTGTTGAACCCCAATCTACCAAATAAACATTATGTGTTCTTTTTCTTTTTAATTTAGTAGATCCGGTCTTAGCGTCGTTAATATAGCAATAGTCACTAGAAAATAAATCCTTTATCACAAAATTGACTAATGTTCAATAAATTATGCTTAAGACTCTCAACATAGTATACATCACTTATCATGACGTTCCCCCTATGCATGATACCTAGGTTTTACGTTTGGAGATGTCACTAAATATGACTTGAGGACCATTGGTTGCACGATAGTTGATCAAAAGATCCTTTGAGCCTGTCTTGTGCCTTGACGACCCACTATCGATGTACCAAATTGATGTATCGGTGTTGGCTCTAGGTACCTATATTCAAAGGCCAGTTCTACTATTTTTAGGTACCCATTGTGGTTTGGGTCCTTTAACATTAGTAGCGTTAGTCTGAATTAAAACTTTCGGAACCTATATTTTCCTAATCTTCATTACGGAAGGATCGACCTTTTTGGATTTCAGTTTGTGTTGTGTGTGCTTTTTTTTAGGTGTATCATAATATCCTTGTGTTGGGTTCTCGGTACAAACCCCCGGGGACGCCAGCGCAGCGGAAGGTATAAATTTAAAAAATGAAGCGGCATCCCCGAAATTAGGACTAGGTAGACATGGTACCATCGGATTAAAAAATTAGCCTAGAGGAAGTTTACTCGTGTTTACCTCTTGAACACCAAAAAATAGCAACGTCTTTTTAAGCAATTCCCTGCTACACCTGTCCGAATGGATTTACCCTAGCGCCCCCAAGTGTTGCACCTCTAAGTTTATCCACACCTTAGCTCGTACCCTCGATTATCTCCACCAGTGCTAGCAAGGAGAATATTCAATCTTGGCTTATGAGAAATGGGTGGGAATATATTTGGGTGTTCTTCGTACTCAACACATGAGTTGGAAGAATATTTGTAAAAGAGGTGGAAGAGAAAAGATGGAGAGAATTTTTCACAATCAAAATTGTGTAGAATGAATAAAAAATTAACTTGTAAATAAAATATCAACGAATATATATATATATATATATATATATATATATATATATAGGGTGAGAGTCCACAAAATATGAAAACTCACACACCCATATCTACACGCCTAAATAGGCGTGTAAATATATATATATATATATATATATATATATTCCATATATATATATTTATATTTTATACTTAGTTTCCTTCCATCTTATTTCACTTCCTTAATTAATTGGGGAAAATTGCATAAGACTCCCTTGTGATATGCGAAACTTGCGCCAAACTCCCCTATGTTAATTTTTTGGCGAATCACCCCCTTGTGTTATTTTTTGTTCTACATATTCCCCCCTTTTTAGTTTTTTTTGGTGTTTTTTTCCATCATAAATGTCAATCGAAATTCATTTTTGCCCTAAACATGTTTATAATAGTTAAATAATTTGATTTGGGTTGGATCTGGAACATTTATGATGGAAAAAAACACCAAAAAATATTGAAAAAGGGGCAATATGCAGAATAAAAAATAACAAAAGGGGGTGATCCGCAAAAAAATTAACATAGAGGAGTTTGATGCAGGTTTCGCATATCACAGGGGGGTCTTATGCAATTATCTGATACTTTCCAACCAATTAGATACTTCCATATATTTGATATCATATCAAATATACCATACCTTATCAAATAAGATCTTTCCATATCTTCAAGATTTATCCTGATATATATTTATAAGATCTTTTCATATCAATTAGTTACCTAATTAATTAGAATAGATCCTATTAAATATATTATAAGATATTTACTAAATATACATATATATATATATATATATACATAGACTTGGTGAACAAGATAAAATCCTCCACCAAAGTCATACACATACACGCCTAGCGTGTATTATATATATATATATATATATATATATATTTTCCCTTTCATATATTAATTAATTAGACAACTAATTAATTAACTGGTCTTTCCCAATTTAATATTCCAGTATTAAATTATAAGTTTTTTATTAATTAAGACCACTTAATTAATTTATTTCTTTTCCCGATTAATTAATTTCAATTAATTATCTCTCCATTAATTCTCAAAAAATTAACAAGCCATTATGTACTACACTAAGTATTGTGTGCGACCCCTTAGGCTCATTAACAAGCTAGCAATAAGTCCTTCCATAGGTTAGATTAATTATTCATAATAATTAAATAGGCCCTGGATTAATTTCACCAATTAACCCAATGCTCCTATTGGTCGTGGTTCGATGTCTATTAACGTGGCCACGACTTCCTAGATGTTAACGATGAAAATTGCAAACCTATCCAGATTTTGATCTTTGTTTGAGTCGAATCCCTTCATCTTTTTGTTAGAGTATATGCCCTCGAATGCCATAAAGAGGATAGATTTATAGAGCATAAACATTGTAACTAAACTATGGTTTTTCTATTAATATAAGACAGTTGATTGTTGTTTTCTTATAGGCATTTATAAGGTGTGTAAACAACGTAAAGTCCTTGATGACAAGGCGAACTTTCTACCTCCTATGGGATAGGAGGAAAGGCACTAGAATGGTTTGACCCTTGACATCTAAAAGGGTTCGCAAGTCTAAGAAATATTGATTAGGCATCAATAGTGAATAAAGACTTGTATGATGTAAGTTTCGACAGTGAAAGTGTCAGTCGTACACTATGGAAATGGTAGTGGGAACTTATATCATAGACGTGTCAGTTGGACTGATATGTTCGAACACGGCTCGCATCAGTTCATCACATGGGTATTCACTCATTGACAGTCAATGATGAAACTGATAAGTAGTGATAGGTACGTGTGAACCTCTGACTTGAGAAATCGAGTTGAAGATGTACATGTGACATCAAGTCTGTCATTAGAGTAGTTAGATTCAAATCACCTGTTGGTGGAATCAACCTCGAAGTGCGATTTGATGGGCAAGTAGCATTGTTAACTGATTTGCAATATGGAATTTATTCTCTCATAAGTGAATGAGTAAAATATCCTATGCGATCATGAATAAGTGAGGATGAAAGTCTTTGGCCAAAGCATTTAAATACCTCGACTTATTATGAGCTTAGGCATATGGTCAAGTTATATGAGTTTGACTTTAAACCATGACTCTTACTTGACTGGGATATAAGAATAAAAGGTTTATACACGTATGGTATTCACGGCGTAAAGGTTTGGAAATGATCTTATTCATTCATTCTCAATTGGGTTACGGTGTGAGCCACGAGACTGGCTAGGTGTCACTCACACCCCTTTGGATTCCTCCCAATTACCTTTTGAGACGAACCTAAAGAGTCGCGCTTAAAGGAAGTGCAAAAGGAAAAACATGGGAAAAAGACTTGAGAGAAATTCATGGCATTGGATGCCGTAATTAATTAATTAATTAATTAAATTAATGAGTTAATTAATTTCTTAGAGAAATTGAATTATAAATTAATTAGGATTGAATTAATTGGATTATCAATTTATTTATTGGATAAATAAATTATCCGATTAATTAATTAGCAAGCAAGACGAAAGCCCGAAGGCTTCCGAGCCCACTAAGGGGCAGCCAAAAAGACGCCCAAATAGGGTTCTTGCATGCTAGGGTTATTGTTTCATAATGATAGAAATATATCACAAGGTGAAAAATAACACAAGACAACTTACATAACTGTCTCTCCAAGAAAAAGTCTCCTACCTCTCTCTCTCTCTCTAGCCGTCTTTGACAAGGAAGAAAGGAGGAGTTTTTTGTTTTTGATTCCGGCGTGATGAATTAGAGACGTTGGCAAATTCGGCGTTAGAGAAAAGGATCACGTTCAGAAATCAACATACGCGAGAACGGTAATCTTTCTATACACAATTAAACACGAGGATTAGAAATGATTCGGGCTTTGGAAATTAAATTTACTTTCCGCTGCATTTTATTCGTATAATTCCCAACAGTCGTATCAGAGCCAATCTCTGAATTCTGTGTTTAATTGCTTGTGTGATTGACTGTTTTTTCGCGTTTTTGAGGCCTGTTTTGAACGTGTTTTTCATATGAAAATATTCTGAATCTCGCTGAAGTTTCTTCATGAAAGTTGTATTTTAATAAGTTTCGACTCTGGACATATAAATTTTATGAGAATCGGAGAATTATAACCCCGAGACGAGCGTGACGCAAAACGCGTGCGCAGTCTGCGCGCTGGGCGCGCAGAGAGGCCTTTTCGGCCTCCCATTGCGCACACAGCGTGCACACTAAGTACACTGGGTGGACCCCAATGCCGTGCCATTTCACGGCGCCGGTTGGAGGGGCTAGCGTCCGGCCAAGCACGATTAAACTGTGCGCTGGGCGCACGGCATACACCGAGCAATACGCCAAGCGCACGGACCTGTTTCGGGGACCGGGTTTTCGTGAGTCGGGCCCTAATGGGTCGGATTATATTTTCCTAAGGTCCAAATTTTAATTGAATAGGTGTTTGGACTATTTTAGTTATCCAGGTGGGTCAAAAGGATAATAACCCGGATTTAATTAAAACGGGGCACAAATTGTTTTGATTAAAATTGTGGATAATTCAATAATTTAGTTATTGGGCCTAATTAATTAATTTTGAATATGCCAATGGTTGGTAATTTAATTTTGATAAAATTAAGCCCAATATAGTTTTTATTGATCTTTATTTGAATGAAATAATTAATTAATAAATTCTTGGAGAATTTTATTTATTAAGTTATTTATTTAAATAAAGAATTCTCATAAATAGGATTATTTTCATATGAATCAATAAAATTTGGAATTTTATTATGGAAATTAATTAAGTTGGACTAATTAATTTTTATTAATCACCAACATAAGTGCTTTATTTATCGCGAGCATGTATTATGTGATGGTGACATATGTCTATGGGCTTAGGTTGCTTCTTTTGATTATGTATTTCTTTTGATGGGTTGTAAGGGACGGTTTGAGCCCATTTTATTTTATTTCTAGATTTATGTATAGGTTTTAAATTACCTCTTGTAATAAATAGAAATAGAATAGGCCTTTCAAGATGGAGATCATGCAAAAGAAGAGGAGCTTGGAGCCCACGAAGATTAGTTAGGCTTTTCTTTTTCAATTTTATGATGGCCCATTGGCTTGGGCCCTCTAGATAAAAGCCGATAGACATATGTGTTGTTTTATTGCTTTCGATGCATGTTCATTAGTTGTATGAAACATGTGTGTTATCAATATACGCTATATAAATTGGTAAATGTGCAAAGTGAGACGAAATAAATGTTTTGAACATGAATTCTCCCAAACAAAAATAATACTAAGTTAGTAAGGGGTGCTAGGCATCCTTTCCTTCCACTAAACTTAATAAGATCAAGGATTAAATCCATATGTGGCATCTCCCCAGTAAGTGGGGGTTATATATTAAGATTTAATTCTAGAATTTTATTAAGTGTATTGGATGCCTTAATCGAGACATATTTCACCCCAAATATCGTTAAAGGGTTGCAAGGTGAAACTCAAATGTTAGATTATGAGGAGTTAGTGGGAATGAACTTAGATAGTCCACATTACCAATAAATCGTTAAAAGGTTGCGGTATTGTGGATTATGGGATAAATATGACAGAACCGTCTATTTGATAGATTGATGTTTGACATCACTTTAATTAAGTAATGGACCAATATCGTTAAAGGGTTGCCATCCAATATATTAATTAAAGAACTCAATCCCCACCACGAAGTTTTTATCAACGATCGCTTCCGTCATTTCACAGTGGGAGTGTGGAATTTCGAAAAATGTAGTGGGAGCCAAGTTATAAGTCGAAATCCTTGATTTTAAACTTGGTCTTAGTTTAGTCCAATATTCTAATTAAGTCTTGTTTATTTTCTACAATTATTTGTTTTATCTCTCTCGTTTTTAAAAAATGACAATCAACCCACTTTCCGTTTTACTCGAAAAGAATATCCTTACTGGACCCAACTACGTGGATTGGCTAAGGAATTTGAGAATAGTTCTCAATATGGAGTCTCTAGGATACGTGTTGGACACTGATATCCCTGCTCCTCTTGCCAGAACACGTGCCAATGAGGAAGAAGTCCAAGCTCATGAAAAATGGGTGAAGGACGACGTCCGAGTGCGTGGGTACATTCTTGGCTCTATGACGAATGAGCTACAGAGGTCCCACGACAAGATGACCACAGCGAGGGCTATCTTGGTGCACTTAGTCGAGCTCTATGGTGAGCACAGTAGGACTGCTAGATATGAAACATCTAAAGAGCTCTTCGAAGCCAACATGAGAGAAGGGGAGAAGGTTGGGGATCATGTCCTCAAAATGATATCGAGGATCGAGAGATTGGAAGCTCTCGATTTTACAATGAACCCTCAACTTCAGACCGATCTTATCTTGCAGTCCCTTCCTGATTCTTTTTCCTAATTCATCATGAACTTCAATTGCAATGACATTGAATGCAACTTAGCTGGGCTAATGAAAAAATTAATCACTACACAATCTCAATTGAAGCTAAAGGGAAAAGAGACTGCCTTGGTTATCACTTCTGGGCCCAGACTGGCGAAGAATAAGAAGAGAAAAACCAAGAAGCAGGCTGGCGAGCTTGGAGCTCAGGGTGGTGTCGATTAAGGAAAAGGGAAAGCTCCTGTGATTCGCAAGCGAAAGGGGCCACAAAAGACCGACAGATGCCTGCACTGCAGTGAGCTGGGCCACTGGAGAAGGAACTGTCCGAATATGGGGCCTGGCACACAAGGTATGGAACTTTATGTTCATGAAACTTATTGTTCTATGAACATCTTCTCTACATCTTGGATTCTTGACTCTGGAGCTAGTGCTCACATATGTTGTATGAATCAGGATCTGATGCGAGAAAGGAAGCTGGACAACGATGAGGTGAAATTCAGAGTAGGCAGCGGGCAAAGCGTCGCGGCTACTACAATAGGATCTACCTTTGTTTTTAAATTCTGGACATGTACTATTACTGGATAATGTTTTGGTTTTGCCTAATGGGCTTAAAAACATTGTTTCTATTCCCGTTTTAGTTAAGAATGGTTACACTTTCCGTTTTATTGATGAATGTTGCAACATTTATTATGGTAATAAATTTGTAGGCTTTGCTTATTTGATAAATGGATTGTATTACCTTAGTGTCCAGAATGAGTATGCAGTGAATACTATACAAAGGAAACGTAGTGGGCTTGAAATAAACCAACGATTGATATGGCACCTTCGACTAGGCCATGCTGGCGAACAAAAGATTCACAAAATGAAAAAAGATGGGCTAATTGGCCCACTGGGATTGGATCCCTATCCTACTTGTGAATAATGTCCCAAAGGCAAGATGGCTCGATCGCCCTTCACAGGGAGCTTTGAAAGGGCCTCACAAATCTTAGGTTTAGTGCATACTGACGTTTGTGATCCATTTGGAGAAATGGCCAGAGGAGGTTTCCTTTACTTTATCACCTTCACAGAGGACCATTCTCGATATGGTCTAGTGTCCCTGATGATGCATAAGTCTGAATCCATTGATAAGTTCAAGGAATTCAAGGCTTTAGTGGAAAATCAAATAAGTCAACATATAAAAACTCTTCGATCTGATCGAGGAGGAGAATATATAAGCGACGAGTTTGACTTATACCTCAGAGAGAATGGTATAGTATTGCAACTCACACTTCCAGCGACTCCACAGTTGAATGGAGAAGCAGAGTGAAGGAATCGAACCTTGTTGGACATGGTTCGCTCCATGCTTAGCTATAATGATTTATCCATTTCACTGTAGGGTCACGCGCTGCTTACTGCTGCACACATTTTAAATAGATGTCCGTCCAAGTCTGTTCCTATGACTCCCTATGAAATGTGGAGAAATAGGAAACCAAGTCTTAACCACATAAAGATTTGGGGATGTCCGGCTTATGTCAAAAAGACTAAAGTGGACAAGTTGGAGGCTAGATCCTTAAAGGGACGTTTCGTTGGATATCCTGAAGATTCTATGGGATACCTCTTTTACTTGCACAATGATCAAAGGATCATTGTAGCCTTACAAGCCCACTTTCTTGAAGATGAGTTCATTCAAGAAGGAGGAGCGGGTAGAAAGATTGTTCTAGAAGAACAAAATGAAACCCCACTGGATACATCTACATAGGGAGTGAGAACCGAACCTTCTGTAACACAACCACAACCACGACGATCGAATAGAGTATCTCAACCGCCTGAGAGGTACGGATATCTAATGCAGAGGGAGTTGGATCTCCATTCTATGTTAGAGGAGGATCATGGAGATGATCCCTCCACTTTTGATCAAGCGATGGTGGATGTGGATGCTGCTAGATGGCGTGAAGCTATGCAAACTGAGATCGATTCGATGCATGCAAACCAAGTCTGGAAACTTGTAGACCAACCTGAAGGAGTAAAACCAATCGGGTGTAAATGGATCTACAAGAAAAAGATTGGTGTTGATGGCAAAGTAGACACCTACAAAGCTAGGCTAGTAGCGAAAGGGTATAGTCAAAAGGAAGGAATTGACTACCAAGAAACCTTCTCGCCAGTGGCTATGATCAAATCAATAAGGATTCTACTTGCAATAGCAACACACCTAGATTATGAAATATGGCAAATGGATGTCAAAACTGCTTTCCTAAATGGATTCCTAGAAGAGGATATCTATATGGAACAGCCTAAAGGTTTTGAATCCGAGGAGCATATTCATAAGGTGTGTAAACTTGAGAGATCCATTTATGAACTCAAACAAGCGTCTCGTAGCTGGAATCTACGTTTTGATGAGGTTGTTAAAGGATTTGACTTTATCAAAAACGAAGACGAGCCCTGTGTTTACAAGAAGGTCAGTGGGAGCAAGTTGACATTCCTAGTGTTATATGTAGATGACATATTACTCATTGGGAATGACATTGGAATGCTCACCATCGAGTACATTCTCTATGAAAGACTTGGGAGAAGCGACCTATATTGTAGGGATTCGGATCTATAGAGATTGAACCAAAAGAATGATAGGACTTTCTCATGGTCTTTACTTAGAAAAGGTCCTAAAAAGGTATAGGATGGAAGATTCTAAGAAAGGGTTCCTACCAATGAGACATGGGATACATCTTTCAAAATTTATGTGTCCTCAAAGTGAGGAAGATAGAAAAGAAATGAACATAATACCCTATGCGTCTGCTGTGGGCAGCTTGATATACGCGATGCTCTGTACTAGACCCGACATTGCTTATGCTGTGAGCGTTGTTAGTCGATTTCAAGCAAACCCTGGTAAGGAACATTGGATAGCTGTGAAGAATATCCTTAAGTATCTGAAAAGAACTAAAGATATGATTCTCACCTATGGAAGTGGTGACCTGAGGGTGGACGGGTACACTGAGTCGGATTTCCAATTTGATGTTGATGACCGAAAATCCACCTCGGGATTTGTATTTACTCTAAATGGTGGAGAAGTGACTTGGAAAAGTTCCAAGCAAAGCACAACTGCAGACTCCAACACAGAGGCTGAATACATAGCTGCCTCGGAGGCAGCTAAAGAAGCTGTTTAGATTAGGAAGTTTGTTGAGGAACTTCAAGTGGTTCCTAGCATAAAGCTCTCATTACCACTTTATTGTGACAACACCGGAGCTATAGCGCAAGCGAAGGAACCTAGGTCTCACAATAAATGCTAACACATAGAGAGGAGATATCACATCATAAGAGAGATCGTTGCATGAGGTGAAACAGCTGTTCAGAAAATAGCCTCAGCCAACAATGTCGTTGATCCATTGACCAAGCCATTGGCACAGGCGGTGCTGGAAAAACATCTCAAAAAGATGGGTATTAAATACCACAGCAAATGGCATTGAGTGCAAGTGGGAGATTGTTAGAGTATATGCCCTCGAATGCCATAAAGAGGATAGATTTATAGGGCATAAACATTGTAACTAAACTATGATTTTTCTATTAATATAAGGCAGTTGATTGTTGTTTTCTTATAGGCATTTATAAGGTGTGTAAACAACGTAAACCTTCTACCTCCTATGGGATAGGAGGAAAGGCACTAGAATGGTTTGACCCTTGACATCTAAAAGGGTTCGCAAGTCTAAGAAATATTGATTAGGCATCAATAGTGAATAAAGACTTGTATGATGTAAGTTTCGACAGAGAAAGTGCCAGTTGTACACTATAGAAATGGTAGTGGGAACTTATATCATAGACGTGTCAGTTGGACTGATATGTTCGAACACGGCTCGCATCAGTTCATCACATGGGTATTCACTTATTGACAGTCAATGATGAAACTGATAAGTAGTGATAGGTACGTGTGAACCTCTGACCTGAGAAATCGAGTTGAAGATGTACATGTGACATCAAGTCTGTCATTAGAGTAGTTAGATTCAAATCACCTGTTGGTGGAATCGACCTCAAAGTGCGACTTGATGGGCAAGTAGCATTGTTAACTGATTTGCAATATGGAATTTATTCTCTCATAAGTGAATGAGTAATATATCTGATAAGAGGTGTTTTTACGTGTTTTTAAGACCGTAATTCTTATGATTTGGATTCACTTATTGCTTAAATCATGTCACGTTTGCATTTAATAGGTGTGTTAAGTGAATACAGGTAATAAATGAGAATACATGAAGAAAAGGGAAGAAAAACGATGTACAAAACAAGTTCAAGCATGTTTTTCAACACCGAGGCGGTTTATACATCTCCTACCACATTCGAGCGATAATTCCGTACATTTCGAGACCGACTTAGACAAAGTTTCCTTCTACAAAGTTTTAGATGTATGTCTTAGCTTCAAATGGGAACTTGAAACATCCAAATCGGAGGTCTATAGAGATAATTGTGAAGGAAATACGATTGCTGCGCCGAACAGAGAAGTACATGTGCCAGGATACGCCCCAGCGCCCTCCTAGTCATGCCTAGGCATGGATAGTCCGAATGTTACTCCTTTTTCAGCCTAAATTCCAGCCTTATATGATGGGTAAGAATCACTTTTGGCCATAATTCAGCACATGTGTTGAGGGGTTGTCATAAGTGTGTTTCTTGGTAGATTTACTTTATGGGCGCCAAATCAGAAACAACCTCCATGTTGAAACGTAATTTAGGTATACTTAGAGACCGAATTGGACACGTTGAAACAGCCTTTTCATTTCATTCATGTCTATGAACATGTGTATTTATTCATTATTGTTTTTCATAATATCTATCATGAACTAAATTCATAAGACTAAGGCCATGTAAGGTCAAATTGTGATATATGCTTATAATAGATGATTGTTGAGGTTATACTTATATTGTTATGTGATGTGAATTTGTGTTTTTACCTATCTTGCATATACTTGATCACTATATGTTAGAATCTTATGCCTAGGTTGATATTTCGGGAGAAAATTAACTTAGGGTGCAAGAAATTCACATCATGACCCGCAACTAATGAGGAATTGCCCTAGACATAGGTAAAGATTCCCGGGTGAAGTTGTTCGATTCTAATCGAGTGAACTCTAGTACGTTAATGCATGTTTAGTGGTTAGATTTCCGGATAGGAATATTTGGGAAATCACGATCTAAGCATAGGAGTTTATACGCGAGACATCGGTTATTCTCTACCCTCGGAGCTCTCACCATAACAATATAAGTGTAATCCTTCAACAAGAACCTTTATGAGTATATTTGTCCAATTTGAACCTAAATTCGGTCTCTAAGTATACCTAAATTACGTTTCAACATGGAGGTTGTTTCTGATTTGGCGCCCATAAAGTAAATCTACCAAGAAACACACTTATGACAACCCCTCAACACATGTGCTGAATTATGGCCAAAAGTGATTCTTACCCATCATATAAGGCTGGAATTTAGGCTGAAAAAGGAGTAACATTCGGACTATCCATGCCTAGGCATGACTAGGAGGGCGCTGGGGCGTATCCTGGCACATGTACTTCTCTGTTCGGCGCAGCAATCGTATTTCCTTCACAATTATCTCTATAGACCTCCGATTTGGATGTTTCAAGTTCCCATTTGAAGCTAAGACATACATCTAAAACTCTGTAGAAGGAAACTTTGTCTAAGTCGGTCTCGAAATGTACGGAATTATCGCTCGAATGTGGTAGGAGATGTATAAACCGCCTCGGTGTTGAAAAACATGCTTGAACTTGTTTTGTACATCGTTTTTCTTCCCTTTTCTTCATGTATTCTCATTTATTACCTGTATTCACTTAACACACCTATTAAATGCAAATGTGACATGATTTAAGCAATAAGTGAATCCAAATCATAAAATTACGGTCTTAAAAACACGTAAAAACACCTCTTATCAACACCCCCAAACTTATCAATGCTCGACCTCGAGCAATAAGAGCTATAAGGCAAGACCAACATCATTCAATGGGAAAAACAAAACAACTAACTAACTCACTTTCGTGGAGTAAACGATTGCACTTAGCGGGTGCAACAAGCCTTTTAACCTTTGAGTTACCTCAAAGGCCGAGTTATAGTCTCGTGAGGTTTGCATAAGATATACCCACAAATCTAGCAATTTTCAATCCCAACCGAATCAACACATCTCAATATGATCAACAAGAATGAATGGCATAAAATCAACCTTTTAAAGTTCACAAATATATATATACATATCAACTACTTTTGCTCATGTGACACCAATACTGAAACGACTCCTAGGGTATAGTGAAAATATAAATCTAGGGTATCATAGTCGAGAGGCATCCTTACCAAATTTTGGACATTAATCCCATATCTATCAACTTTTGATCAAACACAAGGCACAAGAATTATAGAAAATCTCATAGCCATTTAAATTTCATTATCTCAATATTCAACATTCAATTCATATGGAATTTCCGTTAAACTTCATTAAGGCTAGATCATGTGCAATGTTTTATTCCATTAGGCTTTCTATGACACCCATGTAACAAGTTTTAGACCAATGACTCCAAACTAGATAGTTTTAGGGCATTAAGTGTAGAGACACTCCTAAGGATTTAATCACTTGAGTATCAAAGGCCACGAAATAAAACTAGATCTTTTAAAACAATTCACTTCTTTTGGCTTGAGCATAGCTCAAATTAGCATAATAGTACAGTATATAGGCATGAAACTTTTCACCTCCGTACGTATTAGCCTGACCACTTTTGGTCATACCAAAATTCAACCTTTCCAATTCATTGTTAGCATATAAAATTACTACTCAACTTATAACCTTATGAGAAATCTAAGTTAATATTTCTGGGAATAATTCCTTAAGTGTCTCAAGATGGTTATCCTCTCAACTCCTCTACCTTCGATTTAAGTGCATTGTGAATCATCTAAAGAATCAATTCTAGTCTAAGGTCTCCACGAGCAATTTCAAAGATATATATTCCATTAAATTCAAATTATTTCAAGAATTCATGCCATTTTTCCAAGTCAATCAATTTCAATGCATCAATTGGAAGGACTAAAAATTTTTCATGCTTGATTTTCTCAACAAAGAAGCATATAAACATGATATCAAACAAACTTTCCCTAAAATTAAGCTAAAAATTAGGATTGCACCATCAAAGTTCAAAATAAGTACTCTTCTAAACAATATCCTATGCGATCATGAATAAGTGAGGATGAAAGTCTTTGGCCAAAGCATTTAAATACCTCGACTTATTATGAGCTTAGGCATATGGTCAAGTTATATGAGTTTGATTTTAAACCATGACTCTTACTTGACTGGGATATAAGAATAAAAGGTTTATACACGTACGGTATTCACGGCGTAAAGGTTTGGAAATGATCCTATTCATCATTCTCAATTGGGTTACGGTGTGAGCCACGAGACTGGCTAGGTGTCACTCACACCCCTTTGGATTCCTCCCAATTACCTTTTGAGACGAACCTAAAGAGTCGCGCTTAAAGGAAGTGCAAATGAAAAACATGGGAAAAAGACTTGAGAGAAATTCACAGCATTGGATGCCGTAATTAATTAATTAATTATTGGATAATTAAATTAATTAATTAAATTAATGAGTTAATTAATTTCTTGTAGAAATTGAATTATCAATTAATTTGGAATTGAATTAATTGGATTATCAATTTATTTATTGGATAAATAAATTATCCGATTAATTAATGAGCAAGAAAGACGAAAACCCGAAGGCTTCCGAGCCCACTAAGGGGCTGCCAAATAGACACCCAAATAGGGCTCTTGCATGCTAGGGTTATTGTTTCATTATGATATAAATATATCACAAGGTGAAAAATAACACTAGGCAACTTACATAACTTTCTCTCTAAGAAAAAGTCTCCCATCTCTCTCTCTCTCTCTCTCTCTCTCTCTCTCTCTCTCTCTCGCCGTCTTTGACAAGGAAGAAAGGAGGAGTTTTTCATTTTTGATTCCGGTGTGACAAATTAGAGACGTTGGCAAATTTGGCGTTAGAGAAAAGGATCACGTTCAGAAATCAACATACGCGAGAACGGTAATCTTTTTATACACAATTAAACACGAGGATTAGAGATAATTCGGGCTTTGGGAATTAAATTTACTTTTCGCTGCGTTTTATTCGTATAATTCCCAACACTTTTTCCCGTCTAAGACCTAGGACTTGGCGATGGTCGAAACGCTAATAGACTCAGAAACTATGACTATGTTGGTTCCACTAATGATCCGATCTTCCAAGCAGGGATCAACAATCCCTCTTATAAGACAATGCTCTGGCCAGAGAATTCTCGATCATTCAGCTTCACTCAACAACATAGATAATACAGGGTGCTTATGACCTTGGATGAATCCCCTCCGACTATCACTTGTTACGCAGTACTACCAGACTATACCCAACATACACGCCGTATGACTGTCCTGGAGTGCACGTTCATATCAAAGCAAAGTGGGTAGTAACCTTTCCAATGACATCTCAGGTCTAAGGATTTCCTGACACTACGAAATCGAAGGACTCCAAGTTCGACAGCACCAACGAGGAATCCTTGTGGGGCCATTCAATCCCATACTTATGAAACGTATGGATCTTCATGCATGTATTGGCTATACTAGCCATTGACAATGGAATGCGTCAACCTCTTAGAAGAGTTACACACACGAACAAGTCTTGGCGAGACCAGTGATATCGCATATCTCACAGCCTCTATGACTTGGAACATATATTTAGGATTACGGTTTTTGAGAGCATTCCATAGGTATCCCGACTGACTCCCATAACCATATGTAATCCATGAGATCTTTATCTAAACTCCTCAAGTAGTCGACAATAAAAAAGCATTCCGTAATAGGTTTGATATAATCTAAATGATAAGACTGATATAGTGTTAATGTTTAAGCTAACAGATGGCTCGCTGGGCACATAACACTTTCAATCTCCCACTTACCCATGAGCCTACTATTCCCACATAAGTCCATCGTCCAGATGACCAATTGATCAAAACTACTACTCAAGGGTTTGGTGAAAGGGGTTTGCCACGTTTTCGTCGAGTTGACTTGTTCCACTCGAACGTCGACTCTGATCAAATAATCTCTCAAATTATTCACTTTGCCACTCGGTATGTGTGGATAGTAGGTGAGACCTCTGCTCCTTTTTAAGAGCTTGCACCTTTATCGATAATCATAGTACTTATGTACTTGATATTTGATTGGAAGAACCTTATAGGTTCACCTATCTAACTACCTTTTATCACCGCATTCTTATACGTGATTTAAATGATAGAGTTAGCCTATGTCTCTTCTTAAGAGACATCCTCAGCTTTTTCTTTCCCATTTGGCATAAAACAAATCCTCGATCATCACTTAAGTTCATGTCTAAGACAAGGGCTTCTAGTTCTAATTTTCCATGTTGTTTTTCGATAAACAACACTAATCCAATCTATTGGATCAAATAGGGGTTTAACTATATACACGAGATGTATTAGTTAATACCATTTTAAATTCATAGAATTGCATCTACCTTTCGGTTGTGCTTTACAGGAAGAATTACCTTTTAATTCTTCCATGTTGAGCTTATTCAACATATTATCTATGCGTTCGAACAAAAAAAACTATGGCAACCCAATGGCCCACACATATTGCTATCTTTGTGCAATTGGGGTGTCATTCCCTTTTAAGTCCATTTTGGAAAATTGAGATGATGATCACATGCACGTTACTCATTTAACGTTACCAACATATGATACTAACAAGTCAGTTGTATACCTATTAATCCTTATAACTTATGTCCAGAAAAGATTCAATCACTAGATCGATCTTTGAAGCACTTACGCTATAGGCTGGCTTCCACTACTTGTCAAGTCTTCTTGACTTTCGTTATATCCACCGTCAGCATTTTTCGGCTCGAAGGATATGGAACTTATGTTCATAGGTTTACAGGTTTACTAGTCTATTCATTTTAACTGCCAGTGGTGTTTATGTTTATTGAGTCCTTAGTTTTCATTACTATCCTCATTTTTTCATAAAAGAACTCCTTCACCTTTAAGGTAGGATATTATTAAACGATCCCTTTTGTTCCAAGGTGTAATGAACACGAGGATACTCGTAAACACAAGACAAGAGGATCTATTATCCTCAATTGGTCCCACTATTTGCTTGACAGAAGCAATACCTTTCACATCCTTGATGTGTGTGGTTTCCTTGTCACATCTAATGCGACCATTTTAGGGTTACACTCATTATTCTATGTCTAATAGATTAATATGCTCCCCTAGGTTATTACCTTGGTAGCTTGATTGATGTATACTTTTGTTGTGCGATATGAGTCAAATGTTGTGAAGATAGCATGTCATAAGAAATAATTGCAGAACCATAAATAAGAAAATGCATTTAATTAAAAACTTGAATCTCTACCCACAAACCAAGGTGGAGTAAAACATGGTTCATAATGTTAATTAAAAAACATGATAAAAACATTCTTCAAAACATTGTCTCATAATTTTAAAAATGACAAATAAATGATTTCTTGTCCTTCAGCCTCAGTCGCGAAAAGCGCCTCCTTGGCATCTTCAGGACTACGACATCATTTCTTTGTCCCTTGCTTCTTCCCACCATCTGCAATCCATTGCATAAGTGAGTACATTAACAGTGTCATAACACTTAAGAAGCAAAGTTAACTAATAAGTTAACTTTACAACAAATGTACCTTTAGTGCGCTCACGAGGAGGCTCAGGGCATTGATCTTTCCAGTGTCCCTTCTTTTTTCAGTTAAAGCACTTCCCACTTTTCCCTTTGACTTTCTTGATACCGTCCTTTGCTTGTAGCTCGTTGCCCTTCTTCTTTTTCTTCTTTCTCCACTTGTTATTCTTTTTACCAAGAGTGGAAGATGAAGAAGTGCCATCAAGCAGCACTGGCTTAGCCTTCTTCACCTTTGCCTCAGCAGTGCGCAACATGTCCAATAACTCAGGAAGAGTGGCAACCAATTGGTTCATGTTGAAATTCACTATGAACTGATTGTAGGCAGAAGAGAGCGACTGAAGTACTAAATCAATAGCCAAGTCAGGATTTATCGACACCTCTACATCATTGAGTTTGTTTACCAAGTCAATCATTCTTAACACATGGTCGGTGACCGATGTTCCTTCAGTCATGCGAGCTATGAATAACTCACGAGAGATAGCAAACCTCTCACGGCGCGTCATTACATCGTACAGCTCTTCCAGTGCATCAACGATTTCTGATGCGTGTTCCACAGTCTCAGACTGCCTCTGAAACTCATTAGTCATGGAGGTCAGAATGAGACAACGCACATAGATATCGTCTTTCTGCCATTTCTCATGAGCATCACAAGCAACCATTGGAGCACTTGCCTCAGGTGCAAGCTCAATAGGCTGAGTTAAGACATAGTCAAGACTTTTAGATTGTAGCATAATGTTAGGGTTGCGATACCAGTTAGGGAAGTTCGAGCCGTTTAGCTTATTAGTTTCAAGGATTACCGAGAGTGGAGTTTTAGCCATTTAACTATTACCTTGCGAAAACAGAAAAATATTAGCATTCAATCATAGATTATATCCACATGAAATTATGGAAATTTTAACTTCACGTATGCTCGCACTGCTTTTTGATTTCCATCACCCCACTGACAAAAAGATGGGAAATGCAACAATTTCCAGTGGGCTCGAGCGTCAGATGTCCCGACCTCATTCCATGACTCATAAGACAATGGGTGGTAATATTTGATCAGGCGCGATGGCCCCATCCACATCCAGGTGGTTCTCGAGATGTTTGCTTCACATTTCATCTGCATCCCGAGAATATGATGCAATCATATACTAATCTGCGTTTAAGTCCGACCCATCAAATTCTCACAGCATAACAGTAGTCAGGTGGTCCCACGACTCATGGATGACTCCTTAGCGCAACTGAGACCCGTGTGCATTTCTAGTATGATCGCCTATCATATTAGAAGGCCTAGTTGTGAGATTAGTACACTTAAATTGCCACCATTCCACGACTCGTGAGACAATGATGACAAGCCGCATTATTCCCTCTCACATCTAATGATGGAAGGCACACTTCAATGAAAGACAATGAAAGATGGCCTAAATCATTTTATGACTTCACAACATTAATACACACTTCAAAATTAACAAAATTGAAAGTTCAACGCTTTAAATCCTCAAAAAAATTCACATAAGCATGACTAAAAAGGGCTTTCAAGTCACAACATATGACATGTTGACCACAGATAAGGGTCTTTGACCTTGAGAGAGTAGAGATATTCAAACGCATTATGTTCTTATGCAAAGGTGTACCAATTCATGAATTCAAAATCAACAAGGTTATACCCCCAAACTGAAATTAAACATTGTCCTCAATGTTCATGAAATAAATGCAAGGTGAGAGGGATAAGTGATACAACCCTGAAATGGAGAGAAATGGAGGGAGCACGGTGGTGGGCTTATATCCTAGGATTAAACCGTGATCAAAATCTGAATGAGGCAAAACTCAAAGGGAACCATATCAAAACGACTCAAGTGGGAGGAAAACAAGATAAATGCACAAAAGAAAAGAAAGAAAGTAATAAAAGAAACTTGGGTTACCTCCCAAGAAGCGCTTGTTTAATGTCATTAGCTCGACTCCTTGCATTGCTCATGGTGGATTGTAAGGAGCAATGCCAACTTTGTAGGGACGAGTTTTTTTATGCTTCTTCCAATTGCGTAATGGCATATCCCCTCCAATCTTTATCATAAAACCTGGAATAATCAAAAGCGAGCACAAATTCTCTTTTATAAATATGTAATTGAAATGCAAAGAGTGAAGTGTAAATTCTAGAGGAGGGGGACCATCAATTGATGGATACAATTGGTGTGTAATCCCCTAGTCTTATCTTTGGCAACCTCAATGGTGGAATGTCCAGATGATTTATATATCCTTTGATCTCCTCACTTTTTTCCGTAGTATCACCTGATTTCATGATGTATGTTTCGAACGAATCATTGAGGTTGCATACTTTGACTTGAACTGCCTCCACTATATCCTTACGGTGATTGATGGTGTTTCTTAAGAATTCGAGAGATATGGTGGTAGGTGGCATTGGGTTCTTGAAGATTTCTAATGTTCTTTCTTGGCCACGTCGTGAAATGGATTCAAAAATTTCTTTCTTCATTCGTGGATGCTCAGTTGTTTTCGCCTCTCTTTTGATACACATGGATTCGGGAAGTGGTTCTTCTTCAGAGAAAGATTGTAGACATTGTAGTCCTAAATCAAAATCTTGTTCAACTTCTTTATTGAGGGAGGCCTCACTTTCTTTTGTGCTATTCTCTATAGTGCATGACTCTCTCTCCTTCCATAAGTGGATTGCTTGATCTACTAGCATAGCCACTTCCCTACTATGAGCTTCAGACTCCTTTCTACGAGCTTCCATCTCCTTCATAAGAGTTTCCATCTTCTTTATGCTAGCTTGTGATTGTGCACAATATGTATTCAACTGGTCCTCAAGAGTAGACGTCATCACTGGCTCTTGTTGATGGGAACTATCATGTTGTTGGGAGGGAAGGCTACCGACATGGTCCAATCTTGAAGCATTGTTGTAACTACATGTTGAGCTTGGATGATTTATCCAACCAGGATGTATCATGTTATTTTGACATGTTGAGCTCAGATGATTGATCCAACCGGGATGTATCATGTTATTTTGACATGATGAGTTTGGATGATTTATCCAACCAGGACGGTAGGTGTGCTCATAGGATTCCATAAGTGGACAATTGGCCCAGCTGCTCCTTGAATGTTTGGTATCATGTAATCCCTCAAAGGGCGTTGTGGAGGCGCCTCCGGTTGGTTTAGAGGGATGCGAAGATTCGCAAGTGCCCGATGCACCGCTTCTGCTAAGATAGCGGGATCTATTTGAATAGGATGATTCTCCATCGTGTCTTGCTGTGGTTGAGTCTCCCTTTGTAGTCTTACCCCTCGAGTAAATGTGCATTCAATCTCAGGGTCCAACTCCGCTAGTCCAATCCCACTAGTACATGTCATGCACTAATGAGATCAATCTTGCACAAAGAAAGACAAACAAATTAAAAACAAAATAATCTAAGCTCAGAGAGAATAAGAGAATCTCAATATTAGATAAACTTAGTTGTCCCCGGCAATGGCGCCAAAAACTTGACACGACAGAATCTTACATGTATGCACAGCAAGTGTACTGGTCGTGTGTAGTAATAAAGTGGACGTTAAGTCCGGGTTTATCGTCTCCACAGGGAAAACTACTATCTAAGTACCTAGACTACTGTATTATTCTTTACTAAATTAGATTGGTCGATAAGAGGTTGATTTAACTAATTATCAAAACAAGAAAATAAACTAAGGCAACTTCAAACCAAACAAAGGGAGAAAGCAATGGAGAGAAGCGATTAAGGCACATGGTTCAACCATTTATGTATTTCGATTGTGATTAAGGTTCTAATGGATTATTAGATGGATTTAGCCATAGTGAAATTCCCTAACGTACGTACTACCCAATCTCTTGGCATAGCAACCATACCACAGTTAACGATTTCCTATATATCTCTATATGAAAACCCGTCTTAACAAAGATGCATTTAAGGTCTAGGAATTCACCACGTGAATGGAAAGCCACCTAAAGAAACCGAGTCTATCTCTAGTCGGTTTAACTATAGGGTATTCAATGTTTATATCTTCCCTAGGTTATTATCTCTCGATCTCTAACCTAGGCATTTTATCGAACACTTGGTGATCAAACAAGTGAAGCATTGAGATCAACTATTGAATACATAACTAAAACCAACATTAATCCAATAAAAACCAAAGCAAGAACAATCAAAATAACATAAACGGCCTAGCCACGGCCTTAATCAAATAAGTTTAGCTCATATTCATGTCATAAGTACGGATCTGAATCATATAAATCATATTAGAGAGTTGGACAAAGTTAAGAAATAAAGATGTAAAAACTCCCGAATAATCGTGATGATTTTGATCCCTCGTTGAATTCTCCGTCGTCTTGCGAATCCGGGGCTTCAAGGAGACGTTATGACTTTCAATCTTCTTTCCAAAGTGTTTCTCTCCTCCCTTTTGGTGTTTGGCTGCTCATATGTGTCTTTAGGGCTTATTTTCGTCCAAATGACCTGATGGTCTATTTATAGGCCAAGTCCGCCGCCTTGAACGCCGCGGCGTTGGTGGTTGAACGTCGCGGCATTGGATACTGCATGTGAACGCCGCGGCGTTCGTGAATGAACGCCTCGGCGTTCATCCCCTGCTGCTCCGGCCAATTTTGGTGAAATATGTATAACGTTCTCTACTGATGCTGGAATAAGCTGATTCAAGTTGCTATAGAATCCTAAAACAACGCTCTACAACTTTCAAGAAGACACCAAATCCAAAATCAAACGTTAAAGATGATAAAATTGTCTCACAAGTCACCGAATGAGAAAAATCCATCGTAACACGTCTCTTCCGATGACGTTTTCACCTTCTTCCCTACATATCTGATCTTTGTCTTCAACATAAGAAATGTACCTTTGCCTCTTATGTTTCCATTGGTATATGAAGTGTGTAATTTGGACATGGGTAGAGAAATCTATTCCATAAACTCTAGCACTGCGTTGACAATTTGTATCTTGATGCATGATTTACCTTCAATCCTTATTCTTTTCCTCCAAATGTTATGTTATTCTATAAAATATGAGAAAACAAGGGTCAAAGTATCATATGTGACCAAATTATCAAGGAAACAATTATAACTAAGTCGATAAACGGGGGAAAACTAGTGTAAAAATTACATATATCACTTGTGATGATGAAATGTGTGATATCTGGTCAACAGATGAGCGTCGGAGAGCAAATTTGGATAATGTTGGTCGAAACGCTTTGTATACAGCCATCAGTGATAATGATAACTTACTCAATAAGGTCAAGTCGTGCTCTAAGACTAAGGATGTTAGTGCCAAGTGGCATAGAAAGGGTCTGGAAGGGGGGGGGGGGTTGAAAAGATCCTGAAGTCTTTTTCAACTTCAAAAATATTTCGTATTAAAATGTAGACGCTTGTCTGAGCGTTTACTTGAAGACTGTTTTGATAAAGTTAACTTAGACTCACGATTTGAATACTATAACCGGATAAGTTTAAGCGTTCAGTTCTTTAATCAGGGTTAGCACAACGGAATAATTTTAGAGTCTTCTCTTTTTGATAGTTTTAGCATCACAAGTTGTTTCTTAGTTGCTTAACGTTTGATTGTGTTTTACTTAATCAATTTATGCAATGCGATGATATTAAGAAAATTGACTGTAAATTAAATGACACAATATTTGTAAGGTTCGTTGGGGGATGTAAATACGTCCTTCTTCTCCTTGATCACTTGGAGACAATCCACTAAAATGATTTTCAAAGAATCACACAGAATCTTCTACAATTTAGGGACAAAGGAAGAGATGAATATGGATGACTTGTGTTCCTTGGTCACACAGATTTCTGCTACAAGCCACTTCAATCCTCTGCTTCTGGAAAGACGATCTCGAGCTCCTTGATCACACAAATTTATGCTCCAATAAAGATCTTCTCCTAGATGGCCTTGAGTTCCTTGATCACACAAACTTCAGCTCCAATAAAGACCTTTCTTCAACAAGCTTCTCTTACTCAAAAATACTGCTTGTGGAAGTCAACAATCTTTCTCACTTAGATGAAAGGTGTTGAGGGTTTATTGTAACAGGTTTGTTTGATGTTGGGAAATTCAAACAACTTGGGATATCTCAGTAAGAATTTAGGTTTCTTCTTTGGAAAGGTTTGAGACATTTGGTGGCTGTCTGGAATGTATTTGAGAAGCTTGAAGAATTTTGACTATGGGGTTTACAAGCTTTTCTCTCAAATTATTTCTCAGCTCTCTTTCACATTTACGTCTTTTCACACACTCACAGAGATAGCTGAAAGGTACTATTTATAGAGAATCTAGGGATTTGTCTGTTGGACACAAGTCAAGCGTGTGTACTCACGCAGAGCTTCAAATAGTCCCTTTTCTGACATTCCTTAATTTCTGCTGATTCCGATTGGACAGGAGCAGGTTTGAACTCTGAAAAGTTGACAGTCTAGTAAAAAAAGGTGGATTATCCACAAGTCATACTGTCTTGTTTACATTTAATGCACTTATCAAGCATTTAATGCATTTTGAATTTATTTCCCAGTGGAAATAAATGTCCGTTGGTGATTGCATTTAAGTCCTTGATAACTTGGGTTTTATCCTTCAGGTGAATCTGAAAGCTGGACGCTTGAGTCGCTTGGACGCTTGAGACAGCTGAGCGCTTGATTGAGCGCTCCGAACAAATCTTCATCTTTACTTTGACTTTGGACGCTGATCTTCAACTTCATCACTTAATAGACTCACACAAAACTCTATTAGTGATTTGTTATCACAAACTTAGTCTAAAATGTATAAAGATAAAAATTACAAGCCTAACAAAATAAGTAAACTTCCAAACGCTTATACAATATTTCTAGCATAAACTTACATTTTTGGGGTATAACATAAAATCCTATCTTGTCATCATCAAAACATCTAACATGAAATTCCTAACAATTTCCCCCTTTTTGATGATGTCAAGACCTTAACTCTTATAACTCTGCCTTTTCTTTCTCTTCTCCTTATACTGCTTTTCTTTCTCTTCTTCCCCCTTCTTGGCATCATCAAGGAAAGACTGTAGTTCCAGCGATACTCGCTAGAGGAGGAGGACCAGTTGGTGTGGGGAAAAACTCGGCCACTGCTATTGATCGCTCAGCATCCACCGTCGTATCCACGTCTGGACGGACAGTGTAAAACAATCTTCTAGCGATTTCCACCACCATTGATACCACTTGATGGTAAATCAACATCCAACTATGTCTGCCTCTAGTTTTTTTTTTTTTTTTTTAATATGTATGAATTTTATAAAAGTTTCTATTAAGTGTTGAAGGGAATGTATTCAATGCTTAACATATACCACTTGTTGAAGTGATATCACTTGTTGTAAGATTTATGTTGACGCTTGAAATTAAATTCTTTTTATGTTTGAGCGTTCAACACATCATGCACAAATAACAATAAGCGTTGATGATCAATGCATATGAAAAACGGTTTTTGATCATTGACGCTTACAGATATGTTCAAGTACAATTTTAAGGTTCCCCCTAAATTTGATAACTCGTAACAATTTTGAAAACGCTTTTAGATAATATAATAAAGTGAATTCCCCCTACATTATATGTCTAATAAAAATATGATGCATAATGATTAAGCATATAAATTATTCATACCTCGTTCTGGAATGAAGAACAGGATTTTTCATATCTTAGAAATTTTTTGAATTTCTTGACCAATAAATCCATTTCCTTTTCCTCACTCAATTCTGTCGCTTCCGCTTCACTGACTGATTTTCCTTTGCCCTTGATAGTAGCGATTAATGCTCCGGAATTAGTTGAGGTGTTGTTGAGTGCATCCAATTCGAATTCAAAAGTCCTTAGCTGCGAAAACACATGCTCTGGAGTTAGAATCTCCAACATCTGTGATTCTCTCATAGCAGTTGTCTTCATCAAAAATCTACTGGGAAGACTTCTAAAAATCTTGTTGACCATTTTCTTGTTGGTCAACTCCATGCCTAGTGACGCTAACTCTGTAATGAGCGAAGTGAATCTTGCATCTAATTGTTCTAGTGTCTCATTGGGCTGCATCTTAAAACCATTAAATCTTTCCTTGGCAATAGAAAGCTTGTTTTCCTTGATTTGTGTTGAGCCACCACATATTATAGCCAACTTTTCCATATTTTCGTATCGTATTACATGACTTGACCTTGTTGAATAAGTTGTCATTGTCACCTATGGCTGTATATAGAGCGTTCCTCCCAACAATGTCCAAATTAGCTCTTTGACGCTCATCTGGGGACCATTCATGTTTAGGTTTCTCTAGATAATCGTCAAGTGTGGCTTCGGTAGCTCCAGGTGCTCTGGTGATGACTTTGAGAATTTGAATCTGACCATCTGAAATGATATCACACATTTCTTCATCACACGAACACAAATAAGTCAACGTTTTTACATTCCATGAGTCATAATTTGACTCGATCAACTTAGGAACTCTAGCGAATGCCATGAATTTTTTATTTTTTTTAAAGCAACTAAATTTTAAAGGGATCTGAACAAGCAGTTATGCTTGGAAATTTAAAAATTTCAACTTCAACCGCTCTGATAGCAATTATTGGTCCCAAGTGGCATACAAAAGGGTCTAAAAAAGGGGGGGGGGATTGAATAGATCCTGAAGTCTTTTTCAACTTCAAAAATATTTCGTATTAAAATGTAGACGCTTGTCTGAGCATTTACTTGAAGACTGTTTTGATAAAGTTAACTTAGACTCAAGATTTGAATACTATAATCTGATAGATTTAAGCGTTCAGTTCTTTAATCAGGGTTAGCACAATGGAATAATTTTAGAGTCTTCTCTTTTTGAAAGTTTTAGAAACACAAGTTGTTTCTTAGTTGCTTAACGTTTGATTGTGTTTTACTTAATCAATTTATGCAATGCGATGATATTAAGAAAATTGAGTGTAAATTAAATGACACAATATTTGTAAGGTTCGTTGGGGGATGTAATCCCAAATACGTCCTTCTTCTCCTTGATCACTTGGAGGCAATCCACTACAATGATTCTCAAAGAATCACACAGAATCTTCTACAATTTAGGACAGAGGAAGAGATAGATATGGATGACTTGAGGTCCTTGGTCACACAGATTTCTGCTACAAGCCACTTCAATCCTCTGCTTCTGAAAAGACAATCTCGAGTTCCTTGATCACACAGATTTCAGCTCCAATAAAGATCTTCTCCAAGATGGCCTTGAGCTCCTTGATCACACAGACTTCAACTCCAATAAAGACCTTTCTTCAACAAGCTTCTCTTACTAAAAAATACTGCTTGTGGAAGTCAACAATCTTTCTCAATTAGATGAAAGGTGTTGAGGGTTTATTGTAACAGGTGTGTTTGATGTTGGGAAGTTCAAACAACTTGGGATATCTCAGTAAGAATTTAGGTTTCTTCTTTGGAAGAGGTTTGAGATATCTGGTGACTGTCTGGAATGTATTTGAGAAGTTTGAAGGATATTGACTATGGGGTTTGCAAGCTTTTCTCTCAAATTGTTTCTCAGCTCTCTTTCACATTTACGTCTTTTCACACACTCACAGAGATAGCTGAACGGTACTATTTATAGAGAATCTCAGGATTTGTCCGTTGGACATAAGTCAGGCTCGTGTACCTCACGCAGAGCTTCAAATAGTCCCTTTTCTGACATTCCTTAATTTTTGCTGATTCCGATTGGACAGGAACAGGTTTGAACTCTGAAAAGTTGACAATCTAGTAAAAAAAAGGTGGCTTGTGCACAAGTCATACTATCTTGTTTATATTTAATGCACTTATCAAGCATTTAATGCATTTTGAATTTATTTCTCGTTGAAAATAAATGTCAGTTGGTGATTGCATTTAAGCCCTTGATAACTTGGGTTTTATCCTTCAGGTGAATTTGAAAGCTGGACGCTTAAGTCGCTCGGACGCTTAAGTCGCTCGGACGCTTGAGTCGAACGCTTGAGACAGCTGAGCGCTTGAGTCGCTGAGATCAGTCGTTGAGCGCTTGACTGAGCGCTCGGAACAAATCTTCATCTTTACTTTAAATTTGGACGCTGATCTTCAACTTCATCACCTAATAGACTCGCACAGAACTCTATTAGTGATTTGGTATCACATACTTAGTCTAAAATCTATAAAGATAAAAATTACAAGCCTAACAAAATAAGTAAACTTCCAAACGCTTAAACAATATTTCTATGAAAGCATAAACTTACATTTTTGGGGTCTAACATAAAATCCTATTTTGTCATCATCAAAACATCTAACATAAAATTCCTAACAAAGAAAATATGGGATAAGTTCGCTACAATATGTGGTGGGTCAGCGTAAATTAAAGAAAACAAGCTTTTGATTGCCAAGGAAAGGTTTAATGGTTTCAAAATGTTGCCTAATGAGAAGCTAGAGCAATTGGAAATAAAATTACTGCTCTTGTTATGGAGTAACATCTTTAGGCATGGATTTACAAAATCGAGAAATGGTGGTTAAGATTTTCAGAAGTCTTCCTAGTAGATTTTTTATGAAAACAACGGCTATGAGAGAATCGTACATGTTGGATCTTCTAACTCCAGAAGATGCTTTTTCAGAACTTAAAGCTTTTGAATTCAAGTTAAATTCAGCGAGTGATATAGTAAGCGGTCCAATGATAGAGTCTAGAGCGCTAATAGCATCAGTCAAGGGTAAATCGGGTAATAAAGGAAAGGTGTCAGATATAAGTGAGGAAAAGGAATAAGCGTTGCTAAATATATTTAGAAAGTTTCTAAAATAAGAAAAGAAAGGAAAAGATGTAAGCATCAAGGACAGAATTCCTATCAAGCGCCTCAATATTTTGCCCCTTCTCCCTCAACACCAAATCAATACCAAGCATCTTCTCCGCAAAATCTCTCAGCGCCAGTGGACTCAAAACCACAAACTGCAAGGTCAACAAGTGAACAAAAGATGAAAACTAATCTATGTTATAACTGCGGGAAACCAAGGCACTACTAGGTAAATTGCCCTTATCCAAATGCATCCAAGCCCACAAGGCAGGATTACTTGGATAGAAACCAATTAAGGAGCAACCTTCGTCAACAAGGTTTGCTAGCGGAATTAGAATCAGTGTCCACACCTGAAGATTTGGAGTCTACAAAAGTGAGTAGTGATGATGATGAGCCAGTGGATGATTCAACGCTAATTTGTCTCATGGCCAGAGATGATGACGCGTCTTTAGACTCACTATTTGAGGTAAATACTAAAATAGCTTATCTTCTCTCTTATGAAGAATTACTTGACAAAGTAAAAGAATATTATAAAGATTGTCAAGATGTCACCAAATTATATCAAAATCACTTTGACATCATATCAACACTCAAAGGTGAGAACTTGACTCTCAAATCAGAGTTGCAAGTTCAGCAACAATGCGTTGAGAAGAACCAATAACTTGAGACTGAAATCATTTAGTTGAAAAGTGATTTTGATATAATAGTTAAGAGAGAAGCTGAGCTGATTGCTAGACTTGCTAAATCAGAGCAGCTCGTCTCATCATTGTCCAAAGCGTCAAGAAAGCTAGACAATGTGACTGAGGTAACAAGATTATTTGGTGAAAAGACCAGTTTAGGATGTAATAAATTTGGTAAACAACCAAAGAAATCCAATGTTATGGCCAACAACAAAGAAAAAGGTGTGTTCTTTGTTAAGAAAGGTTCAAAAAGTCAAACACTTATTGAACCTAAGGACAATGGTACGAGTTCAAATGAGAAAGCCAAAGCTGACTCAGGTAAGGGAAAGTTGAAAGTGAATGATTCACAAAGAAAGGTTTATACAAACGCTCAAAAGGCTAAGGAAAAACCTTACCACTGTGAATCAAATGCTAAGCGTCAAGCGCCCAAAGTGCACCCTAAGCCAGCGCTAAGGAAATACCAGCGTCAATATTCACAACGATCAAGGTCATATTATCAATACTATGATGATTATGATTATGATTACGATTGGGATTATGATTACTATTATAATCCAGGATATTACTATACACCCAAGAAGCACACACAACATAAGGTGAAACCCAAAAGGGCTAATCCTCCCGCAATGAAGACTAAGCAAATATGGGTTCCGAAAGTTCTAATTTAGACTAATGCTACTAATGTGAAAGGACCCAAGTCATAATGGGTACCTAAAAAGAAATAGAATTTCCCTTTTGAATGCAGGTACTTAGAGCTAGAGCCGATACATCTGTTTGGTACATTGATAGTGGGTCGTCATGGTACTTGACAGGCTCCAAGAATCTCTTGATCAACTATCGAGCTACAAATGGTCCTCAGGTTGTATTTGGTGACAACTCCAAAGGTAAAACGAAAGGTATATGTACTATGAATAGGGGAAACATCATGATAAGTGATGTATATTATGTTGAGGGTCTTAAACATAATCTTTTAAGCATAAGTCAATTTAGTGATAAAGGCTTTGAAGTCAAATTTTCAAGTGACTATTGCTACATTAATGACGCTAAGACTGGATCTACTAAATTGAAAGGAAAAAGAACAAACAATATTTATTTGGTAGATTGGGGTTCAACAATAGACAACCACCCTACATGCTTTGTAGCTAAAAATGAATCTAAAACGGGTTGGTTATGACATAGAAAAATGAATCACCTCAACTTTAAAACAATCTCTCAACTTATAACGCTAAATCTTGTAGAGGAATCACCTAAAGGACCATTTCATAAGGATTGCATTTGTGACGCTTGTCAAATGGAAAAACAAGTTAAATCATCATTCAAGAGAAAACCTTGTCTATCTACCTCTAGGATACTTGATGTACTTCACATGGATTTGTTTGGACCCATTCAAACAATCAGTGTGAGTGGTAAAAAGTATACTTTGGTGATAGTAGATGATTTCTCTCGATTTACTTGGTTGGAATTTCTTTCATCCAAAGATGAAACGTGTGACAAGCTCACAACGCTTATTCAGCAACTTCAAACATTGAAAAATCTCAAGGTTGCAAGAACGAGGAGCGATCACGGTACTGAGCTTACTAATAAGATTGTTGAGAAGTTTTGTGCACAGAATGGAATACATCATGAGTATTCAGACCCTAGAACTCTTTAGCAGCATGGTGTTTCTGAGCTTCGGAACCGACAGCTCAAGGAAGCTGCTAAGACGATGTTAGCAGAGTCTAAGCTTGCTCCTAGGTTTTGGCCAAAGCAATCAACACTGCATGTTACACTCAAAACCATTGCATGATCAACAAATAGCATGGGAAAACTCCATATGAACTATGGAAGGGACGTAAGCCAAATGTTTCATATTTTCGCGCCTTTGGTTCAAAATGCTTTATTCATAATAATGGATCCCAAAGTTAAAGACATTTGATCCTAAAGCGGATAAGGGAATCTTTCTAGGCTATGCCAAAAATGAAAAGGATTTTTGCATCCTCAATAACATCAAATTGAAGGTTGAAGAATCCATTCATGTTGTTTTTGATGATGTTAACCAAGAACCAAGTAAGGTTAACACTAATGATGTAGGAGTTGAAGATTTGTGTCATCAAGCGTCAAAGATCACTATTGATGATGAAAGTGACGACGATGATGAGATCTTAGTGGCCTCTCCTAAGTTTACTTGTGAGGTTATTAAGGATAATACTGTAAGAACTGCTGATGATCATGAAAGGAATGATCATCGAGAGCAAAATGGAATCTTTGAATTAGAAGTGCCTATGCAAGAAGTTAGTCAAGTGCCTGATCAACCTCTTAATCCGTTCCAGCCAGATAGACTATGGTTACGTGATCATCCGCCAGAGCAAATTATTGGAGATGTAGGAGTGCCTGTCAGGACTAGGGCCGCTACATTCAATGAGGCCATGTTCCCAAGTTTCTTATCTCAAGAAAGTGGATGAAGCGCTAAGTGATTCTAGTTGGATTGAAGCCATGCAAGAAGAGCTTAATCAGTTTGAGTGTAGTGTAAGGTGTGGACACTAGTACCAAGACCAACTCACCAAGGAGCTATTTGGACTAGATCGGTTTATAGAAACAAAATGGATGAGAATGGTATTTTTATAAGAAACAAAGCCAGGCTTGTTGCTCAAGGATATTGCCGGGCATTGATTTTGATGAGACATATGCTCCCGTCGCCCATCTTGAAGCAATTCATATGTTTCTAGCATATGCAGCGTCCAAAAAATTCACGGTATATCAAATGGATGTGAAGAGTGCCTTCCTTAATGGTTAACTCCAAGAAGAAGTCTATGTGGAGCAACCACCAGGATTCATCAACAACCATGGTAAGAGTATGGTCTATAAGCTAGATAAGGCACTTTATGGCCTAAAACAAGCACCTCGAGCATGGTATGACACTCTCTCTATTTTCCTTATTGGTAAAGGCTTTTCAAAAGGCAATGTTGATACAATGTTATTCAAAATTACCAATGACGAAGATATTCTCTTAGTCCAAATATATGTTGATGATATTATATTCAGATCTACTAATAAGCGTCTATGTGAGAAATTTTCGAAAATGATGCAAGATCAACTTGAAATGTGCATGATGGGAAAATTAACTTTCTTCTTAGGATTATTAGTTAAACAACTCTCTAATGACATATTTATTAACCAAACTAAATATACTCGAGACATGATTAAGAAATTTGGTATGGAAAATGCATCCTCTTCGAAAATTCTAATGAGCCAAACACTTAAGTTAGATAAAGATGAAAGTGAAAAGAAGGTTGTTATCACTAATTATAGAGGTATCATTGGATCACTTCTTTATCTTACCGCTAGTAGACGTGATATTATGTTTTCGGTATGCATGTGTGCACGTTTTCAAGCCGATCCTAAAGAGACACACTTAATTTCTGCCAAGAGAATCCTTAAATACCTAAAAGGTACACAAAATATGGGCTTGTGATATCTAAGGGACTCTCCTTTTGAACTAATTGGTTACTCAGATGCAAATTTTGCAGAATGCAAAATAGATCGTAAAAGCACTAGTGGTACATGTCAATTCCATTTAATTAATTATCTTATCCAATAAGTAATTAATTATTTAACTTATCCAACAAATTAAGTCTCTCCAAAAATAAAATAGAAAATCCTTTTCAATTCTCTTCATCAATTCTTTAGCGCTACTCTTTAAGTTCGTTTCATTTTGCAATGAGAGGAAACCAAAGGAAGTGGGTAACACCTAGCCAGTCACGTGGCCCACTTCGTAGCCCAAATGAAATACGAATGAATGGATCATTCCACAACCTTCCAATCGTAAATACCGCATATGTATAAACCCTTTGTCCATGTTCCCCTGTCAAGTGAGAGTCACGGTTATGTCAAACTCACTGGACTTGACCATATGTGTTAGGAATTTCATATTAGATGTTTTGATGATGACAAATAGGACTTTCTGTTAGACTCCGAAAAATGTAAAAGCTTTCATAGAATGTTATGTATAAGTACCTGAAAGCTTATTTATCTTAGGCTTATAGTATTTATCTTTGTAGAATTCCTTAGACTAAGTATGTGACACTAAAACACTTAGGAAAACTCTGGGTGAGTCTACCAAGTGATGAAAGTGAAGATCAAGCGTCTAAAGCTACAATGGATAAAGATATCTTGAAGCGTCCGTCAAACGCTTTAGGGATTATCCCAGTGCTCAAACTACGAATGGATAACTCAGGCCGAATACTCAACATCAAGTGAAATGACGGAATTCTCAGTGAGACCATCAAGACAAGATTGAAGAGTAAGCGTTTGAAATAAAGAAAAGAAAGTCAGGATCAGTCCAAGCGTCTGACCAATACACGAGAATAACTATTCTCTTCAGCAAGCGTCCAAAAAGGTTAAACCAACACAACCTACAAAGAACGTAACCTGAAAAAGAATTCAGACCCAAAACCATCCAAAGACTTAGAAAAATGCATGAATCAAACGGACGAATTATTTCCAACGGAAATAAGACAAGATGCATTAAAAGTCGGATAAGTGCTATTAAAATATAAGCACTATAACTTATGGGCAAGCCATATCTTTGACCTAGACTGTCAGATTTATGAAACCAAGACCATGCCTAACCAATTAAATATACCCAAAGTTAGAAATGTCTGAACTCAAGGAATGTTTGGGGAAACGAGACTCCAACCGAGCCAAACGGACAAAAACCACCAATACCTTATAAATAGCTCTTTCAAAATGCAAAAGTGCGTGACACACAAAAATACCTACCTTGTTGAAAGAAAAGCTTACTAAAAATCATAGTCAAATATCCATATAAGCTTTTCACAAATATTCCAGAGACAGTCACCCATATCTCAAATCTCTTGTTAAGAAGAACCTATACTACCATTGAGATATCCCCAAGTTGTTTGAACTTTCCAAAAACAAACAAACCCGTGACCAAAACCATCAACACCTTTCATCTGAGTGAGAAAGCTGGTTGACTTGCAAGCAATATTTTTGTGTAAAAGAAGCTTGTTGAAGTTGATCTCTATTGGAGCTGAAATCTGTGTGACCAAGGAGTTCCGAGATCAAGAGTAACTTGCACCATTTCTGAGTGAAAGAAGCAAGGGGATAGAAGATCTTTAGTGGAGCTGAAATCTGTGTGACCAAGGAGTTCCAAGATCATATCCAATCTCCCTCTATCTTGTAGAAGTCTCTGTGTGACTCTTCGATAATCATCATAGTGGAAAACCTCCTTGATAAAAGGAGAAGAAGGACGTAGCTGGGATTACATCACCCAGTGAACCTTACAAATATCTTGTGTCATTTACCTCTTTAAGCATTCATTGTGTTACTGCTTTACTATTCCTACTGCATACATTCTGATAAAGTCTTAAAACAACTAAGCGACTACTTTCGAATAATTAACTGAACGCTAAGCTATAAAATACTTCCGCTGTGCTAACTCTGATTTAGTGATTAAACTCTGCCCTACTCTGGTAAGCGTTGAAATCACCGAGTCTAAGTTAACGTTTCTCAAGCGCCACATCTAGCGCTTAAACTTGTCAAGCGTTCAAATACTTCAAAGTAATACGAATTTTTAAGAAGTCAAAAAAGACTTCAGGGTCTATTCAACCCCCCCCCCTTCTAGACCCTTTCGTATACCACTTGGGACCAACAAGTGGTATCAGAGCGGTTGAAGTTGAAACCTAAGCGTTTCCAACCGTAACTGCTTGTTCAGATTCACTTTTTTACAGTCGCTTTAAAATTACTTTAAATTCTTCATGACATTCTCTAAAGTTCCCAAGTTGACCGAGTCAAATTATGACTCTTGGAAGGTCAAAGCGTTTACTTATTTGTGTTCATGTGATGATGAAATGTGTGATATCATTTCAGATGGGCCAATCAAAATATACAAAGTTATCACCAGAGCGCCCGAAGCCACAAGAGAAACACCTGACGGTTATGTGGAGAAGCCCAAACAAGAATGGTCCACCGATGAGCGTCGACGAGCCAATCTAGACAATGTCGGTCGAAATGCATTATACACAGCCATTGGTGACAATGACAACTTATTCAACAAAGTCAAATCATGCAATACAACTAAAGAAATTTGGGATAAGTTGGCTACTATTTGTGGTGGCTCAGCACAAATAAAGGAAAACAAATTATCAATTGCCAAAGAAAAATTCAACGGCTTCAAGATGCTACCTAATGAGACGCTAGAGCAATTAGACATGAGGTTTACAGCCCTTGTCACTGAACTAACATCTCTGGGTATGGAGCTACAAAATCGAGAAACAGTGGTCAAAATCTTTAGAAGTCTTCCAAGCAGATTCCTGATGAAAACAACTGCAATGAGAGAATCAAACAATCTGGACAGCCTAACTCCAGAAGATGCTTTTTCAGAACTCAAAGCATTTGAGTTTGAGCTGAATTCGGCCAGTGATGCAGTAAGTAATCCAGTGATCGAATCTGGAGCGCTAATGGCATCAATCAAAGGAAAACCTATCAAAGAAAAGGGTTCGGATATAAGTGAGGAAGAAGAACTGGCGCTTCTAAATAGATTCAGGAAATTCCTGAAATATGAAAAGAAGGGAAACAGTCCTAAGCACCCAGGACAAAGTTCATATCAAGCGCTTCCTCAAATACAACCACAATATCAAGCGCCTCACTATCCTGCGTCCTCCTCCCTAGCGCCAATTCAATATCAAACTCCTTCTCAGCAAGATCTCTCAGCGCCTGCAGCGTTAAACCAACGATCCACAAGATTAACAAACGAACAAAAGATGAAGACCAATCTTTGTTACAACTGCAGGAGACCAGGGCATTTCCAAGTTAATTGCCCATATCCAAATGTGTCTAAACCTACAAAGCAAGATCACACGGATAGAAACCAATTCAGGAGCAACCTGAGACAACAAGACTTGCTAGCAGAATCAGAACCTCTCTATACGCCTGAAGAGGACTTGGAATCATCAGATGAAAGCAGCGATGATGAACCATCAAAGGACTCAGCATTCATTTGTCTCATGGCAAGAGAAAATGAAGCATCTAACGACGTACCATCTGAGGTAACCACTGATCTGTATCATCCTCTCTCTTATGATGAATTACTTGACAAAGTAAAGGAATATTATACAGATTGTCAAGATGCCACCCAATTATTCCAAAATCACCATCGTATTATTTCAGCACTCAGAAGTGATAACTTAACGCTCAAAGCAGAGTTGCAAATTCAGCAACAGTGCATTGAGAAAAACAAATCACTCGAGAGTGAAATTACTCAGCTAAAGGGTGATCTTGATATAATAGTCAAAAGAGAAGTTGAAATGGTCGCTAAACTTGCCAAATCAGAGCAGCTTATCTCTTCATTATCAAAAGCGTCTAGAACGCTAGATAATGTGACTAAAGTAACCAGGGCATTTGGTGAAAAGACCGGTCTAGGTTTTGATAAATTCAGTTATAAAGCCAAAGCGTCCAATGTTACAACAATCAACAAAGGAAAAGGTGTAATCTTTGTTAAAGAAAGTTCAATCAGACAAACGCTGAATGAATCAACAAATACTGGTACAAAAGCTAATGATAAAGTCAACATTGACTCAGGCAATGGAAAGACCAAAGCGAATGTCTCACAAAAGAAAATATATCCAAACGCTCAAAAAGCTAAGGAGATATTTTCTGCCAGTGAATCAAACGATATGCGTCCCGCACCAAAAGTGCATCCTAAGCCAATACCAAACAGAATCAAACGTCTATATCCAAAACAATCCAGTTCATATTATCAACACTATGATAATTGTGAATACGATTATAATTATTACTATAATCAAGGATATTTCTATACATCTAGAAAAAGTATGCAACTCAAAACGAAACCCAAGAAGGCCAATCTTTCTCCCATAGTGAAGACAAGGCAAATATGGGTTCCGAAAAATCTAATTCACGTCACTAACAAAGAAGGACCCAAAACAAAATGGGTACCTAAA
Source organism: Buddleja alternifolia (assembly GCA_019426215.1). Classification (NCBI taxonomy): domain Eukaryota; kingdom Viridiplantae; phylum Streptophyta; class Magnoliopsida; order Lamiales; family Scrophulariaceae; genus Buddleja; species Buddleja alternifolia. Next base: position 12,250,388 of record CM033399.1, on the reverse strand, counting down.
GGAAATTAGATCTGCCCTTTTGAATGCAGGTACCTAGAACCAACACCGACGCTTCAGTATGGTACATAGATAGTGGATCATCGAGACACATGACTGGATCAAAGGATCTCTTGATCAACTATCGTGCAACCAATGGTCCTCAAGTTATATTCGGTGATAATTCTAAAGGTAAAACTAAAGGTATAGGTATCATGCATAGGGGGAACATCATGATCAATGATGTATACTATGTCGAGGGTCTTAAACATAATCTCCTAAGCATAAGTCAATTTTGTGATAAAGGCTTTGAAATTAAATTTTCTAGTGACTTGTGCGAGATAATCGATGTTAAGACAGGATCTACTAAATTAAAAGGAAGAAGAACAAACAATGTATACTTAGTAGATTGGGATTCAACATTAGATAACAACCCTACATGTTTCGTAGCTAAGAATCAAAACGAATTAGGTTGGTTATGGCACAGAAAAATGAATCACCTCAATTTCAAAACAATCTCTCAATTAATATCTCTAAATCTCGTAGAGGGATTACCTAAAGGTTCCTTTAATAAAGATCGCTTATGTGATGCCTGTCAAATGGGTAAACAAGTTAAATCATCCTTTAAGAAGAAGCTTCATCTATCGACCTCTCGAATACTTGAATTACTACATTTAGATTTGTTTGGTCCTATTCAAATCATGAGCGTTAGTGGTAAAAAGTATTCACTAGTAATAGTTGATGATTTTTCACGCTATACATGGGTAGAATTTCTAGCATCTAAAGATGAAACTAGTGCCAAGCTCACCTCTCTAATTCGTCAACTACAAAACTCAAAAGATCTAAAAGTAACAAGAATTAGAAGTGATAGAGGAACTGAATTTACTAACCATATTGTTGAGAAATTTTGTAAAGACTTTGGAATACTTCATGAGTATTCAGCACCTAGAACACCTCAACAAAATGGAGTTGCTGAACGACGGAACAGAACGCTTAAAGAAGCCGCTAGGACTATGTTAGCCGAGTCTAAGCTGCCTCAAAGGTTGTGGGCCGAAGCTATTAACACTGCTTGCTACACTCAGAACCGGTGTATGATCAACAAGCAACATGAAAAGACTCCATATGAGTTATGGAAGGGACGTAAGCCGAATGTTTCATACTTTCATGTATTTGGTTCAAAATGTTTCATTCATAACAATGGTTCTCAAAGCCTAAAGACATTTGATCCTAAAGCAGATGAAGGAATCTTTCTAGGTTACGCCAAAAATGGAAAGAGTTTTCGCATCTTAAATAAGATCAAATCGAAGGTTGAAGAATCCATTCATGTTGTGTTTGATGATGCTAACCAAGAACCGAGTAAGGTTAATATTAATGATGCAGGAATTGAAGATTTATCTCAACAAGCGTCACAAATCAATCTGTGTGATGATAGTGATATTGATGCAGATAATGAAATCATTATACCTAATCCTAAGACTACTCGTAAAGACATCAACGATGACATTGCAAGAAACGCTGATGATCATGAAGGGAATGTTCATCAAGAGCAAATTCAATCTACAAACACTGAAGCGCCTACGCAAGGAATTGGTCAAGCGCCTACACAGTTTAATCAAACGTTAGATCAATCTCTTAACTCGTTCCAACCAGACAGAAAATGGCTCAGAGACCATCCACCAGAACTAATTATTGGAGATATTGGAGCACCCGTTAGAACGAGAGCCGCTACAATAAATGAGGCCATGTTTGCAAGCTTCCTATCTCAAATGGAACCAAAGAAAGTGGATGAAGCGCTTAACGATCCAAGTTGGATAGAAGCCATGCAAGAAGAGCTAAACCAATTTGAAAGAAATGAGGTATGGACGCTAGTACCAAGACCAACCCACCAAGGGGTCATTGGAACTAGATGGGTCTATAGAAACAAAATGGATGAGAATGGGATTGTGATTAGAAACAAAGCCAGACTCGTAGCTCAGGGATACTGTCAAGAAGAGGGCATCGACTTTGATGAAACATACGCTCCAGTTGCCCGACTTGAAGCAATCCGCATGTTTCTAGCGTTTGCAGCATTTAACAAATTTACAGTGTATCAAATGGACGTAAAGAGTGCATTTCTGAATGGTAAACTCCAAGAAGAAGTATATGTGGAGCAACCACCAGGATTCATCAACAACCATGGGAAAAGCATGGTTTACAAATTGGACAAGGCACTCTATGGTCTTAAACAAGCACCACGAGCATGGTATGACACTCTCTCTATCTTCCTTATAGGTAAAGGCTTTTCAAAAGGCAGCGTTGACACAACGTTATTCAAAATTACCCATAATGAAGATATTCTCCTAGTTCAAATTTATGTTGATGATATTATATTTGGATCTACCAATAAGCGTCTATGTGAGAAATTTTCGAAAATGATGCAAGATCAATTTGAAATGAGCATGATGGGTGAATTAACTTTCTTCCTAGGATTACAAGTTAAACAACTCCCTAATGGCATATTCATAAATCAAACTAAATATACTAGAGATATGATCAAGAAATTTGGTATGGAAAATGCATCACTTTCAAAAATTCCAATGAGCCAAACGCTTAAGCTAGATAGAGACGATAATGGAAAGAAAATTGATATCACTAACTATAGAGGTATTATTGGATCACTTCTTTATCTTACAGCTAGTAGACCTGATATTATGTTCTCAGTATGCATGTGTGCACGATTTCAAGCTGATCCTAGAGAATCACACTTAATTGCTGCTAAAAGAATCCTTAAGTACCTAAAAGGCACACAAAATGTGGGCTTATGGTATCCTAGGGATTCTCCTTTTGAACTAATCGGTTATTCAGATGCAGATTTTGCAGGATGCAAAATAGATAGAAAAAGTACTAGTGGAACATGTCAATTTCTAGGTGATAGACTAATTTCATGGCATAGTAAGAAGCAACAGTCCATCGCTACTTCCACCGCTGAGGCTGAGTATGTAGCCGCTGGAAGCTGTTGTGCACAGATCCTTTGGATGAGGCAACAACTTAGAGATTATGGAATAATCCTAGATCCAACTCCTATCCATTGTGACAATCAAAGCGCCTTAGCAATGACTCAAAATCCAGTTCTTCACTCTAGAACCAAACACATTGACATTCGCTATCACTTTCTACGTGACCACGTTCAAAAGAAAGATATCTCCATGCACTTCATTAGTACAGAAAAGCAACTGGCAGATATCTTCACCAAAGCGCTTAACGAACATCGTTTTCTCACTTTAAGAAGTGAACTAGGTATGATTGATCTAAATGCTTAATCATTCGAAACATCATACTTTTGTTAGGCATGAAATTTAGGGGGAATTCACTGTATGTTATGAAATTTATGGGGAACCTACATAGGGGGAACCTTAAAGAGCTAACTATACCTAAGTGAATATGACCAAAAATGTTTTCCCTTGCATCGGTCATACGCACTTAGCACCATACACTTAAAACCTTTTTGACGCTTATTACACAAATCTGTCTTAGCGTCTGCACTTCTTTCAAAATAAACTAAACGCTTAGCTTTATTCCCGGCTAAAGCAGTTAGTAAAAAGACCCTTTTTAAAAGCAAGCGTACATTACCCTACGCTAAAACGAGAAAGTGGATTAGTCAATCAATGCAATTAATGCTGACTTGACATTCCTCACCCTTCGCTCAAGAAAACCCATGGGTACTCATCACGTTTTTCAAAGATGGTTCAGCACATGTACACGCGTCAGTACAATTACCATGTATCTTAGACAAATACAACCAGCGCTGAATATTTTAAACCAAAAGTAAAACACTACTACCAAGACCTAATGATAAGTACTGGGAAACTGTGTCCTCATATACACCCTGAAAGGAATAATTCTATATGTTACAATGACCGCTAAAGCACAACATGTTACTTGAAAGAGACTCTCAAGATTTTCAAGCGTCCACATAACACTAAATTGTTTCAAGCGTCATTCTGAATAGGTCCGGACGCTTTAACAAATTTTTGGCGGGTATTTGAATAGTGTTCAAAATTATGATTCCCGAACAGTTTTCATAAAGAACGTATCCGCTTTTCATGGGCACACGTATCACTCTCAGTCTCTGTTTCAAACTTTTAATCGGACTTCAAAATAGTATATGTGGCAGTTACTAAAAGAAACCGTGCCTATTTAATCTAAATTCACGTCCACAGTTATATTTTAATGGCTGAGATTTATATTCCTCCACGTGTCAACATCTCAAACTTCAAACACACCGAACATTCAAATTGAAGTTTCTGCAGAACACAAACACTCTTATACTCTATTACATTCGTGCAAAAACAAGTCTCTCTCTTTTTCAAAAAATGAAAAATTTTCCTTCGTAATCTCTGTCTACTGCTCACTAATGGCACCCAAGAAAGCTACTGCTGGAACCGCTGAAGTTATTGTCAAGATCACTGAAGGCCTTATAGTTGATTGGAAGTTTCTCTATGAAAACCCCCAAATTGATTTAACGGAAATAATGGATTGTGTAGCAGAGGCTGGGCTTCAGAAATTTCTCACGAAATACTCGTATATGTTTCCTGAAGAACTAGAATTTTTCTGGAGAAATGCTCGACTGTCTGACGATGAGACTTCCATCACTTGTTTGTTTCCTGCCTCCAAGAAGGAATCAAAGACTTTCACTCTCTCTGCGGCCTCTATTGCCCAGAATTTCTCTCTGCCTAATGCTGGAGCCACTTTAGACACTATCACTGAAGAACAAATTCAAGAAGTCTGGACTCAGATTAGCGCTTACGATGATGTTCCATACAAACCGTACTTTGAGAAGAAAGATATAGTGAACAGGTATCGAGTCTTGGCTGATTTCTGCAGTAAAAACATAGAATGCAGAGTGGGAACCTTCGACAAAATCAACCCAACCCAGTTCCAGATGATGACTGCCATCCTACTCAAGATAAAATCAACTGGAGCGCCTATATATTCAGCAGGTTCAGAGACAGTCTACGCACTTCAAACAGACCTTATGGTCTAGTTTTAAGTGATCTACTTTTCCGAGCAGAGTGCACCTCTTCAGCAGGAGTCACCGTGGCCAAGCATAAGTTCTATGGGCCAAGAATCATCAATAATCTCTTCAATCCACCCAAAGTTGGAGGTGCTGCTAAGCCTCTCTCTGAGCGCCAAGTTGTCCGAGCAGCGTCAGATGAGGAGGCTGAGCGTCCAGATCAGGCAAAGCCAAACGTAATGTGAAGCGTCCCACTGTCACAAAGAAACGGGCTCCTCGAAAGCCCAAGGCTCAACCTATCAAAAGCGATGAAGATGACGAGGATTCTATACCCCTCATTAGTCGGAAAGATCTGGAAAAGGTTCTCAAAAATATTGACTTTGAAGAACCTGCAGTTCCACAGACTCAAGCGTTCCCCGTCGAAGGTATAAATGTGAAGCGTATCTTCAAGAGGCGTAAGCGTCCAACTGCTGCCATCTCTTCTGAGGCTACACAAAGAGATCAAGCCATAGCTGCTGTCCCGATATCATCCTTCGAAACACCAGTTGATGTCCATCTGGATGTTGATATGACCCAAATTGTGGCCATCGCACATGAAGCTGCCATCGAATCTACAAATCTCGAGCCGGATGAACCTAAAATCCCAAGGGCTCAACCATTGCTTGTATTACCTAGTACAACAGAGGCACGCTCAGAAGGTCAGAGCGATGCTAACGACGTTGTGATCCATCGACATTTCTTCAAGCTGGATCCCTCAAAGACTATCGATCACTCAGTCGATTATTTGCCTCCAGCGCCCGCAAAGAACTTCATACCTGCAGGTTACAATGAAGAAAGTCTTATCAATGCCGAAAATGATATCGCCAAGCTCATAAAGTTTGATCTGGCTGTACGCAAACTCTCTTTAATACAGCCTCCACCCCAGCTGATGAAGCTTACTACACAGCGCTTGAACTCGGGAAGACTCCCACACACATCCCGGCTTCTGTCACTCTCCAAGCACAGCGGCAAGGAGGCACGACTCCTAGAGCTGATGTTGATTTAGCTTATTATCTGGACTGTGGGACAAGCAAACCCACTGGCTTCGCTCTCCGCGACTACAACATCAGAGTCTATGAGCGTCAGGATCAGCTTCTGAACCCAACGGAAGAGCTACTAAACAGAGAAGGCTATTCTCACTCTCTAACACTGGTCAAAAGCGAGGAAAACAAGCGCTCAGCTAATCCTCTCCTCCTGTGGAAGAATAAAGGAGTACATGCCGGTGAGCGTCCAGCATCCCTGACCGAGATGATTCAACTTGAAACCGATGCATATTTTGACTGCGTCTGGAACGCTAACTACCAACCCGACAGGTATCGTTTTGAATCCATCTGTGATATTCATCACCAAGGGTTTCGTGCTATACTTAATGCAGGAACTGAGTATTGTATGACTGAGATAAGATGGGCTGAAGCTTACATGGGTGACACGTATAAATTTGAAGACTTGGTTAGTGCTCCCCATCTGTTCAGAATAGGGATTCATGATAAAAAGACCAAATTTGCACGCTACATGCTGACGCAGCGCCAGCATAGACTTGGACCCGTTCTGAAGCTGCCTCTGATCCGCCATCAACCTGAACACCGCTTAAGACAAGCGTTGCACAAACTGGCCAACTCTTCTCTACGCTTTGATGATCAAGCGTCCACCAGCGGTTCTTCTCCCTGTCCTGTCTGAACTGCACCCCTAGCCACTGTGAAGACAACTTTTCTCTCATGATGGCAATTATGCCTCCAGTCTCTCTATTCGACAAAATCTTCACAGACAATCTGCGACAATGGGATGGCTCTCGGATCAATTCTTTCAGAGGATATCCACTCTTCCGTCTATTCGACAAGAAGTCTCCAGTCACTATGATTTTGGTTTATCGCTGCTAGAAAGATCTCAAGCGCTTGCTTCAGCCATCTACCCATACTTGGAAGAGTATTACCGGCTCCGCGTTCCCGACTCTCGGAAACCGAAGACTCTCCCAACAGATCGGCTAATTGGCTTCTCACAACACTATTGCCCAGATGCCTTATTCTCCATCTGCAAAGCGCCCTCCAAACTCTTTCCCACTCATGTGCTGGATATCCTCGGGCCACTGTATATCAGGGCACTGGATAGTCCTATCAGAACGTTCATTCAAGGTACTTATCTCCCCACTCTACATTTGAATGAACTCCTGCAGACTGCTACGTATCCATATGCAGATGAACCGTTTGCCAGCTTGGACTTTCGGTTTACGGACTTTAGCCGAATAGAATCAGAATTTCCTGCAGCACCAGCTGAACTGTTACCTGCTCCTGAGCGCTTATTAGAGTTACCTCAAGCGCCTCATTCTCCCAGTCCAACTGAATCCGACTCTACTGCATCCACCGAGTCCAACACTGCTCCAGAGCTTCGAGGAACAGTATTTGATCCTACTAATCAAGTACCTATTGAATCTCTCAAACACACATCTCGTTTTAAGCCTCAAGTCCGCCCTGCACTTCCCCACGCTCAACCGTCCATGACTGAATGCCTCACTCAAATACAGCAACTATCTACAGCTACTCAGGCAAGTCATGTGGCTTTAACCAATGATCTACAAGACCGGTTCACGGCTCTCGAGACCTCTCTCACAGACGCTAATCAAGCTCAACTCCTGGTCATGAAAGAACATTTCGACCAGCGTCTAACCACTCTTGAGGCCTCTGTCGCTCAGATTGCTGCTCAAGTCAGTCTCCTTACTCAGCATTTCATACAGACTGATGATGGCAATAAGGGGGAAAGAAGGGAGAAAAGAGGAAATCGTCAACATCTAAAGATCAAGTTCCTCCTCCACCATCCAAGCGTCAACACATTGATACTTCTCTCACACTGAGTGCAGAACTAAGGTATCCCTATCCCTCTTGGGTAACCACATCGGTTGAAGCGTCCAATAAGAAAGAAACTCCCAGAGTGCTCTATCCAACTCTTCCATTGCCTTCAAGAGCACTGCTTGAACAGTTTGACATTCCTCTTCTCAGAGCATCAATTCCAGAACCAACTGATCCAGCAGTATTAGCCTTAGAAAGAAAAATGTCTGACTTCGACCAAACCTTCAGAATTTGCCTACGATACATAGGCATCAGTCCAGAGGAATGGGATAAACACTTCATTGCCTTTAAGGCACGACAAGTTCAAGAAAACAAGCACATAATCAGTAAAGATCATGCTGCAATGATGACGTTAGAAGATCAGATAACTGAAGCAATCCGTGCTGAAATGACTAAGAGATACAAGATCAAGCCACGATCTTAATTTTTACTTGTGCCTCTCTCTTTTTAGTTGTAAAATGCCTGTACTGTGAAATATATATATAAAATGCATTTTACAGCTGAAACATCTCGTTAAAGCTCAAACTAACTTACTAACTTACGCTAACCTTCAGGTATCTAACGCTTGAACCAAATAAGTATTGCCATCATCAAAAAGGGGGAAATTGTTAGGAATTTCATATTAGATGTTTTGATGATGACAAATAGGACTTTCTGTTAGACTCCGAAAAGTGTAAAAGCTTTCATAGAATGTTATGTATAAGTACCTGAAAGCTTATTTATCTTAGGCTTATAGTATTTATCTTTGTAGAATTCCTTAGACTAAGTATGTGACACTAAAACACTTAGGAAAATTCTGGGTGAGTCTACCAAGTGATGAAAGGTGAAGATCAAGCGTCTAAAGCTACAATGGATAAAGATATCTTGAAGCGTCCGTCAAACGCTTTAGGGATTATCCCAGTGCTCAAACTACGAATGGATAACTCAGGCCGAATACTCAACATCAAGTGAAATGACGGAATTCTCAGTGAGACCATCAAGACAAGATTGAAGAGTAAGCGTCTGAAATAAAGAAAAGAAAGTCAGGATCAGTCCAAGCGTCTGTCCAATACACGAGAATAACTATTCTCTTCAGCAAGCGTCCAAAAAGGTTAAACCAACACAACCTACAAAGAACGTAACCTGAAAAAGAATTCAGACCCAAACCATCCAAAGACTTAAAAAATGCATGAATCAAACGGACGAATTATTTCCAACGGAAATAAGACAAGATGCATTAAAAGTCGGATAAGTGCTATTAAAATACAAGCACTATAACTTATGGGCAAGCCATATCTTTGACCTAGACTGTCAGATTTATGAAACCAAGACCATGCCTAACCAATTAAATATACCCAAAGTTAGAAATGTCTGAACTCAAGGAATGTTTGGGGAAACGAGACTCCAACCGAGTCAAACGGACAAAAACCACCAATACCTTATAAATAGCTCTTTCAAAATGCAAAAGTGCGTGACACACAAAAATACCTACCTTGTTGAAAGAAAAGCTTACTAAAAATCATAGCCAAATATCCATATAAGCTTTTCACAAATATTCCAGAGACAGTCACCCATATCTCAAATCTCTTGTTAAGAAGAACCTATACTACCATTGAGATATCCCCAAGTTGTTTGAACTTTCCAAAAACAAACAAACCCGTGACCAAAACCATCAACACCTTTCATCTGAGTGAGAAAGCTGGTTGACTTGCAAGCAATATTTTTGTGTAAAAGAAGCTTGTTGAAGTTGATCTCTATTGGAGCTGAAATCTGTGTGACCAAGGAGTTCCGAGATCAAGAGTAACTTGCACCATTTCTGAGTGAAAGAAGCAAGGGGATAGAAGATCTTTAGTGGAGCTGAAATCTGTGTGACCAAGGAGTTCCAAGATCATATCCAATCTCCCTCTATCTTGTAGAAGTCTCTGTGTGACTCTTCGATAATCATCATAGTGGAAAACCTCCCTGATAAAAGGAGAAGAAGGACGTAGCTGGGATTACATCACCCAGTGAACCTTACAAATATCTTGTGTCATTTACCTCTTTAAGCATTCATTGTGTTACTGCTTTACTATTCCTACTGCATACATTCTGATAAAGTCTTAAAACAACTAAGCGATTACTTTCGAATAATTAACTGAACGCTAAGCTATAAAATACTTCCACTGTGCTAACTCTGATTTAGTGATTAAACTCTGCCCTACTCTGGTAAGCGTTGAAATCACCGAGTCTAAGTTAACGTTTCTCAAGCGCCACATCTAGCGCTTAAACTTGTCAAGCGTTCAAATACTTCAAAGTAATACGAATTTTTAAGAAGTCAAAAAAGACTTCAGGGTCTATTCAACCCCCCTCTTCTAGACCCTTTCGTATACCACTTGGGACCAACAATATGTATAAATTATAATAATACAAGATCATTGAGATTGATTAAGCGCCTAGCACAATCGTCTCTTTTGTTTTTATCAAAGACTTTGATCTCTATTTATTTATAATTACATAGGATACATTCTCATTCACTTATGAGAGAACAAATCCCACATTAGATATCTGCTAAGACTACCACTTGCCCATCAAGTTCGCATTTCGAGGTCGATCCCACCAAAGGGTGAATTGGGTTAACTACTCTAGTGAAAAACTTGACTTCACAAGTGCAGCTTTAGCCTGATTGTCACGCCCCGGGCTCACGAGCCCGTTGGACCAGAGAAATCCCATCGAACCCACTGGGCGTAACCTTGAGTTGGTCATTTGAACCACGGCCCAAAATGGATATTCATTGTTACACTTGAATCCTAGGGTTCTCTTAATAAATTATTCAATTCTGTTTTTTTTTCCCGATGTGGGACATTACAATCACCCCCCCTTCGAGGAGCGACATCCTCGTCGCGGCATGACTCAGTCCAGGATCCGTCATCAGGCGTCGGGATTCTCTAGGCTACCACCGGATTTGCCTTGGACTATTCTTCATAGCGGATCTGAGAACCTCGGGCTACTTCATAGCGGATACCGAGATTTCACGTTGTAGCATCGAACTCTCAATTTCGGTTGATGAGTGGCTCTGATACCATTGTCACACCCCGGGCTCACGAGCCCGTTGGACCAGAGAAATCCCATCGAACCCATTGAGCGTAACCTTGAGTTGGGCATTTGAACCACGGCTCAAAATGGATATCCATTGTTACACTTGAATCCTAGGGTTCTCTTAATAAATTATTCAATTCTGTTTATTTTTCCCGATGTGGGACATTACACTGATACTTCAGGTCAAAGGTTCACATATACCTATTACGCATAATCAGTTCTGTCATTGATAGTCACAGAGTGAAAACCCATGTGACAGAACCGATGCAAGTCGTGTTCGAGCATATCAGTTCCACCGATGTGCCTATAGTCTTAAGCTCTCACCATCACATGGTGTTCGACTGACACTCCCATGTCAAAGCTAAGATTGTACAAGTATTCAAAGTCTTTACTTGCCCATTGAAGACTTCATTTTACTTGCAAACTAGTTTTAGTAATTAAGGTCGATCTCTCTAGTGCCATTCTTCCTATCCCATAGGAAGAAGAGGGATCGCACTGAAAACACGGGCAAAGCATTTTACACAACTTATAGATGCAGATAAGAATTAAGTGAAAAATTTAATATTGCCTTTTATTAATAATAATTTATTTCAATACAAGATAGATGCCCTACTCATTCTATCCTCTATGGTATCTGAGGGTATAATCCTAACAATCTCCCACTTGCACTAAATGCCACTCACTGTGGTATCTTATACCCATCCTTTCCAGGTGTCAATCCAAAACAGGCTGAGGTAGTGGTTTGGTGAATGGGTCAGCAACATTGTCAGTTGAGGCTATTTTCTGCATAGCTATCTCTCCTCTGCCAACGATCTCTCTAATGATGTGAAATCTTCTCTCAATGTGTTTGGACTTGTTATGAGTCCTCGGTTCCTTGGTTTATGCTATTGTTGTTAGGTGTATGCCCTCAATGCCTATGAGGAATTAGATTGTGTAGGGCTTAGATAAGTTATTTGTACAAAACGTTTGATATTTCTATTTATACAATAAAGGTTTTGATGTTGTTCATATAAATCTAGCGGCATTTAAATGTATTTAACAAATTAGTCCAAGACATTTCAAGATAGACTTTCCACCTCTTATGAACAATAGGAGGCACTGGAACAGTCCAGTACTTAATCTCTAAAACTGGAAGTTCATGAGTTAACGAATATTAATTGGGCATTAATATTCAACTCATATGACACCTTCTTTGACAAGGAAGTGCCAGTCGTACACTGATTATATAGTGGGAGGTGGTGTCATGAATATGATTAATGGAATTAACATATTTGAACTCGACTAGCATTAATCCGATCACATGGGTATTTACTCTTTGACAGTCAATGATCGGGATTAAGATTGCGATAGTATGTGTGAACTTTAGATATGAGGAGTCCTTTATAACATGCTTGTAATATTGAATATGTTATCAGAGTAGTTAAATCCGTATCACCTGTTAGGTGGGGTTGACCTTGAAGTACGATCCAATATTGCATTCGACGTTATAAGATAACTTGCCAAAATGGAATTCACCGTCTCGACAGTAAACGTGTATGTGACCCGTACGATCGTAAGTAATTGAAATTATAAGTCTTTAGCCAAAGCATATAAACTATCCCATGATTGTCACTGAGGGTAGTCTGATTATTTCACATTATTATGATTCTTTGTAAAGCATCAAGTTCTATGAGTTTGACTAAACCATGACTCTTACTTGATCGGGTCACGTCGGTGAAGAGTTTATACACATATGGTATTCGTAGTCAAGGTTCGTGATGACATGATCATCTCATTTTCAATTGGGTTACGATTTGGTTCCACGGTGTTGGCTAGGTGACAACCTTATCCTTTGAAATCCTCCCTTTGCCAATTGAATCTAGTCTAGAGAGTCGCGCTATGTGAAGAAAATGAATATTTCCTAAAGCTAAGGGTATTTTGGTAAAATCACATTTGATGTGAATTGTCTGATAAAATAGATAGCTGACTTAATTAAAGATATTTAATTAGATTAAATAAATTAATTAAATCATATTAATTCATAAGTTAAATTAATTAGAAATTAATTTGTAAATTGAATTATATTAATTGGATTAATGTTATTAATTAAATACCAATTGGATTGGACTTGGATTTAATTAATTACACATAGGCTAAGTGAAAACAAAGCCCAAAGCCCATCTGGAATAGGCCAAATCGGCCGCCCCTCACTGAGTAACCCTAGAGGTGTCCTTTACTGGGTACAAGAATTCAGTCAGTGTCAGAACTCGAAATAGACAAGTCATTGTTTTAGAATCCGACACTGAGCCAAAATAAACCTAGAGCATTAGGAAAGAAAAATCCCTCCCTCTCCATCTGTCTAGCCACCTGCAATAGTTGCTGAGAAGGAGATCGAGTTTTTCTTAGAGAATTTTTCTTCAGCGTGATTATCTAGAGGTAGGAGTCCGGGCCTGCTGCTGATAAATCAAGAATTAATTGACGAAAAAGGTAATTCAATTACTCTTGACAACTTTCGTTACTTGATCTATATGCCAAAATCATGAATATCCCCGATCGGATTCTCGGGTGTGATTCAGATTAAAAAAAAATTATCCGCTAGACCGAATCACAACAGTGGTATCAGAGCCAAAATTCAGGAATATCATGATATTCATTGTATGTTTATGTGTTTTAATTGTTATAATATCATAAACATGTGTTTACGTATTGTACGTAAATTAGAGTAATTTATATTATTCACGCTTATCTGTAAAATTAATTTTTCATGAGTTGAATTGGATTTACTGGGTAAAACGAAAAATTGGATTGGATTCGTGTTTTTTAAGAAAATTAGATTTTTTTTGAGGCGCCACTGACAGCGCTGTTACTATAGTAGCGCCGTCGCTCTACTGTAGCAACAGCGTGGCTGCTGTTACCCACGCCTATAGGCGCGAGCCTTTGGGGGGGGGGGCAGCGATAAGGGGGTGTTGGCTTTAGCCCAACACATTTAGGGTTGTGCTGGGCTAAAGCTCAACACCCATATGCTCAACATTGGGCTTGGCCCAGCGCATGAATAAGCGCTGGGCCGAGCCTAGCGCACTGTTGATACGGGCTGGGCCGAGCCAGCGCATGATAAATAGCTCTGGGCATGCATGTTAATGTTTTTGTTGCTGGGCTTGGCCCGGCACAATTAATTAATAATGCTGGGCCAAGCCCGGCTATTGTTTAGTTAATTGGGTATTTTTTTGTATTGGACCTAATATAATTAATTACATGGCTTGGCCCTAATGATTTAAATTGGAATTGATCGATTATCAATTAATTAATTATATGGGTTCTATTCAAATTGAAAAACTTAACCTAAATATTTATCAAACATACAACCCTAAATAAATTTTGTTTCAACCTCTAAATTGGATTTAGTGAATAAATTTTAATTGGATTTAAATTTATTCAAAAACCCTAAATTGGATTTAGGTAAACTAAATTAGATTTAATTTTATTCTAAATTAGATTTAGATACTTTATTTAAATTAGATTTAATCACACATTAAATTGGATTTAAGGGATAAATTCACATATGTATTTTAAATTGTTTATGTGCTCCTTAACATATGTGCTGGTGACACCATGTATGGACTTAGGGTTTTATTTAAAGCTGTCTTACCTGGGTTGTATTAGGCAGGTTTTGAGCCCCCCAGTTTGTATCTTCAATTCATAGAATTTTTGTATAGGTTATTTCTATGTAATTATTTTAGAGATAGGCACAAATGGCGGTTCATGGTGGCACATGAAGTTTTGGGGATTTAAGAAGATTAGAACTTTGTATAGGGCCCAACCTTTGTAATAGATAGGACCCCTCCCCGATCACTCATTGGCTCGAGTTGATCTAGATAGTCCATACATGTGTGTGTTGTTAAAATTACTAGGCTTATTCTTATGCATTTTCGTTTATTGCGCAATAAAGAAATTAATGTGCAAAGTGAGACTAACCTAATAACATTATCAAATGTTATAATTCTTCCATATTAAAATACTGAGTAAGTAAAGGGGCATTGGATGTCCTAGCTCTCCATCAAACTTTAGAAGATGGGTTCATTTCTGGTGCATGGCATCTTAAAGGAATAAGGGGGTCATGCATCAAGACACGGTACTCTATCTTCTCTAGTGCATTTGATACCTTCATGTCGAAACAAATTTTGCCTTATATATCGTTCAAGGCTGCAAGGTGAGATTAAATTGTTACACTGAAAGGAGTTGATGGGATAAATGACTCAGATGGATCACCACTTGTATATCGAAAAAGTTTGCGGTTTAGTGATCCATTAGCTAAAGGAGATTGAATCATCGGTTGGACTTATTGATGTTTGACATTACCTCAATGATCTAACGAGCCATTTATCATTCAAGGGTGCAACTTGTTTAGATCGTTGGGGAAATCAATCACTCACTATGAAATCAATCCAACGAGGTTTTCGATTATTGTAGTGGGAGTGCAATATTTCAAGAAAAATAGTGGGAGTCAAGTAAATATTGAAATCCTTGATTTTACTTGAAAGCACATAATAACACATCTAATCGAAAATCTTGGTTAATTTTCTGCAGTTTATTTCCATCACAATGACAAACCTTTTGACAATACTACTTGAGAAAAATGTCCTCACTGGACCAAACTACTTTGATTGGATTAGAACATTGAGGATGATCCTCAATGATGAATCACTTGAATATACACTAGAGATGGATCGACCACAAAGGCCTGGGGTCAATGAGGAAGATTCTGTCATACTAGCATACTCGGATTAGATCTCTAATGCAAGAAAAATAAGAGATTATATGTTGAACTCCATGTGCACTACATTGAAACGCACACATGAAAATATGGATAGTCCCAGGTCTATCATGCTGCACTTGGAGGAACTGTTTGGGGAACGGGGCAAGTCTATTAGATACTTTGTATCGAAGGAGCTTTTCAACACTAAGATGAGAGAAAGAGATGATGTTACTCATCATGTTTTGAACATGATATCCATGCTAGAAAACTGCGCTCTATGGACTGCTACATGGATTTCCACCTTCAGGTGGATCTCATTCTCCAGTCGCTTCCTAACTCATTCTCTACCTTTGTCATCAACTTCGATATAAATGACATTGAAGGATCACTGTCTATCTTGTTAGAAAAGCTGGTCAAAGCATAGTCACAAATTGAGAAAAGATTTGGTGCTTTCACAGTTCCTATTCTGTCCTCTAAGAAAGGACCGAAGCAGCATCACCCACTGGCTGGGCGCATTAGAGAACCAATCATATCCAAGGTTAAAAAGTCTAGGACTAAGCGCATGAGGGATGAAGACACCTGCCTCCACTGCTGGGAAGTGGGGCGTTGGAAGCGTGACTGTCCCGTACTAAAAGCTGAAAGCAAATCAGGTATAGAACTTTATGTTTTTTAAACAAATTATTCTATGATGATATTTTCTACTTCTTGGATTCTAGAATCCGGAGCTAGTGCTCATATTTGTGTTTTGAACCAGGATCTGGAAACAAGTAGAAAGCTGGATGAGAACGAAGTGATGATCAATGTAGGAAGCGGACACAGCGTGGCTGCGACTCACATTGGAATTACTTCTGTTTCATTAATTTTTGGACATCAAATTAGATTAGATGATTGCCTTGTTTTTCCCAATGGGCTCAAGAATATTATTTTTATTCCTGTATTAGTCAGGAAAGGTTATTTGTTTAATTTTAAACATAATTCTTGCGATATTTATTTTGGAAATAAATGTGTTGGCTCTGCATCTTTAATTAATGGTTTATACTATTTGAATGTCCGAAATCAATGTATGGTTAATACTATGACTAGAAAACGTAGTATGAATGGAATGAACCAAAACTCATATGGCACCTAAGACTAGGACATGCCGGGGAGTTTAAGATTCACGAATTGGAAAAACGTGGACTCATTGGTCCACTTGGGTCTGATCTATATCCGACTTGTGAATCGTGCCTCAAAGGCAATATGACTAAGTCACCGTTCAATAGACATTTCGAAAGGGCAAATGAAGTTTTAGGATTAATCCATGCTGATGTTTGTGGGCCCCTCAAGGATGCAGCCCTTGGAGGTTTTCAGTACTTTATAACCTTCACAGATGACCACTCTAGGTATGGTCTAGTTTATCTGATGAAGTATAAATCCGAAGCACTTGAATGGTTCAAGGAATTCAATGCTTTGACTTGAAAACAAACTGGGCACAGTATTAAGGCACTGAGATTTGATCGAGGTGGCGAATACATGAGTTCCGAGTTCTTAAAAGAACAAGGCATAGTATTACAACTAACTCCTCCAGCAACCCCACAACTTAACGGAGTAGTAGAAAGAAGAAATCGTACTCTGTTGGATATGATACGCTCCATGCTTAGCGACACTGATTTACCCATCTCGTTGTGGGGACATGCTTTGCCTACAACTGCGCTCATTCTGAACAAATGTCCCTCGAAATCTATTCCCACTACACCATCTGAGATATGGAGCAGTAGGAAGCCTAGTCTAAAATACATACGAATATGGGGTTGCCCAGCATATGTAAAGAAGACCAAGGTAGAGAAACTAGAGGATAGATCCTTGAAAGGACGTTTTATCGATTTTCCTGTAGATTCGATGGGATACCTCTTTTACCTATAAAATGATCATAGGATCATCGTGCCCTTGCAAGCCCACTTTCTTGAAGAAGAATTCATTCGAGAAGGTGGTGCAGGTAGAAAGATTGTTCTGGAAGAACAAGATGACATTCTTTCAGAGACATCAGTTCAAGAATCTGAACCCAACTTGACACAACCGTCACAGCGACGATCTAGCTGAGTATCTTAGCCGCCTGAGAGATATCGCTATCTGCACAAAATGCAGCATTATTTGTATGTCATTGCACAAGGAAGCCATGGAGATGATCCCACTGACTATGATGAAGCAGCGACGGAAATAGATTCCTCTAAGTGGCTTGAGGATATGAAAGCAGAGATTGATTCGATATATTCGAACCAAGTCTGGACTCTTATTTGATCTACCAAGTGGAGTACAACCAATTAGATGCAAATGGATCTATAAGAAAAAGATTGGTCCGGATGGAAAGGTGGACACCTATAAAGCCAGGCTAGTCTCAAAAGGTTATAGTCAAAAGGAGGGCATTAACTATGAGGAAACCCTTTCGCCAGTAGCCATGATTAAATCTATTAGAATTCTGCTAGCCATAGCTGCAAACTTAGACTATGAAGTCTGGCAAATGGATGTAAAGACCGCATTCTTAAATGGACACTTGGGTGAGGACATTTATATGCAACAACCCAGGGGCTTTATATCCGAAGCCGACTCTCATAAATTTTGCAAACTTCATCGGCCCATTTCTGGACTGAAGCAAGCCTCTCAGAGTTGGAATCTGAGGTTCGATGAAGAAGCTAAGAAATATGGCTTCATCAAGAATGAAGACGAACCGTTTGTCTATAATATGGTCAGTGGGGGCAAGTTGACATTCTTGGTTCTATACGTAGATGACATACTACTTATAGGGAATGACATAGGCTTATTGACTTCGGTCAAGACATGGCTCTCAAGTACATTCTCCATGAAAGACTTGGGAGAAGTGACCTACATTCTAGGAATTCGCCTTTATAGAGATAGAGCAAATAGAGTGATTGGTCTCTTCTAAGCACTCTATCTACAGAAAGTCCTCAAGAGATATGAAATGCATAACTTGACACGACAAAATCCTAGCAAGAGAACTAGGTCGCGTAAGTAGTAAAGTGGATTTCTAAGTCCGGGGTTATCATATCCGCAGGGACAACTATAATCTAAGTACCAAAACTACTATATTACTCAATTCTAAGTTAAATCGGTCGATAGAAAGGTTGATTAACTAATTAATAAATACTAGAAAATAAACTAAGGCAACGTCACACAAAATAAAGGGAGGAAACAATAGAGAGAAGGGATCAAGGCACATGGTTCAACTAATTATGCATTTCGATTGTGATTTAGGTTCTATTGGATTATTAGATTGATTTAGCTAAGGCGAAATTCCCTAACGTACGTACCACCCAATCTCTTGGCATAGCAACCCTACCCTTGGTAACGATTTCCTATATATCTCTATATGAAAACCCGATTAACGAGGATGCATTTAAGGTCTAGGAATTCCCCACGTGAATGGAAAGCCACCTAAAGAAACCGAGTCTATCTCTAGTCGGTTTAACTATAGGGTATTCAATGTTTATATCTTCCCTAGGCTATTATCTCTCGATCTCTAACCTAGGCATTTTATCAAACACTTGGTGATCAAGCAAATGTAGCATTGAGATCAAATATTGAACACATAGCTAAAACCAAAATTAATCCAATAAACACCAACAAATCAACAATCAAAATAACATAAATGGCCTATCCATGGCCTCAATCAAACAAGTTTAGCTCATATTCATGTCAAAAGTGCAATTATAAATCATACAAGCCATAAGAGGTTTGAACAAATTCAAGAAATAAAGATGTAAAAACTCCCTAATTCTTGTAGAGATGTGGATTCCTTGTTGAATTCTCCATGTTTTGACCTTCAATCTTCTCTCCCAAGCTCTCTCTCTCTCTATTTTCGTATGGCAGCTGCTATCCAAGGTGAATTAGGGTAAAAAATGGCTAAAAGGGGTATTTATAGACCAACCCGCTGCCTCGAACGCCGCGGCATTCTCTTGTTGAACGCCGCGGAATTGGCTACTGCATGTGAACGCCGCGGCGTTCGTCCCCTGCTGCTCCAGCCAGTTTTGGTAAACTTTGCATAACTTTCTCTACCGATGTCGAAATACACTGATTCAAGATGCTGTAGAATCCTAAAACAAATATCTACAACTATAAAGAAGACACTTAGGCCTAAATCAAATGTTAAAGATGACAAAATTATCTCACAAGTCACTGAATGAGAAAACTCCATCATAAGGCGTCTCTTCTGATGACGTTTTCACCTCTTTCCTTACATATATGATCTTTGTCTTCAACATAAGAAATGTACCTTTGCCTCTTATCATTCCATTGGTATACCAAGTGTGTAATTTGGACATGGTTAGAGAAATATATTCCATAAACGCTAGCACTGCGCAGACAGTTTTTATCTTTATGCATGATTTACCTTCAATCCTTGTCCTTTTCCTACAAATGTTATGTTATTCTATAAAATATGAGAAAACAAGGGTCAAAGCATCATATGTGATCAAATTATCAAGGAAACAATCAAAACTAAGTCGATAAACGGGGGGAAACTAGTGTAAAAATAACATATATCAACTACCCCCAAACTTAGCTTTGATCGTCCTCGATCAAATACAATCAAGCACACACATGAAAGCTCAAAATGGTTTTTCTTTTGCAATCTCATACACACAAAAGCAAGCATTAAACCTTCGAAGAAGTTTCGGAAGAGTTACCCGATGCTTTGAACATTCAGCAATTTGAAAACCACACAAAATCTTAGTTTCCATCCCTAAATCATGAACTCCCACTCCCATATTCATGTCAAGAGCACACTTTAGATAAGATTATGCAAATCAATTTGAAAGTAAAGACACTGAGACAATTCAACATTCGTTAACCCATCGGTGTGTATAAAGTGCAATTGTCACAATCAAAAGGTCTTTACGGCTTGTAATGTAAAGCTAGGTGATGGCTAGGATTGGAAAATATGGAAAACGTGACTAAGTCAAGAGAGCCTATAACTCAAAATCATTGATCTAAATTCGCAAATAGACTACAAAAACTTTCACACCTTATCACTTATCCCTTTTTCACTCTCTTTTTCCTATCAACTTACAACCCCCAAACTTGTTTCTTTTCATATCGGGTTGTACATAGATTTCCAAGCCAAATGATCCAATTGAGTGCCAAGATCAAAGCCTAGTCGAGAGCACATTTTTTTTTTCATATATATCTCTCCTCGAATATTTAGCCCATTGCTCAAGTTTTCATTTCATCCCCTTTTTTACATAATACTTCAAACCTCAAATATCCCAACATAGCCAAAACATCACTATCTAACTCATGTACATTCAAATCAAAACAAGGTGACTACCCATATTCAAGTCAAATGATATGAAGTTCTAAACTCTCTTGATTGGGTGCAAGACATTGTTTTTCTTTTAGGCTAGAAGGTGGTTGTCTTGGCATATGAAATAAAGACGAATGGTGGTTTCTAGTGTGCTTAGCACACTCCATTCTTATCAATACGGCTCAAATCAAGGTCTAGAGATTATGCAATATAGAGAAGGCCAAAATGTAAGGCTAACAACAATGAAAGATGGCCTAAATCATTTTATGACTTTACAACATTAATACACACTTCATAGTCAACAAAATTGAAAGTCCAACGTTTTAAATCCTCAAAAAAAATTGCGTAAGCATGACTAAAAAGGGCTTTCAAGTCACAACATATGACATGTTGACCACAGATAAGGGACTTTGACTTCGAGAGAGTAGAGATATTCAAACGCATTATGCTCTCATGTAAGGGTGCACCAATTCATGAATTCTATATCAACAAGGTTGTACCCCCAAACTTAAATTAAACATTGTCCTCAATGTTCATGAAAAAAATGCAAGGTAAGAGGGATAAGCGATACAACCCTGAAATGGAGAGAAACAGGGGGAGCATGGTGGTGGGCTCATATCCCAGGATCAAACTGTGATCAAAACCTGAATGAGAGAAAACTCAAAGGAAACCATATTAAAATGAGTCAAGGGGGAGAAAAAAAAGAAAAAAGAAAAGAAAGAATGCAATAAAAGAAACTTGGGTTGCCTCCCAAGAAGCGCTTGTTTAACGTCATTAGCTCGACTCCTTGCATTGCTCATGGTGGATTGTAAGGAGCAATGCCAACTTTGTAGGGACGAGTTTTCTTATGCTTTTTCCAATTGCGTAATGGCATATCCCCTCCAATCTTTATCATAAAACCTGGAATAATCAAAAGTGAGCACAAATTCTCTTCTATACATATGTAATTGAAATGCAAAAAGTAAAGTGTAAATTTTAGAGGAGGGGGATCATCAATTGATGGATACAATTGGTGTGTGACTGTCTCAAACTCCCCTAGTCTTGTCGTTGGCAACCTCAATGGTGAAATCTCCAAGTGATTTATATACCCTATGATTTTGTCATTCTCATCCGTAGTATCACTTGATTTCATGGTGTATGTCTCGGATGAATCATTGAAGTTGCATACTTTGACCTGACCATCTTCCACTATATCCCTCCGGTGATTGATGGATTCCCTTAAGAATTCAAGGGATATGATGGTAGGTGGCATTGGGTTCTTGAAGATTTCTAATGTTCTTTCTTGGCCATGTCGTGAAATGGATTTAAAAATCTCTTTCTTCATTCGTGTATGCTCAGTTGTTTTTGCCTCTATTTTGACACACATGGATTCGGGAGGTGGTTCTTCTTCAGTGATAGGATGTAGACATTGTAGTTCTAAAGCAAAACCTTGTTCAACTTCTATATTGAGGGATGCCTCATTCTCTTTGGTGCTACTCTCCATGGTGCAAGGCGCTCTCTCCTTCCATAAGTTGACTGCTTGATTTACTAATCTTGCCACTTCCTTGCTACGAGCTTCTGACTCCTTTCTTCGAGCTTCTGACTCCTCGAAACTTGCTTCTGCCTCCTTTATGCTAGCTTGTACCCATACACTAAATTCATTCCCCAAGGCCTCAATTTTAGACCTCGTCTCTAGCTCTTGTTGATGAAAAATATCATGTTGTTGGTAAGGAAGGCTACCGCCATGGTCAAACCCCGATGAAAGTATCATTGCATCATTGTTGTAACTCCATGTTGAGCTTGGATGATTTATCCAATCGGGATGTATCATGTTATTTTGACATGTTGAGCTTGGGTGATTTATCCAACTGGGATGGTAGGAGGGCTCATAGGATTCCATCTGCATTGAGCTTGATGTGGTGATTGATGAATCCATATCCTGACATGGCCATTGAAAGTTATAAGCACTCATATCTTCAAGAACTAGAAATAGACAAAAAAAAAAAATTGACTTAAGCTCAGAACGAATAAGAGAATCTCGATATTAGATACCATAGTTGTCCCCGGAAATGGCGCCAAAAAGCTTGACACGACAAAATCCTAGCAAGAGAACTAGGTCGCGTAAGTAGTAAAGTGGATTTCTAAGTCCGGGGTTATCGTATCCGCAGGGACAACTATAATCTAAGTACCAAGACTACTATATTACTCAATTCTAAGTTAAATCGGTCGATAGAAAGGTTGATTAACTAATTAATAAATACTAGAAAATAAACTAAGGCAACGTCACACCAAATAAAGGGAAGAAACAATAGAGAGAAGGGATCAAGGCACATGGTTCAACCAATTATGCATTTCGATTGTGATTTAGGTTCTATTGGATTATTAGATTGATTTAGCTAAGGCGAAATTCCCTAACGTACGTACCACCCAATCTCTTGGCATAGCAACCCTACCCTTGGTAACGATTTCCTATATATCTCTATATGAAAACCCGATTAACGAGGATGCATTTAAGGTCTAGGAATTCCCCACGTGAATGGAAAGCCACCTAAAGAAACCGAGTCTATCTCTAGTCGGTTTAACTATAGGGTATTCAATGTTTATATCTTCCTTAGGTTATTATCTCTCGGTCTCTAACCTAGGCATTTTATCAAACACTTGGTGATCAAGCAAATGTAGCATTGTGATCAAATATTGAATACATAGCTAAAACCAAAATTAATCCAATAAACACCAACAAATCAACAATCAAAATAACATAAATGGCCTATCCATGGCCTCAATCAAACAAGTTTAGCTCATATTCATGTCAAAAGTGCAATTATAAATCATACAAGCCATAAGAGGTTTGAACAAATTCAAGAAATAAAGATGTAAAAACTCCCTAATTCTTGTAGAGATGTGGATTCCTTGTTGAATTCTCCATGTTTTGACCTTCAATCTTCTCTCCCAAGCTCTCTCTCTCTCTCTCTCTCTCTCTCTCTCTCTCTCTCTCTCTCTATTTTCGTGTGGCAGCTGCTATCCAAGGTGAGTTAGGGTAAAAATTGGCTAAAAGGGGTATTTGTAGACCAACCCGCTGCCTCGAACGCCGTGGCGTTCGCTTGTTGAACGCCACGGGATTGGCTACTGCATGTGAACGCCGCGGCGTTCGTGGATGAACGCCTCGGCGTTCGTCCCCTGCTGCTCCAGCCAGTTTTGGTAAACTTCGCATAACTTTCTCTACCAATGTCGGAATACACTGATTCAAGATGTTGTAGAATCCTAAAACAAATATATACAACTCTCAAGAAGACACTTAGGCGTAAATCAAATGTTAAAGATGACAAAACCGTCTCACAAGTCACTGAATGAGAAAACTCCATCATAAGACGTCTCTTCCGATGACGTTTTCACCTCTTTCCTTACATATATGATCTTTGTCTTCAACATAAGAAATGTACCTTTGCCTCTTATCTTTCCATTGGTATACCAAGTGTGTAATTTGGACATGGTTAGAGAAATATATTTCATAAACGCTAGCACTGCGCAGACAGTTTTTATCTTTATGCATGATTTACCTTCAATCCTTGTCCTTTTCCTCCAAATGTTATGTTATTCTATAAAATATGAGAAAACAAGGGTCAAAGCATCATATGTGATCAAATTATCAAGGAAACAATCAAAACTAAGTCGATAAACGGGGGGAAATTAGTGTAAAAATAACATATATCATAACTCTAAGGGAGGACTTTTTCCCATGAGACATGACATTCATTTTTCCAAATCTATGAGTCCCAAAATCGACAAGTATAGAATGGAAATGAGGAATATACCCTATGCATCCGCTGTGGGTAGTCTCATGTACGCAATGTTATGCACGAGGCCAGATCTGGCACATGATGTGAGCATGGTCAGTAGGTTTCAAGCTAACCCGAGGGAGTCTCACTGGACAGTAGTGAAGTGTATCTTAAAGTACTTGAGAAGAACTAAAGATATGCTACTAATCTATGGGAATGGAGAATTGAAGGTTGATGGTTACACCAACTCAGATTTCCAATCTGATCCGGATGACCTTAAATCTACCTCTGGGTACATATTCACACTTTGTGGAGGAGCAGTGTCTTGGAAAAGTTCCAAGCAAAGCACAACTGCAGACTCCACAACGGAGGGAGAATATGTGGCAGCCTCTGAGGCAGCTAAAGAAGCTGTTTGGATGAGAAAGGTCATAGCCAAACTTGGAGTGGTTCCTAGTGTGGAAATGTCGTTGCCACTATGGTGTGACAACAACGGAGCAATTGCGCAAGCTAAAGAACTAAGGTCTCACAACAAATCTACACACGTGATGAGGAAATATCATATAATACGACGAGAAATTGTTGCAAGAGGCAATATAGCCATGCAGAAAATAGCCTCAGCCGAAAACGTGGTTGACCCACTCACTAAGCCATTATCACAGGCGGTGCTAGATAAACATCTTGAGAAGATGTGAATCAAATACCATAGCGATTATCGTTGAGTGCAAGTGGGAGATTGTTAGGTGTATGCCCTCAATGCCTATGAGGAATTAGATTGTGTAGGGCTTAGCTAAGTTATTTGTACAAAACGTTTGATATTTCTATTTATAGAATAAAGGTTTTGATTTTGTTCATATAAATCTAATGGCATTTAAATGTATTGACCAAATTAGTCCAAGAGATTTCAAGATAGACTTTCCAACATTTATGGATAAGAGGAGGCACTGGAACAGTCTAGTACTTAATCTATAAAACTGGAAGTTCGTGAGTTAAAGAATATTAATTGGGCATTAATATTCAACTCATATGACACCTTCTTTGACAAGGAAGTGCCAGTCTTACACTGATTAGATAGTGGGAGCTGGTGTCATGAATATGATTAATGGAATTAACATATTTGAACTTGACTTGCATTAATACGATCACATGGGTATTTACTCTTTGACAGTCAATGATCGGGATTAAGATTGTGATAGTATGTGTGAACTTTAGACCTGAGGAGTCATTTATAACATGCTTGTAATATTGGATATGTTATCAGAGTAGTTAGACCTGTATCACCTGTTAGGTGGGGTCGACCTCGAAGTACGATCCAATAGTGTATTCGATGTTATAAGATAACTTGCCAAAATGGAATTCACCGTCTCGATAGTAAATGAGTATGTGACCTGTACGATCATAAGTAATTGAAATTATAAACGAGTATGTGATTGTCACTGAGGGTAGTTTGGTAATTTCACATTATTATGATTCTTAGACAACATCAAGTTCTATGCGTTTGACTAAACCATGACTATTATTTAATCGGGTCACGTCGGTGAAGAGTTTATACATGTATGGTATTCGTAGTCAAGGTTCGTGATGACATGATCATCTCGTTTTCAATTGGGTTACAATTTGGTTCCACCGTGTTGCCTAGGTGACAACCTTATCCTTTGGAATCCTTCCATTGCTAATTGAATCGAGCCTAGAGAGTCGCGCTATGTGAAGAAAAGGAATATTTCCTTAAGCTAAGGGTATTTTGGTAAAATCACATTTGATGTGAATTGTCTGACAAAATAGATGGCATGACTTAATTAAAGATATTTAATTGGATTAAATAAATAAATTAAATCGTAATTCATAAGTTAAATTAATCGGAAATTAATTTATAAGTAGAATTATATTAATTGGATTAATGTAATTAATTAATCACCAATTGGATTGGACTTGGATTTAATTAATTACACATGGGCTAAGTGAAAACAAAGCCCGAAGCCCATCTGGAATAGGCCAAATCGGCCGCCCCTCACTGAGTAACCCTGGGGGTGTCTTTTACTGGGTACAAGAATTCAGTCAGTGTCAGAACTCCAAATAGATAAGTCATTGTTTTAGAATCCGACACTGAGCCAAAATAAACCTAGAGCATTAGGAAAGAAAAATCCCTCCCTCTCCATCTGTCTAGCCACCTGCAATAGTTGTTGAGGAGGAGATCGAGCTTTTCTTAGAGAATTTTCTTCAGCGTGATTATCTAGAGGTAGGAGTTCGAGCCTGCTGCTGATAAATCAAGAATTAATTAACGAAAAAGGTAATTCGATTACTCTTACAACTTTCGTTAATTGATCTATATGCCAATATCATAAATATCCCCAAATCGAATTCTTGGGTGTGATTCAGATTAAAAAAAAATTATCAGCTAGACCGAATCACAACAATTGCTCCATTGTTATCACAATAAAGTGGTAATGGGAGCTGAGGACTAGGGATCGATTCAAGTTCTCTAAGAAACTTTCTCATCTAAACAACTTGTTTGGCTGTCTCTGAGGCTGCCACATACTCTGCTTCAGTGGCGGAATCAGTGTTTGTACTTTGCTTGGAACTTTTCCAAGACACTGCTCCACCATTGAGAGTAAAAACAAACACTGAAGTGGATTTTCGGTCATCAACATCAGACTAAAAGTCTGAATTAGAATAACCTTCCATCTTCAGGTCTCCACCTCCATAGATGAGAATCATATTCTTAGTTCTTTTGAGATACTTTAGGATATTCTTCACAGTTATCCAATGTTTCTTTCCCGGGTTCGCCTAAAATCGACTCACCAAGCTCACAGCATAGGCAATGTCGGGTCTAGTACACAGCATTGCATATATTAGGCTACCAACTGCAGAAGCATAGGGTACATTACTCATCTCTTGTCTATCTTCCTCACTTTGAGAACACATAGACTTGGATAAGTGTACTCCATGCCTCATGGGAAGAAACCCTTTCTTAGAATTGTCCATCCTAAACCTTTTTAGGACCTTTTCTAAGTAAAAGTCTGGGGAGAGACTTATCATTCTATTCATTCTATCTCTGTAGATACGAATTCCTAAAATGTATGTCTCTTCTCCTAAGTATTTCATAGAAAACGTACTCGAAAGCCATTTCTTGACTGTGGTGAGCATTCCTATGTCATTTCCTATAAGCAGAATGTCATCCACATATAGTACTAAGAACGAGAGTTTGCTCCCACTAGTCTTCTTGTAGACACAGGGGTTCATCTTCGTTCTTGATGTAGCCAAATCCTTTTACTATATAGATATCCTCTTTGAGGAATCCATTCAGGAAAGCCGTTTTGACATCCATTTGCCATATCTCATAATCTAAGTATGCAGCTATGGATAACAGTATTCGGATGGACGTTATCGTGTGTTAGAGTTTATGCCCAGCGCACCAATTTTGGGTGCCTTTCTATGTAATAATAACTCTAGATGAATGATCTTTTTCATATAAATAAAGTTAATCTTTTGGCATTCTTTGTTTGTGTATATAGCTTGGTCTTAACTTAGAATAAAGTCCCAAGGGATCACACATAGCTATGGGACATCATTGCGCATCGGGAATGGCAATGATGGAATATGTCTCCAAGGCTATGATCCTTAAACATATGTTCCAAGTCGTGAATGGGCTAGTCGAGATGAACAGATAATGATGAGACCCAAAAGACTTGCTTATATGATGCATGCACTAAATAGAGTGTATCTCGTTCCATTGATATTGGCGCGGTGAAAGTCTATGCATATATGAGGGTTCCTATTGTGGGAATATGTATACTGAAAAACCCCATGGAAGTTCCATTAAATGGAATCCCAGTCGAATCTGGAACTTCCAGTGGTCTTGTAGTATAAGAGTAATCTTTAGAACCTGAGGTTCCTTTGGATGTCTTGTACACAATTGAACATGTCTTGATTTGTTACATGATTACTCAGATGATCACAAATGGGCAAAATCAGACATAGGCTAATTGTGTATGAAGGCACGCGAGAATCAAGATGGGATCTATCTCTGACATTAAACTTGTCAGTGAATCTCCAATGTTTACATAGTGAATCGACATTAGGAATCTTTGGCCGAAGTATGATATCTATAAAGGTGTAGGGTTTCCTCGTTTAGATAGTCAAAAGTCGATCTCACCGTATTTGGGAAACATAGTTATTGAATTAATAGAGTTTCAACCTTAGCCACTGCTCTAGATTCAATCACGAGATTAGATGGAGGGATCTTACTTATACAAGGACCAAGATCACGAAAGGCGTATCTTTATATTCGTCTTTATCTAGGTCTTCGTGGCCCATTGCTAGACAATAAACACGATTTGTAAGTGCCAAGAATTAATGTGGTGATTAATTCGAGGCTTGATTAAATCAAAGGAATGATTTAATCTAGTACTTTCTATTTTATGAAAACACACTAGCACTTTGGGAAAGTGTACTTACTACTAGATAGTAGACGAGCCTAAGGGGTCACACACTTAACTCGTGAGAGTCACTACTTAAATGATGTGATTAATCAATTTGAGGAAATTGAGGAAATTAGGTAAGTCTAGTCCTTTCCTAATATGGAATATGAAATAATTGAGGCGATTCAATCAATTGGACTATTTTAATTAATCTTGTAGAATTAATTAAATTAATGGACCTAGTAGAGTTCAAGTATTTTATTTAGTTGGGCTTGGTCTAAGTTAAATAAATAAGCCAATTGGAATAAGTAAATATAATTAAACAGGTTTTAATTATATGAGAATATTTAATTGATGGGTTTAGCTCATAATTAAATATGAAGTCAAGAATTAATTCTTGGACTCCGATTAAGGGTGATGGCCGAATTTTGGGTCCTTGGCAGCTGGGATTCGAAATCTTGGTGAAGAAGAAAAGGGTTTTCTTCTTCTCCAAGTCTTGTAGTTGAATGAGGACTCTAGGTCTCCTATTCTATATATATGAGAATGCAAAACAAAAATCCTAAGCCTCCAAGAGCAAAAATTCGAACCCTAAAGCTGAAAAAGGAAGAGAATTTTTCTTATCATCCTTGAACAAAAATTCGCCCCTACCTTATTCCAATGTGACATTGTTTTGTTCATGTGTTGAACTCAACGATCCACAAATATTCCATTCCTTCATATAATCAAGCCTAGGTTTTAGACTTAGATCTATTTCGTTGGCTAGCACCAAGAACGAAACAGGTCATGACTTGAACGGGGTATGGAAACATCTTAGAGGTGCGACGTTTGGAGCACTAAAATCGGGGATACAATTGACGGGCGATTTCCTCCAAGAAATCGCGTGGACTTGCATCACAGGGTTGAAAAGAACAAATTGGTTGCTGCGAGAATTTAATCG
The DNA here is from genome assembly GCA_019426215.1 of Buddleja alternifolia. Taxonomy (NCBI): domain Eukaryota; kingdom Viridiplantae; phylum Streptophyta; class Magnoliopsida; order Lamiales; family Scrophulariaceae; genus Buddleja; species Buddleja alternifolia. The sequence goes on along the minus strand of CM033399.1, from coordinate 12,220,351 downwards.
AAAGGTAAAAATTCTTGTAACCTTCTTTATAGTCTAATCGAGCACACCATTATTCCTGTTTTGGGTGGTTGTACGTTTAATTTTTAAATTCCACTGCCACGAGCCAACCGGGGAATAGAACCCAACCCAACATCATGGCCATGGGCGAAAAGGTTTCTCAATTCCTTCTCTTTGACTATACCCTGTCGCTACGTGCCTGGCTTTAATGGTGTCAACCTTGCCATCGCTCCCTGTCTTTCTTTTGTAGATCCACTTACATCCTATAAGTTTGATACCTTAAGGACACTGTTGGGAATTATTCGAATAAAATGCAGCGGAAAGTAAACTTAATTCCCAAAGTCCGAATCATCTCTAATCCTCGTGTTTAATTGTGTATAGAAAGATTACCGTTCTCACGTATGTTGATTTCTGAACGTGATCTTTTTCTCTCACACCGAATTTGCCAACGTCTCAAATTCGTCACGCCGGAATCAAAAATGAAAAACTCCTCCTTTCTTCCTTGTCAAAGACGGCTAGAGAGAGAGAGAGGTGCGAGACTTTTTCTTGGAGAAGAAAGTTATCTAAGTTGCCTTGTGTTATTTTTCACCTTGTGAAATATTTATATCATTATGAAACAATAACACTAGCATGCAAGAGCCCTATTTGGGCGTCTATTTGGCCGCCCCTTAGTGGGCTCGGAAGCCTTCGGACTTTCGTCTTGCTTGCTAATTAATTAATCGGATAATTTATTTATCCAATAAATAAATTGATAATCCAATTAATTCAATTCCTAATTAATTTATAATTTAATTTCTCCAAGAAATTAATTAACTCATAAATTTAATTAATTAATTAAATTATTCAATAATTAATTAATTAATTACGGGATCCAATGCCGTGAATTTCTCTCAAGTCTTTTTCCCATGTTTTTCCTTTTGCACTTCCTTTAAGCGCGACTCTTTAGATTCTTCTCAAAAGGCAATTGGGAGGAATCCAAAAGGGTGTAAGTGACACCTAGCCAGTCTCGTGGCTCACACCGTAACCCAATTGAGAACCAATGAATAGGATCATTCCAAACCTTTACGCCGTGAATACCGTACGTGTATAAACCTTTTATTCTTATATCCTAGTCAAGTAAGAGTCATGGTTTAAAGTCAAACTCATATAACTTGACCATATGCCTAAGCTCATAATAAGTCGAGGTATTTAAATGCTTTGGCCAAAGACTTTCATCCTCACCTATTCATGATCGCATAGGATATTTTATTCATTCATCTACGAGAGAATAAATTCCATATTGCAAATCAGTTAACAATTCTACTTGCCCATCAAGTCGCACTTCGAGGTCGATTCCACCAATAGGTGATTTGAATCTAACTACTCTAATGACAGACTTGATGTCACAAGTACATCTTCAACTCGATTTCTCAGGTCAGAGGTTCACACGTACCTATCACTACTTATCAGCTTCATCATTGACTATCAATGAGTGAATAACCATGTGATGAACTGATGCGAGCCGTGTTCGAACATATCAGTCCAACTGACACGTCTATGATATAAGTTCCCACTACCATTTCCATAGTGTACGACTGGCACTTTCTCTGTCGAAACTTACATCATACAAGTCTTTATTCACTATTGATGCCCAATCAATATTTCTTAGACTTGCGAACCCTTTTAGATGTCAAGGGTCAAACCATTCTAGTGCCTTTCCTCCTATCCCATAGGAGGTAGAAGGTTCGCCTTGTCATCAAGGATTTTACGTTGTTTATTCACACCTTATAAATGCCTATAAGAAAACAACATTCAACTGCCTTATATTAATAGAAAAACCATAGTTTAGTTACAATGTTTATGCCCTATAAATCTATCCTCTTTATGGCATTCGAGGGCATATACTCTAACAATCTCCCACTTGCACTCAATGCCATTTCCTGTGGTATTTAATACCTATCTTTTCGAGATATTTTTCCAGCACCGCCTGTGCCAATGGCTTGGTCAATGGATCAGTGACATTGTCGGCTGAGGCTATTTTTTGAACAGCTATTTCACCTCGTGCAACGATCTCTCTTATGATGTGATATCTCCTCTCTATGTGTTTGGATTTATTGTGAGACCTAGGTTCCTTCGCTTGCGCTATAGCTCCGGTGTTGTCACAATAAAGTGGCAATGAGAGCTTTATGTTAGGAACCACTTGAAGTTCCTCAACGAACTTCCTAATCCAAACAGCTTCTTTAGCTGCCTCTGAGGCAGCTATGTATTCAGCCTCTGTGGTGGAGTCTATTGTTGTGCTTTGCTTGGAACTTTTCCAAGTCATCGCTCCACCATTTAAAGTAAATACAAATCCCGAGGTGGATTTCCAGTCATCAACATCAGATTGGAAATCCGAATCAGTGTACCCGTCCACCCTCAGGTCACCACTTCCATAGGTGAGAATCATATCCTTAGTTCTTTTTAGATACTTTAGGATATTCTTCACAGCTATCCAATGTTCCTTACCAGGGTTTGCTTGAAATAGACTAACAACGCTTACAACATAAGCAATGTCGGGTCTACTACAAAGCATCACGTACATCAAGCTACCCACAGCAGACGCATAGGGTACAATGTTCATTTCTTTTCTATCTTTCTCACTTTGAGGACACATAGATTTCGAAAGATGTATCCCATGTCTCATTGGTAGGAACCCTTTCTTAGAATCTTCCATCCTACACCTTTTTAGGACCTTTTCTAAGTAAAGGGCTTGAGAAAGTCCTATCATTCTTTTGGTTCGATCTCTATAGATCTGAATCCCTAGAATATAGGTCGCTTCTCCCAAGTCTTTCATGGAGAATGTATTCGGAAGCCACTTCTTGGTTGTGGTGAGCATTCCTATGTCATTCCCAATGAGTAATATGTCATCTACATATAACACTAGGAATGTCAACTTGCTCCCACTGACCTTCTTGTAAACACAGGGCTCGTCTTCGTTTTTGATGAAATCAAATCCTTTAACAACCTTATCAAAATGTAGATTCCAGCTACGAGACTCTTGTTTGAGTCCATAAATGGATCTCTCAAGTTTACACACCTTATGAATATGCTCCTCGGATTCAAAACCTTTAGGCTGTTCCATAAAGATATCCTCTTCTAGGAATCCATTTAGGAAAGCAGTTTTGACATCCATTTGCCATATTTCATAATCTAGGTGTGCTGCTATTGCAAGTAGAATCCTTATTGATTTGATCATAGCCACTGGCGAGAAGGTTTCTTGGTACTCAATTCCTTCCTTTTGACTATACCCTTTCGCCACTAGCCTGGCTTTGTAGGTGTCTACTTTGCCATCAACACCAATCTTTCTCTTGTAGATCTATTTACACTCGATTGGTTTTACCCCTTCAGGTTGGTCTACAAGTTTCGAGACTTGGTTTGCATGCATCAAATCGATCTCAGTTTGCATAGCTTCACGCCATCTAGTAGCATCCACATCCACCATCGCTTGATCAAAAATGGAGGGATCATCTCCATGATCCTCCTTTAACACAGAATGGAGATCCAACTCCCTCTGCATTAGGTATCCATACCTCTCAGGCGGTTGAGATACTCTATTTGATTGTCGTGGTTGTGGTTGTGTTACAGAAGGTTCGGTTCTCACTCCCTGTGTGGATATATCCAGTGGGGTTTCATTTTGTTCTTCTAGAACAATCTTTCTACCTGCTCCTCCTTCTTGAATGAACTCATCTTCAAGAAAGTGGGCTTGTAAGGCTACAATGATCCTTTGATCATTGTGCAAGTAAAAGAGGTATCCCATAGAATCTTCAGGATATCCAACGAAACGTCCCTTTAAGGATCTAGCCTCCAACTTGTCCACTTTATTCTTTTTGACATAAGCCGGGCATCCCCAAATCTTTATGTGGTTAAGACTTGGTTTCCTATTTCTCCACATTTTATAGGGAGTCATAGGAACGGACTTGGACGGACATCTATTTAAAACGTGTGCAGCTGTAAGCAGCGCGTGACCCCACTGTGAAATGGGTAAATCAGTGTAGCTAAGCAAGGAGCGAACCATGTCCAACATGGTTCAATTCCTTCGCTCTGCTACTCCATTCAACTGTGGAGTCGCTGGAGGTGTGAGTTATAATACTATACCATTCTCTCTAAGGTATAAGTCAAACTCTTCGCTCATATATTCTCCTCCTGGATCAGATCGAAGAGTTTTTATACGTTGACTTGTTTGATTTTCCACTAAAGCTTTGAATTCCTTGAATTTATCAATGGATTCAGACTTATGCTTCATCAGGTACACTAGACCATATCGAGAATGGTCGTCAGTGAAGGTGATAAAGTAAAGGAAACCTCCTCTGGCCATTTCTCCAAATGGACCACAAACATCAGTATGCACTAAACCTAAGATTTGTGAGGCCCTTTCAAAGCTCCCTGTGAAGGGCGATCTAGCCATCTTGCCTTTGAGACAAGATTCACAAGTAGGATAGGGATCCAATCCCAGTGGGCCAATTAGCCCATCTTTTTCCATTTTGCAAATCTTTTGTTCGCCAGCATGGCCTAGTCGAAGGTGCCATATCAATCGTTGGTTTATTTCAAGCCTACTACGTTTCCTTTGTATAGTATTCACTGCATACTCATTCTGGACACTAAGGTAATACAATCCATTTATCAAAGAAGCAAAGCCTACAAATTTATTACCATAACAAATGTTGCATTGTTCATCAATAAAACGGAAAGTGTAACCATTCTTAACTAAAACGGGAATAGAAACAATGTTTTTAAGCTCATTAGGCAAAACCAAAACATTATCCAGTAATAGTACATGTCCAGAATTTAAAAACAACGAGGAAGATCCTATTGCAGTAGCCGCGACTCTATGCCCGTTGCCTACTCTGATCTTTACCTCATCGTTGTCCAGCTTCCTTTCTCGCATCAGATCCTGATTCATACAATATGTGTGAGCACTTGTTAGGAATTTCATGTTAGATGTTTTGATGATGACAATTAGGACTTTTTGTTAGACCCCAAAATATGTAAGTTTGTTTTCAGCTTTGAAGCGTTAGATTTGTAATAGGCTTTGTTTTATTTTTATTCTAGATTGTTAGGTTAAGTTGTCTTACACTGAGCGTCTGATATGTTCTGAGTGAGTTTATCAGAAAGTAAAGTTGGAAGACTCAAGCGCCTGAAGTCTGAATAAAGATGAAGATTCCAAGCGTCTAGAATGACCAGCTACACCAAGCGTCACCTTATAGGATAGAAGTGATTCAAGGTTGAATAAGCGTCTATCAATGACTGATTCCACCTGAATTTATTTCTAAGTCCAGAAGGAGTTTAATGCAAATATTCTCAATGCATTAAGTGCCAACGGGCATTTAATTCAAATGCATTAAATGTTGATAAGAGCATTAAATGTGATAAGCACTTTCAGACGTACGGAGAAGCCACCCTATTGGACTGTCAACTATTCAAAGACTGCAGCACCAACTTTTGTGCAGCAGATTTTCAGGAAAAAGGACAAAAGTTGTTCACTAGCGGAAGTGAGAGACACGCGCTCGTGCATGTGTCAAACAGACACTTTTTCCAAGAATGCTTATGAATAGGACTTCAAAAACAAGCTAAATACAGAGAGAACAATTAAAAAAGTCGAATTGATGTTGCATTGAAGTCTCGTTCCTTACAATCTTAGAAAAGCCAGAAATTTTCGAGAAAATATTCTCTTTGCTTTTCTTCAAATCCTGAGACAGTCAACCAATATCTCAAACATTCTTTTCGAAGAAACCCACATTACTATTGACATATTTCTAGTTGTTTGAACTTTATCAAAATAAAACAAACCTTTTAGAAAAACCCCTATCCAAGCCTCGCGATCTGTGTGAAGTCGAAGTTGGATACTTGCCATATTTTTAGGTGAAAGAAGCAAGGGGATTGAAGTGATTTGGAGTAGAAATCTGTGTGATCAAGGAGCTCAAGTCATCGACATCCATCTCTCCCTAATTTGTAGAAGATTCTGTGTGATTCTTTGAGAATCATTTTAGTGGATTGCCTCCAAGTGTTCAAGGAGAAGAAGGACGTAGTTGGGATTACACCACCCAACGAACCTTACAAATATTGTTCTTTACTTTACTTTCAGCATTCATATTGTCAGATCATAAACTGATAAAGTAAAACTTAATCAAACGCTAAGCAACTAAATAAACTTTTTGTGACGCTAAAGCTTTCAAAGAGAAGACTCCAAAAATTATTCCGCTGTGCTAACACTGATCAAAGAAGTGAACACTCAAACCTATTTGGTTGTAGTATTCAAGTCTTGAAATCTAAGTTAACTTTCTAAAAACAGTTTGCGTTAGACGCTTCACCAAAGATCCTAGATTTTAAGTGAACGCTTAAGTCAAGCGTTAGACACTTCAAGTGTCCAAAACCATAATTTTAATATGAATCTTTTTGAAGTCTGAAAAGACTTCAGGGTCTATTCAACCCCCCCCCCCCTTCTAAACCCTTTCTATGCCACTTGGGACCAACAAGTAGTATCAGAGCGGTTAAAGTTGAAATTTTAAAATTTCCAAGCATAACTGCTTATTTAGATCCTTTTTCAAACTTAGTTGCTTTAGATTTTAAACATGGCATTTGCTAAAGTTCCCAAATTGACTGAGTCAAATTTTGACACATGGAAAGTCAAAGCATTTACATATCTCTGTTCACGTGATGATGACATGTGTGATATTATTTCAGATGGGCCAATCAAAATATATAAAGTTATCACAAGACCGCCAGGACCCACGAAAGACACTCCAGATGGTTACGTTGAAAAACCGAAACAAGAATGGTCTCCAGATGAGCGTTGAAGAGCTAATTTGGACAATGTTGGTCGTAACGCTCTATATACGGCTATTGGTGATAATGACAACTTATTGAACACGATCAAGTCGTGCAAAACCACTAAAGAAATATGGGATAAGTTGGCTACAATTTGTGGTGGTTCAGCTCAGATTAAAGAAAACAAACTTTCCATTGCCAAGGAAAAGTTTAACGGATTTAAGATGCTACCCAATGAAACTTTAGAGCAATTAGATATAAGATTTACAGCTCTAGTTACAGAACTTACATCATTGGGAATGGATTTGCAGAATCGAGAAATGGTGGTTAAGATCTTTAGAAGTTTACCAAGTAAATTCTTGATGAAGACAACTGCTATGAGAGAATCAAATATGTTGGATCTCCTAACTCCAGAAGACGCCTTTTCAGAGCTCAAAGCATTTGAGTTCGAGTTGAATTCTGCTAGTGATGTTGTGAGTAGTCCAGTAATTGAATCTGGAGCGCTTATAGCATCAATCAAAGGTAAATCGGGCAATAAAGGGAAGAATTTAGATATCAATGAAGAAGAGGAGTTGGCTTTTCTGAATAGATTCAGGAAGTTCTTGAGATATGAAAAAAAAGGAAAAGGTTTCAATAATCAAGGACAAAGTTCATATCAAGCGTCTTCCCCGATGCAACAACAGTTTCAAGCGCCTCAATATTCTGTTCCTTCACCCCAAGCGCCTGTTCAGTACCAAGCGTTTACTCAAAATCTCTCAGCTCCAGTGGTCTCAAAACCACACATTGCAAGGTTAACAAATGAACAAAAGATGAAACCTAATCTTTGTTATAATTGCAGGAAACCAGGGCACTACCCGGTAAATTGCCCTTATCCAAACATATCCAAGCCCTCAAGGCAGGATTACTTGGATAGAAACCAATTCAGGAGCAACCTTCGTCAACAAAGTTTGCTAGCGGAATCAGAACCAGCATCCGCATTTGAAGATTTAGAATCATCAGAGGAGAGTAGTGACGATGATGAGCCATTAGATGACTCAGCGCTCATATGTCTCATGGCCAGAGATGATGAAGCATCTCCTGAGGTCATCAATGAATTATCTATTCCTCTCTCTTATGATGAATTACTTGACAAAGTCAAAGAATACTACAATGAATGTCAAGAAGCTGCCAAAATCTATCAAAACGATCTCGCTATTATCTCATCACTCACAAGAGATAAAGTAACGCTCAAAGCAGAGTTGCAAGTTCAACAACAGTGCATTGAGAAGAACCAATCGCTTGAGAGTGAAATTATTCAATTAAAAAGCGATCTTGATATAATAGTCAAGAGAGAAGCTGATTTGATCGCTAGACTTGCTAAATCAGAGCAGTTCATCTCATCATTATCAAAAGCTGCCAAAATCTATCAAAACGATCTCGCTATTATCTCATCACTCACAAGAGATAAAGTAACGCTCAAAGCAGAGTTGCAAGTTCAACAACAGTGCATTGAGAAGAACCAATCGCTTGAGAGTGAAATTATTCAATTAAAAAGCGATCTTGATAGAATAGTCAAGAGAGAAGCTGATTTGATCGCTAGACTTGCTAAATCAGAGCAGTTCATCTCATCATTATCAAAAGCTTCTAGAAAGTTGGATAATGTGACTGAAATAACTAGACTATTTGGTGCAAAGACCGGTTTAGGATGCGAGAAACTCGGTAAACAACCTAATAAATCTAACATTACGGCGAACAACAAAGGAAAGGGTGTTATCTTTGTTGAGAAAGGTTCACAAGGTCAAACACAAAATGAACCCAGCGACAATGGTAAGAGGCCAAATGAGAAAGTCAAAGCTAACTCAGGCAAGGGTAAGGCTAAGGCAAATGATTCACAAAGACGGGTCTATCCAAACGCTCAAAAGGCTAAAGATAAGTCTAACCACTGTAAATCAAGCGCTAAGTGTCCAACACCAAAAGTGCAACCCAAGCCTGCGCCAAGGAAATACCAGTGTCAATATCCAAGACAGTCAAGATCATATTATCGATACTATGATGATTATGATTATGACTATGATTATGACTACCATTATAATCGAGGATATTATTATACACCCAACGAGCTGCCAATGGTCCTCAGGTTGTATTTGGTGACAACTCCAAAGGTAAAACCAAAGGTATAGGTACTGTGCATAGGGGGAACATCATGATAAGTGATGTTTATTATGTTGAGGGTCTAAAGCACAATTTATTAAGCATAAGTCAATTTTGTGATAAAGGCTTTGAAGTCATATTCTCAAGCGACTGTTGCTATATAAATGAAGCTAAGACTAAGTCTACTAAATTGAAGGGTAAAAGATTGGGGTTCAACAGATGATAACAACCCAACATGTTTTGTTGCTAAAAATGAATCTAAAATGGGTTGGTTATGGCATAGAAAAATGAATCACCTCAACTTCAAAACAATCTCTCAGCTTATAAGTCAAAATCTTGTAGAGGGATTACCAAATGGACCATTTCACAAGGATCGTCTTTGTGATGCTTGTCAAATGGGCAAACAAGTCAAGTCATCGTTCAAGAGAAAACCTCATCTATCTACCTCTAGAATACTTGAACTACTTCACATGGATTTGTTTGGACCTGTTCAAACGATTAGTGTAAGCGGTAAAAAGTATACTTTGGTGATAGTAGATAATTTCTCTCGATTTACTTGGGTGGAATTTCTTTCATCCAAAGATGAGACATTTGACAAGTTAACAACGCTTATTCGACAACTTCAAATATTGAAAAATCTTAAGGTTGCAAGAATAAGAAGCGATCACGGTATTGAGTTTACTAACAAGATTGTTGAGAAGTTTTGTGCTGAAAATGGAATACATCATGAGTATTCTGCTCCTAGAACTCCCCAACAAAATGGTGTTGCTGAGCGCCGGAATCGAACGCTCAAGGAAGCCGCTAGGACTATGTTAGCAGAATCCAAGCTTGCTCCTAGGTTTTGGGCCGAAGCGATTAACACTGCCTGTTACACTCAAAACCGTTGCATAATCAACAAACAGCATGGGAAAACTCTATATGAATTATGGAAGGGACGTAAGCCAAATGTTTCATATTTTCACGTCTTTGGTTCAAAATGTTTTATCCATAATAATGGATCCCAAAGTCTAAAGACAGTTGATCCTAAAGCGGATGAGGGAATCTTTCTAGGCTACGCCAAGAATGGAAAGAATTTTCGCATCCTAAATAAGATCAAATCGATGGTTGAGGAATCTATTCATGTTGTTTTTAATGATCCTAACCAAGAACAGAGTAAGGTTAATGTGAATGATGTAGGAGTTGAAGATCTATGTCATCAAGCGTCTAAGATCACCTTTAACGATGATAGTGACGACGATGATGAGATCTCAGTGCCACCTCCTAAGATTACTCGTGAGGTTAACATGGACAATATTGTAAGAAATGCTGATGATCATGAAGAGAGTGATCATCAAGAGCAAACAAGGATCTGTGAACTTGAAGCTCCTACGCAAGAGGATAGTCAAGCATCTGATCATCACGCGTCTGTTCAACCTCTTAATCCTTTCCAACCAGATAGACTATGGCTGTGTGATCATCCACCTAAGCAAATTATTGGAAATATTGAAGCGCCTGTTAGGACTAGAGCCGCTACGTTCAATGAGGCTATGTTCCCAAGCTTTTTATCTCAAATGGAACCTAAGTAAGTGGATGAAGCGCTAAGTGATCCAAGTTGGATTGAAGCCATGCAAGAAGATCTTAATCAGTTTGAACGAAATAAGGTTTGGACACTAGTGCCAAGACCAACTCACCAAGGAGTTATTGGAACTAGATGGGTTTATAGAAACAAGTTGGATGAGAATGGCATTGTGATAAGGAACAATGCCAGACTCGTAGCTCAAGGATATTGCCAAGAAGAGGGTATTGATTTTGATGAGACATACGCTCCTGTCGCTCGTCTTAAAGCAATCCGCATGTTTCTAGCGTATGCAGTGTTCAACCAGTTCATGGTGTATCAGATGGACGTGAAGAGATCCTTCCTAAATGGTAAACTCCAAGAAGAGGTATATGTGGAGTAACCACTAGGATTCATCAACAATCATGGTAAGGGTATGGTCTACAAGCTAGACAAAGCACTTTATGGGCTTAAGCAAGCACCCCGATCATGGTATGACATTCTCTCTATCTTCCTCATTGGTAAAGACTTTTCAAAAGGCAGCGTTGATACAACGTTATTTAAAATCACCAATGACGAAGATACTCTCTTGGTCCAAATTTATGTTGATGATATTATATTTGGTTCTACTAACAAGCGTCTGTGTGAGAAATTTTCGAAAATGATGCAAGAAAAATTTGAAATGAGCATGATGGGTGAATTAACTTTCTTCTTAGGATTACAAGTTAAACAACTCCATAATGGCATATTTATAAACCAAACTAAATACACAAGAGATATGATTAAGAAATTTGGTATGGAAAATGCATCATATTCAAAAATTCCAATGAGACAAACGCTTAAGTTAGATAAAGATGAAAGTGGAAAGAAAATTGATATCACTAACTATAGAGGTATCATTGGATCACTTTTTTTATCTTACTGCCAGTAGACCTGATATTATGTTCTCGGTATGCATGTGTGCACGATTTCAAGATGATCCTAAAGAGTCACACTTAAGTGCTGCCAAGAAAATCCTTAAATACCTAAAAGGCACACAAAATGTGGGCTTATGGTATCCAAGGGACTCTCCTTTTGAACTAATTGGTTACTCAGATGCAAATTTTGCAGGTTGCAAAATAGATCGTAAGAGTACTAGTGGTACATGTCAATTTCTAGGTGATAGGTTAGTTTCACGGCATAGTAAGAAACAACAATCCATAGCTACCTCCACAGCCGAAGCTGAGTATGTAGCTGCAGGAAGTTGTTGTGCACAACTGGTATGGATGAGGCAACAACTTAGAGATTATGGAATAATCCTAGGCCCAACCCCCATTCATTGTGATAACCAAAGCGCCCTAACCATGACTCAAAACCCCGTTCTTCATTCCAGAACCAAACACATTGACATTAGATACCATTTTCTTCGTGACCACGTTCAAAAGAAAGATATCTCCATGCACTTCATTGGAACTGACAAACAATTGGAAGATATCTTCACCAAAGCAGTCAACGAACAACGTTTTCTCACTTTGAGAAGTGAATTAGGTATGATTGATTTAAACGCTTAATCATTTTGCATCATATTTTATTAGACATATAATTTAGGGGGAATCCACTTGATTTATGTCTAAAAGATTTTCTTAAATGGTACAAGTTATCAAATTTAGGGGGAACCTTAAAGTCGTACTTGACCATAACTGCAAGCGTCAATGATCAAAATTTTCAAATGCATGATCATCAACGCTCAGTATTACTTATGCATAAAATATTGGACGCTCAAACATAAAAAGTCTTTTCAATCCTAAGCGTCTAATTTTCAATGATATATCAACCAGTGGAATCAGTTAAGCGTTGAACCAATTGTATTCAACTCTTAATATAAAAATATTTTTTTTTAACAAGTCATGCATAAATTTTACAAGCTTTTTGAAGTAGTGGGTAGACTCAAAAGTCAGTTTTGTACTCTACTCGCACGCATCTATCACGTCCAACTGGCAGGTAATCAAAACTTTTAAATTGACGGTTCAGAGATAACACGTGTTTGTGTACGTGTCAGTGTACCATCAGGCGCGTGTGCTACACTCTGAAAATACCAAATGGTTTTTTTTTAACTCGGATGTCAAATCATTATATATGAGAATTACCAAATGTAACTTCTCTCTCTTACACAAAACTCGCGTTCGCAGTTAATGAATTTATGGCTGATATTAAACAGTCCTTACATGTATTTAAATCCTACAGAGACTAGAGAACACAAGTTTCAAAATTCTTTACTGTGTCATTTAAAACACAATTTCTGCAGAAAAATCATTCATTATCACTCAAAGATTTCTGCAAATTTCTCTCTCTCTCTCTCAAAGCAAAAGAAAATCTCAGTTCACTCTACTTTCAAAAAAAAAAATGGCACCAAAGAAAGCTTCATCTACTTCTGCCGAGTCTGTCATCAAGGTCACTGAAGGCCTTGTTGTCGATTGGAAATTCTTGTATGATCAACCCCAGATCAACCTGCATGATATGATGGATACTGTTACAAAGGCTGGACTCAAGAATTTCTTAACGCAGTACTCATACTTATTTCTGACGGAAGTTGATACTTTCTGGAGGATTGTAAAAATCTCGGAGGACAAGAAGTCTATCTCTTGCCTCCTCCCTATGTCTAAGAAAGAGCCAGCAAAAGAATTTGTGTTGACAGCTGACTCCATTGCAAAGAACTTTAATCTTCCAAATGACGGTGATGCACTGGATAGTGTCACTCTGGCACAAATCAAGGAAGCATGGACAGCTATGAGGGCATACGATGGTGTACCCTACACCGAGCACTTTGAAAAGAAAGATCTGGTATCTTAGTACAGACAGTTAGCTGATCTCTGCAGTAAGATTATTGAATGCAGAGTGGGCACGTTTGATAAGGTCAACCCCACACAATTTCAGATGAGGACTACTATACTTCTCTCCATCAAAATCAACTGGAGTGAGTACATCTTTGGAAGGTTTAGGGACTGTCTGAATACCCCAAATAAACCGTATGGACTTGTTTTGAGTGACCTTCTGTACAGATCAGACTGTGTTTACTCATTTGGTCTCCCATTGAATAAGACCAAGTTTTTGGGAAGAAGGATTCTGACCAATCTCTTCAATCCTCCCAAAGTTGGTGGTACTACTAAACCACTTTCTGAGCGTCAGACTATACGTGAAGCATCTGATGAGGAGGCTGAGCGTCCTGCTCAAGAGAAAGTCGTGAAACGTCCGACTGCTACTAAAAAGAGGGCTCCTAGAAAGCCCAAGGCACAAGCTGTTCCTGCTCCTCAGAAGAATGATGAGGAAATTGATGAGGATGCACATGACAAGTTACCTCTCAAGCGGAGGAAGCTGGAAGGAATCATCAAACAAATTGAATTCGATGAACCAGCTGTTGCTCCTCCTGCTCAAGCACTCAAACTTGTTGAAGGAGTCAACGTGAAGAAAATCTTCAAGCGTTCCAGGACAAGCAAGCGTCGAGCTGCTCCTGTTCCTGAAGAGCCTGAGACTGTTGAGCCAAGCGCTCAAGTTGCTGTTGAGCCAAGCGCTCAAAGTGTTGCTGTTGAGACAAGCTCTCAGGGTAAGTTTATTTCTTCCCACAACATTCTTATTCCTACATCTGTAGAAGATCCTGCTCTTATAGAGGATAGTTCATATGTTACACCTTTAGTTCCAGCTGCTGCTGAAGCGTCAACAGATGTCAATCTAGATTTTGAGATGACAGAAGTTGTGACGATTGCCAAAGACGTTGCCGCAGAAGCTACTGCAATTGAAACTGAGGAACCTGCTCTCAAAGAGGTTCAGTCATCAATCTCTGTTCCAGCTATAATAGAGGCACGCTCAGAAGGTCAGAGCATTGCTGAAGACGTTACAAAGCCAAGGCACTGCTTCCAACTGGACACGCTGAAGATGATTGATCATTCAATCAACTACATGCCCCCAGCACTTGAAGAAGATTTCATTCCTGCCGGATATAATGAAGACAGATATATTGCTGCTGAGAATGATATTGCCCTGCTAATTGATATCGACAATAAAATCAGGGATATAGTGTTTAACACTGAGATGACAGAAATTGAGAGAAAATATTATACAGCCATTGAACTACAAAAAACTCCTGGTCAAATACCACCCTCTCACATTCTTCAGCAAGACAGACAAGGAAGAACAACTCCTAGATGTGATGTGGATCTGGCGTATTACCTCGACTATGGCCACAGCAAGCCTACAGGTTTTTCTCTCAGAGACTACAATATTTGTGTGTATGAGCCACTTCGCCCTAGCTTTCTCAATCCATCAGAGGCAGTTTTGAACCGAGAAGGCTACACACACTTTCCTCATATTGCAAATAGTCCTGAAAATCTAGCTTTGGTCAATCCACTTCACCTATGGAAAATAAAGCAGTTCATGCCGGTGAGCGTCTCGAATCTCTCACAGATCTGATCCAGACTAACGTTGATGCATATTTTGATAGCGTCTGGAATGCTAACTATCAGACCGATAGATGTCGATTTGAATCTATCAGAGATATTCACCATGAAGGCATTAGAGCTATTGTCAATGTTGGCACAAACTACTGCATGAACGAAGTCAATTGGGTTGAAGCGTATGTGGGAAACAAGTACACTTTCTTAGAATTAGTTCAAGCTCCCCATTTGTTTGGCATAGGCATGCATGACAAGAAGCGTCATTTCGCCAAGTATTGCCTGAAGAAGCGTCAACAGAGAGTTGGACCTGTTTTTAAGCTCCCACTAATTAGACATCAAATTGAACAATGTCTGCGTCAAGAGCTTCACAGACTGTCCATTACTCCTCTACATTTCAACGTTTAAGCGTCTACCAGCGGCAGTACTCAAATTACTACCCTGAATTTCGCTCCCAGCCACTGTGAAGATAATTTTAACTTGATGGTGAAGATTATGACTCCATTATCTCATTTCGACAAAATCTTCACTGTCAATCTCAGACAATGGAATGGCTCCGTCTTCAATGTTTTTCAAGGATATCCACTGCTCCATTCTATCCGCCAAGAGGTACTCAATCATTATGAGTTTGTCCTCTCACTGCTAGAAAGAAATCAGGGACTAGCTCAAGCAATCTATCCATATTTAGAAGAGTATTATGTTGCTTACGTGCCTGACGATCAGCATCTCAAGTCTCTTCCCTCTGACTGCTTGATTGGATTTTCTAGAAATTACTCTCCAGATTCCATCTTCTCTATCTGTCAAGCGCTGTCCAAAGTCTTTCCGCATCATGTGCTTGATATCATTGGTCCCATGTACATCAGGGCCATTGATAGTCCTCTTCGCACATTTATTTCTGGTTTTTACTGTTCTAAATCCAAACTCACTGAACTTTTGGAAGCTTCGTCCACATCTCTTGCCGATTTAGCAAATTGGAACGTCCAATTCGATGACTTTCGCCAAACAGAGTCAGCGCTAGAGGAAGCCCTTGCTAAGGCAATTGAAGCGTCCACTTCTGAAGTTGCCAGTTTTCCAGCGTCTGCTGAAGAACCTGTTCAAGCGTCTCAACCAGAGGATATTCCAGATGCTCCTGAACCTGTTGCTGCTGATATTGCTGAGGATCTCTCTCTTGACATACGAGGTACTGTCTTTGATCCAGCATATAGAGCTCCCCTTGACTCTCTGAAACACACATCCAGATTCAAGCAACCGACTCCTCAAGCGGTTCAATCAGATGAGAGTCAATCTTTTGGTCCTTTCCTCAAATCCATTCTGGAGGATATCAGTGCTCATGTTACTCAGAATGAAGAATCCCTTCACTGGATTAAAGAAGATTTGGCAAATATTGAGTCTCACGTTATGAGTGCTCAGATTGCTCATATGCGTAGCTCAGCTCAAGCAGCTGTTGGTGAGTGCAGACAAGTTTTTCAAAACATGCATGATGCCACTCACGCCAATCAACTAGCCATGAAAGAAGAGTTCGAAAAGCTCCTCGAAACCCTAGAGACATCTCTGAATGATGCTACCAGCGCCAAGCTTCTCATACTACAGGAACGCTTTGACAAGCGCTTGGACGACATTACAGACTCTATGCCTCAAATTGCTCATCAGGTCAGTTTACTTACAGAACACTTTCTGAAGTCTAATGATGGCAATAAGGGGGAAGAGAAGAAAAAAGGAGAAAAGAGGAAAGCGTCTAGTTCAAGAGCTCAAGAGCCTCCACCTCTTAAGCGTCAAGTCTTAACCTCTCCTTCTGTGCTAAGTCTCCCATCTTGGATAACTGCTTTTAAAGTAAGTGATTCTGCTGGAGCGGCTAGTAGAACACTAAGGGAACCTCCAAGAACACTATATCCAAATCTACCAATACCTACAAGAGCAATGTTAGAACAGTTTGACATCCCTCTTCAAAGAGCATCTATTCTAGAACCTTCAGGTCCAAGAATTTTAGCTGAAGAGAGGCAGATGTCTGACTTCATCCGAATTTTCAGAATTTATCTAAGGTATATTGGTATTGATCCAACTGATTGGGATAAACACTTTACTGCTTTCAAGAAGAGACAACAAGAAGAAAATAAGCTCATAATCAACAAAGATCATGAAGCGATGATGACCTTAGAAGATAATCTGACTAAAGCTATCCGAGCTGAAATGCCCAAGCGATACAATGTTAGATCAAGTCATTAAAGCCTTTTGATTTGCATTATCTACATTCTTCTCTCTTATATTTCTATTTGTTTAGTTGTAAAAATGCTTGTAATCTTTGATATATATAAAATGTATTTTTCAGCAGAAACATCTCGTTGAAGCGTAACTAACTTTAACTAACCGTTTCTAATCAAAGCTAACTTTTATTGTGGCTGTCTAACTCTTGAACTATAAAAGAGTAAGTATTGCCATCATCAAAAAAGGGGAAATTGTTAGGAATTTCATGTTAGATGTTTTGATGATGACAATTAGGACTTTTTGTTAGACCCCAAAATATGTAAGTTTGTTTTCAACTTTGAAGCATTAGATTTGTAATAGGCTTTATTTTATTTTTATTCTAGATTGTTAGGTTAAGTTGTCTTAGACAGAGCGTCTGATATGTTCTGAGTGGGTTTAATAGAAAGTAAAGTTTGAAGACTCAATCGCCTGAAGTCTGAATAAAGATGAAGATTCCAAGCGTCTAGAATGACCAGCTACACCAAGCGTCACCTTATAGGATAGAAGTGATTCAAGGTTGAATAAGCATCTATCAATGACTGATTTCACCTGAATTTATTTCTAAGTCCAGAAGGAGTTTAATGCAAATATTCTCAATGCATTAAGTGCCAACGGGCATTTAATTCAAATGCATTAAATACTGATAAGAGCATTAAATGTGAAAAGCACTTTCAGACGTACGGAGAAGCCACCCTATTGGACTGTCAACTATTCAAAGACTGCTGCACCAACTTTTGTGCAGCAGATTTTTAGGAAAAAGGACAAAAATTGTTCACTCGCGGAAGTGAGAGACACGCGCTCGTGCATGTGTCAAACGGACACTTTTTCCAAGAATGCCTGTAAATAGGACTTCAACAACAAGCTAAATACAGAGAGAACAATTAAAAAAGTTGAATTTTTGTTGCATTGAAGTCTCATTCCTTACAATCTCAGAAAAGCCAAAAATTTTAAAGAAAATATTCTCTTTGTTTTTCTTCAAATCCTGAGACAGTCAACCAATATCTCAAACATTCTTTTTGAAGAAACCCACATTACTACTGAGATATTTCTAGTTGTTTAAACTTTATCAAAATCAAACAAACCTTTTAGAAAAACCCCTATCCAAGCCTCGCGATCTGTGTAAAGTCGAAGTTGGATACTTGCCATATTTTTGGGTGAAAGAAGCAAGGGGATTGAAGTGATTTGGAGTAGAAATCTGTGTGATCAAGGAGCTCAAGTCATCGACATCCATCTCTCCCTAATTTGTAGAAGATTCTGTGTGATTCTTTGAGAATTATTTTAGTGGATTGCCTCCAAGTGTTCAAGGAGAAGAAGGACGTAGTTGGGATTACACCACCCAACGAACCTTACAAATATTGTTCTTTGCTTTACTTTCAGCATTCATATTGTCATATCATAAACTGATAAAGTAAAACTTAATCAAACGCTAAGTAACTAAATACACTTTCTGTGACGCTAAAGCTTTCAAAGAGAAGACTCCAAAAATTATTCCGTTGTGCTAACACTGATCAAAGAAGTGAACGCTCAAACCTATTTGATTGTAGTATTCAAGTCTTGAAATCTAAGTTAACTTTTTAAAAACAGTCTTCGTTAGACGCTTCACCAAAGCGCCTAGATTTTAAGTGAACGCTTAAGTCAAGCGTTAGACACTTCAAGCGTCCAAAACCATAATTTTAATACGAATCTTTTTGAAGTCGAAAAAGACTTCAAGGTCTATTCAACTCCCCCCCCCCCCCGCCTTCTAGACCCTTTCGTATGCCACTTGGGACCAACAACACTAGCTCCAGAGTCAAGAATCCAAGATGTAGAGAAGACGGTCATAGAATAATAATTTTCATGAACATAAAGTTCCATACCTTGTGCGCCAGGCCCCATATTCGGACAGTTCCTTCTCCAGTGGCCCAGCTCACCGCAGTGTAGGCATCTGTCTGTCTTTTGTGGCCCCTTTCGCTTGCGAATCACATGAGCTTTCCCTTTCGCTTGCGAATCACATGAGCTTTCCCTTTTTCTTTATCGACACCACCCTGAGCTCCAAGCTCGCCATCCTGCTTCTTGGTTTTTCTCTTCTTATTCTTCGCCCGTCTGGGCCCAAAAGTGATAACCAAGACAGTCTCTTTTCCCTTGGGCTTCAATTGAGATTGTGTAGTGATTAATTTATTCATTAGCCCAGCTAAGTTCCACTCAATCTCATTGCAATTGAAGTTCATGACGAATTGGGAAAAAGAATCAGGAAGAGACTGCAAGATAAGATCGGTTTGAAGTTGTGGGTTCATTGTAAAATTGAGAGCTTCCAATCTCTCGATTCTCGAAATCATTTTGAGGACATGATCCCCAACCTTCTCCCCTTCTCTCATTTTGGCTCCGAAGAGCTCTTTAGATATTTCATATCTAGCAGTCCTACTGTGCTCACCATAGAGCTCGACCAAGTGCGCCAAGATAGCCCTCGATGTGGTCATCTTGTCGTGGGACCTCTGTAGCTCATTTTTCATAGAGCCAAGAATGTACCCACGCACTCGGACGTCGTCCTTTACCCATTTTTCATGAGCTTGGACTTCTTCCTCATTGGCACGTGTTCTGGCAGGTGGAGCAGGGATATCAGCGTCCAACACGTATCCTAGAGACTCCATATTGAGAGCTATTCTCAAATTCCTTAGCCAATCCACGTAGTTGGGTTCGGCAAGGATATTCTTTTCGAGTAAAATGGAAAGTGGGTTGTTTTTCATTTTGAAATTGAGAGAGATAAAACAAATAACTGCAAAAAATAAGCCAAACTTAATTAGATTATTGAACTAAACTAAGACCAAGTTTAAAATCAAGGACTTCGACTTATAACTTGGCTCCCACTACATTTTTCGAAATTCCACACTCCCACTATGAAATGACGGAAGCGATCATTGATGAAAACTTCGTGGCGGGGATTGAGTTCTTTAATTAATATAATGGATGGCAACCCTTTAACAATATTTGGTCCATTACTTAATTAAAGTGATGTCAAACATCAAACTATCAAATAGACGGTTCAATCATATTTATCCCATAATCCACAAATACCGCAACCCTTTAACGATTTATTGGTAAAGTGGACTATCTAAGTTCATTCCCACTAACTCCTCATAATCTAACATTTGAATTTCACCTTGCAACTCTTTAACGATATTTGGGGTAAAATATATCTCGATTAAGGCATCTAATGCACTTAATAAAATTCTAGAACTAAATCTTGATACATGACCCCCACTTACTGGGAAGATGCCACATATGGATTTAATCCTTGATCTTATCAAGTTTAGTAGAGGTAAAGGATGCCTAGCACCCCTTACTAACTTAGTATTACTTTTGTTTGGGAGAATTCATGTTCAAAATATTTATTTCGTCTCACTTTGCACATTTACCGATAACAGCGCATATTGATAACACACATGCTTCATACAACTAATGAACATGCATCGAAAGCAGTAATACAACATACAAGTCTATGGGCTTTTATCTAGAGGGCCCAAGCTAATGGGCCATCATAAAATTGAAAAAGAAAAGCGTAGCTAATCTTCGTGGGCTCCAAGCTCCTCTTCTTTTGCATGATCTCCATCTTGAAAGGCCTATTCTATTTCTATTTGTTACAAGAGGTAATTTAAAACCTATACATAAATCTAGAAATAAAATTGAAATGGGCTCAAACCGGCCCTTTACAACCCATCAAAAGAAATACATAATCAAAAGAAGCAACCTAAGCCCATAGACATATGTCACCATCACATAATACATGCTCGCGATAAATAAAGCACTTATGTTTGGATTAGGAAGTTCGTTGAAGAACTTCAAGTGGTTCCTAGCACAAAGCTCTCGTTGCCACTTTATTGTGACAACACTGGAGCTATAGCGCAAGCGAAGGAACCTAGGTCTCACAATAAATCCAAACACATAGAGAGGAGATATCACATCATAAGAGAGATCGTTGCACGAAGTGAAATAGCTGTTCAGAAAATAGCCTCAGCCGACAATGTCGCGGATCCATTGACTAAGCCATTGGCACAGGCGGTGCTGGAAAAACATCTCGAAAAGATGGGTATTAAATACCACAGCAAATCGCATTGAGTGCAAGTGGGAGATTGTTAGAGTATATGCCCTCGAATGCCATAAAGAGGATAGATTTATATGGCATAAACATTGTAACTAAACTATGGTTTTTCTATTAATATAAGGCAGTTGATTGTTGTTTTCTTATAGGCATTTATAAGGTGTGAATAAACAACGTAAAGTCCTTGATGACAAGGCGAACCTTCTACCTCCTATGGGATAGGAAGGAAGGCACTAGAATGGTTTGACCCTTGACATCTAAAAGGGTTCGCAAGTCTAAAAAATATTGATTGGGCATCAATAGTGAATAAAGACTTGTATGATGTAAGTTTCGACAGAGAAAGTGTCAGTTGTACACTATGAAAATGGTTGTGGGAACTTATATCATAGACGTGTCAGTAGGACTAATATGTTCGAACACGGCTCGCATCAGTTCATCACATGGGTATTCACTCATTGACAGTCAATGATGAAACTGATAAGTAGTGATAGGTACGTGTGAACCTCTGATCTGAGAAATCGAGTTGAAGATGTACTTGTGACATCAAGTCTGTCATTAGAGTAGTTAGATTCAAATCACCTGTTGGTGGAATCGACCTCGAAGTGCGACTTGATGGGCAAGTAGCATTGTTAACTGATTTGCAATATGGAATTTATTCTCTCATAAGTGAATGAGTAAAATATCCTATGCGATCATGAATAAGTGAGGATGAAAGTCTTTGGCCAAAGCATTTAAAAACCTCAACTTATTATGAGCTTAGGCATATGGTCAAGTTATATGAGTTTGACTTTAAACCATGACTCTTACTTGACTGGGATATAAGAATAAAAGATTTATACACGTACTGTATTCACGGCGTAAAGGTTTGGAAATGATCCTACTCATTCATTCTCAATTGGGTTACGGTGTGAGCCACGAGACTGGCTAGGTGTCACTCACACCCCTTAGGATTCCTCCCAATTGCCTTTTGGGACGAACCTAAAGAGTCGCGTTTAAAGGAAGTGCAAAAGGAAAAATATGGGAAAAAGACTTGAGACAAATTCACGGCATTGGATGCCCTAATTAATTAATAAATTATTGGACAATTTAATTCATTAATTAAATTAATGAGTTAATTAATTTCTTGGAGAAATTGAATTATAAATTAATTAGGAATTGAATTAATTGGATTATCAATTTATTTATTGGATAAATAAATTATCCGATTAATTAATTAGCAAGCAAGACGAAAGCCCGAAGGCTTCAGAGCCCACTAAGGGGCGGCCAAATAGACGCCCAAATAAGGCTCTTGCATGCTAGGGTTATTGTTTCATAATGATATAAATATATCACAAGGTGAAAAATAACATAAGGCAACTTACATAACTTTCTCTCCAAGAAAAAGTCTCCCACATATCTCTCTCTCTCTCTAGCCGTCTTTGACAAGGAAGAAAGGAGGAGTTGTTTGAACTTCCAATACAATATTTTTTGTCACTTACTGCTTTATTGCTTTACTTTGCATTTGCACATCACATCTTTGAAAAGGTATTAAAACGGTTAAGCGACTATATTTGGAAAAAGAGAACGCTAAGCTTTCAAATCAGTCTTAAACGCTTGACTAAGCGCTAAGCACTCTAAGCGTTCAAAACGTTTTAACCAAAAGCAACTAAGGAAAATTTTGTGACGCTAAAACCTTTCAAAAAGAAGACTTGTAAAATCATTACAGTACTAACCCTGATTAAGCGATTGAAACATTACCCTACTTTGATAATCGTTGAAGTCACTAAGTCTTAGTTAATTTTATCAAACAATCTTCGAGTAAACGCTTAGCCAAACGTTTACATTTTCAAGCGTCCAAATCAATCTTAATACGAAACTTTTTGAAATCGAAATAGACTTCAGAGTCTATTTAACCCCCCTTTTAGACCCTTTCATATGCCACTTAAGACCAACATATAGTATCTTGTGGAGTGACAATATCATTCACATTTTATATTACAATATTATTGATTTTGAATAAATTTAATATAAGTTGAACACGCATAAAGGCTCTAACCATATTTTCGACTTGTGAATTGTGAAGACACCAATAGAAAAAAGTTTCAACTCATCCCTGTAGTCATTGATAGTATATAAAAATAATTGAATTTATCATTTCAATCCCCTAGAGATATCTCTGAATCGAATTTTAGGGTTCTTCTCTCCAAATCAATCGACTTTCTTTTAGGGTTGGTTCATCTATGGGGGGTCATGGCGGTTTGAATATTCTCCCGCAGAAGCGATGGAATGTGTACAACTACGAGAACCGAGAGAAAGTTCGGCGCGACGAGGAAGCCGCCGCCAAGGAAGAGCAACTCAAGCGCGAGCAATCCCGTAAGCGCGATACCGAGTTTCGCCTAGAGAAGCTCCGCCAAGCCCGCGGCTTATCTAGCCGAGGCTCAGATGACAAATCATCATCATCATCATTGGCCTCGGTTGAAACTGAATCTGTTGCCGAACCCTCGAAATCGGCGTCGTCTGATTCCAAGCACATGAATTTGTTCGAAGGGATCAGGATTTTCGATCCGATCCATGTTGGAGATGAAAAGAAAAAGAATGATAATAATAATAATAGGAATAAGAAGGTGAAGAGGGAGGAGGAGGTTAGGGTTGTGGGGCCGGAGGATGAGAAGTATAGGATGGGGTATGGAGTCGCCGGAAAAGGAGTGAAATTGCCGTGGTATTTGGAGAAGAAGAGAGTGGGTGATGAAGACAATAATAATAATGTTGATGATGAGGCTAGGAAATCCAAGGAGCAGAGAAAGAATGGTGGGAAGAAGAAGACCTTAGAGGAGTTGAGAGAGGAGAGGTTGAAGAGAGAGAAGACGGAGAAAGAGAGAGAAAGGGCTTTGTTAATGGTCAAGTCCAAGAAAGATGGAGGTTTTCATCCCGGAGGAGATGATGATGGTGAGGTGATTTGCGGGTGATTCTATGCTAAACTAAGACTAATGGTCCTGGTTCACAATGCACTGTCGGATTGGCACCCCCGATTGAACAGTGTTAGATAGACCGGACCTTCAGTCCGGTGTAGCATAGAATTTTTTGTAATTTGCTAGTATGGGATTGGCACATTATCAGAGCTGTACATTCTTTTATTTTTCTTTCAAATGATATGGAGACCGATTGTGGATGTGTTCTGAAATTTAATGTCATCAAATGCTGATATTCTTCTGTTTTTATAAATAACTTGAAGCTCAATGCTCTTTCTAGGAACACAAGTCTTAATTCTTATGTGATGAAAGGATGCATGCTTTTGACATAAGAACTGCTCTGTTTCGTTATTGTATTAATTATCATAATGATTTATGTCTTGTATTTGGACCTTTTGAGGCTGAATTTGCTTAGACTCTGCATAGAACTGTTTTCAGAAATTTTAATTTTGTAATTGATGAAGGGTGGAGCATAACTGACCATTGTTTCACAGTAAATTCTGACTAATTTGAATGGAATAATATCATACTATACTTGATTGGTTATGTTTCTCTAAATTGTTCCACTTTCTGTTGCAAGCTCGGAATATTAGGTCTATAGAGGTGCAGTGATATTCTGTATCTTATAAGAAAGGAAGCACGACGAGAATGTGGAGCTAGGGAATATCCCATGTTTATGTACAAGAAAATTGAATTACTTAGTTGATGTTTGTGTTTATGTACAGGAAAATTGAGATGCTTATCTGCTATTGGCATCAGATGATAAGGAGAGGATGTAGCACGAGCTCACACTTAGTGGATGGCAGTGCAACTACTTTGAAATGCGTTGTTGCGTAATATTCAAATTGGAATTATAACCCATATTTGTGACCTGAATGTCGAGTGCTAATACCAAATGTAGTTGACAAATTGATGATGGTCCTCGATGCCATGCATATATATTGATATTTTGACAAGCGTGTAGTGAATATAGCTGTCATATACTGAGGCCTACATATTTGACTTGATTGTGAATGGTACCTGTTGAAATATTTGGACCATCCTGTGATATTTTTTTCTCCTAACCACAATTTCTTGTGGTATCATGTAATGATCATACTTCAGTATGTGCCTGCTATGTATGAGATGATGCTTCTGCTTGATGTAGCACCTTTTTCGATTTCGTATTGTTGTTATGTCTGTAATTTGGATTGATCATTGGTTAATATTATATTTGGCTTTACAGGTTAATGAGGTATTGGATTATGTGGTGTTGATAAATTGTCCTCAGGAACACAAGTTGTTGCAGCTAAAAAATTATCGAAAGTTCATCAACGAATGCTGTAAGCTTTTTGACTATAATAGTTCAGAGCTGATTGACATCAACTGATGCAACTAAGAGGAGGCAAGTATTATAGATTGACACACTATTCAGTTTACGAAAAATATCTTTAAGGGTGCGTGGTTATGACCATGATATTCCATTGCAACCTTTGTGAGTCTATACTTTTTCACTAAGAAATGGCTTTGGTTGGGACTTGAATTGATGAACTACCAGGAAATTTTCCCTTTTATAGGCTGCAAAATGGTCTTAACCCGATTGTGCATTTGCCTTTGCATGCAAAATAATAATATGACGAAAGAAAGTATGAGTTCTGGAGTCTGAAAATAATAAACTGTGCCGTAATGATCCATGTTGGACAAAGTGTAACACTGGTATTTTTTAACATGGCAGAGGCTGGGTTGTAGAAACCATCAATCTTACCATGATCTAATGGTTAAAGACCTGGTAAACTGAAACCGGTTTTAGTATTTTCTTTCATTTCAACTGTAAACCGGTTTGAGTAATTCCTTGATCATGATGTGGCAAGATTACATCATTTTGAAATGCAAACCAGATTATGCTTGTATTTCTCATTTGTATGCTAGCCACCACAAAAGCGACATAATCTTGGGTTAATTGCGCTAAATACCCTTCTTGTTCAATGTGATTATAGACTAATGCATTTTCTTTTGAGCGCATAATGCAAGCTATCATCTTATGGTAAAGTCTTACAATTGCCCCCTTTCGTTAGAAAACTAACGGAACAGGTTGAAGTCATCAATTTTTTTTCCATTTCCTATTTCTCCTTTCCCCTCCGTCAAATATTTTTCTTTGATCAGAAAACTCCTTATATTTCTTTGATCAAAAAATTCCAAGGGGTGAATGTAACTTTTCAAGAGTTCATTGAAATATGTTACAATGTACAAGAGTTCATGAACATTACACCCTTAAAACTCTATTAATTCCAAACCAACTCGTTACGTGCATAAGCTCAACTTAAAAGGTTTTAAGATGATTCACATTAAAACCTCAATAAGCTCTCTTTCTAACATATAGAACTCTAGGATTCAAAATTTTCACATTTTCCCCAAGAGGTCAATGCCAGCATTTAGAATTTCGTCTAAGTTTGCTGCTTTGCTTTATGTTTCCAATCTCTTCTTAATTCTTGACATCATCAATTAGCCACTTTCACTCCAATAAAGAAACCTTAAAGACAACTACAATTTGTCTACATATATAGAACATTATAGAAAACAAGACAATTTGTGATCAGGAAAGTGCCAAATAACTTCACAATTTACTTCTGTTATCGCTCCAGTTTTCTTTCTTTCTTTTTTTACCGACATTATTGTATATATTTTTCACAAAAATGATTATTTATAATTAATATAAAACAAATAAAATAAAATTATCATATGAAGGATTTTAACAATGCGTGCCAAAATCTCTAGTTATCAAAATCCACAAAGAAAACAGTGGAAAACACGAGTCAGGTCTATTAAGAAATGAGAAAAACACCTGCGTATCGAATTGTGCATTTATGCCCCTGTGAAAAAGAAATTCTCATTTAAACCTCCTAAGAAAAGATAAAGAAGCATTGCAGCTCCCTACGTTCCCCACACGCAGATCTTGCAACTGGTGATAACTTTTTTGCCCTGATATTACTACTTTGCCCCTAATCTCAGACCATTCCATCTAATCTGATAAAATCCATGGTCTATATTAAATGCATATACATTTTCTAAATTCAATCAATAATAAACCTATATCTTGATATGGATCAATTGTCCTTAATAAATGTCCTATATGTATATATATATTTATGATTTTAAATTTATAATAAAAGTATATATTATTATTACTAATACATATTTATAACTATGTATACGTTTTCCAAAGTTGTTAACTATATATGTATACAATATATATACGCAGCCACCAACATTTTTTCCTCAGCCCCACCGCCGCCACAATATCCACGGTACGCCGCCGCTTCTATTCTTTATCACAACTTCGAATTTGATAGGGGACTAGGGCTGGTTGGGGTGTGTTAGGAAATTTAATATTAGATGTTTTGATGATGATACGATAGGATTTTATGTTAGATCCCAAAAAGAATGTAAGTTTAAGTTTTCATAGAATTTTTGTATACGCGTTTGAATGTTTGTTATTCTGTTAGGCTTGTAATTTTTATCTTTGTAGATTTTAGACTAAGAATTAGATATCAAGTCGCTAATAGAATTCTAGGTGAGTCTATTAGAGATGAAGTTGAAGATCAACGTTTGAAGTCAAGTGAAGATGAAGATTTGTTCTTAGTGTCTGTCAAATATTAAAAGACTGTTTCAGGGTTGTTGAATCAAGCGCTCAAATAACTCAAGCTATCAAAGATCAGATTCACGTGAAATAAATTCTCAAGTCATGGAGGATTTAAATGCAATCATCAGCGGACATTTATTTCCAACGGAAAATAAATTCAAATGCATTAAATGTCTAATAAGTGCATTAAATGTGATAAGGCATTATGACTTGTGGACAAGCCACCTTTTGACTAGACTATCAGATTTCAGAGTTCAAAACCTACTCCTGTCCAATCGGAACCAGCAGAATTTCAGAAATGTCAGAAAGGGACTGTTTAACGTGCTGCGTGAGTTACACGCGCTCACATGTATCCAACAGACAAATCCCAAGAAACCTTATAAATAATACCCTTCAGCAAACCCTAAATACAGATGTACATACACAAGAAAAAGGTCAAAACTTTACTGAAATTACTTGAAAGAAAAGCTTACAAACTCCATAGCCAAAACCCTTCAAGCTTTTCACAATACATTCCAAGGACAATCATAGATATCTCAAATCTCTTCAGAGAAGAACCCTAAATTCCTATTGAGATATCCCAAGTTGTTTGAACTTTCCAACATCAAACAAACCCGTGACAAAAACCCTCAACATCTTTCATCTGAATGAGAAATTTTGTTGATTCTACAAGCAGCATTTCTGTGTGAGAGAAGCTTATTGAGGAAGATCTTCATTAGAGCTAAAGTCTGTGTGATCAAGGAGCTCAAAGATCGTCATCCCTATCATTTATTTTGTAGAAGTCTCTGTGTGACTCTTCGATAATCAATCTAGTGAATTCATGCAAGTGCATAGGAGAAGAAGGATATAGCTTGGATTACATCACCTAGTGAACCTTACAATATCTTGTGTTACACACTCTTTTATTGCTTTGTTTGACATTTCCATATTATATCTTGAGAAAGCATTTAAAATAGTTAAGAAAATAATTCAAGCTCAAAAGAACGCTAAGTTAAAATCATTTCCGCTATGCTAACCCTGATTAAGCGATTGAAACATTATCCTACTTTGATAATTGTTGAAATCACTAAGTCTAAGTTATCCATTTCTAAGCGTCTGACCTAGCGCCAAACTTTCCAAGCGTTCAAATTCTTCAAAGTAATACGAAACTTTTTAAAAGTCAAAAAAGACTTCAGGGTCTATTCAACCCCCCCCCCCTTTCTCTAGACCCTTTCGTATGCCACTTGGGACCATCAAGTGGTATCAGAGCGGTTGAAGTAGAAACCTAGGTTCTGTTTGCATGTGTTCTCGTTTCATTTTCAACCGTCATTTCCTAAAATATATGGGAGAATGAGCTTTTTGATTTTCGTGTGAAAATATAAGCATGTTTGGTTGTGTTTCTGAAACTTGTTGAAATTGATGAATTGATGATGTATGAAATGATTGAGTTAGTTAAAAGTAATGATTATGTGAGTAATATATATAAAATAATAGGTAATAATATATTGATTAAATATATTTATAAGTAAAAATGATAAAAATCGATCCCAAAAAGAGCATTAAAAATATTCAAAATGGGTCTTAAAATGTGCACGTGTCTATGAAGGTTAAAACCATGTACTTTATTCCACTATAACACCACAATTGTTGCCGAAAATGTTGACTTTTAGAAGGAGATGTGAGAGAAAAAAAATATGAGTGTGATTTGATAAAGTGAAAATGTAGTTATTGGAGAATGTGAAAAATGAAAATAAGTGTATTTTCAGATAAGAATGGTATAAAGTGTGTATTTTCATTTTCAAATGAGATTGAAAATGAAAATATGGGTTAGAAAACACAAACAAACATAGCCTAAGCATTTCCGAGCATCGCTGCTTTTTTAGATCCATTTTTTTAAACTTAGTCGTTTTATTTCTTTTAATCTCATATCATGGCTTTTAACAAGATGCCTAAGTTGGTTGAGTCAAACTATGATTCTTGGAAACTTAGAGCATTTGCATATTTATGTTCTTGCAATAAAGAGATGTGTGATGTAATTACAGATGGCCCCATTCAGATCATGAAAATTGTAACTCGAGCCCCTGGAGCGACTGAAGCGACTCTAGATGGTTATGTTAAGAAACCTAGGTTGGAATGGAAGCCAGAAGATCGAAAAAGAGCGAATTTAGATAATGTTGGACGAAGTGCTCTCTATTCAGCGTTAGGAGACAATGATGCATTGTTCAACAAGATCAAGCAATGCAAAACTTTAAAAGAGATATGGGATAAGTTGGCTATCGCGTGTGAAGGTTCAGCACAAATGAAGAAAAACAAGCTTTCCATAGCCATGCAAAGATTTGAGTAATTCAAGATGCAACCCAACGAGACGCTAGATCAATTAGACGCAAGGTTCACTTTGCTCATCACAGAGTTAGAGTCATTAGACAAGGAATTGACCAAGAAGGAAATGATCAACAAGATATTCAGAAGTCTTCCAAGCAAGTATTTGATTAAGACTGTTGCCATGAGAGAATCATAGACTTTGGAGACTCTAACTCCAGAACACATGTTTTCAGAGTTAAAGGCATTTGAGTTCAAATTGGGTGAAGTCAGCGACACATCGACTTCAGCGATTGAATCAGGAGCTTTAATGGCTACTACAAAGAGTACGCGTAAAGTGATTAGTGAGGTGAAATCGACAGAATCCAATGAGGAAAAAGAGATGGCTTTATTGGTCAAGAAATTCAAGAAATTTCTAAGATATAAAAAGAGAAACCCTATTGGACAAATTTTATTTCAAACCCCTCCTCCTGCACCAGCGCCTCAGTATCAAGCGCCAGTGTATTCTGCACCTCAACCAGTAGCGCCAGTTCCATACCAAGCACCTCCGTCTCTTACTCAAAATCTCTCAGCGCCAGTAGTTTTCAAAAGGTTATCAACTGAACAGAAAATGAAAACTAACCTGTGTTATAACTGCAGGAAACCAAGGCACTACCAGGTAAGTTGCATTTATCCCAATGTATCTAAGTCTACAAGGCAAGACTATGTGGATAGAAACCAATTCAGGAGCAACCTTCGCCAAAAAGGTTTGCTAGCGGAATCTGAACCATTCTCCGCACCTGAAGAGGACTTAGAATCATCAGATGAAAGCAATGATGATGAGCCATCAAGCGACTCAGCATTAATTTGTCTCATGGCAAGAGATGAAAAAGCGTCTGATGACTCGCTATCTAAGGTACCTAGAGCCAACACCGATATTTCAATTTGGTACATTGATAGTGGGTTGTCAAGGCACATGACTGGCTCAAAGGATCTCTTGGTCAACTATCATGCAACCAACGGTCCTCAAGTTGTATTCGGTGATAACTCCAAAGGTAAAACCAAAGGTATAAGTATCATACATAGGGGAAACATCATGAAAAGTGATGTATATTATGTTGAGGGTCTTAAGCATAATTTGTTATGCATTAGTCAATTCTGTGATAAAGGCTTTGAAGTCAAATTCTCAAGCAATTGTTGCTATGTTAACTATGTTAAGACTAAGTCTACTAAATTAAGAGGAAAAAGAACAAACAATGTGTATTTAGTGCATTGGGATTCAACAATAGATAACAACCCCACATGCTTTGTTGCTCAAAGTCAAAATGAATTGGGTTGGTTATGGCATAGAAAAGTGAATCACCTCAACTTTAAGGCAATCTCTAAGTTAATATCGGTAAATCTAGTAAAGGGATTACCTAAGGGTTCCTTTCAGAAAAATCGTTTATCTGATGCATGCCAAATGGGTAAACAAGTCAAATCATCTTGTAAGAAGAAACCTCATCTATCTACTTCTAGAATTCTTGAACTATTGCATTTAAATTTGTTTGGTCCTATTCAAATCATGAGTGTTAGTGGTAAAAATTACTCAATAGTAATAGTTGATGATTTCTCTCGCTATACATGGCTAGAATTTCTAGCAACCAAAGATGAAACTAGTGTCAAGCTCACAACGCTAATTCGTCAATTACAAACCTCGAAAGATTTAAAGGTGACAAGAAATAGAAGCGATAGAGGTACTGAATTTACTAACCATATTGTTGAGAAATTTTGCACAGATATTGGAATACTTCATGAGTATTCTGTGCCTAAAACACCTCAACAGAATGGAGTGGCTGAGCGATAGAACAGAACGCTTAAAGAAGCCTCTAGGACGATGTTAGCGGAGTCCAGGCTACCTCAAAGGTTTTGGCCGAAGCAATCAATACAGCAGCTACACTCAGAATTGGTGTATGATCAATAAGCAACATGATAAGACTCCATATGAATTGTGGAAGGGACGTAAGCCAAACGTTTCATATTTTCATGTATTTGGTTCAAAATGTTTCATTCATAACAATGGATCCCACAATCTAAGGACATTTGATCCTAAAGCGGATGAGGGAATCTTTCTAGGTTATGCCAAAAATGGAAAGAGTTTTCACATCCTAAATAAGATCAAA
Organism: Buddleja alternifolia; assembly: GCA_019426215.1. Taxonomy (NCBI): domain Eukaryota; kingdom Viridiplantae; phylum Streptophyta; class Magnoliopsida; order Lamiales; family Scrophulariaceae; genus Buddleja; species Buddleja alternifolia. The sequence goes on along the minus strand of CM033399.1, from coordinate 12,188,161 downwards.
TCGAAGGTTGAAAATCCATTCATGTTGTGTTTGATGATTCTAACCAAGAATCGAGTAAGGTTAATACTGATAATGTAGGAATTGAAGATCTTGCCCAACAAGCGTCACAAAGCAATCTTGGTGATGATAGTGATGATGATGAGGATGATGAGTTCTTTGTGCCCAATCCTAAGGTTACTCGTGAGGTTACTAATGATGATTTGTTAGAAATGCTGATGATTATAAAGAGAATGATCATCAAGAGCAAATTGGAACTGTGAATGACGTAGCGACTGCGCAAGAGACAAATGAAGGTCAAGCAATTGATAAGCAAGAGTCTCTCAAACCGTTCCAACCAGATCGTAAATGGCTTAGAGATCATCCACCAGAGCTAGTTATTGGAGATATTGGAGCACCTGTTAGGACTAGGGCCGCTACAATCAATGAGGCCATGTTCGCAAGTTTCCTATCTCAAATGGAACTAAAGAAAGTGGATGAAGCGCTCAGTGATTCAAGTTGGGTAGAAGCAATGCAAGAGGAGCTTAACCAATTTGAGAGAAGTAAGGATTGGAGGCCAGTATCAAGACCAACTCACCAAGGAGTTATTGGGACAAGATGGGTTTTTAGGAACAAGATGGATGAAGATGGCATTGTTATAAGAAACAAAACCAGACTAGTCGCTCAGGGTTATTGCCAAGAAGAGGGTATTGATTTTGATGAAGCTTATGCCCCAGTAGCCCGTCTAGAAGCGATTCGGATGTTTCTAGCATTTGCCACATTCAACAAGTTCACAGTATACCAAATGGACGTGAAGAGTGCTTTCATAAATCGTTAACTCCAAGAAGAAGTATACGTGGAGCAACCCCCAGGATTCATCAACAACCATGGTAAAAGTATGGTCTACAAATTGGATAAGGCAATTTATGGCCATAAACAAGCACTAAGAGCTTGGTATGACACTCTCTCTATCTTCCTTATAGGTAAAGGCTTTTCAAAAGGCAGCGTTGATACAACGTTATTTAAAATTACCCAAAATGAAGATATTCTCTTAGTCCAAATTTATGTTGATGATAATATATTCGGATCTACTAATAGGCGATTGTGTGAGAAGTTTTCGAAAATGATGCAAGATCAATTTGAAATGAGCATGATGGGTGAATTAACTTTCTTCTTAGGATTACAAGTTAAACAACTCCCTAATGGTATATTTATAAACCAAGCTAAATATACAAGAGATATGATTAAGAAATTTGGTATAGAAAATGCATCATCTTCCAAAATTCCAATGAGCGAAACATTTAAGTTAGATAAAGATGAAAGTGGGAAGAAAATTGATATCACTAACTATAGAGGTATCATTTGATCACTTCTTTATCTTACCGATAGTAGACCTGATATTATGTTTTCGGTATACATGTGTGCACGTTTTCAAGTTGATCCAAAAGAATCACACTTAATTGCTACCAAGAAGATCCTTAAATACCTGAAAGGCACACAAAATGTGGGCTTATGGTATCCAAGGGACTCTCCTTTTGAATTAATTAGTTATTCAGATGCAGATTTTGCAGGATGCAAAATAGATAGAAAGAGTACTAGTAATACATGTCAATTTGTAGGTGATAGACTAGTTTTGTGGTATAGTAAAAAACAACAATCCATAGCGACTTCTACCGCTGAGGCAGAGTATGTAGTCATTGGAAGCTGTTGTGCACACTTTGGATGAGGCAACAACTCAGAGATTATGGAACTACCTTAGGTCCTACTCTAATCCATTGTGATAATCAAAGCGCTTTAGCTATGACCCAAAACCCAGTCCTTCATTCTAGAGCTAAACACAATGACATTCGCTACCATTTCTTGCGTGACCATGTTCAAAGAAAGATATCTCCATGCATTTCCTTGGGACTGAAAAAAAATTAGCTGATATCTTCACCAAGTCGCTCAACGAACAACGTTTTCTCACTTTGAGAAGTGAATTATGTATGATTAATTTAAACTCTTAATCATAAAGCATCATATCTTTCATAGGCATATAATTTAGGGGGAATCCACTTTATTATTTTGTCTAAAGCATTTTTCAAAATTGAAATGAGTTATCAATTTTAGGGGGAATTTTAAAATTGTACTTATATCAACCAATAAGCGTCTATGATCAAAAATGATTTTCAAAATTATATGCATTGATCATTAGCATTTATCATTTATGCATGACAAAATCAATCTCTAATAAAATTAAATAAAAATATCTTTTAAAGATCAAAAGCGATTGAATTTTATTAAAAGACTTTAGCGTTAAGAATATTCCCACTTAAACGCTAAGAAACTTTCTCTGAAAATCATGCATTGTTTTCATCGTTAAAAGGTAGCATGTGGATAAGTCCAAAAAGATAAGATTTCACAACTGCCCACGCGCTCCTATCAATTCAAACTGACGGTTAGTGATTCCTATCTAAAAAATAGGCAGTTTAGTAAAGGCATGTGTCTGGGTACGTGTCAGTGTACCATTAGGTGCGTGCAACTCACGCTGAACATTTTCAAAATCTCAAATATTTTTGAAAAGTAACTGCGGGTTCCAAATTTTTTATTTCACAGCAGTTAACCAAATGTTGTTGGGTTTCGTTCGAAAAAGCATAAACGCAGCGGAAGGGATTTCAAAAATTAAAACGAAAACCCAATTGGTACTCTAATTCGCATAATTGAATCTAAAAGCGTATAACGAATAAAACTTACTCGTTAATATGAATATGATGATGGAGAAAAACTTCTTCTTCTCCAAACTCGAAATATTGAAGCTTCCAAATCTTCAATCCTTTGGTTTGATTCTTCAAACTTGAACTTGATCCGAACAACGAAAATACGCCGTCTCTAAATCGTCACGAATGGATCAACAAACAAAAAATCTCCTTTCTTCTTTCTCTATGGTCGATGGCTAGGTATAGAGGAGGGGAAGAATATTTTTCTTTCTTTTGAGAGTTATGAGAGTTGTGTATTCTCTTCTTTTTTGTTCTAAGTCAAAGAATCCTTATATACCTCATGACTTATTGAACAAGTCAAACAAAAGAGCCCCAATATGTGGCCTCTCAAAGTCACCACTTTGAGGCCTCATAGGCGTCCAATTGGACTCCTTACTTAGCCCGGGATTTGTTTTGTTTAATTAATTTCTTATTTCAATTAATAATTTATTATATCCAATAAATAAATTAATTAATTAAATAACCAAATTAATTAGATAAATTAATTCATTAATATATTTCACAAGGAAATTAATTAATAATTAATCTTATCATTATAATTAATTATTTCATCTAATGAATAATTACTTATTTAATTTATCCAATAAATTAAAACTCCCAAAAGAAATAATAGAAATTCCTTTTTCTTCATTTTTCTTTGTCAATCATTTAGCGCGACTCTTTAGGTTCGTTTCGTTTGGCAATGAGAGGAAACCAAAGGAAGTGGGTAACACCTAGCCAGTCACGTGGCCCACTTCGTAACCCAAACAAAAATGAATGATACGATCATTCCTAAACCTTCCAATCATAAATTCCGTATATGTATAAACCCTTTGTTCACGTTCCCCGGTCAAGTGAGAGTCATGGTTATGTCAAACTCACTGGACTTGACCATATGTATAAATCATAATAAATACGAGATCATTGAGATCGATTTAGAGCCAAGCACAATCGTCTCGTTTGCTTTGGCCAAAGACTTTGATCTCTATTTATCTATAATTACATAGGGTGCATACTCATTCACTTATGAGAGAACAAATCCCATATCAGATATCTGCTAAGATTACCACTTGCCCATCAAGTCCGCATTTTGAGGTTGACCCCACCAAAGGGTGAATTGGGTCTAACTACTCTAGTGAAAGACTTGACGTCACAAATGCATTTTCAGCCTGATACTTCAGGTCAAAGATTCACATATACCTATTACGCATAATCAGTTCCGTCATTGGCAGTTAGAGAGTGAAAACCCATGTGACAGAACCGATGCGAGTCGTGTTCGAACATATCAGTTCCACTGACGTGTCTACAATCTTAATCTCCTATCATCCCATGATACCAAACAGGTACTCCCATGTCGGAGCTAAGATTGTACAAGTATTCGAAGTCTTTATTTGTCCATTAAAGACTTCATATTACTTGCGAACTTATTTTAGTAATCAAGATCGATCTCGCTAGTGCCAATCTTCCTATTCCATAGGAAGTAGAGGGGTCGCACTGAAAACATGGACAAAACGCTTTACACAACTTATAGATACAAATAAGAATTAAGTGAAAACTCAATAATACCTTCTATTTAAGAAGATTTTAAGTTCAATACAAGATATATGCCCTATACATTCTATCCTCTATGGCATCTGAGGGCATAATCCTAACAAATGTATCAAGCCTTTTTACATTCGTCTTTATGATTTAACGGCTCAGATTAAAATTGGTGGTCCCAAGTGGCATACGAAAGGGTCTAGAAGGGGGGAGGGTGTTGAATAGACCCTGAAGTCTTTTTCGACTTCAAAAATTTTGTATCACTTTTAATGGTTAGAATGCTTAGGCAACTGAACGCTTGGGTCAGACGCTTCAGCAAAGATAACTTAGACTTAGTGATTTTAGCAATTTACCAAAGTAGGGTAATGCTTAGATCACTTAATCAGGGTTAGCACAACGAAAATGATTTTAAAGCTTTAGCGTTCATTTTTGTTAAATAGTCGCTTAGCAGATTAGCTTTTCTTTTTCAAAGAATATAATATAATGAAAAACAAGACAATAATTAAAGTAAATGACACAAGAAATTGTAAGGTTCACTGGGTGATGTATTCCCAGCTATGTCCTTCTTCTCTTTTTTCACTTGGTGGAAATTCACTAAGATGATTATCGAAGAATCACACAGAATCTTCTACAAGATAGTAAACAGGTGAAAATGATCTCGGGCTCCTTGATCACACAGATTTCAGCACCAATGCAGATCGTCTTCTACAAGCTTCTCTCACTCAGAAATACTGCCTGTAAGGGGTTTCACAGCTTTCTCGCTCAGATGAAAGGTTGAAGGATTTGTCACAAGGGTTTGTTTGTTTTTGGGAAGATCAAATAGCTTGGAATATCTCAGTAAGAATTTAGGTTTCTTCTTTGGAAGAGGTTTGAGATATTTTTGTGACTGTCTGGAATGTATAAAGAAAGCTTGAAAGATTTTGGCTATGGAGTTTCTAACCTTTTTTTTTTGATCGAGAATTTCAGCAGAGTTTCTTGTGCATGTACGTATATTTTTTGTGTATCTCTGTCTTTAGGGTTTGATGGAGGTAAGGTATTAATAGGCTTTTTCTTGGGATTATGTTCGTTGGACACATGCAGAAGCGTGCCTTTCACGCGGCGCGTGAGTATACCTTTTCTCTGACAATCCTGAATTCCTGCTGGTACCAATTTGACGGGAGCAGTTATAAACTCTGAAGTTCTGACAGTCTAGTCAAAAGGTGGCTTGTCTACAAGTCATATTGGCTTATCACATTTAATGTTCTTATCAGGCATTTAATGCATTTGAATTTATTTCCCGTTTGAAATAAATGTACATTGAATGATTGCATTTAAGTCCTTCATGAATTGAGAATTTATTTAAGGTGAATTTGATTCTGATCACTAGAGTGCTTTGAGCGCTCGATCCATAAATCCTGAAATAGTCCTTTAGCGTTTGACAGACACTAAGGATAAATCTTCATCTTCAGTTGACTTCAGACGCTGATCTTGAACTTCTTCTCTAATAGACTCACCTAGAATTCTATTAGCGATTCAATATCTAATACTTAGTCTAAAATCTAGAAAGATAAAAAATTACAAGCCTAACAAAATTACATACTTTCAAACGCTTATGCAAATGATCTATGAAACAAAAACTTACATTATATTTTGGGGTCTAACATAAAAATCCTATCTTGTCATCATCAAAACATCTAACATGAAATTTTCTAACAATTTCCCCCTTTTTGATGATGTCAAGACTTTAACTCTTATAACTCTTTTATAGATTAAGAGTTCAAAGAAAAGCCCAAAAAATAATTATAAGTTAGCGTTTAGAAAGTTAGTAATGTTAGATTAGCCTCAACAAGGTGTTTCAGCGATCAATCATTCATTCATATATAGAAAGATAAACATACATGATTTATACTGAATATAAGATAAAAAATAAATAAAAAGCATTCTTCTTTTCTGTCGCTTCATGCTTTCTTCTTTTTGGTAGATCTCATTTGCTAAGTCAATGAGGAGTCGGTCAATGTCTATCATGGTTGTATGTTGAAGTTCATCATAGTCATGCCTTCGTTGTCTAGCGCTTTTAATGAGTTCCTTCAGCCTGTCCATCCATTCCCTTGGAGGAATACCAAGTTCACGAATTAAATCGTAATAGATATCTTGTCTTCTTTCGTTGGATGGTTTCTAGTTGATAGGTCGTCTAAGCGGTCCGGCATAAGGATGAAATCCCATACTTTCCAAGAAATCAACGTCTAAGTCCGGGAGCAAGTACCTTCTTAGATAATACCTTGGCTTTCTCTTTTTAGTTAGCATTTTCTTTATGCTTGCTATTTCATCAAACATTGATCGCCAGTGTTTATTATCTGTTTTAGATATTGCCTTGGACTTTTCTTTCTCTTCCCCCGTCTTGACATCAGCAAAAGAATTCTTCAAGTCAGCGATGTCTCTTCGGAGAAGCTTGACTTCATCTATCAAGAGGGCAATCTGTTCAATGATACTCTGAGAGACGAGGTTGGAGGAATTGTGACGCTCAGTATCAGCTGAAGCATTCCGCGCAAGCGACCGGTTGAAATCGTCTGAAAGCTCTTTAAGGATAGGAGCGATACTATTCATCATAGATATGGAAAGCTTGGTTGCGTGACTCATGTCAACCTTAAGTAGTCTCTCTACGTTATGAAACATTGTGTTGCTGCGCTGCTCCATATGAGAACAAGAACCAGTTAAATTGCTAAGAGAATTGCGAACGGCTTTCTTGAAATCCCGTGCTTCTGGATCGCTTTCTGAGTCAGAGTCAGAGTCTGAGGAAGAATGCACAGGACTATGGGAGCTGGAAACTGGAGCTTTGCTTTTAGATTTATCTCTAATAATAGGCGTTTCAGGGTATCCGGCTAAGTCAGCATGAACCTCTTCTATCGCTAAGTCGAGCATCTGAGTTGCGAAGTCAATTTGAACAATTTGTTCCTCAAGTGGAACCTCAACTGTTGGAGCGCTGGGGACAGCGTCTTGCATATCAGCGTCCGTGGTTTTAGCGTCTTCCACAGCAGGAGATTGTTCCTTTTCTATTGCAACAACGTCAGTTTGAGGCGCTGGACTCTCAATAGATATGACCCAGAGTAGGCCAAACGCTTCCATTACATGCCTTGGACTAATCAGGTTTGTCTGTGGGATGAAAAATATAGCGTCTTCGCACTCTTCATTACTTAGTACAAGTTGCACTCCTTCTGGCAGATCAATCCCTGAAGTATAAAAATTGTAGAAGTCCAAAATAAATGGCATCAGCGCTTGAGCTGCTTCTCGGTCCACTGGCCTGATCAGTGATATCATCTTGGCCACTTGGATGTTTTGTTCACAAAAGAGCACAGGGTGAAGATTGTATCCACGAAAGTCGCTTAGCCCTGAATAGTGGTTGAAAGTGATGTCCAACGCTTGTGCATTTTCTATCACTGCTCTTCTATCTCTGTGGAATTTAGCAAACTCAGCGTGCTCATATGTAACATTGACAAAAATCTGACTTTGGCCTGGAACAAGCGGTTATTTGCTGGTGGAGGCTTCTTCGTTCAAGTCTGGAAAGATTCGCTGAACAAACGCTTGTCGAGGGTGAAACACATAGCGTCCGCCTTGACTGAATAAGGCTAGCTGCTGGCGAATGTAGCTCTCGATGGGTTGTCTGTAACTTGGTAAATCGCTAACATTTCCGGCAATATGCTGACGCTGCTGAAGTAAAAAGGTAGCAAACCCTCGGCGCCTGTATTTAATTCCAAATTAAAAAAGGAATGGATATCTCACGAGTTCGTCAAGAGTGTAGAAGTGTAAAACAAACTCTTCAGCCCATCTGGCTGTATCCATCATCCATCGCTTACCAAGTTTGTCAGCTTTCTTTTGTTCTTTTCTAGCTGGAAGAAACTTGTCAAAGCGTTCAATTTCTTCATCATAATCCTCAGCCCATAATCTTGCAAGGTATTCTCGGGCTTCATCTTCTATCCAAGAATTGATAGGATTGGGACGCTCAGCAACTACTGGTCCTTTTCCTTTCCACAGTCTAAGAGCTTTAGGGGATAGAGCATTCTGAGGAGAATGAACGACTTTGAGATAGGCAGAGTATCCGATCTGGTTGAGAATATCTTCGTCCGGATTCTTTGACCAATCACCCATATGGGAATTCTTGATGACGAACTTATTCTGGCGCAAAGGATAAAAGGACTCTTTAGAATGGCCAGAAAAGTTAAAATGCTTCTCGTCAAATTCTGTCATGTTGATCGCTGGTCGACGAATATACTCAAGTCTAGATTGGAGTCGCTCAAGACTGTAAAGACCTAGATCAGCGAATCGCTCGAAGAATTCAAACTTGGCAGAATTAGATAAATCAGGCCTATGGAGAGTGGTTTGAAAGTTGAATTCGGCTTCAGCAAGGGTCTGGGTGTCTCATTCTCTAGCAGCATAATAAAATTCAATTTCAGAGGAATATCCACGAGGAAAGAAATCGATGACACGAGGAGGAGACCCTGTTGGAGTGGGAACAAAAGCAATGGACTCTGTTGGGATAGGGGCCACTTCTATCGACCGCTCAGCAGGCTCAGTCGCTTCACTGACTGGTGATGTTTCAGCGTCAGGAAGGACTTGTTCTACTTCCTTAGCTATATCCACAACAGTAGTCATATCAACATCTACTTCAATGGGAATTGCTGAGCATCAGCGTCTGGTGCTTCTTGAGCTGATACATGTAAGCGGTTGAGAAAACCAAGCAAAATTTCTACGAAGTAGAAATTACAAAGAGGAGACTTCAACGCTTACCCTGAGGACTATCATCGACTGTGTCAGTCGCTTGATCTGTTTCAACATTTGGTACAGTTTCCTTAGGCTCCGAGACAACTTCTCTTGGATCTAAATCAAGAAAAGAAGTGATGGGATCAGCACGAATAGGTATATTTAAAGACTCAAGAGTGTTGAGAGCATTTTGAATATCCGCGTCAACTTCGGCTGAAACAGATTTTATCCTAGCGTTAGAAAGGAAAACCTAACAAGGAAAGGATAAACTACTTTGTTTTTCACAAGTACTTAACCTGAAAACGAGCAGCCTTCTCAGAAAGAGTAGTGGCTCTAGGCTCAGGAAAAGATTCAGGAACAGCGTCTGAAGAAGGAGGAGGAACACTCGTCGAGTCATCAAGTGCTTGCTCGACTGGAGCGCTTGTTGATGCTATTGGAGTGGATGAAGGAGTACGCCTGTGTGCTAGCAGTACTTCTTCTTCTTCTTCTTCTTCTTCTTCTTCTTCTTCTTCTTCGTTTACACTGAAGATAAACGCTAGAGGAGGAGGAGGAGAAGGAGAGGGATACTTCAGTTTCTTCTTGGGCTCCGGCTTCGGCTTCTACTTTTGCTTCTTTGCGGGTTTTGATGGCTCAGCGACCTTCAAGATGATTTTTCGTTTGGGTCGCTTAACCACCACTTCTTCTTCCGTTGAAGATGAAGATGCTTGCTCTTCATCATCGCTGCGAACAACTCCTTCGGCAAGAAGTCGCTCATGCTCATCTTTGGGGACCGCTGCACCACCACGTTTCCTTAGCTTTAACAGCTCGCTGATCATCTTCTTTCCATAAAACTTTAGCGCTGGGATCTTCTTTCCAGCGGAATCGGTGTAACCGCTAGCGCTAAGAATTCGACTTAAAATAATCCCGTAAGGCTTGGGATTAACCGACTTGGCCATCGCTTGTTTGAAGCGATTAAAACATAAAGTGACCAATTTATCTTCAGTTTGGTCAGAATGGTGACCATCATCTTGTACTGGAGATTTGTAACTTTATCAAAAGTTCCTTTTCTGCGTTCGATCATCTTGGCGCAAATGTCCGCGAGAATGACATATTCGCCCTTCATATCGTTTTTCTTGAAATTGGGTTCATAAGAAGCTTCGACTTCATCTTTCTTGATCAAAGTCCATACCTTTGTAGCATCTCCAAGAGTGACATTTTCTACTTCGGCACCATCACTGGGCAGATTTAGTAGAGAAAAAAATTAGAGAAGAGGTAAGGACAAAGGTTTCACGGGCAAAGGGAAAGACGCAGGAAATGGAGTTTCCGTCGTCGGAGATTTTTGCGTTCTTGAAGAAAAAGAGAGTTTCTTCCTCAAAGTAATTAAAGATGGTAGTTAGCATATCATACAAACCAGACTCCTAGACGAGTGGAAGAATAGTCTTCAGAGGGAAATTCTGGTTATCAAATAGATAGTCCCAGTTAACAAGAAAGCCGACATTAATAGTGACTGGTTTCTCTGATTTGGAAGATTTTCCAGCAGCAGATTTTGAAGACTTCGGTGCCATTGAAGAACTAGAGAAGCTTCGGTTGAGGAGAGGAAAAAATGTTATTTTTGCCTTTAGAGAGAAAGAACTTTTACAGTAGAGAAGATTTAGAAGTGATAAAGTTTTACCGTAAAGGTTGTGAAGGGTTTAAATAGGAAGCAAAAAGTAACTCCTCAACTGGTAGATGAGTGACACGTGTACAAGAGTTAATGTTGAAAGATAAAAAAGAAATCTGAGCCGTTTACACATAAATACGGATGTCAAAAGGTACGGTAAAATAGGTTAACTGCTGTGAAATATAAAGTTTTTCGGATCCGCAGTTACTTTTTGAAAACGTTTGAATTTTAAATTTTTTAGCGTGAAATACACGCGCCTGAAAGTACACTGACATGTACTCAGACATGTGCAGTTACTGAACCGCCTAGTTTTTAGATAGGAATCATTAACCGTCAGTTTGATTTGATAAGCACGTGTGAGCAGTTGTCAAATCTAATCTTTTGGACTTATCCACACGTTACTTTTAGTGATGAAAACTATGCATGATTTGTAAAGAAATTCACTGAGCGTTAAAGTGGGAATCTTTTTAACGTTGAAGGCTTTTTGAGAGCAGAATTTAATTTCTTAAAGATTAAGGTTAAAATTAATCGCTGGAATTTATAAAAGACATTTTCATTTATTGAAGATTGATTTTTGTCATGCATAAAGATAAGTGCTAGTAATCAATGCATAAATTCTCAAAACCAATCTTGATCACAGTCGCTTATGAATTGAGATAAGTATAATTTTAAAGTTCCCCCTAAAATTAATAACTCATTTCAATTTAAAGAAAATGATTTAGACATAATCATGAGGTGGGTTCCCCCTAAATTATATGCCTATAAAATATGATGCTCTATGATTTAAGCGTTTAAATCGATCATACCTAATTCACTTCTCAAAGTGAGAAAGTGTTGTTCGTTGAGCGCTTTGGTGAAGATATCTGCCAATTGTTTGTCAGTACCAATGAAGTACATGGAGATATCTTTCTTTTGAACATGGTCACGCAAGAAATGGTATCGAATATCAATGTGTTTAGTTCTAGAATGAAGAACTGGATTTTGGGTCATAGCTAAAGCGCTTTGGTTATCACAATGGATTGGGGTAGGACCTAGGATTGTTCCATAATCTCTAAGTTGTTGCCTCATCCAAAGGATTTGTGCATAACAGCTCTCAGCGGCTACGTACTCTGCTTCAGCAGTAGAAGTCGCTATGGATTGTTGTTTCTTACTATGCCACGAAATTAGTCTATCACCTAGAAATTGACATGTATCACTAGTGCTTTTTCTGTCTATTTTGCATCCTGCAAAATCTACGTCTGAATAACTAATTAGTTCAAAAGGAGAGTCCCTCGGATACCATAAGACCACATTCTGTGTGCCTTTTAGGTATTTAAGGATTCTCTTGGCAGCATTTAAGTGTGACTCTCTAGGATCAGCTTAAAAGCGTGCACACATGCATACCGAAACATAATATCGGATCTACTAGCGGTAAGATAAAGAAGTGATCCAATGATCCTCTATAGTTAGTGATATCAACTTTATTTCAATTTGCATCTTTATCTAACTTAAGCGTTTGGCTCATTGGAATTTTTGAAGATGATGCATTTTCCATACCAAATTTCTTAATCATATCTCTTGTATATTTAGCTTGGTTTATAAATATGCCATTTGGGAGTTGTTTAACTTGCAATCCTAAGAAAAAATTTAATTCACCCATCATGCTCATTTCAAATTGATCTTGCATCATTTTCGAAAATTGCTCACACAATCGCTTATTAGTACAGCCAAATATAATATCATCAACATAAATTTGGACTAAGAGAATATCTTCATTATGGGTAATTTTAAATAACGTTGTATCAACGCTGCCTTTTGAAAAGCCTTTACCTATAAGGAAGATAGAGAGAGTGTCATACCATGCTCTTGGTGCTTGTTTAAGGCTATAGAGTGCCTTGTCCAATTTGTAGACCATACTTTTGCCATGGTTGTTGATGAATCCTGGAGGTTGCTCCACATAGACTTTTTCTTGGAGTTTACCATTCAGGAATGCACTCTTCACGTCCATTTGATATACTGTGAACTTGTTGAAGGCGGCAAACGCTAGGAACATCCTAATCGCTCCAAGACGGGCTACTGGGGCACACGTCTCATCAAAATCAATGCCCTCTTCTTGACAATAACCCTGAGCGACTAATCTGGCTTTGTTTCTTATAACAATGTCATCTTCATCCATCTTGTTCCAAAAAACCCATCTAGTTCCAATCACTCCTTGGTGAGTTGGTCTTGGTACTAGCGTCCAAACCTTGTTTCTCTCAAATTGGTTAAGCTCCTTTTGTATAGCTTCTACCTAACTTGAATCACTGAGTGCTTCATCCACTTTCTTTGGTTCCATTTGAGACAGGAAGCTTGCGAACATGGCCTCATTAATTGTAGCGGACCTAGTTCTAATAGGTGTTTCAATATCTCCAATTACTAGCTCTGGTGGATAATCTCTGAGCCATTTACGGTCTGGTTGGAACTGGTTGAGAGACTCTTGATTATCAATCGCTTGACCCTCATTTGTCTCTGGCACAGTCGCTGCATCATTCACAGTTCCATTTTGCTCTTGATGATCATTCTCTTCATGATCATCAGTGATTCTGATACTATCATCATTTGTAACCTCACGAGTAATCTTAGGAATAGGTACAAGGATCTCGTCATCTTCGTCATCACTATCGTCACCAAGATTGATTTGTGACGCTTGTTGGGTGAGATACCTAATTCCTATATCATCAGAATTAACCTTATTCGGTTCTTGGTTAGCATCATCAAACACAACATAAATGGATTCTTCAACCTTCGATTTGATCTTATTTAGGATGCGAAAACTCTTTCCATTTTTTGCATAGCCTAAGAAGATTCCCTCATCCGCTTTAGGATCAAATGTCTTTTGACTTTGGGATCCATTGTTATGAATCAAACATTTTGAACCAATTACATGAAAATATGAGACGTTAGGCTTACGTCCCTTCCACAACTCATATGGAGTCTTCTCATGTTGCTTGTTGATCATACACCGGTTCTGAGTGTAGCAAGCGGTATTGATAGCTTCGGCCCAAAACCTTTGAGGCAATTCATTTTGGTTAGTTATCAATTGTAGAATCCCAATCCACTAAATAAACATTATTTGTTCGTTTTCCTCTTAATTTAGTAGACTTAGTCTTAGCGTCATTAACATAGCAGAAGTCGCTTGAAAACTTTACTTCAAAGCCTTTATCACAAAATTGACTAATGCTTAACAGATTATGCTTAATACCCTCAACATAATATACATCACTGATCATGATGTTCCCCCTATACATGATACCTATTCCTTTGATTTTACCTTTTGAGTTATCACCGAATATAACTTCAGGACCGTTGGTTGCACGATAGTTGATCTAGAGATTCTTTGATCCAGTTATATGCCTTGATGACCCGCTATCAATGTACCAAACTGAAGTATCGGTGTTGGCTCTAGGTACCTGCATAAAGGGTAGTTCTAATTCTTCTTAGGTACCCATGTTGTCTTGGGTCCTTCATTGTTAGTGACTTTGGTTTGAATTAAAACTTTAGGAATCCATATTTGCCTAGTCTTCATTGTAGGAATACTGGCCTTCTTGGGTTTCACATTGTGTTATGTGTGCTTTTTGGGCATATAATAATATCCTTCATTGTAGTAGTAACCATAATCATAGTTATAATCATAATTATCATAGTAGCGATAATATGATCTAGACTTTTGTGGATATTAACGATGGTATTTCCTTGGCGCTGGCTTGGGTTGTTCTTTTGTTGCTTAGCGCTTAGCGCTTGATTCACAGTGGTCAAATTTATCCTTAGCCCTTTGAGCTTTTCGATGAACCCGTCTTTGTGGATCATTCGCTTTCGTCTTTCCCGTGCCTAAGTCAACTTTGGCTTTCTCATTTGGCCTCGTACCATTGTCGCTTGGTTCATTTAGCGTTTGACTTTGTGAACCTTTCTTAACAAAGAAAACAACCTTTCCTTTGTTGTGCTCTGTAACATTAGATTTATTTGGTTGTTTACCAAGTTTATTGCATCCGGTCTTTTCACCAAACATTCTTGTTACCTCAGTCACATTATCCAACTTTCTTGAAGCTTTTGATAATGATGAGATGAGCTGCTCTGATTTGGCAAGTCTAGAGATCAGATCGGCTTCTCTTTTGACTATTATATCAAGATCGCTTTTCAGTTGAGTAATCTCACTCTCAAGCGATTAGTTCTTCTCAATGCATTGTTGCTGATCTTGCAACTCTGCTTTGAGCGTTACTTTATCACTTGTGAGCGATGAGATAATAGCGAAGTGATTTTGATATATTTTGGTGACAATCTTTATAATATTCATTTACTTTGTTAAGCAATTCATCATAAGAAAGAGGATGAGATAATTCATTGGTTACCTCTGATAGCGAGTCGTCAGACGCTTCATCATCTCTTGCCATAAGAAAAATCAACGCTGAGTCTCTTGTAGGCTCATCATCACTGCTTTCATCTGATGATTCCAAGTCCTCTTCAGGTGCGGAGAATGGTTCAGATTCCGCTAGCAAACCTTGTTGACGAAGGTTGCTCCTGAATTGGTTTCTATCCACATAGTCTTGCATTGTGGGCTTAGACACATTTTGATAAGGGCAATTTACCTGGTAGTGCCCTGGTTTCCTGCAATTATAACACAAAGTAGTTTTCATTTTCTGTTCAGTGGTTAATCGCTTTGATCCAACTGGCGCTGAGAGATTCTGAGTAGGAATTGTAGGTGCTTGGTAAGGAACTGGCGCTAATGGCTGAGGTGCAGAATACACTGGCGCTTGATACTGAGGCGCTGGTGCTGGGGGAGGAGTTTGAAATGAAGTTTATCCAACAGGATTTCTCTTTTCATATCTTAGAAATTTCTTGAATTTCTTGACCAATAAAGCCATCTCTTTATCTTCATTGGATTCTGTTGTCTTAACCTCACTAACCGCTTTTCCCTTACTCTTGGTAGTAGCGATTAAAGCTCCTGATTCAGCCTGAAATCGATGTGTCGCTGACTTCATCTAATTCGAACTCAAATGCCTTTAATTCTGAAAACACATGTTCTGGAGTAAGAGTCTTCAATGTCTGTGATTCTCTCATAGCAACAGTCTTGATTAAATACTTGCTTGGAAGACTTTTGAAAATCTTATTGAACATTTCCTTGTTGGTCAACTCCTTGTCTAATGACGCTAACTCTATAATGAGCAAAGTGAATCTTACGTCCAATTGTTCTAGCGTCTCATTGGGTTGCATCTTGAAATGCTGAAATCTTTGCATGGCTATGGAGAGCATGTTCTCCTTCATTTGTGCTGAACCTTCACATACTATAGCCAACTTATCCCATATTTCTTTGGAAGTTTTACATTGCTTGTTTTTGTTGAACAATGCATCTCCTAACTCTGAGTAAGGTGCACTTCGTCCAACATCATCTAGATTTGCTCTTTTCCGATCATCAGGCATCCATTCTAATTTATGTTTCTCGACATATCCATCTGGAGTGGCTTCATCAGCTCCAGGTGCACGAGTTATCACTTTCATGATCTTAATGGGGCCGTCTGAAATTACATCACACATTTCATTATCGCAAGAACATAAATACGCAAATGCTCTAAGTTTCCAAGAATCATAATTTGATTCTACCAGCTAAGGCATTTTATTAAAAGCCATAATGAGATGTTTTTAAAGAAAATTTTAAAGCGACTAAGTTTTAGAAAACTAGATCTAAACAAGCAGTTACGCTTGGAAACGCTTAGGTTTCTACTTCAACCGCTCTGATACCACTTGGTGGTCCCAAGTGGCATACGAAAGGGTCTAGAAGGGGGGGTTGAATAAACCCTGAAGTCTTTTTCGACTTCAAAAATTTCGTATCACTTTTAATGGTTAGAACGCTTAGGCAATTGAACGCTTGGGTCCGACGCTTCAGTAAATATAACTTAGACTTAGTGATTTTAGCAATTTACCAAAGTAGGGTAACGCTTAGATCACTTAATCAGGGTTAGCACAACGGAAATGATTTTCAAGCTTTAGCATTCGTTTTTGTTAAATAGTCGCTTAGCAGATTAGCTTGTCTTTTTCAGAGAATATAATATAATGTAGAACAAGACAATAATTAAAGTAAATGACACAAGAAATTGTAAGGTTCACTGGGTGATATAATCCCAGCTACGTCCTTCTTCTCCTTTTTCACTTGGAGGGAATTCACTAAGATGATTATCGAAGAATCACACAGAATCTTCTACAAGATAGTAAACAGGTGAAAATGATCTCGGGCTCCTTGATCACACAGATTTCAGCACCAATGAAGATCATCTTTCACAAGCTTCTCTCACTCAGAAATATTGCATGTAAGGGGTTTCAACAACTTTCTCACTCAGATGAAAGGTTGAAGGATTTATCATAAGGGTTTGTTTGTTTTTGGGAAGATCAAACAACTTAGAATATCTCAGTAAGAATTTAGGTTTCTTCTTTGGAAGAGGTTTGAGATATTTTTGTGACTGTCTGGAATGTATATAGAAAGCTTGAAAGATTTTGGCTATGGAGTTTCTAACCTTTTTCTTTGATCGAGAATTTCAGTAGATTTTCTTGTGCATGTACGTATATTTTTTGTGTATCTCTGTCTTTAAGGTTTGATGGAGGTAAGATATTTATAGGCTTTTTCTTGGGATTATGTCCGTTAGACACATGCAGGAGCGTGCCTTTCATGCGGCGCATGAGTATACCTTTTCTCTGACATTCCTGAATTCCTGCTGGTACCGATTTGACGGGAGCAGCTATAAACTCTGAAGTTCTGACAGTCTAGTCAAAAGGTGGCTTGTCTACAAGTCATATTGGCTTATCACATTTAATGCTCTTATCAGGCATTTAATGCATTTGAATTTATTTCCCGTTTGAAATAAATGTCCGTTGAATGATTGCATTTAAGTCCTTCATGACTTGAAGATTTATTTCAGGTGAATTTGATTCTGATCGCTAGAGTGCTTTGAGCGCTTGATCCATAAATCTTGAAATAGTCCTTTAGCGTTTGACAGACACTAAGGATAAATCCTCATCTTCAGTTGACTTCAGACACTGATCTTCAACTTCTTCTCTAATAGACTCACCTAGAATTCTATTAGCGATTCAGTATCTAATACTTAGTCTAAAATCTAAAAAGATAAAAAATTACAAGCCTAATAAAATTACATACTTTCAAACGCTTATACAAATGATCTATGAAACAAAAACTTACATTATATTTTGGGTTCTAACATAAAAATCCTATCTTGTCATCATCAAAACATCTAACATGAAATTTTCTAACAAAAATTTTCTTAATTTCTGAATTAATTACTTAATACGTGGCATTTATCTAAGCTATTGAGGAGTTACTTATTGCCTTCAATTTAAACCCTTCAAATTTTTACAGAAAAACTTTATCACCTTCAAATTCCCTTTTCTGTAAAAAAATTTCTCAAGGCACAAAGACTTTCTTCTAACTCTCTCAAAAAGCTTCAATCTTTCATCAATGACGCCACCAAAATCTTCAAAATCTGCTGCCAGAAAATCTTCTAAGTCCAAAACTGAGAAGGAAGTAACAGTCAATGCCAGATTTCTAGTAAAATGGAATTACCTTTTCAACAATCAAAACTTTTGGTGGTCCCAAGTGGCATACGAAAGGGTTTAGAAGGGGGGGGGGGGGTTGAATAGACCCTAAAGTCTTTTTTTGACTTTAAAAAATTTCGTATCACTTTTTAAAGATTAGAACGCTTAGAGAGCTGAGCGCTTGGGTCAAACGCTTCAGTAAAGATAACTTAGACTTAGTGATATCAGCAGTTTACCAAAGTAGGGTAATGCTTAGATCGCTTAATCAGGGTTAGCACAACAGAAATGATTTTAAAGTTTTTAGCATTCGTTTTGGTTAAATAGTCGCTTGACAGATATAGCTTGTCTTTTTCAGAATAGTTAAAAATAATATAAAGCAAGATAATAGTAAAAGTAAATAACACAAGATATATAAGGTTCACTGGGTGATGTAATCTCAGCTACGTCCTTCTTCTCCTTTTTCACTTGGAGGGAGTTTACTAAGTTGATTATCAAAGAATCACACAGAATCTTCTACAAGATAGTAAATAGGTGAAAATGATCTCAGGCTCCTTGATCACACAGATGTCAGCACCAATGAAGATCTTCTTCTACAAGCTTTTCTCACTCAAAAATACTGCCTGTAAGGGGTTTCAACAACTTTCTCACTCAGATGAAAGGTTGAAGGATTTATCATAAGGGTTTGTTTGTTTTTGGAAAGATCAAACAACTTGGAATATCTCAGTAAGAACTTTGGTTTCTTCTTTGGAAGAAGTTTGAGATATTTGTGACTCTATGAAATGTATGTAAAAAGCTTGAAAGATTTTGGCTTTGGAGTTTCTAAGTTTTTTCCTTTTGTGTGTATCTTGTGTATTGTGTGTCTGTCGTGTATTATGTATATGTCTGTTTTAGGGTTTGATGTAGGTAAGGTATTTATAGGCTTTTTCTTGGGATTATGTCTGTTGGACACATGCAGAAGCGTGCCTTTCACGCAGCGCGTGAGTATACCTTTTCTCTGACGTTTCTGAATTCCTGCTGGTACCGATTTAACGGGAGCAGCTATAGACTCTGAAGTTCTGACAATCTAGTCAAAAGGTGGCTTGTCTACAAGTCATATTGGTTTATCACATTTAATGCTCTTATCAGGCATTTAATGCATTTGAATTTATTTCCCGTTTGAAATTAATGTCCGTTGAATGATTGCATTTAAGTCCTTCATGACTTGAGAATTTATTTCAGGTGAATTTGATTCTGATTGCTAGAGTGCTTTGAGCGCTGAAATAGTTCTGCTAGAGTGCTTTGAGCGCTAAGGATAAATCTTCATTTTCATTTGACTTCAGACGCTGATCTTCAACTTCTTCTCTAATAGACTCACCTAGAATTCTATTAGCGATTCAGTATCTAATACTTAGTCAAAAATCTAGAAAGATAAAACTTACAAGCCTAGCAAAATTACATACTTTCAAACGCTTATACAAATGATCTATGAAATAAAAACTTACATTATATTTTGGGGTCTAACATAAAAATCCTATCTTGTCATCATCAAAACATCTAACATGAAATTTCCTAACAATGTCCCCCTTTTTGGACCATTCTTCCTCTCGTTGAAGAATCTGGTCTAAAAACAATGTTGCCCATTCCTCGATTCACGCAGAAGAAACTCTCTTCTTCTTTCAGAATGTTGTCATTTCTGACGAAGGCAACTCTATTTCATGCGTGTTTTCTTTTGTCAAAGAAACTTTCATTCTTACTTCTCAACTCCTGTCCACTTTACTGCAACTGCCGACTCGTGGTGGAGAAGTTCAAGATGTGAACCTTGGAGACGCCACCAAGGTCTGGGATCTGATCAAGAAAAATGACATTGACGAAGCATACGCATCAAATTTCAAGAAGAATGACATGAAGGGCGAATATGTCATTTTGGCTGATATCTGCGCAAAAATGATCGAGTGCAGAAAAGAAAGTTTTGATAAGGTTACCAATATACTGTACAAAATGATGGTCGCTATATTGACAAAGCTGAAGGTCAATTGGGTCAGATACATTTTTAATCGCTTCAAGGCAACGATTGAACAATCTATTAATCCCATGCCATACAGAATTATGCTAAGTCTTGTTTTCAGCGCTAGCGGTTTCATCTTCTTCAGGATCTAAATAGAGAAAAGAAGTGAGGGGATCAGCACGAATGGGTATATTCAAAGACTCAAGAGTGTTAAGAGCATTTTGAATATCCGCGTCAACTTCAGCTGAAAGAGGTTTTATCCTAGCGTTAGAAAAGGAAACCTAACGAGGAAAGGATAAACTACTTTGTTTTTCACAAGTACTTACCCTGAAAATGACCAGCCTTCTCAGAAAGAGTAGTGGCTCTAAGCTTAGGAAAAGATTTAGGATCAGCGTCTGGAGAAGGAGGAGGAACACTCGCCGAGTCTTCAAGCGCTGGCTCGACTGGAGCGTTTGTTGATGCAGCTGTAGTGGATGAAGGAGTACGCCTGCAGGTTAGCGGTACTTCTTCTTCTTCGTTTACACTGAAGATAAATGTTGGAGGGGGAGAGGGTGATTTAGGAGAAGGAGAGGGAGACATCTGTTTCTTCTTGGGCTCCGGCTTCTGCTTCTTTGCTAGTTTTGATGGCTCAGCGACCTTCAAGATGATTTTTTGTTTGGGTCGCTTAACCACCACTTCTTCCGATGATGATGAAGACGAAGACGCTTGCTCTTCATCATCGCTCCGAACAACTCCTTCGGCAAGAAGTCGTTCACGCTCGTCTTTGGGAACCGCTGCACCGCCACGTTTCTTTCGCCTTAACAGCTCGCTAATCATTTTCTTTCCGTAAAACTTTAGCGCTGGGATCTTCTTTCCAGTGGAGTTGGTGAAATCGCTAGCGCTAAGAATACGACTTAAAACAATCCCATAAGACTTGGGATTTACCGACTTGACCATCGCTTGCTTGAAGCGATTAAAAACGTAAAGGGACCAATTTATCTTCAGTTTGGCCAGAATGGCCACCATCATCTTGTACTGGAGATTTGAAATTTTATCAAAGCTTCCCTTTCTGCATTCGAGCATCTTGGCGCATATATCCGCAAGAATGACATACTCGCCCTTCATGTCGTTTTTCTTGAAGTTGGGTTCATAGGCAGCCTCAACTTCATCTTTCTTGATCAAAGTCCATACCTTTATAGCATCCCCAAGAGTTACATTTTCTACTTCGGCACCATCAATGGGCAAAGTTAGTAGGGAAGAAATCAGAGAAGGAGTGAGGACGAAGGTCTCACGGGCAAAGGGAAAGACGCAGGAAATGGAGTTTTCGTCGTCGGAGATTTTTGCGTTCGTGAAGAAAAAGAGAGTTTCTTCACCAAAGTAGTTAAAGATGGTAGTTATCATATCGCATAAACCAGACTCTTGGACAAGTGAAAGAACAGTCCGGATAGGGAAGTTCTGGTTATCGAAGAGGTAGTCCTAGTTAACAAAAAAACCGGCGTTAACAGTGACTGGTTTCTCAGATTTGGAAGATTTTTCGGCGACAGATTTTGAAGTTTTGGGTGCCATTGATGAACTGAAAAACTTCGGTAGAGGAGAGAAGAGATATGTTCTTTTCGCCTTAGAGAGAGAACTTTTACAGTAGAAGAGATTTGGAAGTGATAAAGTTTTACTGCAAAGGTTGTGAAAGGTTTAAATAGGAGGGAAAAAGTAACTCCTCAACTGGTAGATGAAAGACACGTGTACAGAAATTAATTTTGAAAATACAAATAAAATCTGAGCCGTGTACTCATAAATATGGATGTCAAAAAGTGCGGTAAGTATTGTAACAACTGTGAAATATAAAATTTGAAATCCACGGTTACCTTTTAAAAATGTTTGAAAATTTTGAAATTTTCAGCATGAAATACACGCGCCTGATAGTACACTGACACGTACTCAGACTGGTGCAGTTACTGAACCACCTAGTTTTCAGATAGGAATCATTAACCGTCAGTTTGATGTGATAAGCACCTGTGAACAGTTGTCAAATCTAATCTTTTGGACTTATCCACACGCTACTTTCAGCGATGAAAACTATGCATGAATTTTAGAAAAGAATTACTTAG
Organism: Buddleja alternifolia; assembly: GCA_019426215.1. Taxonomy (NCBI): domain Eukaryota; kingdom Viridiplantae; phylum Streptophyta; class Magnoliopsida; order Lamiales; family Scrophulariaceae; genus Buddleja; species Buddleja alternifolia. Next base: position 12,165,916 of record CM033399.1, on the reverse strand, counting down.
CGTTAAATTGGGAACCTTTTTAACGCTAAAGTCTTTTTAAGACACACAATTTAATTTCTTAAAGATTAAGGGTAAAATCAATCGCTTGGATTAAAAAATTATTTATTAGAGATTGATTTTGTCATGCATAATAGATAAGCGCTAGTGATCAATGCATAAATTTTCAAAGTCAATTTTGATCACAGTCACTCATGAATTGAGATAAGTATAATTTTAAAGTTCCCCCTAAAATTAATAACTTATTTCAATTTGAAAACAAATGATTTAGACATAATCATAAGGTGGATTCCCCCTAAATTATATGCCTATAAAATATGATGCTCTATGATTTAAGCGTTTAAATCAATAATACCTAATTCACTTCTTAAAGTAAGGAAGCGTTGTTCATTAAGCGCTTTGTTGAAGATATCTGCCAATTGTTTGTCAGTTCCAATGAAGTGCATGAAGATATCTTTCTTTTGAACATGGTCACGCAAGAAATGGTATCGAATGTCAATGTGTTTAGTTCTTGAATGAAGAACAGGATTTTGGGTCATAGCTAAAGCGTTTTGGTTATCACAATGGATAGGGGTAGGACCTAGGATTGTTCCATAATCTCTAAGTTGTTGTCTCATCCAAAGGATTTGTGCACAACAGCTCCCAGCGGCTACGTACTCTGCTTCAGCGGTAGAAGTCGCTATGGATTGTTGTTTCTTACTATGCCACGAAATCAGTCTATCACCTAGAAATGGACATGTACCACTAATACGTTTTCTATCTATTTTGCATCCTGCAAAATCTGCGTCTGAATAACCAATTAGTTCAAAAGGAGAGTCCCTTGGATACCATAAGCCCATATTTTGTGTGCCTTTTAGGTATTTAAGGATTCTCTTAGTAGCATTTAAGTGTGATTCTCTTGGATCAGCTTGAAAGCGTGCACACATGCATACCGAAAACATAATATCGGGTCTACTAGCGGTAAGATAAAGAAGTGATCCAATGATACCTCTATAGTTAGAAATATCAATTTTCTTTCCACTTCCATCTTTATCTAACTTAAGCGTTTGGCTCATTGGAATTTTTGAAGATGATGCATTTTCCATACCAAATTGCTTAATCATATCTCTTGTATATTTAGCTTGGTTTATAAATATGCCATTAGAGAGTTGTTTAACTTGTAATCCTAAGAAGAAAGTTAATTCACCCATCATGCTCATTTCAAATTGCTCTTGCATTATTTTCGAAAATTTCTCACATAATCGCTTATTAGTAGAATCAAATATAATATCATCAACATAAATTTGGACTAAGTGAATATCTTCATTATGGGTAATTTTAAATAACGTTGTATCAATGCTGCCTTTTGAAAAGCCTTTACCTATAAGGAAGATAGAGAGAGTGTCATACCATGCTCTTGGTGCATGTTTAAGGTCATAGAGTGCCTTATCCAATTTGTAGACCATACTTTTACCATGGTTGTTGATGAATCCTGGAGGTTGCTCCACATAGACTTTTTCTTGGAGTTTACCATTCAGGAACGCACTCTTCACGTCCATTTGATATACTGTGAACTTGTTGAATGCCGCAAACGCTAAGAACATTCTAATCGCTTCAAGGCGGGCTACTGGGCATATGTCTCATCAAAATCAATACCCTCTTCTTGACAATAACCCTAAGCGACTAATCTGGCTTTGTTTCTTATAACAATGCCATTCTCATCCATCTTGTCCCTAAAAACCCATCTAGTCCCAATAACTCCTTGGTGAGTTGGCCTTGGTACTAGCGTCCAAACCTTGCTTCTCTTAAATTGGTTAACCTCTTCTTGCATTGCTTCTACCCAACTTGAGTCACTGAGCGCTTCATCCACTTTCTTTGGTTCCATTTGAGATAGGAAACTTGCGAACTTGGCCTCATTGATTGTAGCAGACCTAGTTCTAACAGGTGCTTCAATATCTCCAATTACTAACTTTGGTGGATGGTCTCTAAGCCATTTACGATCTGGTTGGAACGGGTTGAGAGACTCTTGATTATCAATCGCTTGACCCTCATTTGTCTCTGGTGCAGTCGCTGCATCATTCGCAGTTCCATTTTGCTCTTGATGATCATTCTCTTCATGATCATCAGCGATTATGATAATATCATCATTTGTAACCTCACGAGTAACTTTAGGAATAGGCACGAGAATCTCATCATCCTCATCATCACTGTTATCACCAAGATTAATTTGTGACGCTTGTTGGGTAAGATCTTCAATTCCTATATCATCAGGATTAACCTTACTCGGTTCTTGGTTAGCATCATCAAAAACAACATGAATGGATTCTTCAACCTTCGATTTGATCTTATTTAGTATGCGAAAATTCTTTCCGTTCTTGGCATAGTCTAGAAAGATTTCCTCATCCGCTTTAGGATCAAATGTCTTTAGGCTGTGGGATCCATTGTTATGAATGAAACATTTTGAACCAAATACATGAAAATATGAAACGTTAGGCTTACGTCCCTTCCACAACTCATATGGAGTCTTCTCATGTTGCTTGTTGATCATACACCGGTTCTGAGTGTAGCAAGCGGTATTGATAGCTTTGGTCCAAAACTTTTGAGGCAGCTTAGACTATGCAAGCATCATCCTAGCGGTTTCTTTAAGCGTTCTGTTCCGTCGCTCGACAACTCCATTTTGTTGAGGTGTTCTAGGAGCAGAATACTCATGAAGTATTCCAAAATCTATACAAAACTTCTCAACAAATTGGTTAGTAAATTCAGTTCCTCTATTGCTTCTAATTCTAGTTACTTTTAAATCTTTATAAGTTTGCAATTGATTTAGCGATGTGAGCTTGACTCTAGTTTCATCTTTGGTCGCTAGGAATTCTACCCATGTATAGCGAGAGAAATCAGCAACTATTACTAGCGAGTACTTTTTACCACTAACACTCATGATTTGAATAGGACCAAACAAATCTAGATGCAATAATTCAAGAACTCTATAGGTAGATAGGCATGGTTTCTTCTTAAAAGATGATTTAACTTGCTTACCCATTTGACATGCATCACATAAGCGTTATTAACTGAGAGATTGCCTTAAAATTGAGGTGATTCATTTTTCGATGTCATAACCAACCCAATTCATTTTGACTTTTAGCAACAAAGCATGTGGGGTTGTTATCAATTGTAGAATCCCAATCCACTAAACAAACATTATTTGTTCTTTTTCCTCTTAATTTAGTAGACTTAGTCTTAGCGTCGTTAACATAGCAGAAGTCGCTTGAAAATTTTACTTCAAAGCCTTTATCACAAAATTGACTAATGCTTAACAGATTATGCTTAAGACCCTCAACATAATATACATCACTGATCATGATATTCCCCCTATGCATGATACTTATACCTTTGGATGAACCCATCTTTGTGGATCATTTGCTTTCGTCTTTCCCTTGCCTGAGTCAGCTTTGGCTTTCTCATTTGGCCTCGCCCCATTGTCGCTTGGTTCATTTAGCGTTTGTCCTTGTGAACCTTTCTCAAGAAAGAAAACACCCTTTCCTTTGTTGTTCGCCGTAACCTTAGATGCTTTTGATTTTTGACCAAATTTATTACACCCTAAACCGGTCCTTTCACCAAAAAGTCTGGTTACATTAGTCACATTATCTAAGTTTCTTGACGCTTTGGATAATGATGAGACGAGCTGCTCTGATTTGGCAAGTCTAGCGATCAGATCAGCTTCTCTCTTGACTATTATATCAAGATCGCTTTTCAATTGAGTAATCTCACTCTTAAGCAATTGGTTCTTCTCAATGCATTGTTGCTGAACTTGCAACTCTGCTTTGAGCGTTACTTTATCATTTGTGAGCAATGAAATAATAGCGAAGTGATTTTGATATATTTTGGCGGCATCTTGACAATCTTTATAATATTCATTGACTTTGTCAACTAATTCATCATATGAGAGAGGATGAGATAATTCAGTGGTTACCTCTGGTAGCGAGTTGTCAGATGTTTCATCATCTCTTGCCATAAGACAAATCAACGCTGAGTCGCTTGTTGGTTCATCATCACTACTCTCATCTGATGATTCCAAATCCTCTTCAGGTGCGGGGAATGGTTTAGATTCCTCTAGCAAACCTTGTTGACGAAGGTTGCTCCTGAATTGGTTTCTATCCGCATAATCTTGCCTTGTGGGCTTAGACACATTTGGATAAGGGCAATTTACCTGGTAGTGCCCTGGTTTCCTGCAATTATAACATAAATTTGTTTTCATTTTTTGTTCAGTGGTTAATCGCTTGGAAATGACTGGCGCTGAGAGATTCTGAGTAGGAGTTGTAGGCGCTTGATAAAGAACTGGCGCTACTGGTGGAGGTGCTGAGTACACTGGCACTTGATACTGAGTCGCTGGTGCAGGGAGAGAGGTTTGAAATGAAGTTTGTCCAATAGGATTTCTCTTTTCATATCTTAGAAATTTCTTGAATTTCTTGACCAATAAAGCCCTCTCTTTTTCCTCATTGGATTCTGTTGATTTCTCCTCACTAATCGCTTTACCCTTACTTTTTGTGGTAGCAACCAATGCTCCTGATTCAGTCGCTGAAGTCAATGACTTCACCTAATTCAAATTCAAATGCCTTTAATTCTGAGAATACATGTTCTGGATTAAGGGTCTCCAATGTCTGAGATTCTCTCATAGCAACAGTCTTAATTAAGTACTTGCTTGGAAGACTTCTGAATATCTTATTGACCATTTCTTTGTTGGTCAACTCTTTATCCAATGACGCTAATTCTGTAATGAGCATAGTAAATCTTGCGTCCAATTGTTCTAGCGTCTCATTGGTCTGCATCTTAAAATGCTTGAATCTTTCCATGGCTATGGAGAGCTTGTTCTCCTTCATCTGTACTGATCCTTCACACACAACAGTTAACTTATCCCATATTTCTTTGGAAGTTTTACATTGCTTGATCTTGTTAAACAATGCATCATTATCTCTTAACGCTGAGTAAAGTGCACTTCGACCAACATTATCCAAGTTTGCTCTTTTTCTATCCTCTGGCGTCCATCCTAACTTAGGTTTCTCGACGATAACCATCTGGAGTTGCTTCATCAGCTCCAGGTACTCGAGTTATCACTTTCATGATCTGAATGGGGCCATCTGTGATTACATCACACATTTCATTATCGCAGGAACATAAATACGTGAATGCTCTAAGTTTCCAAGAATCATAGTTTGATTCTACCAACTTAGGCATTTTGTTAAAAGCCATAATGAGATGTTTTGATAGAGTTTTAAAAACGACTATGTTTTAGAAAAATGGATCTAAACAAGTAGTTACGCTTGGAAATGCTTAGGTTTCTACTTCAATCGCTCTGATACCACTTGGTGGTCCCAAGTGGCATACGAAAGGGTCTAGAAAGGGACGGGTTGAATAGACCCTGAAGTCTTTTTCGACTTCAAAAATTTCGTATCACTTTTTAAAGATTAGAACGCTTAGAGAGCTGAGCGCTTGGGTCAGACTCTTCAGTGAAGATAACTTAGACTTAGTGATTTCAACAATTTACCAAAGTAGGGTAATGCTTAGATCGCTTAATCAGGGTTAGCACAGCGGAAATGATTTTAAAGCTTTTAGCGTTCATTTTGGTTAAATAGTCGCTTAGCAAATTAACTTGTCTTTTTCAGAATAGATAGAATAATATAAAGCAAGACAATAATAAAAGTAAATGACACGAGATGTATAAGGTTCACTGGGTGATGTAATCCCAGCTACGTCCTTCTTCTCCTTTTTCACTTGGAGGAAATTTACTATGTTGATTATCAAAGAATCACACAGAATCTTTTACAAGATAGTAAACGGGTGAAAATGATCTCTGGCTTCTTTATCACACAGATGTCAGCACCAATGAAGATCTTCTTCTACAAGCTTCTCTCACTCAGAAATACTGCCTGTAAGGAGTTTCAACAACTTTCTCACTCAGATGAAAGGTTGAGGGTTTTATCACAAGGGTTTGTTTGTTTTTGGAAAGATCAAACAACTTGGAATATCTCAGTAAGAACTTAGGTTTCTTCTTTCGAAGAAGTTTGAGATATTTGTGACTGTATAGAATGTATGTGAAAAGCTTGAAAGATTTTGGCTATGGAGTTTCTAAGCTTTTTTTTTCAGCAAATTTTTCTTGTGCATGTACGTATATATCTTTGTCTATTCTTTTTAGGGTTTGCTGGAAGTAAGGTATTTATAGGCAATTATTGGGATTTGTTCGTTGGACACATGTGAGAGTGTGTCGTTCATGCGGCGCGTGAGTATACCTTTTCTCTGACATTCCTGAATTCCTGTTGGTACCGATTTGACGAGAGCAGCTATAAACTCTGAAGTTCTGACAGTCTAGTCAAAAGGTGGCTTGTCTACAAGTCATATTGGCTTATCACATTTAATGCTCTTATCAGGCATTTAATGCATTTGAATTTATTTCCCGTTTGAAATAAATGTCCGTTGAATGATTGCATTTAAGTCCTTCATGACTTGAGAATTTTGTTCAGGTGAATCTGATTCTGATCGCTAGAGTGCTTTGAGCGCTTGATCCATAAATTCTGAAATAGTCCTTTTAGCGTTTGACAGACGCTAAGGACAAATCTTCATCTTCTTCTGACTTCAGACACATCTTCAACTTCATCTTTAATAGACTCACCTAGAATTCTATTATCGATTCGGTATCTAATACTTAGTCTAAAATCTATAAAGATAAAGATTACAAGCCTAATAAAATTACATACTTTCAAACGCTTATACAATTAATCTATGAAACATAAACTTACATTATATTTTGGGGTCTAACAAAAAATCCTATCTTGTCATCATCAAAACATCTAACATGAAATTTCCTAACTGCCACTTTCCAAGATATCCGGGAAAGAGGTGATGAAGTTCTTATGGAAGAATATAATCACTCGATTTGGAATTCCAAGATCTTTAGTTTCAGACAAGGGCACTCAATTTCAAGGAGCAAAATTAAGGGAGTGGTGTTAAGAGCTGAGTATAAAGCAGCACTTCACCTCTCTCAGCAACCCTCAAGCCAACGGCCAGACAGAGGTCACCACCCGCACTATTTTACAACACCTAAATACTAAGCTCAGAGAGGCAAAAGAGAGTTGGGCGGACAAAATTCCAGCAGTATTGTGGGCATACCGCACCACTCCCAGAGTTAGTACCGGGGAAACCCCCTTCAACCTAGTGTTTGGAGTTGAGGCCATAACCTCCGGTAGAAATTGGAGAAAGAAGTTTGAGGGTAAGTCAATACAGCCTCGCCGAAAATGGGCATTGCTGAAGAGAAAATTTGGACTTCATTACTGAAGTAAGAGATGACACCGCTGCAAGGGTAGCTAAGTATAAAGCAAGGATGGCACGAGCTTACAACCACTGGGTACGCCCCCAAGGCTTCTAGGTGGGAGACTTAGTGCTTAGGAACAAGGAAGCAACAGGCCCTGCTGGAAAGCTGGAGGCCAAATGGGAAGGCCCATACCAAGTAAGAGAGATAATTAACCTCGGTACCTACAAGTTAACGACCGCAAGTGGTAAAGAGGTACCACGCACTTAGGGCATATCCAACCTCAAAAGGTATTTTACTTAGTTTATTTTGGCTACTGAACATATTATTTTGATAACTGCTGATTAATATTCATTGATAATGGTTACTGGCCAAACATATACTTGAGTGCTTATGTCACCATTATTATGTTATCACGCTATCAAAAACCTTAAATACTTGAACGTTCCACCCACTTAATTGGGGAACAAGAACATCAGTATGACCCCTGGGAGCTAACGAAGTTCCCACTAGAGGCATTAAAAAAATTATCTGTGACCCCACTCGAGGTCAATATGGGTGGCACCGCGAAAATCCCTCGAGCTATCAAAGACACGATCAAGGATGGGCCACCCATAATCCCTCCAATAATATCGAGAGAGGTTGAGGACCTACAAAAGGTCTCTCCACTCCCATTAAGGTTATGGAACGAGATTATGAAGAAATAAGAGGCAACCAAGCCCCCATTAAAAAGTGACCACTAGTACCACGAACCATGTCACTCATTAAAACAAAATAAATATAGTGTAAATTTACCTTGCTACTCCAAGTGTTTATCACAACCAACACTAAGAAGTGGGGGCAGGAGGTGGGAAAATTTTCACCCACTAAACCACTTTCAATATAGCAAAACAAATGTCAATGAAAATATTAGCTATTGATAAAGCACCACATGCCAAATGTTTAGTTGCTATTTAGTCGCTTACTCCCCAATATGACTCACATGTTAGGGAGTAGGGGGCAAGTAGTAGCAAGAAAGATAGTAGCAGTAAGCTGATGGCCGGCTACTAAAGAAGCAACTAGCCAATGCCGGATACTCAACACTTAGTCAAAATCCCCCCAGATCAAACATGGGGTAGAAAACATAAGCAACAATATTCAAGAGCAAGTATAAAATGAAGAGTTAGAGGAAGATGTATACCTTTCCCAAGGTTAACTCTAGCCATGGTGAAAAAAGTGAGAGACTCCTAGAGAGAGCTAAGTCACATAAGTCGGGAGTGGGTGCGGGAGCGAATGCGGGAGCGCGAGAGCGACAATTTTCAAAAAAAATTGAGAGCGAGAGCGTCGATTAAAATATATAAAAAAATATTAACATATATACATATATAATAATATATATTAGTTTGTATTTTAAAAATAATTGAAGCCATTAATCAATTTAAAGGAATGGCCCAACCCATAAATTCTTCTATTGTTTATTCTTTATAGCCATTAAAATTACTAATAAAGGGATGGAGCTAGAGAGGCCCAAGAAAAGATAGTAAAAAGGTTGAGGAAAATGCCCAAGGAACAAGATAAAAGTTAAAGCCTTAGACCTTTTTCTTCTTTTTTTTTTAACATAAAATGCCCTAAACCTTCATATTCTAAAATTCCTTCTCTTTCCACCGTTATGATAGTAAATCTCTGCAATTCCGCCGCTAAGGATCTCATCTTCTTTCTCTTTCCATTATTTCATATATTTTTTTTCATTTTCCTTTCTTCTTTCTTTTTACTCTTTCATTTCTAAGTTTCACCTACATAAGGATTGTTACCTCTCCAGTGGTCGTCTACGCTACCTCGCTCACCAATTACACCGCCTTGCCGCCGTTCTCATACTTTAGATCATGTAAAAGACAGGGTCGCGACTTAAGGAAACTTAATGCGTGAATTAAGAATTTGTAAGTCGCCTTAAGGCGGCGGCGGCCCCGCCCTGAAGTCGCCGAAGTGCGACTTGAGCGCCGGAGCGGCGAGAGTTTCTGACGAATTATGTGATCTAGAGAGAGAGAGTTGTTCACTAGTTGAAAGCTTTCAAGAGATAAAGTTATGAATGAGAGGTGAAAGTGAAAAGTTCACACTTACCTCTATTTAAATAAAGGTAGGTGGAGAAGTATTAAAGGCTTCTACCCTAGTCCAAGTTAGACTGTATAGCTTCACGAGCGTAGTGTAATTCCTACTCTCGGATTCAACATTCGATAAAACTTGGGAGTGGGGAGCATTATGATGCGCGCCAAAAATGTTTAAGGGCATTATTGTAATTAACTGCTCCACCGACTCGGGTTCGGAGCACCGTCCTTGGGTTAACATTCGCTGATGGCCCACTTAGAATATTGGGTTATTTATTTAATCTAAAAACCAATAAAAAGATTAATCATTAAGCCTGATGGGCTATTGAAAGAATTAGGCTACGGCCTATAGCCTACTACTAGCTCCCTATAAATACTTTAGAGGAACTGAGACAGGTTCATTATATACTCTCTCAGTAAAAATTCACTGACTATTGGGAGTAACCCCATAAAAGAACTACAAACTGATTTGATATCCCACATACTTTGAGTACGTAGACAGCTCACTACATTCAAGTGCAATCTATATATTAACCAACCCTAAACCTAATTTGTCGTGCATAAGGGTACAGAACAGAAGAGGAAAGATGTTATCTTGCTGTGAATCTTTGAAAGAATAAAAAATTTCTGTAAAGTGGATTGAATAATTCAATAACCCACATAAAGAAGAGTTTCAGCAGAAAACTAGGTGGGCGTATGAGTTTCTAAATGAGTGTATGTGTGTGGCTAGTGGCTACATTACGCAGAGAGAGAGAGAGAGGGAGAGAGACATTGAATTGAAGAAGAAGGTTGATGGATGTCGCTGCTACGCCTTGTTGCTGTTACTCTCCATATTCTCAATTTCAATTTTTTAACTCATTTTTTCATCTAATATTAACTGACCGGACGGCCTGGGTGGCCCAGTATCGGTTCATACGGGTCATCGGTCCGACCACAATTTTGGAAGACTAATGGGTTTGAGGTTCTAATCGGTCCGTTTAATGGGCCTACCGGTCGGCGGTCCTACAGGTTCGACCGGCCAGTTTTAAAAACACTGGTTGGAACTTGGAACAAGTGGCACTATTTCACAATTTCTTTTTTAAAACACCCCCCATTATTTCCAATTTATTATACTCAACAAATGAATTTTAATTATACTTCTTCCGATCTATTTTTACAATTACGAAATTAATCTCTCTCTCTCTCTCTCTCTCTCTCTCTTCGATTGGAGTTTTCTTCTTCAGAATAATCATTCATTCATTGTGTACTACAGCATTGTGAAAGGTAAATGCAAATCATATTTTCAGAGATTAAACATGGATCGTTTGTGTGATCTATTTTTCTTTCCTTTGACCTAGCCGAGCCGTTAATTATCTGCAGATTATTATGTTAAAAATGTCAATATTAGTTTGAATACCTTTCTCCGGCATCAATGAAAATGCCTACATACGCGGATATGTACATAATTCTCTTTTCATTATAATTTGATTTGATGCTTATGCGTGGAGGTTTTTATCTTTACGATTTTTCTATGAATATCTGTAGTAGAATCATGGATATTTCTGCCAAACAAAGATCAATTTGTGTGGGGAGGTGCATTTCATTATTCACGGACTACTATTGATAATGTAATTCAACATTTAGGAACTTGATTCGGTTGATTGTTGTTGTCTTATTGATGTCGTAGAACTTCAGGAGTTCAAAATGATAGGACATTGTTGTTTTCATGTGTTCTAGTGAGGAGGATAAGTTGGTAATAGAGATGGCAGAAGGTGAATCACCAGATTTGACCCAAATTGAGAGTGATCCATCAGTTCGCCAAGTTAGCGCAAATGGGGTCTCCATGGGAACCACTATGGTTGAAGAAAAGCTCGATGAGGGAAATATTCAAGAGGCTGAATCTGCACTACGAGATGGTTTATCACTCAATTTTGAGGTTGGATTCATATAATACATCCCCATTTTGTCCTAAGATGCTTATGAAATTTATGCCACTTCGGAATATTTGATTAATGTTTATTGTGTATGTAAGAAACTCATAATTCATTTTGATTGGGAAAGCAAAAGTAGTAATGGTTCAAAACAACCTTTTTCTTTGTGATCTTTTAATATAACTTTTTGCTAGGGCTACTTCTGGGTGGAAGAGATGTCATTTACACGGTGTACGAGACCACTTAATTTGCATAAAATATGGTATTTTTGCAGCATGTCTGTGGTATTTCTTTTTGAATGCAAGCAAATCTTGATATTTGATTCTTCTGTAGATTAGATTGCTAAAAGATAGAGTTTTAATGTTGTTAATTGTGTAGGTTAGCTATCATTTCTGTTAGTTCTTTGAAGATTGACCACTCACATGGATGCTTGTACACTAGTTTATATTTCCTCTTTAAGTAGATACTCTCTCTCTCTTCTGTGTGTGTCATCTTAGTCATATAACATGTACACCATATAACGATATTTAGTCTTGGCACATTCCATAATAACGTTCACTTTCCTTCAGTTGCTATCAAATTTGTTTGTATTATATGTAATGCTTGGGTCAACATCTGATGACATTTTATTAAACTTACTCTGGACTAAAAAAAATTAATAATAAAGAAGAAAAGTAATAGATATTCCTACTCCACCTTACGCAAAATATTGCAGAGAGTACGTTGATTGTCCTCATAGCCTCTGTCCTGCTCCCCCTCCAATATCATTCTACGATTACATTTTCATCTATTATAGGCTAGTGCTTGGGATGTGTCTGACCCTGACTTGTCATTTTACCTCATGAAGTATATTTCGAGTATTTGGAAGTGAAGCTGGTGTGGTGTGGTAACTGGTGAAGTTTTCACATAAATTCCAGCTAAGTTTTGAGTGGCTGGATGACTAAATAGTTGACTTGCACGCTCGCACAGTTGCAATATGAGTATAAACGATGATGTCAATATTGCTGTCGTCCCAAGACTAAACTCTACTTTCATATGAGCAAGGCCAATTTTATCTTTAAACTAATCTTTGTGGTCTCAAAAGGAATATTTTTTTTTTTTTGGCTGCTGGCGATTAATTGTATCCTTTGAGAGCGTTGTTTGGCATTTATTCCATTTAATTTTCTTGTAGTAAAATAAGTTTCGTTAGGTAAGATTTAAAGATAAGATACATAAAAAGTGTTTGCGAACCTGTTGTTAAAATAGTAACAAGGAGCATGCGAGATAAACTGTTACAAAAGTCTGTAGAAGAGTTATAGTGGCACTAGCTTCTCTATCATTTAGATCCCTGAAGAAATAAGAGTTCCAAGGACAAGAGAACCTGTAAAAAAGGAAGAAATGGGAGATCCATAGACAAAGAGAAAGACAATAAAGTCGTGGAAAAGCTAGTGAAGTTACCTATCACCTAGCCGGATATCTTTTTAAAACTTGACCTGGGCTCCATTACCTATTTATTCCTTTTAAATTTGCTCTATGGAATTATTTCTTTTGATGTCAACTGCAGGATATAATATCTTATTTTACTGGAACTGAATTTACATGAATGATCGTAAACATAAACATTTTCTGTATTGGTTTGTCTACATAATTGGCTATAGTTCTATTATTCAAAAGATTCTAAAAGATAAATATAGATCTGAATGAATAAAAAACAAATGTAAAGGCCGAACTGGATGATTTTTTTGTTCAATATAGCTATGCCTTAACAGAAAAAAGTGGATTCTCTGTGGTAAACAGATCTTATATTCAAATTACTTCGAACTAAAATTCACATGGTTGTTTTAAAAGGAGAAATAGATAGGATAAATCTGCTGCAAAACAGTTTAATGTGTACTCCCTTATACAACCTGGAACCTCTAAACTTAAACACTCTCCCTTGAACTTCCGGAAAAACCACAAAAAATAATATAAAAGCGCAAAAAGAAGAAGGATTTCCTTTTCAGATATTTATAATTCAACATGAAGTGTCTCCTATAGATTAGGGTGTGTAGGTCCAGGCACATGTGTGTAAAGTACCTTTTCAGGTTAATCATTATATTACTATTTTGACATCGAAAAACTATAAGTACTTTGCCCTTTATTTACACTTATACATTTTGATTTAAATTATGGGAGTTGAAGTAGTGTAAGTTTATGCTTATTAACTTTACATCAAGTTCGTAAAGGTTGTTGTCAGTTTTTACTTTTAGTTTCGCGTAATCGTGGAAGTGATAAGTATTATAAGAAAAGCGAGAATTGCATTGACATTCAAATAAATGATTTTGGACTCATAGGTATGCTACCCGAAGCTTCACTGTGCAAATAGATGATATTTTTGTAATTATCTTTCTCATAACAATAGCTTGATGTCTCATCAGGGTCTTGATGGATCTTGGGGATGAATATTATCTATTTTGGCTTTACTTCTAATTGCTGAGTGTTGCCTGTAAGGTACTTTGGTAGGATGAATGGCGCTTAATTTAATCAGTATCAGATAACTGCTCCATTTTCTGTAAATCTTCTTGGCCACAACTTTACTATTTGTTACATGACTGGATTGGAGGTATGTTTCCGAAATCACACTTTGTCAAATTATTTTCAGGAAGCAAGAGCTCTTCTTGGAAAGTTAGAATATCAGCGAGGAAATGTTGAAAGTGCTTTACGGGTCTTTGATGGCATCGATCTGCAAGCAGCCATACAACGGATGCAACATTCATTAGGTGATAAACAGCCTTCCAAAAAGAGCCGCTCTCGCAATGAATCAACATCTGCTGTCTCTCAGCATGCCACTAACCTTGTGCTTGACGCCATATATTTGAAAGCCAAGTCTCTTCAAAAGCTGGGAAAATTAACTGGTAGCATTCTGTTCAAACAATTTGAAACAGTTCTAAGAATAGTTAACCATTAGTTTCATCGCATTCCCCCTCTCCTCTATCTTAATGAATGTTTACCTGTAGAACCTTATTTCTTTCATATATTTGTCTGATTACATACTAAACGTTTGCTTAATATTTCCAGAGGCTGCTCAAGAATGTAAAAGTGTGCTTGATGCTGTAGAAAAGATATTTTCTGATGGTATACCTGATGTGTTGGTAGAAAATAAGCTGCAAGAAACGGTCAGCCATGCTGTTGAACTTCTCCCTGAGCTGTGGAAGCAAGCTGGTTGCTACTCCGAAGCAATGTCTGCATACCGCCGAGCCCTACTAAGTCAATGGAACCTTGATAATGACTGTTGTGCAAGGATTCAAAAGGCATTTGCAATTTTCTTGCTGTATAGTGGGGTCGAGGTTGGCCCACCCAGTTTAGCTGTACAAATGGATGGTTCTTATGTACCTAAAAACAATCTGGAAGAGGCCATTTTACTTTTGATGATTCTTATGAGAAAATTTTACCTTGGTAAGACTAAATTGGATCCATCGGTGCTAGAGCACCTTACTTTTGCTTTATCTGTATGCAGTCAAACCTCAGTCTTAGCCAAGCAACTTGAAGAGGTCATGCCGGGAGTGATGCATCGTATTGACCGATGGAAAGCTCTGGCACTGTCCTTAAGTGGAGCTGGACAGAATAATTCTGCCTTGGATCTGCTGAGGAAGTCTTTACACCAGCATGAACAGCCTGATGACCTCATGTCGTTACTGCTGGCAGCCAAAATATGCAGTGAGGATGTATTTCTTGCTTCTGATGGAGTGAAATATGCACAAAGGGCAATTGCTAATTCACATGGATCAAATGCACATTTAAAAGGTGTTGGCCTTCGCATGTTGGGCCTATGCTTGGGAAAGCAAGCAAAAATATCTTCTTCAGACTTCGAGAGATCTCGTCTTCAGTCAGAAGCCCTGAAATCATTAGACAGTGCAACAGCTCTGGAGCGTGGTAACTCAGATTTGATATTTGAGTTAGGAATACAATATGCTGAGCATCGAAATCTGGATGCAGCTTTGCGATGTGCCAAGCAGTATATAGATGCAACAGGAGGATCCATGATAAGAGGTTGGAGACTGCTTGCTTTAGTGTTATCTGCCCAGCAACGCTTTTCTGAGGCTGAAGTGGTTACTGATGCCGCGTTAGATGAAACTTCGAAGTGGGATCAAGGACCACTGCTAAGAATGAAAGCAAAGCTAAAAATATCTCAATCACTACACAAGGATGCCATAGAGACTTATCGCTATCTTCTTGCACTGGTACAGGCCCAAAGAAAATCTTATGGACCTCTCGGAAGTGCACCTCAGGTTGAATTCTGCATCCTATATGTTCAGTAATATGATGTGAATTTCTTTTCTATGTTGGTTAGAGGTATTTTTTGTGTGTTTGTTGGTGATGAAATTTTAGAAGTCTCCCATTAAAGTACCTATATGGGTAGTCATAATTCTTTAACTTCTTCAAGAAATAGACATGAGAACCACTAATGCGTTTAGGCTATCTTTATATTTAACCTTTGTTGTTTGAATATTTGGCTTTGTTTGATATTTTAATCATTTGTGTGCTATATAGGTGGAGGATGATAAAATAAATGAATACGAAGTTTGGCACGGACTTGCAAAATTATATTCTAGCCTTTCTCATTGGAAGGATGCAGAGATATGTTTGGGAAAAGCTAGAATGTTGAAAGAGTATTCAGCAGAAACGCTACACACAGAAGGTAAGATTCCAACTTCTTTATGTGTCACTGAAGAAAAAAGAGGTCTTCAATTATTTCTCACTAGTATTATAGTAAATTACTTATTTAATTATTCAGGAAGTGTGGTTTCTGAAAGAAAAATGCTATATACCACTTAAAATTGGGTCACTTATTTTTCCCTTCCTACGTGGGTGTCCTAATCATTTCCAACTCAACATTTTCTTTTTCCTCTTTTTATTCTCCTTGATTTTCTACCTAAAATCTCTATTCTCTTTCCTTATTCAAGAACCCATCAAAATCGTTTTCTTCCTAAACAAAAACTCCTAAATTCTTTTGCTTTTGTGGTTGAAGATTCAAAGTTCATTATTTCTTTCATGTCTATGCTACACCATTGATAGACAAGTTGTTTCCTATCGAACAATGTTGATCAAACAATTATCAAGGAATTTGGTGTAGTTTTTCATGGCTATGTTGTTATCTACCAAAGGATCTCTTTCACTCAAAATTATGTCCGATTAACAACCAGAACAACAAACCGGAAAAGGATGGATTCAACTGAAAAATAAGAGGGAAAATGTGAAATGAATCCATAAGAACAATTCGGAGAGCATAAAATACGCAAGAGCTTGCACCGAAAGGAAAACAAAAGCTTTATCAGAAAGTCACTTGAGTAAACTTAGATATTCTGAACTAAAAAATGGGATCCATAACTATGATTATTGGCTATCTTTTTGTCACTTATTTTTTTTATTTTTCAAACTTGAATAAACTTTCTTCATATTGGAGAGCAAGTAAAAGTTGTCGGATAAGTCTTTTCTTCTCCAGAGTAACTTTTCACTGCAACTGGGATTAACATGAGACTTATTAATGTAGAAGTAGAACTATAAACTAGAATCATATCTGCTTGAATTTGTCCGATTTTAATTTTACTGTTGTCGTATTTGATGACTATCATTTTGAGATAATTAGGATGAACATTCATAAAAAAAAAAAAATTCATATTCTTTTGATCCCTTTTCTCTATCAATTTTCTTACCATTGTTTGATAACAATTGTTTCTTGTTAGATAAATTATACTTTATGTTGAATTCATCTTTTTCGGGTTTTTTTTTGTTCTAGTTGTTATTTGGTATTAATTTTGAGTGAGAGAGATTCTTTGGTTGGGGAGCAGTAAAGCCATGAAAAAATATTCCAGATTCTTTAATAATTAATTGAGCAACATTGTTTGACAAGAAGCAGCTTGTCCATCAATGGCCATAGCCATGAAAGAAATAAAGTTTGGATCTTCAACTACAAACGAAAAAGAATTCAATATTTCTAATTTAGGAAGAAAATGATTTTGATGGGTTTTGGGACGTGAATAATGAAAGAGAAGAGAGGATTTTTAGGAGGAAAATTAGGGGGAGAAGAAAGACAAAAAAAAGAATAATTGAAGGGTGAGTTGGCCAGTGACTAGGATAGCCACATAGGAAGTGAAAAATAGGTGATCCAATTTTAGGTGGTATATAGCATCACTCTTTCTGAAAACCTATTTTTTTTATTTTTTTGGTAAATTTTTCTGAAAACCTATGCCAAGTATAGTTGAATACTGTCCTGGAAAGAGTTTTTTTTTGGGAATCCCTTAGAAAAAGAGTTTTAACCTGAATTAGAAGTAACCTTTTTTTTAATTGAATATACACTTGCTTCCTAACATTTTTTCACGGCTAGACCCTCTCGATTTGTTTTCCATTCTCAAGTGCCTAAAATAGAAAATCAGCTAACTATTTTTCTTATGAACATATCAAACAATCAGAGAGAGAGAGAGAGAGAGTACATGAAGACTTGCATTTTGGATGGCGAAAGTGGTAAACATGATATGAAAGATGTTTTGCTCTGCGACTTGGACCAAGATTTCTTGTAATTCTTTTCCAGTCTAGTGTCATGTTAGAGGAATTAGGTTGAAGTGCACTATCAAACCATATGACCAAGTCCAGAGTTCTGGAAAATGTCTGCTAAAATTCCAGGATTTGTACTTATTTCAAATTCTGTGTAAGTGCGCAACAATACGAATCTATTTGAAACAAAATTACCTCCTTGGATTTCCCTAAACTTTTAACAGCTAACATAATGAAGGAAAAAAAAACCTTAAAATACTCTATAACTTGAAGAAAAGATTACAAAATTCCCCTTCAATGCAAATGGTCTATTCGAAATGCTTTTCTTTTTATTTTTGCACAATGCCTCATTTATTGGGGAAGAATGAATCGACTATAGAGTATAGATTTATGCAACAATACCTTAGTTCTGGGGGGAATAAATGGTACATATGAAATATGCGAGTAGTTAGTAATAGAGTTCCATATTGGGATAAGGGCGACATCTTGTTGACTTGTCACATTGGAACATTATGGACCTAAGGTGGTTTATGAGGCTCTTAAATGTAGTTTGGATTTATCCTTGGAGAGAAGGAAATAAGTTTTGAACTTTTCTCCACTTTCCTTTTCCTCTTGAAATAAAGTACACTTATACTGTAGAATTGAAGAAGAAAATTGTGTAATTATTACTGAATAGGATCCTCTGTTATATAGAGGAATACAAGACTTGTCCACCAAGACATACCATAATAGAAAAACCTAGCTATTGACTAATTCTAATATAAGTCTAACTCTAGCACTCCCCCTTAAGCTGAAGCATATATATCATACATACCCAGCTTGTTACATAAAGTTTCAAAATGACCTAAAGGAAGATGCATAGTGAAAACATCTGCAAGAACAAGTTGTTCTGAGGAAGGAGTGAACGTAGTAGATATAAGACCATGCATCTTTGACAAAATGACAATCAACCTCAATATGCTTGGTGCGTTCATGAAAAGCCCGATTATTACCAATATAAATTGTAGCTTGGTTATCACAGTGCAAGGGCATGGATTTTTGGCTGGGAAATCCCAACTCTACCACTCAACCACGAGAGTTTTTAGCCATATCATCTTGCATGCAGTATGAGCCATGGACCTATACTCTGATTCAACACTCGACCTAGATACCACATTTTGTTTCTTGGTCCTTCATGTAACCAGATTCCCTCCAAAGTATGTGCAATACCTCGAGGTCGACTTTCGGTCATTCTTGTCTCCCGCATAACTAGAATTAGAATAGGCCTCAATTTTGAGATGTCCATGCTTTTGATATATTAAGCCTTTTCCTGGAAAACTTTTTAGATAGGCAAAGATTCTAAGAACACCATTCCATTGTACAGTCCTCGGGTTTTGCATGAGCTGACTCAGAAGTCCCACTGCAAGCGAGATATATGGATGAACTTACACTCAAATAGATAAGTTTCCCCATGAGTTGTCTATATCGACCCGTATCATCAAACTTTTCAAAAGAATCGTCCCAAAACTCTGCATTCTAGTCAACAGGAGCATTCTCCAGTTTGCACCCAAGTAAACCGGTTTTCAAAGTAAGTCGAGAACATACTTTGTCTGAGATAAAAAGTATCGTGGTTTTCCCATATCTTTAGTAATGAAGTGACTACTGAGGTACTCTTTTGTTCTTGCAATCCCGGATACATCACTACTTGTCACTAGAATGTCATCCACATGTATAGCAAGAATGATGCATCCATTGACTCCACACTTGATAAACACAGAGTGACCCACTGTACAACGGCGGAATCCGTTCCCAAGTATAATTTGACTAAATTTATTAAATCATTCTCTTGGAGATTGCTTTAGCCCATAAAAACAACTTTCTTGAGATGACAAACCGTATACTCCTCCTGAGCAACATACCCTGGAGCTTGCTCCATAAACACTGTTTCAGTCAAATCGCCTTAGAGAAAAGCATTCTTGACATCCAATTGATGCAGTTGCCATGATTGATTAATTGCAATAGAGAGAAGAACACGAATAGAGTTGAACCTAGCAACATGGGAGAAGTCTCACCATTATCCACTCCAAAAGTTTGTATGAACCCCTTTGCAACAAGTCTGCCCTTATATCGATCCACAGTACCATCGGGTTTGTACTTAATGTTGTAAACCCATTTGCATCCAACAACTGTTGTATCCCGAGGAGACAAAATGCCACGTGTCTCTAGAGAGCAACACAGTCTTTTTCATCCATGGCTTCCAGTGTGGTATTCCCATTGCCTCAATATAATTTTTAGGAGCAGTCTCTGAACAAATAGACAAAGTAGACTCACGGTAGTGAGGAGGAAGTTTATCATAAGAAAAAAAGATTGGAAATAGGATGTGCAGTAACAGATCTTTTACCTTTACGCGGGGTAAGGTAGGCAGGTTATCAAGGTCAGGAGATAGATTTTGGACAAAACAGACACACTCGAAAATACGAGTAGAGTGAAAAGTGGGATGATTAAGGCAAGGTCTCCGAAAAGGGGTATCACCATGTAGAACAGTCGAAGGCATGCTGTTAATAAGGTAGGCAGCAGTGAGGACAGAGTCAACATAGTCAGACCACAAGTTTGGATACATTCATTTGTATCATGAGAGTACAAGCAACGTCAAAAGGTGACGATGTTTTCTTTTAGAGACCCCATTTTAATGAAAGGTATGAGAACAAGAGGTTTGATGGAGAGGCACAAAAATTGTCAACACTATTTTGAACAAAGTTAAGAGCAATATCAGTCCTAAAGAGACTAACAGAAGCCAAAATCTGAGTTTGTATTTCACTGAAGAATTGTTTAATAATATCAAGAACTTGACTTCTATCTTTTAGTAAATACAACCAAGTGGCTCTAGAGAAATCATCAATAAAGATAATAACATAACGATATCCAGACACAGATGGAGTACGATAAGGACCCAAATGTCATAATGGATCAACTCAAAGGGACTGTAACTAACTGAACTAGACCGACGTGAAAAGGTAGCACGATGATGCTTACCCAACTGACATGACTCACAATCAAAAGACAATAATGACAACCAAGGAAGAGTTTGCTGAAGGTTCTGGAAAGAAGGATGTTCCAATCGATAATGCCAAAGTGGGGGAAGACTCATAAGCAAAAGTAAGGTTGGCATCGTAACTCAAATCGTCACCCTTATCCAGAAATTAAGTACCACCACGTTCATGGCCCAAACCAATCCTCTTCCCAGTCTGTAGATCCTAAAAGACAACATGATGGGGAAAGAATGTTACAGAACAATTTTGAGATTTAGTGAGTGAACAATTTTGGGATTTAGTGGGTTTAATAACATCTAATAAATTAACTGAAAATCGAGGAACAAATAAAACACGGTACAAGAGAGAGATTAGGAGAGGCCTGAATAGTACCTTCACCTTTTACAAGACATTAACTGCCGTCAGCAATAGACACAGAGGCTATAGAGCATTTATCCGATAACGAAGAGAAAAGATTTATTTACATGTCATGTGGGACGAGGCACCCAAATCTAAACCCAAGAATACCTAGAAGAGGCTAAGAAAGCACCAATACCTGAAGTTAAGGCATGTGGGTCAGAAGGAGTATACATTTGATCAGCCTGGAACTTCATAAGTCAGCCTGCCTGAGAGATCTGGACTATAGCAAGCTCGGAGGTCTGGAGATCTGGTGCAGGTGTAGTGGCAGTTTTCTTTCTTTGTGCGCAGTCTCGTTTGCCAAATTTCTTCGAGCACTTGTTTGAAGGATGATTTTTGCGTCCACAATGATCACATTTATGTCCCCCTAAGTCAGGGGTGCGACCCCGACGACCGCCCCATAACAGCCATAGCAGACTGGTTAGAAATGAGAGGAGCAAAAAGGGGCAAGGGAGTGGCTGTGGAGACTCACAGTGCCTGAGAAAATGTGGAGTACATTGATGGAACAACTTTGATTATTGATCTCAGGACGAAGGGCACACATAAATTTAGCCATTGCTAAACCCTCATGATATACACGAAATTTGATCAGGTTCAGAACAAGTGGTTGGTGAATTTCTAACTCATCAAGAATACCATGGAGGTAGTATACAACTTCGTGATCAAGTGATCTCTTTGTTGAAGAGAAAAGAGTTGCTCATATAACTCAAAAATACGAGAGATATTTTTCTCATGGTGCATATCCCAGATCCGTTTAGCAGTAGGTAGAAAAACAACTGAGGAGCAAATTTGTTCCTCCATACTGTTAATCAACCACGAGCGGACCTAGTAGTCATCAGCCAGCCAATCTTCATAAACTTTGTCTGTCTTAGCGGGAGGGACTTTGGTGATATGTGACAGCTTGCGTTGAGCACCAAGAAAGAGTTTGATGGACTGAAACCAGACCAAGTAATTAGGTCCATTTAGTTTGACCGAGGTACCGACTAGATTTTTCATCATGCAATCAAACAAAAAAGGAGAGGGCTTTGAAACGTCCGCCACAGGAATAGAGAATGATGAAACACTAACGGAAAATATGTCGTGTGGCACGCAACAGTAGGCTCTACACACCGGAAGTCACGTCGACGTGGAGCGGCAAATAGGTGAAAGGTATGGATGAAAGTCACGTCACATCACCAGGGGCATAGTTCCGTCACGGTAGACACCCTCCCTAGTGACGGTCTAGGAAGGGGAGGAGTGAGAATAGGCGGCGAAAAGAAGCACGTGGAGGGCGAAGAGAATTACAACATGGGAGGGAGGTGCGACGGTGGTGGAGGGTGGCGGCTGAAAGTAGTTTTTCTTTTTTTTTTTTTTTTTTTTTTGCTTTTAGGATTAGGGTTGAATTGAAGAAGAAAATTGTGTAATTATTACTAAATAGGTTCCTCTATTATATAGAGAAATACAAGACTTGTTCACTAAGACATACCGTAATGGAAAAACCTAGCTATTAACTAATTCTAATATTAGTCTAACTTTAGCAATATCCCTTTAGGCTCTTTTGGTTACGTAGATATGATGAGGAGAGATTAGTCAGTTGTGTGATGATGGGAAGGACCAAGACTAAAATGTAGACACAATAATTAGGTACTTTGAATGACAAATATCAGAATAATTTTAAGGGCAAATTACAGCTAGTCAGTCGCCTCCTGAGGTTGTGTAATTACCACACACCCCCTTGTTTACATAATTACACCCAGCTTACTTAAGATTTGTTAAAATTATGAGGGGGGTAAGTGATAGTGGTAAAAGTCCATCTTACCCTTAACGACGAAAAGAAGAAGACAATATTCAAAATAATCGGAAATGATAAGGAACAACTTTGCCCCTCTTTGTTTTGAATGAGGGGGGTTTTGATAATTAAACCAAACTTTAGGGGATGTAGGCGTAATTTGTCCAAAATAAAAATAAATATAAAAGGGCAAAATTTGCAGAAAAATTCCATGAGCTTGTTGTTGCACTGTTGACTTCTCGGTTGATGTGGACGGTGATTGGGAGGTGGGGCAGCAGGGGGAGGTGTGCTAGCATGGGTTAGGTGCGGCGAGAAGGGGCTGTTGGGTGGAGTAGGGTGGAGGCAGACAGCTGGTGGGCCGGCCTTTGGATGAAGTTGAAGTTTAGGTGTTGGATAGGGGCGTGGTTCAGGAAGAAGAGAGACATGGCCAAGAAGGTTAAGAAAAGAAAAAGGAAATGGGACTAGGTTTGCTTCGGACCTGCTAAACCTTAATGGTGACTAATGGTATTTGTTAGACGAAACATACCTCAAGTAGATTGAGTGTAATTATATAAATAAGTGGTTGTTTTGTAATTACATCCAACTGTAGGGGTATGGATATAATTCGTCCTAATTTAAAGATCAACACACAACTATCTCTTCAATGATCCAGCTGACCAAACATTATGTAGAAGAAAAACTAAAAAGAACGGGAAGCTAGAGAAAGAAAGGAAGATATGGTTTGTTTTAGAGAGAAAATAAAGGGATGTCTTCAAATGTCCTCAGATTAACCAAACGCACCTCACCCACATGGCCAAAAAGGGTAGGTTTCGCTTGCCATATACGCCCTTCTCAAACCCTGAGAGGTTCCAAGCTTCATCATCAGCTTCACTCTCTTTCCAAACTATGATATTTTCTTATGTTTGCCCGAATTATGTGGGCTTTGTTGGCCTTTGCTCAAAACCAGAATAAGCAGAACATGAATTGTTATTGAAAGGATTGTTACATTAGTCATTCTGGCACTCAGAAATCCGAAAAGAAACTTTTAGAAGGTAGAAGTATTATGCTTCTGCATATGATGCCTTAGTTTCTTCAATGGAACTTTTTGAAGGTGTTAGAGATGTCTCCTCCTCATCATCTATGTTCTTCTAATAATGCAACAAAGAAAGCAAGATCATCTCAATCCTCCTCCATTCATTTTGACAATATTGCTACTTAAGTGTCCTGGCAAGTTTCCAAAAGCATCACATATATGGATGCTTTATCAAAAAATCATATAGTTGATAACGAAATAGAAAAGTAATTGATAATTAAAGAGTTATATACAAATTGGCGTTAAAGAATGTACAGATGGGCTGGGGATCTGGGGTATTTTTGTAATTAACATCCGCAATGCAGACATATGATGGGGCATGGCAATTTCTTCTATCAGCTGACATCAACCTATGTAAACAAGCCCTTAAGATAGATGAAAGCTACTTCATTACAAATAGAAGCTTGGAAATTATCTAGGCACTATATTTTAAAAGTATATTATGTGGTTGTTAAGGGAAAGATAATGAAGCAATTTGAAATTGCACTTTACATGATAGAACTATCTAAATGCTTTAAGAGTTTCATGGTTACTAGGAACAGGATGAGTTGTTGATTATGCATGTACATATTGCAACACCAATACCTTTGATCATCATACATTTCATGCCTGTTAAGCATTCTTTGTTAGGAAACAAAAGTATGGTTAAACTGTGAAATGCTAAACTATGTAGTTGAAAATTATCAAAATTTTATGATTTTGTGAAACTTGATGGAGCTTATAAGCATCAATGTCATCCAATGAAAGAAGCAAGTTGAAAGGGGATACAATGAATTATTAGACAAACTTGCTGATTTTCCTTTTTTCATATATTGTGACAGGTGTTATGCATGAAAGACAAGGACATGTTAATGAAGCATTGTCTGCTTCTATTAATGCCCTCCTGTTGGAACCCAAATATGTTCCTTGCAAGATCTTAATTGGGGCGGTGTTGTCCAAAATGGGATCCAAGATGTTGCCGGTGGCTAGAACTCTACTTTCAGATGCACTGAGGATTGAACCTACCAATTATATGGCTTGGTATCATTTAGGGATGGTTCACAAGGACGATGGACGTATAGCTGATGCTATCGACTGTTTCCAGGCAGCTTCCATGCTTGAAGAATCTGAACCAGTTGAGAGTTTCAGTACCATCCGTTGATTATTATTTTATTTTTGTAATTAGTCAAACTCAAGTCTTATTCTTTGATTCTTTTTTAACTTCAACCTTTCGTCATCATAAACAAACTAATTTGAGTTTTAGGTGAAGGAAAAGAAAATGATCAATTTCGATCACTTTGGAGTTGCATTTCTTGACTTTTTGTTTCTCAAATCTGTATACTTTCTTGGAGGGTCTTTGAATGATAGAGGTCTCAGCCAAAGCCTATTAAAGGCATGTTAATTAGATTTTAGCTAGTTTAGTATGGGAATTTTAGTGTTTATTTGTAAATGAATGTTTCCATAATATAGTTGTTTCTCTCTATATGCTTTTCAAAAATGGTGAAACATTTTCACTACTATAGAAGTACTTTACATGTTTTTTCGACTTATATTCAACAACTTAAAAGTTTCAAATTGGATATAAATTTTTTATTTGTGAAGTATTTGTTCAATGCGAAGAACTATTTTGTTATATTTGAGAGAATGTATGTCTTAAAAAACCTACAATTCGTCCTACTAAAACTACTGAGGACAAAGGCGAATCAGTAGTGCATGAGTGGCAAGAGGTCAAGGGATCCAAAAAGAAAAAAGGTAACACATGAACTGATAAAACTTGCAGTTTAGAAGTTCCGCATGCCCTATCAAACTTGTTTCAAGTGTTGAGTCAAGTAGGTAATGTAGTGGAGGGGTTCAATGGCCAATTGTCTGATCCCCTTGACCCATGAATATTGGAACATGGAATATTAGGAACTTCAATACAACTGAGAAACAACTTGCTGTTAGGAGGTTGATTGAGGCTCATAAACTAGATGTAATGGGAATTGTGGAAACTACAGTAAAACCACATAATTATAGTAAGATTGTTAAGTTTTTTGGAGATGATTGGTATTGTGTAAGTAGCTATGTGATGGCTATGAATGGGAGAATATGGATGCTCTGGAGGAAAAGTGTAGTTAATGGTAATGCGATTAAGGTCATTGATCAAGCCATAACTTATGATTTGCATATAAGACAGTTTAAGTTCATACTAACTATTGTGTATGCTCATAATGATGAGGTGGGTAGGGAGCCATTGTGGACAGATATGAGACAAATGCATCACCAAGTTCCTTGGTTAATGATGGAGGATTGGAATAATTCTTTATTTCATAATGAGAAGCTTCAAAGTGATGAGAGTCTAGGAGGGGATAATGTGGCTATGCAAGCTTGTTTTGATTACTTGGCTTTGGCAGATATCCCCTACACTGGTGCATTATATACCTGGAGTAATCACTAGGACCAGACTACTAGGACATATTGTAAACTTGACAGGGTAGTAGCAAATGGGGAATGGTTGTTGACTATGGATGGCTGTAAGGTGGAGTAGGACAGTGACCTCTCTGATCACTGCCCAATGATTCTATCTATTAAGGGGAACAGATTGGGAAATCCTCCCTTCAAGTTTTTTAATGGCTGGGAATACCACCCCAGTTATTATGATATGATTATAGAAGAGTGGGATGAGTATACCCAGGATGCAAGATGTATAAAGCGGTACAAAAGTGCAAGGCTTTAAAACTGAGGTTCAAGAGTATGCACAGAGGCCTTATTTCTAACATTTCAAACAAGGTAGTTAGCTCAAGGAGTGAACTAACAGGAATAAAAAAAGCTTTACAAGTGATTCCTTTGGATGCATGTTTAATCCACAAAGAAAGAAAGGTGTATGGTGACTATAAGATCTTATTGAAAATGGAGGTGGAATTTCTTAGACAAAGGGCTAAAGTGAACTTTTTATAGCAGGGTGGGGAATGTCCAAAGTACTTTTTTGCTAAGATTAAAGCAAAGAAGGCTCATGGGCAAATGTACAATATCCAGAACAGTAGTGGGGAGACTTTGATAGATCCTGAACAGATCAAATTAGCATCTTTGGGGTTTTATCAGGATTTAATGGGCATAGTAAGCACTGCAAGGGCAGAGATGAACCAGGAAGTAGTGAAACATGGTTATATCCTTACATAAGCAGATAAAGAGATACTTAATACACATGTTACTATAGAAGAGGTTAAGAAGGTGGTATTCTTCATCCCTGAGGACAAGAGTCCAGGGCCGGATGGTTTTAACTCTTGTTTCTTTAAAGTTCTTGGCACATCATGTTAGGATTATGGCCTCAATGCCAACGAGGAAATAGATTGTACAGGACTTTTTCCTTTTATGTTGTGCAAACTGTTTTTATGTTATTAAGATAATTCACTTTTGTTCATGTAAATATTAATGACACTAGTAAGTATTGAACATATGTAGTAGTCTCAAGTGGCATACGAAAGGGTCTAGAGGGGGGGGGGGGGGGGTTGAATAGACCTGGAAATCTTTTTCTTCGACTTCAAAACTTTTCGTATCACTTTTAAGATTTTGAACGCTTGGCAAGCAAAGCGCTAGGTCAGGCGCTATGGATAAGATAACTTAGGCTTAGTGATTTTGGCAGTTACCAAAGTAGGGCAATGCTTAAATCGCTTAATCAGGGTTAGCACAACGAAAATAATTTTTAAACTTAGTGTTCTTTTAGCCAAATAGTCGTGTAACCGTTTTTAAAGCCCTTTCAAAGATATCATGTGAATAGTAAAGTAAAGCAATAAAAAAGTAAAATGACACAAGATATATAAGGTTCACTGGGTGATATAATCCCAACTACGTCCTTCTTCTCCTTTACACTCGGAGAAAATCCACTAAGATGATAATCGAAGAATCACACAGAGGCTTCTACAAAATAGAGGATAAGGAAGATGATCTTGAGCTCCTTGATCACACAGACTTCAGCTCTAATGAAGATCTTCTTCAACAAGCTTCTCTCACACAGAAATGCTGCTTGTAGATCAACAACTTTCTCACACAGACGAAAGAGGTTGAGGGTTTTCGTCACAGGTTTGTTTGATTTTGATAAGTTCATACAACTTGGGATTTCTCAATAAGAGTGTAGGATTCTTCTATGAAGATGTTTGAGATATCGGTGACTGTCTTTGGAATGTATATGGAAAACTTGAAGGATTTTAGCTATGAAGTTTATAAGCTTTTCTTAAGAATATTTTCAGCAAAGTTTGGACCTTTTCTTGTGCATGTACGTATATATTTTTAGGGTTTGCTGAAGGGTACTATTTATAGAGATTTCTTAGGATTTGTCCGTTGGACACATGCAGGCACGTGTCTCTCACGCATCGATTAAATAGCCCTTTGATAGGATGTGAATTTACATGTTTTAGAGCCTTATATTTATGTTATTTACATTGGTTTATGCATGATTTATGCCACATATGCATTTAATTTGTGTGCTTATTGAGTAACCGTGGAAAATCATTACAATTGAGGAAAACTGGTCGGAAATAAAGAATTTTGGAGTATTTAGAGACGAAATTTGACAAATGTTTCTTCTACAAATTTGTAGAGCTATGTCTTAGCTTCACTTGTGGACTTGAATCATCTACATCCGATATTGGAAAAAAACGTTACGAAGAAAATACGATTTCTGCGCAGAAGGCAAAATGAAACTGCATTCGAAGTACGTACTTGGAATCTGTGAAGTACGTACTTGAGCGAAGTCAACACCAGTCAACGGTACTTGAGGATTGTGAAATACGTACTTGGCGAGCGACTGGAAGTTTTTTGGCAAGTTTTTGATACCTAATGCAAGTAGAAGACTTGGAGATCCTTTTCTATAAATACTTCCTCTTATAACAGCAATAGGGTTCGAAAATTCACTACTTTGAGAGACTTTCGAGCAAGGAGACGAGCCAAAGCAAGGAGAAAGACGATTCTACACCGAGATTATTCATCAATCCATAATAGGGAGATTTTTAGATTTAGTTTATTTGTCTATGAATAATTCTATATCTTTTGTTATTTTTCGCAGTATGATTATGAACTAATTTCATCAAACTAGGGCCATGTGAACGCCGGATTATGATTTTATATATATGATATTGTTCTTCGTATTAATTCTACAATTGTTTTATGTATTGATTTTGTGCTTAATTACTTGCATATGCTTGATCACCATATGTTTGTCATATTGCCTAGCTTAATAGTTTGAAAGAATATAAGTTAGGGTTCAAAGAAATCATCACAAATTCCGTAAACAATAAGGAGATGCCCCTAGAAATAGGTAGAGACTCCCGGATGCAGTTCGCCGGATTAACCCGGGGAAATTCTAGAACTTGAATGCATGATTGTTGATTAGATTCTCGGATAGAGATATTTTAGGGAACCATTAATTAATCATAGGATTATTATTTTCGAGACATCGGGTAGTAATTAATTAAGGTTTTTTCCACCAAAGCAAGAGTAGTCTAATAATTCGAAGAATAATTCATATATCTAAATAAGTAATTCGGTTGAAACATGTGCCTTAGTTATTTTCTCACGCAAGAATCTCAATTAATTTGCTAAGTCTCGTTTTCACCTTTTTACTATCAATTAATCACAATCTTTTAATTTAATTTTAATTGCTTTTAAATTCTTAACTTTAAATAATCTTGTCTCTGTGGGATCGATAACTCGGACTTAAAGTCCACTTTATTACTGCACACGACCAGTTCACTTGCTGTTTTATACACGTAAGGATTTTTCGTGTCACCCTTTTTCTGACATTCCTGAATTTCTGCTGTTACCGACTGGACATAAGCAGACTTTGAACTCTGAATCCTGATAGTCTAGTTAAAAGGTGGCTTGTCCACAAGTCATAATGCCTTATCACATTTAATACACTTATCAGACATTTAATGTGTTTTGAATTTATTTTTCATTGGAAATAAATATCCATTGATGATTGCATTTAAGTCTTTCATGACTTGAGAATTTATTTCAGTTGAATTTGATCCTTGATCGCTTGAGTGCTTTGAGCGCTTGATTCATTATTCCTGAAAAAGTCCTTTAGCGTTTGACCAACGCTTAAGACAAATCTTCATCTTCACTTGACTTCAGACGCTGATCTTCAACTTCATCTCTGACAGACTCACCTAGAATTCTATCCGCGACTTGGTATCTAATACTTAGTCTAAAATCTATAAAGATAAAAATTACAAGTCTAACAAATGACAATACTTTCAAACGCTTATACAAATGTTCTATGAAAGCATAAACTTACATTCTTTTGGGGTCTAACATAAAATCCTATCTTGTCATCATCAAAACATCTGACATGAAATTTTCTAACAATTTCCCCCTTTTTCATGATGTCAAGACCTTAACTCTTTTATAGTTCAAGAGTTTGAAGAAAAGCCAAAAGATATAAGTTAGCGTTAGAAGGTTAGTTGAGTTAGCTAATGTTAGATTAGCTTCAACAAGATGTTTCAGCGTTCAATCATTCATTCATATATTAAATTTGAAGCATACAATGATTACACTGAAAATCAAAACATAAAGCAATAGAAGATAAAAGAAATTAAAGAAGTATAAGTGATCATCTTCTCTGTCGCTTCTTTGACATCTCTTCATGGAAGATCTCATTCGCTAGATCTAGAAGAACTCTGTCAATGTCAATCATTATTGTATGATAGACTTTGTTGTAGTCCTCAAGATGTTCTTTAGCGCTTATATTGAGCTCTAACAGCCTTTCAACCTAATCTCTTGGAGGAATTCCAAGCATTCGGATAAGATCACGATAAAGATCTTGGACTTGATCATTTGAAGGCTTCCAGTTAAGAGGTCTCCTCAAGGGTTCAGCGTAAGCATGAAAACCTATACCTTTAAGAAGATCAACATCTAGATCGGGAATCCGATGCCTATCTCTGAAGTATCTTGGCTTTCGCTTCTTTGTGAGCATCTTTTTCAGACTCACAATCTCTTCAAACATGGAGCGCTAATTTTTGTCATTTGTTTTGGACATTGGCTCTGAGGCTTTTCCTTTGGCTTTCAGATCTTTTGGATTTCTTTTTCTTCCCCATTCTTGACTTCATCAAGGGAAAAACGTAGATCAGCGATATCTCGTCGGAGTAATCTAACTTCATCAACAAGGAGGGCTACTTGCTCAGCCATACTTTGTCCTACTGAATTGGAAATATTGTGCCTTTCAATATCCGCTGAAGCATTCTGAGCTAGCGAGCGATTAAACTCTTCAGATAGGCCGGTGATTAAGAGAACCATGCGATCTAGTCCTGATGCAGTACTCTTGGTCACAACATTTGAAATATCTCTGCTTCTTGTATCTGAGGCAAGCCGGATGTGCATTTCATCATTGGCTATCATTTTTTAGCAGGAACCGTCAATATTGTGAAGCGAGTTCCTTACTGCCTTTCTGATTTTTTTTGCCTCTTGGTCGCTATTTGAATCAAAGTCTGATGAAGGAGGACGCTCAGGAGATGGAATGAGTCCATATGAGCTTGAAACTACTTCTTTTCCCTTTGATTTGTCTCTGATGAAAGGTTCCTCGGGGTCTTCAGCAATTTCGTCCTGTACTTCCTGAATCGCTTGATCAAAAGATTGAGTTGCAGCTTCAACTTGCGCAACTTGATCAACAAGTGGAATCTCAACTACTGGAGCGATGAGGACTTCTTCCATTTGAATATCAGCGTCTAGAGTCGGAGTGTCTTCAACAGTAGGAGGCTGGTCTACTTGCAACTCTGTGATCTCCACAAACGATGGTCTTTGAACATGGATGACGCAGATTAGGCCAATCACTTCCAGAACATGCCTTGGACTCAGGTAGAATGATCATGGGATAAAAAACAAAGCGTCTTCGCTCTCTTCAGTACTAAATGTTAAATCAGCGTCTTCCGAGATCATTACACCAGATGTGTAAGAATTGACGAAGTCCATTAACAAAGGCATCAACGCTTGAGCTAGCGCCTAATACACTGGCTGAACAAGAGAAAGGATTTGGGCCACTCGGATGTTCTGCTCACACATTAGGATAGGATGAAGGTTGTAGCCACGATAGTCACTAACCAAAAATATGGTTAAAAGTGATATCCAGTGATTGAGCATTCTCAACAATCGTTTTTCTATCTCAATGAAACTCTGCAATATCATTAGTTAAACGCATATGCCCTTCACTGGGACTTGGAAGGAAATCTCGCTTGCTGGTGGAGGCGTCTTCATTCGGATCAAGTTGGATACGCTGAGCAAAAATTTGTTGCGGATGATAAACGTAGCGTTCTCCCTAATTGATCTGAGAAAGTTGATGGCGAATAAAATGTTCCATGCTTTGTCTGAAATACGAAAAAGCAGTCACCTATCCCCTTGGCGATTCGCGCCTTTGAAGCAAAAACAAGGTGTATCCACGACGCCGGTACTAAATTCCAAAATTGAAGTAAAACGGATACTTGATCATCTCCTCAATCGTATAGAAATGAGTACATAATCCTCGGCCCACCTGGATGTGTCCAATATCCAGCGTCTTCTGAGTCGCTTAGCCAATTCTTTGTCTTTCTTGGCCTCGAATAGCTTCTTGAATCTTTTTTTTCAACATCAAAGCTATCAGCCCAGACTCTGGTAAGATATTCTCGGGCTTCATCTTCAACACTGACATTAATTGGATTGGGTTGTTCTCTGAACATTTTGCCCTTTCATTTCCATAAGCGGAGGGGTTTTGGTGAAGACTTATTAGCGGCTGAATGGATGAATTTTGGCAGCGCAAAATAACCCATTGGATTTAACTATTCTTATCGGGGTTCATCTCCCAATCGCCCATGTGAGGATTTCTGATTTGAACATGAGTGCGGAGGAATGGATAATTGCGTTCAAAATTGCGACCGACTTCCTGAAAGCTGTTGCTTTCAAACTCTGCCAAATTGCTGAGAGAAGTCTTTAGATACTCAAGAAGAGAAATAATCTTTTTTGGACTTCAGACCTAGCGTTGCAAGTTCTTCGATTTTTTTTTATTTTTGAGCGTCTGAAAGAGCAGGATTGTGTAGAGACGTCTGAAAAGTAAGCTCCATCTCAATCATCTGCCGAAGGGTCATTTCTCTCCAGGCATAGTAATACTCTAGATTTTCATCATAACCTCTAGGAAAGAAATTCACCATAGGAGGAGGATGACCAGTTGGAGTGGGGACAATCGGGGCCACTTCTATCGACCACTCAACATCCACAGTCGCTTCCCTGGCTGGAGAGATCTCAGCATCTGGAAGGACCGTTTTCATTTCTTTAGCAATTTCCACCATTGTTGACATCTCAACATCCAACTCTACGGCCGGGAGGAGGTGCATCATCTTCTGGCACACTTTGAGCTGACACATGCAAGCGTTTGAGAACAAAGAAAATTTCTACTAAGTAGAGATTTGAGATACAAAAGACAAAAATGCTTACCCTGAGGACTATCTTCGACTATATCAGCCGCTTGATATTTAGAAACACTTGGTTCCATAGCCTCAGGCTCCAAAACTTTTTTAACATCATCTTAAATGGGTAAAGAAGTGAGGGAATCAGCACGAATGGGAATATTACAAGCATCTAAAGTATTCAGAACATACTGAATATTATATTCTCTTCGAGCTGAAAGAAAATTTATCCTAGCGTTAAAAAAGATAACAACAAGGAAAGGATAACGTACATTGTTTATCACAAATACTTACCCTGATCACTAGAAAAATCCTGTGAAAGGGGATTAACTTCAGGCTCTAAAACTGGTTCAAAAGGAGGAGGAGGAGGGGCACTCACTGGTTCTTCAAGCGCTGGTTCTGTTGGAGCTCTTGTTGATCCCTTTAGAGTAGACCACGGCGTGCGCTTACGGGTAAGCGGCACTTCTACTTCTTCTGCTTCTTCTTATGTCTCCGGGGACGCATCAGTCGCTGGGGGAGGAGAAGGGGTTTTTGGAGGAGGAGAGGGAGACTTCTTCTTCTTCTTCTTTGTCTCCTTCTTCTGTTTCTTGGCTGGCTTGGAGGGCTCAACGAATTTCAACAAAATCTTTTTTTTTGGTCGCTTGACCACCACTTCTTCTGGTTCATCTGATGAGGAAGTCACTTGCTTCTCATCATCAACACAAACTTTGCCTTTAGCAAGACCTTTGGCAAGGAGTCTCTTACGCTCCTCCTTGGGAACCGGTGCACCACCCACTCGCTTTAGGTTGAGCAATTCACCGATCATCTCCTTTCCATAGAATTTGGTTGCTGGCACTTTGGATCCCTTCGATGTTACGTATCCACTAGCGCTAAGAATGAAACTAAGTAAAATCCAATACGGCTTGGGATTCACTGAATTCTGCATCGCTGTCTTAAAGCGATTGAAAACGTACAAGGCCCAGTTGACCTTCAGCTTGGTCAAAACGGCGATCATCATCTTGTACTGAATAATGGAGATCTTATCAAACGAACCTTTACTGCACTCAATCATCTTTGCAAATATGTCAACCAAAATGACATATTCGTCTTTCATGTCATTCTTCTTGAAGTTTGATATGTACGCGACATCAACGTTGTCTCGCCAAACTTGTCCCCAGACTTTTGTAGTAGCACCTATGGCAACTTCTTTAACTTCACATCCCGAAGTGGGTAGTTTCAGTAAATCAGCAAGTAATTGTGAAGAGAGAACAAAAAGGTTTTCAGCATAAGGAAAAGAGCAAGAAATAGAGTTGTCATCGTCCGAAATGGCAGCATGCTCAAAGAAGTATTTAACTTCATCCTCATGAATCAGAGAATGAGAGGTGAGAAGGGCTTTTAAACCAGACTCTTCAATGAGAGGAATGATTTGTCTCATTGGGAATTTTTTATTCTCAAGGAGGTATTCCCAGTTAACTAGGAAACCAGCATTAAAACCTATGGTTCTTTCGATTTTGGAGGATTTTTCGGCATCAAATTTGGAAGATTTTGGTGGCGCCATTAATGAAAAAGATAAGCTTTTTGAGGAGGAAGAAGAAAACATTTTACCTTAGAGAATTATTTTTACAGTAAAGAGAATGTGAGAGTGATAATGTTTTTCTGTAAAAATTTGAAGAGTTTAAATAGATGACAAAAAGTAACTCCTCAATTGCTTTGATAAATGCTATGTGTGAATGTAGTTAATCAAAATGAAAAACATTGAATCTGAGCTTTTTAATCATAAAAATGGATGTAAAAGATGCAATAAAATAGGATAACTACTGTAAAAGATAGAATTTGGACTCCGCAGTTACTTTTCAAAAACTTTTGAGATTTTTGAAAATATTCAACGTGAATTGCACGCGCCTATTGGTACACTGACACGTACCTAGGCAAGTAGAGTTATTGAACCGCCTATTTTTAGATAGGTATCATTATTCGTCTGTTTGATTTGATAGGAACGCGTGGGCAGTTGTCAAATCTTATCTTTTGGACTTATCCACACGCTACCTTTAGCGATGAAAACAATGCATGATTTTCAAAATAGTTACTTAGCGTTAGAGTGGGAATATTCTTAACGCTAAAGTCTTATTTAAATTAAGAATATTTAATCGCTGTTGAGAAATAATACTTTTATATTATTAGCGATTAATTTGTCTTGCAAAAAGGT
Source organism: Buddleja alternifolia (assembly GCA_019426215.1). Classification (NCBI taxonomy): domain Eukaryota; kingdom Viridiplantae; phylum Streptophyta; class Magnoliopsida; order Lamiales; family Scrophulariaceae; genus Buddleja; species Buddleja alternifolia. The sequence goes on along the minus strand of CM033399.1, from coordinate 12,130,306 downwards.
AAACGCTAATGATCAATACATAAAGTTTTTCAAAGTCATTTTTGATCACTGTCACTTACTAATGGAAAAGGTACAATTTTAAAGTTCTCCCTAAAATTGATAACTCATTTCAATTTTGAAATTGCTTTAGACATTATAATAAAGTGGATTCCCCTTAAATTATATGCCTATGAAAAATATGATGCTTCATGATTAAGCGTTTAAATCAATCATACCTAATTCACTTCTCAAAGTGAGAAAACGTTGTTTATTGAGCTCTTTGGTGAAGATATCTGCCAATTGTTTGTCAGTTCCAATGAAATGCATGGAGATATCTTTCTTTTGAACATGGTCACGCAAGAAATGGTAGCGAATGTCAATGTGTTTAGTTCTAGAATGAAGGACTGAGTTTTGGGTCATAGCTAAAGCGCTTTGGTTATCACAATGAATTGGGGTAGGACCTAAGAGGATTCCATAATCTTTAAGTTGTTGCCTCATCCAAAGGATTTGTGCACAACAGCTTCCAGCGGCTACATACTCGACTTCAACGGTAGAAGTCGCTATGGATTGTTCTTTCTTACTATGCCTCGAAACCCATCTATCACCTAGAAATTGACATGTACCACTCGTACTTTTTCTATCTATTTTGCAACCTGCAAAATCTGTTATAAGAGTCATTCTTACGTGTGTTTTAGCCAGTTGTGTTTAGTTTTTAGACTCATTTATCGTTTGATCTTTGCCACATGTGCGTTTAATTCGTATGTTAAGTGATTTCAGGCCTTAAATGGATGCAAACAAAGAAAACGGCAAAAGACGACGTGTCAAACGAACTCAAGGAAAGTGGTTTGCACACCCGCGCCCAGGCGCCACCTAACCCACGCCCAGGCGCTGTAGTGCTGAATAGAAGAAGCCTTGTTCGAATACCCATGCCTAGGCGCCACGTTTCCCGCTCCTAGGCGCCATAATGTTCACGCTCGAGCGCCAGTTTTCCCATGTCTGGGAGCCGCTCGACTTCTTCCCCAATATATCTCTGCCACGTAGGCGGTGCCTAGGCGCTGATCTGCCCGCGCCTAGGCTCCGATGTAACCGTTTTTCAAATCTATAAAAGGAATTTTTCAACAGAAATTAGGGGTTGGGATTTTGGAGTTTGGAGATCATTTTCTAAGATTTGAGCTAACTTTTTATCACACTTTGAAGGAGAAGAAAGGGAATTGAGCTAGAGATTGAAGTTCCAAGCAAGGATTCATCATCAACCAAGCCTTAGGGAGTTTTACTTGCTTTCATTGCATTTTTATGTTCATAACTATGTATATGATTGTTTTAGATCTTCTTAAGCTATTGATGATGAGCTAATTTTGTAGAACTAAGGCCATGTGAAGGCCGAATTTATGAGTCAATATATATGAAGTGATTTTTCGTATTAATTCTACTATTGCTTTGTGTGTTAATTTTATGCTTTTATTCCAATCATATGCCTGATCATCATATGCTTGCTATCTTTCCTAATCTATTCATTCGAGAGAATATAGGTTAGGGTTTAAAAGAATTAACACATCATCCGAAACAAATGAGAAATTGCCCCTAGAGATAGGTAGAGATTCCCGGGTGCTGTTAGCTGGATTTATCCGGGAAAATTCTAGAACATAATTGTGTGGTTATTGATTAGATTCTCGGATAGATATATTTAGAGAACCGTCAATTAATCATAGGATTCTTATAGCCGAGACATCGGGTAATAATTAATTAAGAAATTTCCACCAAAGCAACTGGAGTCTAATAATTCGAAGAGTATCTCATATATATTGACGAGTAAATACAGTTGTAGCATGTGCCTTAGTCGCTTTATCAATACGTGGGGTTTAATCCATAGATCGTTTCCTCTATTGTTCTTCATTTGTTTAATCAATTACTTGCACTTTAATTTTGTTTGTTTTCTCTAATCATAAACTAAAATAGCTAGTCCTTATGGTTCGACAACCCGGACTTACCGTCCACACTTATTACTACACCCGACTAGTATACTTGCTACCAAGCACGTTCGGTATTAGCGTGTGTGTGTCAAGTTTTTGGCGCAGAATACTCATGTAGTATTCTAAAATATGTACAAAACTTCTCAACAGTATGGTTAGTAAATTCAACTCCTCTATTGCTTCTAATTCTTGTCACCTTTAGATCTTTTGAGGTTTGTAATTGATGAATTAGAGCTGAATACTTTAGATGCGTGTAATATTCCAATTCGTACTGATCCCCTCACTTCTTTACCCATTCAAGATGATGTTGAAGAAATTTTGGAGCCTGAGACTATGGAACTAAATGTTTCCACAGTTCAAGCGATTGATATAGTCGAAGATAGTCCTCAGGGTCAGCATTTCTGTATTTTATATCTCGAATCTCTACTTAGTAGAATTTTTTTTCTCAAACGCTTGCTTGTATAAGCTCAAAGTGTGCTACTAGCTGATGCACCTCCTCCTCCTGAGGTGGCCGTAGAGTTAGATGTTGAAATGTCAAAAGTGGTGGAAATCGCTAAAGAAATTTGAACGGTCCTTCCGGACGCTGAGATCTCTCCAGCTAAGGAAGTGACTGTGGATGCTGAGCGGTCGATAAAAGTGGCCCCGATTATCCCCACTCCAACTGGTCCTCCTCCTCTTGCAGTGAATTTCTTTCCAAGAGGCTATGATGAAAATCTTGAGTACTACTATGCCTGGAGAAAATCTTGAGGCAACGCTTGGTCTGAAGTTTAAGAAGGAGATCTTTGCTCGTCTTGAGTATCTAGAGACTCTCAGCGATTTAGCAAAGTTTGAAAGCAACCGCTTTTAGGATGTCGGCCGTAGTTTTGATTGCAATTATCCATTCCGCCGCCACTCATGTTCAAATCAGAAATCCTCACATGGGCGATTGGGAGAAGAACCCCGATGAAGAATAGTTGAATCAAATGCGTTATTCTGCCTTGCCGAAAGTCGTTCATTCAGTCGCTAATAAGTCTTCACCAAAACCCTTCGCTTATGGAAAGGAAAGGGCGAAATGTTCAGAGAACAACCCAATCCAATTAATGTTTGGGTTGAAGATGAAGCCCGAAAATATCTTGTCAGAGTTTAAGCCAATAGCTTTGATATTGAGAAGGAAAGATTCAAGAAGCTGCTCGAAGCCAAGAAAGACAAAGAATTGGTTGAGAAACTCGGAAGACGCTGGATATTGGACACATCCAGGTGGGATGAGGATTTTGTACTGCATTTCTATACAATTGAAGAGATGCTCAAGTATCTGCTTTTCTGGATATCATCTTTAACCATATCTTTTGTTTTAGTGACATTTATGGTTACAACCTTCATCCTGTTTTGATGTGTGAGCAGAACATCCGAGTAGCCCAAATACTTTCTCTTATTCGGCCAGTGGATCAGGCGCTAGCTCAAGCGTTGATGCCTTTGATGGTGGACTTCATCAAATCTTACACATCAAGTGTTATGATCCCGGAAGATGTTGATTTAGCATTCAGTACTGGAGAGTGCGAAGAGGCTTTTTTTTTATCGCGGGATCATTCTAGCTGAGTCCAAGGCATGTTCTGGAAGCGATTGGACCAATCTGGATCATCCTTGTTAAAAGACCGTCTCCTTTGGAAATCACAGAGTTGCAAGTGGACCAGCCTCCTATTGTTGAAGATGCTCTGATTCTAGATGTTGATATCCAAATGGTAGAAGGCCCCAGTGCTCCAGTAGTTGAGATTCCACTTGTTGATTAAGTTGAGTAGATGGAAGCTGCAACTCAATCTTTTGATCATGCGATTCAGGAAAAACAGAACAAAATTGCTGAAGACACTGTGGAACCTTTCATCAGAGACAAATCAAAGGGAAAGGCAACAGTTTCAAGCTCATATGGACTTATTCCATCTCCTGAACGTTCTTCTTGCTCAGACTCAGATAGCGACCAAGAGGCAAAAGATTTTAGAAAGGCAGTAAGGAACTCGCTCCACAATATTGAGGGTTCCTACTCAAAGATGATAGCCAATGATGAGATGCACATCAGGCTTACTCATATATATGAAGTCGAGATATTTCAAATGTTGTGACTAAGAGTACTGCATTAGTACCGGATCGCATGGTTCCCTTAATTACCGGCATATCTGAAGAGTTTAATCGCTCTCTAGCTCAGAATGCTTCAGCGGATACTGAAAAACATAATGTTTCCAATTCAGTAGGACAAAGTATCACTGAGCAAGTTTCCCTCCGCGTCGATGAAGTCAAATTACTCCGACGAGATATCGCCGAGCTACGCTCTTCGCTTGATGAAGTCAAGAAGGAGAAAGAAAAAGAAAATCCAAAAGATCTGAAAGCCGAAGGAAAAGCCTCAGAGCCAATGTCCAACACAGATAACAAAAATTGGCACTCCATGTTTGAAGAGATCGTGAGTCTGAAAAAGATGCTCACAAAGAAGCGAAAGTCAAGATACTTCAGAGGCATGCATAGGCTTCCCTATCTGGATGTAGAATTCCTTGAGGGTATGGGTTTTCATGCTTACGATGAACGCTTGAGGAGACCTCTTAACTAAAAGCCTTCAAATGATCGTGTCCAAGATCTGTATCACGATCTCATCCAGACGCTTCCTCCAAGAGATTGGGATGAAAGGATGTTAGAACTCAATATAAGCGTTAAAGAACGTCGTGAGGACTACAATCAATTTATCATACAACAATAATAGACCTTGACAGAGTTCTCCTTGATCTAGCGAATGAGATCTTCTAGGAAGAGATGTCGAAGAAGCGACAGAGAAGATGATCACTTATCTTGCTTTATCTTTCTTTTATCTTCTGTTGTTTTATGTTTGTTTTGTTATTTTTTATTGTAATCGTTGTATGCTTCAATCATTCTACATGAATGTATGATTAAATGCTGAAACATCTTGTTGAAGTTAATCTAACATTAACTAACTCAAACGAACTTTCTAAACGCTAACTTATATCTTTTGGCTTTTCTTCAAACTCTTGAACTATAAAAGAGTTAAGGTCTTGACATCATCAAAAAGGGGAAAATTGTTAGGAAATTTCATGTTAGCTGTTTTGATGATGACAATAGTAGGATTTTATGTTAGACCCCCAAAAGAATGTAAGTTTATACTTTCATAGAACATTTATATAAGCGTTTGAAAGTATTGTTATTTGTTAGGATTGTAATTTTTATCTTTATAGATTTGAGACTAAGTATTAGACACCAAGTCGCTGATAGAATTCTAGGTGAGTCTGTTAGAGATGAAGTTGAAGATCAGCGTCTGAAGTCAAGTGAAGATGAAGATTTATCTTAAGCGTCTGTCAAACGCTAAAGGACTTTTTCAAGAATATTGAATCAAGCGCTCAAAATACCCAGGCGATCATGGATCAGATTCACCTGAAATAAATTCTCAAGTCATGAAGGACTTAAATGCAATCATCAATGGGTCTAAAAGCATTAAATGCCTAATAAGTGCATTAAATGTGATAAGGCATTATGACTTGTGGACAAGCCACCTTTTGACTAGATTGTCAGAATTCAGAGTTCAAAGTCTGCTCATGTCCAAGTGATAATAGCAGAAATTCAGGAATGTCAAAAAAAGGGCTATTTACGCGCTGCGTGAGAGACACACGCCTGCATGTGTCCAATGAAAAAATCCCAAGAAATCTCTATAAATTGTACCCTTCAGCAAACCATAAATACACACGTACATGCACAAGGAAAAGGTCAATAAAACTTTGTTGAAATATTCTTAAGAAAAGCTTATAAACTCCATAGCCAAAATCCTTCAAGCTTTTCATGTACATTCCAACAACAGTCACCGATATCTCAAACATCTTCATAGAAGAACCCTACACTCTTATTGAGATATCCCAAGTTGTTTGAACTTCTCAAAATCAAACAATACTGTGACGAAAACCCTCAACCTCTTTCATCTGTGTGAGAAAGTTGTTGATCGACAAGCAGCATTTCTGTGTGATCTCATCTTTTGAAGAAGATCTTCATTGGAACTGAAGTCTATATGATCAAGGAGCTCAAGATCATCTTCCTTATCTGTTAACCGTCCGTAACAACACGGAATCGAACAAATAATATAGTGAAAGTAAGATCGTCTCCACAGGGAAGGTTATCAAGTACCAAACAAAGTTTATCTTATTATTTAGACTATTGATTATCAAAGATTTGAGATTTTAATTAATTAAAAGCATAAATTTATAAAAACAGAATTAATTATAAATAATAAACACAAATATAATTAGAACGAACAATCAATTAACGAAAAGCCTAGGGATTAAGATTTCATCAAGGTATTTCTATGGATTATTGACTTTCAATGGATTATCATTCTTGTTTAAATTAAAGACCCAATTTCCTTAATTACATGAATACTCTCCCGAGATCTTCATGAGTACCCACCTAAATTAATTAACGTCACTCCCATGATCAAAAACTAATTTAGATGAATCCATTAAGTTCTATGAATATTGTTTAACTAGTCTCATGCAAAATTACCAATATCCCTATTAAGCAATTTACACATGTCTATTAAATCTGAACCAATAAACTAATTCACCTCCCGGTACTTCTTAATTTATCTTAAATCATGCAATTGGTGATCAAGCAATTAAAAGCATTAAACACTCATCAATAGATAAACCAAACAAGAAATCACATCCATAAATCATCAATAATCCAAATCAATACACAAGACTACATCTTAAACCCTAGAAAATAATTTAGCTATGCATAATTAAAGAAAAACAAGAAATAAATTGCATAAACATAAAGTTACTCATGTTCAACAATGGAGGATTGGAAGAATACAACTTGAGAAGATGAAGCTTTTCTCTCCAAGAACTCTTCTCCAAGAACTCTTCAAGATCTCTTTTCTCTCTCTAGAAGTCTTCTTTTTCTCCAAGATCTACTTTTTTTTGTAGAATGAATTTTGCCTCCTCCACCACCCCTAGCCTATAAAAACGTTTTTGCCACTTTATTTAACTAAAAAGGAGTCTTAGATACATAAATTATGCACATCCAAGTCATAAAATCGGCCCACAAAAATATAAAAATCCGCAGCTGCACAGCTGTGCAGAATATCTGCACAGTTGTGCAGTTGCCTGTGCAGAAATTTTTCTCTTCATTTTTCTTCAACGAAACATTCTCGTTTGGCCTTTCTAATGCATTTCTTCACTTCCTCTTGGTTAGCCTTCGTTATTCACGTAAAAATACTCCTTAAACTCATCAAAACAATCATTTATATGCCTACAAAAACATTGAAACGACTTAGAAATCAAAATACGTAAATTGGGCTAAAAATAAAGAAAAAGACTAACTACAAGGCATAAAATAAAGATAAATGTGAGGTAAATCATGATGAAAATATGTAAAATATGAGACCTAACAAACACCCCACACTTAACCTTTACTCGTCCTCGAGTAAATCTAAACAAAACAAAAACAAAAATAAAGATAACACCACTTTCGTAGGGAACACGATTGCACTTAGCATGTGCAACAAGCCGTTAAACCCCTAGGTTACCCCTAGTGGACGAGTTTTGTCTCGTGAGGGTTTGCAGAGAATATACCCACAAAATTCATGACAATCGTCTATCTGTCTCACCGTGCATCAAATCAGCAACTAGTCACAACATTTATGACTCCCCACAATCATCACACATAAACCAATAAACACATAGAATCATTATTTTTCCACATATGAACATCTTTACTCTCAAGTCATCACACTAATCCCAAACAAGTTCAATTTCATATACATCCATTCGTGCTTGATTTTTGAATTCTAGCAAGGGAACATTTCGGATATTTCAAGCAAAAACACAACATCTATCATATTTCATCTTTATTCTTTCTCCTTCATTCACAATCGATCAACCCGTGCAATGTTTCGCTAGTCAAGCTTTCTATGTCACCCTGGTAACGAGCTTTGGGTCAATGACTCTCAAACCAGTTGGTTTTAAGGCTCTAGGTGTCAAGACACCCCCAACGGACTTAATCACTCGAGTGACAAAGGCTAGAAACAAAACTGGGTGATTCTAGCATTCAATAGCCACTGAATCAACCTTTTCTTTCCTTATTTTTTTTTCTTTTTCTATTTTCTCGATTTTTTTTTCTCATAAACTTTCCTCCAATATCAATGAAATATGTAATTGCTTTTATCTCCCCGATCAATTCCCTTTACTAGAACTCGTGTTTGGTGTGTAAAGATGCATAAAAATTTTACAAATTTCAGACTCAGTGATCAAACTTAATAAAAAGAGTATCCATGTACAGAAATCAAATTCATATGTTTATATAGTCAAGAGCTCAAATATGGGAACACAAATATTATGAACAAGTCAACCAATTTTCAGCAACAACTCAGCAAAAATTGACGTATGCCCAATTCTTTCACCACTTAACCACATTACCCCACACTTGAGCAATTCAATACACGCAATACTCAACAAAAAAAACATGTAATATGTCCGATCCTTTCACCAATTTAACAACAAACACCCCACACTTGAGCAATTCAATATACGCAATCACAACCTCACAACATGCAATCAATCAAACACCCCACACTTAAAATCACACATTGTCCTCAATGTACTTAATTGAAACCGATATGCATGGACAAAAGCATAATGAAATTATAAGAATAGTGAAAGAAATACTCCCCTATGAATGTGAGTTATGGCCCGGGAGTTGGTAATTGCCTTAGTGATCATTTGTAGTGCGTAGTCAGTGGAAGACCCCGTTTCTTTGGTAATTGCCTTAGTGATCATTTGTAGTGTGTAGTCAGTGGAAGACCCCGTTTCTTTTCAAGCTCGCCTTGACATATCGAGAAAAATACCAAACACGGGCTGCTGGAAGGAATCTGCTGAAATCGCCCAAATAGTTATTTATTTATTTTATTTTTTTTGTGTCCAAAGTAGCAACCACATCCCGGTCAGAGTGAAAAGACGGCGGCGACGTTTGTTTGTGCGGCGAGTCGGCGATGGCGGCTGAGTATCTGAGAATTCGCGACGGTGGTCGAACGGCGGTGTTGACGACGGAACTCTACGGGAAGGAGGCGGATCTGTATGGTTAGCGACCGGTGGCGTGGTGAGGCGACGATGGTGGATCTTGTTTGTGGATCCGAGACGGCGCTGTGAAGAGATGTCGCCCAGAGGTGGCGACGTCATTGAAACGCGGCGGCGGCAGCGTGGATCTGTGATTTGCTCCGGCTGTTGGAGGGGGTGAAACGGTGAAGACGACGAGTGGTGCGGCTTGCGGCGGCTGACCGTGTGTTGAAGAAGACGGAAGTGAGACAGCGCCGGTGAAGAGAAACGGCGGCATGGTGGTTGGCTGGAGAAGACAACGGCGAACAACGGAGGTAGATTTGTGGTTGTGACGAGCGCTTGGTCGCGCGGGGCTGGACGAGATGCGGCGGTGACATGGCTCCGGTTGAAGGTAGGCGACGGCGGGAGGATTTGATTGCGTGGTGGAGAAACGAGAGAGAGAGAGAGAGAGAGAGAAATGTTTGGCTGAAATGTGAGGGGGTGGAATGATTTTTGGGATTTTGACCCCACTTTTCAATTTTTTTGTATTTGTTTTTCAAAAAAAAAAAAAATTTCGAAAATTTTGCACAATTGTGCACGAAAATTGCACAGTTGTGCACGGCGAGTTTGATCTTGTGCGAAAATTTTGCACAACTGTGCTGAGAAATTGCACAACTGTGCACTTAAAAAATTTTCTAAGTGCGAAAATTTGTGCACAATTATGCACGAAAATTGGCACAACTGTGCACCTGATTTACATTGTATAATGCCCATGCACCTCGTTTTTCATTTTTTTTCCAACAAGAATAGCTTGCAATAGTAAAGCATTTGAGCGCCGAAAAATAAAAATGAAAATAAAATAAAATAAAAATTCCAAACATAAAATACTGAAAACAAAATAAGAAGAAAACGACAATGACAAAAATAACGAAAACTCTTGGGTTGCCTCCCAAGAAGCGCTTGTTTAAAGTCATTAGCTCGACTTAGACAAAATTATTGTTGAGTTTTAGCCAGGGAAATTGCTTTCCCTCGAGGAATATCATCGCCTGAAAAATACAAAGCACGATTAATTCTTTTCATATCAGATATATTCCAACCTATTCCATCTTTCTTCCATTCCAAATCACTTAACCATCGGTCCAGTTCAGGTGTACATAGAGTAGAATGTACGATAACAGATAAAAATTCATTATTGCCAAGAAGAGCGTACCTGAGATATGGAGGAAGAGATTTAATTTTTACCTTAGGTCTAGAAGATATTTCGCGATACGACTCTAATGGATCTCTTTTACCTTGAGCAATTTCTTCTTTGATGGCCTCTTCAATCACATCCACTGAATAACATTTTTCTTCAAAAGGCGGAGATTTCATCACTTTATTTAAGTCGAACTCCACCTTTTCCTCTCCAATGTTTAACGCTAGCTTGCCAGCACGCACATCAATGACGGTTCCCGCAGTTGCGAGAAACGGTCTTCCAAGGATGATTGGTGTTTTCAAATTTTCATCCATCTCAAGCACCACGAAGTCACATGGGATGTAGGACTTGTCCACTTTCACGAAAACGTCTTCTAATATTCCCATTGGGCGTTTTATGCTCCCATCCGCCAATTAAAGTGACATCTTTGTGCTTTTAAGCTTTTGAAAGCCTAATTTCCTGCAAATTGAATAAGGCATTAGACTAACACTAGCTCCTAAATCACAAAGTGCTTTATCAAAGTGGAATTTTTCAATAGTGCAAGGAAGTGAAAAACTCCCTGGATCCTTTAGTTTTGGAGGAATGTTTCGTTGGATTATGGCACTGCATTCTTCATTCAAGGAGATTGTTTCCACGTCTTCTAATTTCTTTCTATTGCTCAACAGCTCTTTGAGAAACTTCTCACAAACAGGTATCTGAGCCCGAGAATCTGTATACGGAATATTGTGGTTCAACAGCCTAAGTGTTCGAAAAAATTTCTCTTACTGCTTGTCCAACCTATTGTGTTGCAACCTTTGGGGAAATGGAATTGGAGGAACATATGGTTTCACATATGGCTTCGGGATAACCTTTTCTGGCTCAACCTTGTCTGAACATTCAAAGATTGAATTATCTTTCATCACAAATTCATCTCTGTGTACAGCATGTGGCTCAAATTCATCAATTATATTTTCGTTTATCAAAGTCACTGCATTACACTGTCCTCTCGGATTCTCCTCTGTTTGGCTAGGCAGTGTACCCTTTGACCTCGAATTCATAGAACTTGCCAATTGTCCAACTTGTAATTCCAGATTCTTCGTTGCTCCCACTACCAGATCAATTTTTGCTTCCAGATTCTCAAACCGTTTTGCTGTTCCATTAGCGAGCTTTTCAATGGCTAATTCCCAAGCTTGTGGTTCTCGAGGTGGTGGTCCCTGCTGATTTGGTTGTTGAAAATTCTGAGGACCATGTTGTTGGAAACCTGGAGGAAATTGTTGTCTAGGAGGATTTGCTTGAACTCCTTGGTTCCCTTGGCCTCCCCAAGAAAAGTTAGGGTGATTTCGCCAACCCGAATTGTAGGTGTTCGAAAATGGATTTCCTTGCTGCTTATTCTGATTGGATAAATAGTTAGCTTGCTCGATGAGTGGGCAATCAGTAGCCATATGAGGTGCCCCACAAACATCACAAGCTAAAGTAGGCTGAGATACTGCACTAACATTTCCCTTGAGTCCCTCCATGTGCTTGACAAGTGCTTCAATGTTAGCATTAAGCAATGTAATGTTATCTACATTGTGTATGCCCGGTGTTTTCTTTGCAGCCCGACTATCACTTGCCCACTGATAACTGTTGGATGCCATTTCGTCCATAAGAGCCAATGCATCATCCGGATTCTTTGCCATAAAACTTCCTCCTGCAGCTGCATCGATATTCATCCGGATACTATGTGACAAACCATTGTAGAAAGTCTGCACAAGCATCCAACTAGGAATACCGTGATGTGGGCATTTTCTGAGTAGTTCCTTGTACCTTTCCCATGCTTGATAGAGGGTTTCACTATCAGTTTGCATAAATCCTGTGATTGCATTCCTTAACTGAGCGGTCTTAGCTGGGGGGAAATACTTGGTCAGAAACGCAGTCGACAAATCAGCCCAAGTGGTGAACTTATTTGCCGGCTGATTTTTCAACCATTCTTTAGCTCTTTTAGACAAGGAGAACGGAAAGAGTCGTAGTCTTATGCATCTTCAGTAACGCCATTCATCTTGAAAGTGCTGCACATTTCCAGAAAATTCCCCAGACGGGAATGAGGATCCTCCCTCTCAATATCTCCCTCAAATGCAGTGTGTTGGAGCATCTGAATAATAGCCGGCTTCAACTCAAAGGTGTTGGCCTGAACAGTTGGTATCGCTATGCTGGAGGTTAAGTTCTGATATGTTGGTGTAGCATAATCTCGGAGAGTTCTCTGCTCCTCAGCCATTCTGAAACAATAATATCAAGTATCAAAGTTCAAACAAATAAAAATCCAAAACAAAAATAAATAAATAAAGAAAAATGTCTAAACTAATAAGAATCAACTTTTTATTGATATTGACTATTTGTTGCCTTCCCCGGCAACGGCGCCAATTTGTTAACCGTCCGTAACAACACGGAATCGAACAAATAATATAGTGAAAGTAAGATCGTCTCCACAGGGAAGGTTATCAAGTACCAAACAAAGTTTATCTTATTATTTAGACTATCGATTATCAAAGATTTGAGATTTTAATTAATTAAAAGCAGAAATTTATAAAAACAGAATTAATTATAAATAATAAACACAAATATAATTAAAACGAACAATCAATTAACGAAAAGCCTAGGGATTAAGATTTCATCAAGGTATTTCTATGGATTATTGACTTTCAATGAATTATCATTCTTGTTTAAATTAAAGACCCAATTTCCTTAATTACATGAATACTCTCCCGAGATCTTCATGAGTACCCACCTAAATTAATTAACGTCACTCCCATGATCAAAAACTAATTTAGATGAATCCATTAAGTTCTATGAATATTGTTTAATTAGTCTCATGCAAAATTACCAATATCCCTATTAAGCAATTTACACATGTCTATTAAATCTGAACCAATAAACTAATTCACCTCCCGGTACTTCTTAATTTATCTTAAATCATGCAATTGGTGATCAAGCAATTACAAGCATTAAACACTCATCAATAGATAAACCAAACAAGAAATCACATCCATAAATCATCAATAATCCAAATCAATACACAAGACTACATCTTAAACCCTAGAAAATAATTTAGCTATGCATAATTAAAGAAAAACAAGAAATAAATTGCATAAACATAAAGTTACTCATGTTCAACAATGGAGGATTGGAAGAATACAACTTGAGAAGATGAAGCTTTTCTCTCCAAGAACTCTTCTCCAAGAACTCTTCAAGATCTCTTTTCTCTCTCTAGAAGTCTTCTTTTTCTCCAAGATCTACTTTTTTTTGTAGAATGAATTTTGCCTCCTCCACCACCCCTAGCCTATAAAAACGTTTTTGCCACTTTATTTAACTAAAAAGGAGTCTTAGATACATAAATTATGCACATCCAAGTCATAAAATCGGCCCACAAAAATATAAAAATCCGCAGCTGCACAGCTGTGCAGAATATCTGCACAGTTGTGCAGTTGCCTGTGCAGAAATTTTTCTCTTCATTTTTCTTCAACGAAACATTCTCGTTTGGCCTTTCTAATGCATTTCTTCACTTCCTCTTGGTTAGCCTTCGTTATTCACGTAAAAATACTCCTTAAACTCATCAAAACAATCATTTATATGCCTACAAAAACATTGAAACGACTTAGAAATCAAAATACGTAAATTGGGCTAAAAATAAAGGAAAAGACTAACTACAAGGCATAAAATAAAGATAAATGTGAGGTAAATCATGATGAAAATATGTAAAATATGAGACCTAACATTATCTTCTTCTTCTTCTTCTTCTTCTTCTTCTTCTTCTTCTCCTTCTTCTTCTCCTGCTTCTTCTCCTTCTTCTGCTCCTTCTGCTTCTTCTCCTTCTTCTTCTCCTTCTTCTTCTCCTGCTTCTTCTTCTTCTTCTTCTTCTGCTTCTTCTTCTCCTGCTTCTGCTTCTCCTTCTTCTTCTCCTTCTCCTTCTTCTTCTCCTTCTTCTTCTGCTTCTGCTTCTGCTTCTAACTGAGTCTATCTTTACTTAGCTTGGCACCATTAGATGGCTGCAATGTATAGCATGGGCTTCATGAGTTCATGAAATAAATGAAACCCTACCTTGTTTTAAGCATCCAAAACCAAAAAATTGCCCTTTTTCCTCTTTTATGTAGCCCACGTAAGATAAGCCTGCATGCTAGGCGTCATCAAAGAAACCAAATTGAGGATGACAACATCATAATATTCATAATCCCCTTTTCTCTTTCTTTTTCAATTCTTTTGGGGCCCACATGACTTTTGGTGTAGGTAGTACAACACCATGGGATTAATTCCAAGCTTATCTTCTTGAACTCACGTGAAGCGAAAAAGAAGAATCCTGCCATTTTTACCTTATTCCTTCAGAAATTTCGCTAGAATCATAGCATGCACAAAACTCCTTTTGAAATCGAATTCTAGTTGATTTAGCCAAATCTAAAATTCTCAAACTCGGGCACTATCAACTTTTCTGATAACTTCATTGGCTTCGGAGAAATTGAGATTAAGTAGAAGTAGAACTCAAAGAGATATTGAAACCCACTTGGACTCAATAACTTTGCAAGAACCATCTATAAAAGGGCTTCATTAAGACCTCCTTTTCTCACATCGAGCGGCAACAGAGTTTTAGGGAAACAAGAAAAAATCGAAATATATTTCTTCCACATTTTGACACGAGTCTAGGCTTGAGAGAAGTTCTGGTTGAGAAGGTTGGAGTTGTTTTTTTTTTCCTCACATAACCTGCAAACCTCAATTCCTTCAGAAACGCATTCTGTTCAAACTAACCATAATGAAGTTTACTAACATTTATCTTGTTGTGCGCTTGCAATCAATTTACCGTGACACACTCGCCTTTCCCACGTCCTCCGTCCTATATCGCCTAACTCGATCTTGATCGCCCTCGATCAGCATCCCCATTCTTTTCTTTTTTCCAGATCCTTACAGCACTCGTATTTTACTTTGTTGTTTATAACGAAGATACTTGATTTGTTGGATTTGATTGAAGAAGTGAACTACAAAATCTTTTTTCTTTTCCTTTTTTTCTTTCTATTTCAATTACTTTCAAATAAATGTATGATTGAAGTAGAATCTCCCCTCGGTTTTTTTTTACTCCACATATTTCTCTTCAAATTAATATAGTAATTGACAATTTTCTATATTAATCCTTTGTGCAGATTTGAAGAAAGATGTATCTCGAGGATCAATCTGAGTCCATTCCATCTCTCGTCATCAAAAATGACAGAGATAGCCTCAAAGTCAAAAGTACCATTTTGCCCGTCTACGAGCCAGTCATCGATGGCCACTTCACCAACACTCGATCCATGGCAAAGTTTACACAAGTCTCCTAATGGTCTGAAGAAGCAACTAAGGAGTGTGTTGGTCTTCGTTTTGGTGCTTCATCAAATTCCAGAGTTATTTTGTTGCGGTCTTCACTTCACGACACCAAATCAGTCGACACAAAATTCTTACTTCCTCACCAACATCTTCATAGCAATGGGGGCTTAATAAAAATTCCTTCATCAAAATTTGGCAAAATTTGCTACCATGCTGGCTATTGGGAGTGGACCGAATATATCTTGGTGTATCACGCTAATATCCTTCGATAAGCAAGAATTTACGTAGCTGTCCACGCATCGCTTTTCACCTCCATCTACAACAAAAATGTTCTTCAAGTTTTCTCGAGTTGTGGTGTCCTTCAACAAACACTCTGCACACGGAGATCGGGGATTTATAAATTTCTTTGGGCGACATTCATGGACTTGGTGGATTATCTCTACGTGGAAATTTCTACGAAGAGGTTGTTCCAACTGCAAAAGAGTTGCTCGGTGATGGCAGGCAAAGCTCTTCCCCTCGGTGCTGCAGGTTTTTGTTGCATACCATCAACTTCCAAAGACATCTGGAGGCATGCTCATCTCTGATTGGATCAACTTTTAGTTCAAAGGGCCAGTTAGATACAAGAGCCTCCTTTATGAACAACTCGAAAGATAATTGTCAGGCCAAAGCTTTCTCATAATCCTTGTGGAGATATTGACAGATCTCTTTTACCTCGTGCCACGGAACATGATGAGAAAGCTATGGAGATTGATGCAGAAATCAAAGATGAAACCTATGTTGCTGCGTTCATTTCATGCAGGCTATGTAGCTTCATCCTTCCTCATCACCAAACATGTCGCATCATGCTACTGTCTTCAAAGTTGCAAGTAAAATGGTGCATGGTGAATACTTCTCCTTAGTGATACCTGTACTGGCGAGCATATATCGTGGTTTGAGGACAATCTTCTTCAAAAAACTTAGGCAAGTCTACTGCCAGTTTCCCTATTCATTGTGTTTATAGCTGGATTAGATGCTCTCTCCCTACCCATTTCTACTCCAGGAGCTCAAATGGTGAAATATGTAGGGAAAGCTATGGAAAATTTCTTTGATCTTGAAGATGCTCGGGGTGTATTTCACAAAGTCAATTCGTCAACAATACGAATCCTATTCTCCCACCAAAAGGAGCAAATCTCGCTCATAGATGGTTCAAACTTATCTAGTCAGCCCTCATCGATTCAGTCGACAATATAATTTTTGTCAAGACATCCCAGTCCTCTTACAAAAAGAAATCCTCACTTGTGAACTGAAGGAGCTTGTTTCAACTTTGGAGGTCTTGTACTTTGTTAGGCACCTTCAAGGCTTATCTTACCAGGAAATACCTCTTCACCACTATTGGTTATGAAGGAATGTGCAAATTGGTGGGCCAAGTGTTGGAAAGCTTCTTTATCAAAGAGCACAAAGCTCACGCTCAAGATTAATCCTTAAGAGAAGGGGCTGGTATTCGAGAGGTCCAAAGATACTCCCAAACAACCATCTTCATATAATTAAGAAGTCGCGCTTAATGAAATGATTCCAACAGAGGGGGACGAAATCATTTCTGCACTTTCATGTTCAAATGAGGATTATAGCCACTAATGGCAACTAAGAAAAAGACCAAAGGTTCTTGATTTAGAATATCAGCATCAATTCACAATTCTTTGAAGATATTCCAAGTTCCACATTGCCTTTAAGAGATTTAGCACATTATGTAAAATAAAAAATTATTATTGATCATATTGCATTATGCATTCTCTTTTTAAATAATTTATCTTATTGCTTGTAATTAACTTTCTCCTTTTTCTTTTGACAGCTTGCGATTCTCGAGGAAGAAGTTCCAGCCACTTCCAGAGATACTGCGGGTTCACTGAATGAAGTTGTCCTTTCAATTTGCCTAAAACAAACTTTACTCTGCATTCTTCAGGAAATGGTGTTCAAGTTGCTTTGGCGAATGAAAATCACGAACGACCAAAGATAACCTTGCCCCCTCGTGTGACAGAGGAGTTACATGCTGATGAAAATACTGGCAAAAATCTTAAAAGATCTTTCGAAGCTCCATCTTGGCCACTCGCACATCCCGAAGCCTCCCAATTTTCACCTAATACTACCAGAAGTGAGGCTGAGAAGATATTACTCTCATTTTAATGGATTCGTATATTTCAAAAATCTCCAAAACTTTATTTGAGCAGCTTCCAGAGATAAAGTCTAATGTAGAAATTCTAATTGGGGCCATGAATAAGTTCGTACATGATTCCACTTTGGAGAGCCTTTTGAAGTCATTTTTGAGGTTACTTCCAATTATGCACATGTGAAGTCGACTTATGCTCAAAGAGAGACACAAAAATCTCATGAGAAGGTACTACAATCTGCGCAACAGATTCTTACTGAAGCTGAGGCACAAGAGAATGAACAAGCCAAAGATATCAAAAGCTAAAATGATAGTTTTTAGAGGATACATCAGCAACAAGAAGAGCGAAGGAAACAACTTGAAGAGTTGGGACAAAATGAGGAAATTGTTAGCATATCACTTCGCAAAGCTGAGGAACATTTGTCCGAAATTTGAGATGTGGCAACCCAAAAAAAGACTGTTTTGAAGCTTGAGAAGACTCCTTACTTGTCCGACTAAGGAGTCAAATCTTTGGAGAGGATGAAGTCTTTACTTGAAGAATCTCGAGAGAACTTAAAGACATTTGACTTGTCCTCCTAGTTGTTTTAGCATTTCCTTTTTTTATTTTTTTTTAAATCTTCTCATATAGAAAGAACTTTCATTCTTAATAAAATCAATTCTTTTAATATCATCTTTGAGTCCTTTGAATTCCTCTTGTCTTCTACGTAATTGTCAACTGCAAGATGTTTACACTTTGCACAATTTAATTACCCAACTTCAATGAAACTTGCTATTAAACAAATAACATTAATAAGAGGATTCAACAACTTGCTCCTCAAATAAGAAAACTAACATCAAGGGCAAACAAAGCTTCAATATAGGTATCACTGAACTTGGAATAACTGCCAAGCTGCCTACGTACCTCAATAAGAGGATCAAGTCATTACGTAGTTCAACAAAAAGTTTTTTTTTTTTAGGGAGGTGCCTTACACAGTTTAAACTCATGCAGACCAAGAGTATCCATAGCTTAGTCACCCTGGACGAGGTGAGATATTTCTACATTTAGCCACATGAAATACCTTCAGTAGGGTAGGTTAGCAGTTTAGCCAAATACACTACAGTTGGTGGTTACCGCCACAGTTTAAACTCTTGTGGGTCAGAAGTAACATGCAGTTTCGGCTCATACGTCATGGAGCATACTCTTTCTTGGATAATACTGCTTCAAGAACTTTCCGTTTATGGGGCCAATTCATAGTCCATCTTTATCCACCAATTTGTCAGCTCCATTTGTATACACTTCTTTTACTACATGAGGACCGTCCCATTTTGACAAGAATTTGCTTTTGATTCGCTCAGTGATGGTGATAGGCCTTCGGACTGCCAGAACCAAGTCTCCAACTTGAAATGATCGTGGATGGAAGTTTTTGTTGAACGCCCTCGTCATGCAAGATTGGTAATATTCAAGTTGTTGTTGCACTTCCAGTCTTTTTTTATCTAATGCTTCAAGTTCTTCAAGTCTAAGGTGAGCATTGTCCTCTACAGTGAGTTCTTCTTGGACTGTAATATGTAGTGAAGGTATTTGACTCTCAAGAGGGATAACATCTTCAACTCCATACACAAGCGAATATGGAGTAGCTTCATTAGCAATCCTATGTGTTGTTCGGTATGCCCAAAGAGCTTCACCAAATTTCTCATGCCAGTCTCTTTTTAACTTTGAGACTACCTTCTTCAAATGATTACACAAGTTTTTGTTGAATGCCTCCTCCAAACCATTTGCAGCTACATCATACATCGAGGAGTTATGTTGCTAAAACCTAAATTGGACACATAATTTGTCCATCAGATTGTTGTAGAAAGGCTCCCATTATCTATAATAATGTACCTTGGCACTCCATATCTAAAGGTGAGATTTGACTTGATGAAATCAACAATAGTCTCCTTCTTTACTTCTTTTAGAGGAACTGCCTCAGCCCATTTAGAAAAGTAATCGGTAGCTGCCAGTATGTATGCATGTCCATCCGATGACTTAGGAGCGATAAGTTCAACAACATCAAGACCCCATGCATCAAAAAGCCACGAGGCAACTGTGGGGTATAATGGCCCTGAAGGCTGATGTATGGAATTAGCGTGTAATTGACAAGATTCATATCTCTTTACATAATTCAAGCAGTCTTTCACCATAGTAGACCAATAATATCCCATCCTTTTGATTTGAAAGTGGATTTTAGGTCCTGATTGATGAGCACCACAGACTCCGAAATGTGCTTCAGCCATGGCTTCAATTGTTTCCTCACCATTTAAGCAATATTGATAAGTACCTTCAAATGACCAATGGTACAATGTGTCTTTGAATAAGATGAAACGAGGCGATCTCTGATGCTCTTTTGTCTTATGTTGAGGATCACTGGAAATTTTTCCATGCTTCAAATAGTCATCTAGTGGTGTTCTCCAGTCTTGGTCATCACTAACTGAAACTGAAATGGTGTTCGAATCGTCATGATCAAGCTCAAGGAGCGAAGGCACAATCCATCTATTACACATAGGAACACTCGTCGTTTCTCCTTCAGAAAGAGCTAAAGTAGTAGCTAGGTTAACCAATGCATCAGCCATCCTATTATCTTTCCTTGGAATATGACTTAAGATGATTGTTTCGAATTTCTTCAACAAATTTGAGGCATGCTGGAAATAAGGCACAAGATTGTCTTTCTTCACTTCATATTCATTCAAAAGTTGATTTATGACAAGTTTTGAATCACCATATGCTTCAATTTCAAAAATGTCCATTTCTAGCACCAGTTGAAGTCCTATAATCAGAGATTGGTATCCAACAATGTTGTTGGAGCACAATTCACCTGACACAATTGAGTTTGTCAAAACATGTTTTTCAGGTGAAACAAAAACTACTTCTGTCTCCGCTCCATCAAAGAACATTATCCATGTTCATCAGAAAGTTCCCACTCTACTGGGATAGGATGACCAGCTAGGAAATTTTGAAGAGCTTGCCCTTTAACAGCTTTTTGCGGCACATATGTCATCTCATATTGATTAAAAATGATGGACCACTTGACCAAACATCCAGAAAGTACAGGCCTTGACAACACAAATTTAACTGGAACAGCACGAGAAATGAGCCATATTGGATATGCTTCAAAGTAGTGTATCAACTTCTTAATCGCATAAAACAAAGCTAAGCAGATCAACATGGGAATATTTCATCTCATTTTCAATCAATGATCTACTTAAGTAGTAAGGGCTATTTCCTTGCCCCTTGATTCTCTTGTGCCATAAGAGCACCAACAGATCGTTCTTGCGCTGCAATGAATAATACGAGAGATTTTCCAGGTACTGGAGCTCCTAGAACTGATGGATTCATAAGGTGTTTCTTTATGCAATCGAAAGCATTTTCACATCCTTTGTCCCATACAAAAGGAATGTCTTTCTTCATAAGGTGACTGAGCTGCTGACATCTTCCAGCAAGATTTCAGATAAACTTTCTTATGAATGCAAGGTTTATTGAAGACTCCACAATTCTTTGAGATTTCTTGGTACAGGCATCTTTTGTATCGCATCTATTTTTTCAGGATCAACTTCAATCCCACGGTGGCGAACTAAGATGCCAAGGAATTTTCCAGATGTGACACCAAAAGCACACTTTAGTGGATTCATCTTCAAATCATACTTCCTTAGTCGGTCAAATACTACTCGAAAATCTTCCAAGTGATCACTTCTCCTTTTGGTTTTAACAACAAGATCATCAACATAACACTACACTCTTTTATGTAGCACATCATCAAAAATGACTTGCATAGTGCGTTGGTAAGTGGCACCAGCATTCTTTAGCCCAAAAGGCATTACTTTGTAGTAGAAGATACCTTTCGGAGAACAAAATGGTGTAAACTCTTCGTCTTGCGGTGACATCCTTATTTGATTGTATCCAGACAAGCCATCCATAAAAGACAAAGCCTCATGTCCAGTAGTTGCATCAACCATAAGCTCAATGATTGGTAGCAAAAAGTCGTCTTTTGGACACGATTTGTTCAAGTTTCGAAAGTCAACACAGATGCGTATTTGACCATTTCTTTCTTAACTAAGAAGATACTAGAAATCCAAGTCAGATATCTCACTTCTCTAATGAATCCAGCATCAATGAGCTTGTTAAATTCAGCTTCAATTCGAGGAACCGGCTCAGTGTGAATTACTCAAACATACTCCATGTTTTACGCCAAGTTGATGAATCACAAATTTTGGGTCTAGGCCTGGCATTTCCTTGTATGACCAAGCAAAAACATATTTATACTCAATCAAGATCTTGAGGTATTGGTCTTCTTCAAGACTTAGAAGAGCACTAATGAAAATAGGGGTGGTTCATCTTTTGTACCGAGATCCAATTCTTTAAGTTCATCAACAGTGGCCTGTCCACCATCTTCAAGTTGTAGAAGGGCTTCTTAAATTTCATCATCTGAGGCTTCAGGATCAAAATCTTTATCTACAGCGCATGCATAATTAGAGTTGATGATGACTTCCACCTTATCCTCATTTGGGTTGTTCTCATTTGAACAACGAGAATTGTTGATGATGCGTTATTTCACCTGGCGAACCCATCCATGGTGATAAGTACCAGTGACAACTTACTTCCTTGAGGCTAAGATAGAATAAGAGTTTGGTTATTACTTCTCGACTCTGTCATGTTTGTCTTGCCAGCATGGTTCTTTTTCTTTGGTTGTTGTGTACTACCACCTCCAAGTCGATTGAAGGCAGGACTTTGGGGAAGGCTACTTGCACCAAGTCTATCATGAATATTAGGAATTTAGCTACTAGAACCAAGTCTTCCAAAGACAGAAGAGCAAGCAGTTGGAGTACCAATCCGATCAAATACGGAAACACGATTATAACTAGGCTTATTTCCCTTTCCATCACCTTTTACTGATATATGTTGCACATTGACGCATTTTTCTTTCTTCATGACACTTCTTCTAACTGGTTCGACAGGTGCAAATCCTAAGCCAATCTTTGGTTGATCTACATGATATCCTTGTCTCCTCAACTTATGTTGTGCTTTGGTGAGACCATGAATCTTTTCTCCAGTCACTTCTGCCTCCAATTGACTGAGACCCGATGGATTAGAGAAGTCATATCCAGACTTTTCGAGGAGCTTGTATACTCTTGGACCGAATGTTCCTTGAAGCTTTTGACAAGGAATTCTCATAGGCGAGGACTCATTACGAGGCGAAGAATTATCTTAGTAATCAGCATAATCAACCTTTTTTTCATCACTTGATAATCATTTAATCTCGTCACCTTAAATTATATTTTGCTCATGTTGCCTGTTGAACGTGTACATCATCTACAATTTCTTTTCCTTTGGGATTCAACTGACAAATATGTTCTACAACCACTGATTTAGCTTGATTTTCCTTCACATGGCTGCTAGTTGGAGCCTTCAGTGGCAATGCCCCCTGCACTGAGTTAGGATCGAGATATAGTTTGGCATCAGCGAAGTATAAGTCTGCCACGGTAAATGGTTTCACATCAGCATCCACTTTTATCACTTCCCCATTCCTTAGGGTATTTGAAGCATTGATTGAGGGTTGACGGTATTACTCCATTTTCATAGAGTCATGGCCTTCCTAATAATAGAAAATAAGATGCCCTCACATCAATGACATGTAATATTGCACTTGCTTTTAATTCTCCTATCGTCAAGTCTAAACAGATCATACCAATGGCTCATTGTCCACCTTAGTTAAAACCTTAAATAGTAAGACGACTATGAGACAAATCTTCCATTGTGAGTCCCAAAGTCTTCATAGTAAAATTTGGCATTATATTGACTGCTGAACCTCCATCCACAAGTATGCGATTGACTTTCTGCTCTTGCATAAATCCAGAGACAAACAGTGGACGATTATGTGGCTTTGATCCTAGCAACAAATCCTCATCTGTGAAGGCGATCGCAGTATAACAAGAAGTAAAGTGTTGGATTTCGTCTTCACAAGTTGCAGTGAATACGGTTTCAACCTTTGATTCAAAAAACTTCTTTGGAAAAAAAATCATCTAGAGCCACAGGACTTCGATGGTTACTCTTTGATGACTTCCTAAAGTTCACATGAGGAGTTTTCAAAACTTTCACTAGATTGAGCTTCCCAATATTTGGTGAGTATGACTTCTTCAAGAACAGTGGATGTAGTTCATTAATACAACGCCTTTGTCGTTGTTGACGCATCACAAGGATCCATTCACCATCTCCTTCAAACTTGTCAAACAAATTTTCCTCACTCATGGTTCCTTAATCAGCAAGCAGGACTTTGGCCATTGCTAGCTCTAGACTCCCAAATCGATGTACTGGTGGTGCCTTCGTAGATGAGGATAAGGAAGGAAACTTGTGTTGAGAACCACTTGTAATGACATCAATGCTAGCATGATTTGTATATGCATCTTCTTCACTGTCAAGGATTATCTTTCCATCTCTTTCTAGTGCCATAATATTGTCTTTGACCACAAAGTACTTTTCTATCAGGTGACTCACAACTCGGTGATATTTACAGTACTTGGGGTCGTTCACTTTTTCAGATTCCTTTGGGCGCTTTGGTTCTGGAAGTTCGATCAACTTTCTAGCCAAGAGTTCATCAAAGATGTGAGAAACATCAGAGTCTGGGAAAGGATACTCCTTCTCCTGCATCTATTTCAAGGAAACGTCCCTCATATGTAACACGATGATTTTCAACTTTCTCATTGTGCTTCTTGTTATTTGCAGAAATTTTGACAGGAGTTACTTTGACAACCATAGACTACTTAGTAGAGGATTTAACGTACGTCTCAACTTTCTTGAAGTTTTCTTTTCCTCCCTTTGATCTTCTAATGGAAAATTTGCTACATGCTTGGCAATACTTAGTTCCATGTCATGAGCACGTGTAGCCAATTCTTCAAAGTTACGAGGCTTGATCCCTTGGAGAATGTAGAGAAGCCCTCATTGCATCCCTTGGATATACATTTCCACTGTAGATATCTCTGAAAGTTTATCTTTGCAGTTCAGACTTAGTGCACGCCATCTATTGATGTAGTCAACAACTGGATCATCCTTCCACTGCTTAGCATTTATGAATTCGATCATGCTCACAGTTCGGTAAGTACAATAGAAATGATTCAAAAATTTCCTCTCTATATAATCGCAACTGTCTATGGATTCGGGCTCCAAATCAATGTACCAATCAAAGGCATTTCCTTTTAGAGATTGTACAAATTGTTTCACAAGCAAATCTCCATCAGTGCATGCATTGTTGCATGTTTCCACGAAGTGCGCGATGTGCTGACACGAAAAATCCTTACATGTATTAAACAGTAAGTAGACTGGTCGTGTGCATTAATAAAGTGGACTTTAAGTTTGAGTTGTCGATCTCACAAAGACAAGATTATTAAAACTAATGATTTGAAAGCAATTAAAATTAAACAAAAAGATTGTGATTAATCAACGGTAAAAAAAGTGAAAACGGGACTTAGCAAATTGATTGAGATTCTTATGTGAGAAAGCAGCTAAGGCATATGCTTCAGTTGAAATACTTACTTAGATATACGAATTATTCTTCGAATTATTAGACTACTCTTGCTTTGGTGGAAGAAACCTTAACTAATTACCACCCGATGTCTCGAAAATGATAATCCTATGATTAATTGACGATCCCCAAAATATCTCTATCCGAGAATCTAACCAATAATCATGCATTCAAGTTCTAGAATTTTCAAGGATTAATTCGGCTAACTACATCTAGGAATTTCTACCTATGTCTAGGGCAACTCCTTATTGTTTATGGATTACGAATTAATTCTTTGAACCCTAACTTATATTCTCTCGAACTATTAAGCTAGGCAATTTGACAAACATATGTTGATCAAGCATATGCAAGTAATTAAACACAAAATCAATACACAAAGCAATTGTAGAATCAGCACGAAGAACAATATCATATATATAAAATCATAATTCGGCCTTCACATGGCCTTAGTTTGATGAAATTAGTTCATAATCGTAATGCGAAAAACAACTTAAGATATAGAATTATTTATAGACAAATAATCTAAATCTAAAAATCTCCCTATTATGGATTATTGAATAATATCAGTGTAGAATCGTCATTCTCCTTGCCTTGACTCATCTTCTTGCTCGAAAGTCTCTCAAAGTGCTGAATTTTTTAATCCTTTTGCTGTTGTAAGAGGTGGTATTTATAAGAGAGGCTCCCCAAGTCTTCTATTTGATTTAGGTATCAAGACTTTCCAAATTTTCTCTAGCCGCGTGCAACGTTCGAACTTAATGTTCCTCACATTCGTACTTGGTGAGGTGGCTTAGGTAAGTTGACTGGGCGTTGACTGTGCTGACGTTCGAATTTCACAATCTTCAAGTTCAAACTTGGTGAAGTGTCATGTTCATACTTGACTTGCTCCACGTTCGTACTTGGCATGCAATGTCTTCCGAATTTATACATTTGTCGCCCCTTTCCTCGATTGTTTTGATTTTCACCCTAAACTCATTTAACACACAAATCAAAGCTACAAGTTGTAAAAATCATACATATTCGATCCTAAACAATACGAATATCAACCTCTCAATTTCGTAAAACTCACACTTATCAACACCCCCAAACTTCACATTGATTGTCCTCGAGAAATAAAAAGACAAAGACAAAGGAACTAAAATCAAGACACCAATCTAAAACAAAACAAAAACAAAGATGACTCACTTTCGTAGAGTGCGTGATTGCACTTATCGTGTGCAACAAGCCTTTAAACCTCAAAGTTACCACAGAGGATGAGTTTAGTCTCATGAGGATTTGTAGACGATAAACCCACAAAATCCAGAAATTTCAGTCTCACCCAACCAACACAAATCTACTAAATCAACAAGAAAACAATGGCATAAACGCATCCTTTAAAGCTCAATATTATACATATACACATCAAATACTTGCTAATGTTACACCTTAACTCAAAAAGACCTCCAAAGGGTGTAGTGATTGTAAATCTAAGGTATTATAGTTGAGAGGCATCTATACGATTTTTCAGATATAAATCCTATATTTATCAACTTTTGTTTAGTCACAAGGTACAAAAATCATAGAAAACCCCATAGCCATTTAGATTCCATTACGTAACCAAATTAGACTTTAAATTCATGAAACTTTCAACTAAATTCACTAAAGGCTAGACCATGTGCAACGTTCGATTCCATTACGCTTTCTATGACACTCTTGTAGCAAGCTTTAAGCCAATAACTCCCAAACCAGATGGCTGTAGGGTATTAAGTGTAGAGACACTCCTAAGGGCTTAATCACTCGAGTGTCACAGGCCACGTCCTTAAACAATTTAAACTTCCAATTAGCTTGAGCTTAGCTCAAATTAGCATAATAGTACAGTTTATAGGCATGTTGCTTTTCACCTCCAGTACATATTAGTCTGACTCTTAAAGTCATACCAATTCTCTACCTCCTTCATTAGTATTATGCATACGAAGTCAACTACTTATCTCATAACTTATGAAAAATCTAAGTCAATATTTTCGGAAAAAATTCCTTAAGTGTTTCAGAATTGTTATCCACTTAACTCCTCTACCCTCGACTTATTCTGCATTTGTGAATAATCTAAGGAAAATCTAATCTAATCTAAGGTTCCACGAGCAAAGCACAGGTATGTATAGTCCATTAAAATCCAAAATTAGTCAAGAAATCATGTTATTGTCTCAAGTTAATCAATCTCAATGCATTAATTGGCAGGCTAAAAAAAATTTCATGCTCGATTTTCTTGAATTTCTCAACATGAAAGCACAAAACATGAATATCACTAAGCACTACCCATACCCACAAACTTAAACCTAACATTACCTTCAATGTTACATCTAAAAACAAATAGCAAAAAGGGGTAAAAGGAGTACTTACAGAGCGGAATGCTTAAAAAGCAAACCTAGTAGTAGTCAGTTGAGCCTAAAATTGAGGCGATCCTATCAATGCTCAACAAGCATCTGAACTCTCCTACTCACTCTCGTCATTCATCTTAGCCAGTACAAATATTACTCATCAAGGCACAAGTTAAGACAAAAGACATAAGCTCGGCAGTACAAATAGATAATAACAAAGTCGTATTACTACATGCCCAAATAAAACAGAAAAGAAAAAACAAAACAACTAAACTAAAAACATAAGCAAAAACTAAAAACGAAAACAAAAACAGAAAAATGTCCAAAAGAATCCAAAAGTATAAAAATCATCACTGCTCATCCCCATCGTCATCCTCAGTAACATCAGCTCCATCATTATCCTTGGCACCCTCAGATAAGGGCTCATCCAGATCATCCAAATCAATCACCGGATTGTCAGTAGTCGCGGTCGGTAGAGGGAAAAAGTTGTAGATGACGGAATATGCATAGGCAGGTCTCCTGGCAGAAATGTCAGACTCGATCATCAGCTACCTCTAAAACTGGGCTGACATCTGCATGTTAGTCATCAGTACCAACTGACCTAACCGGAACTGAGCTATCTCTGAATCAGTCATTCGAAGACCCGGCCCCTAGGGTTGACTACTCGATCCCTCACCACTAGTCGGAGTAGGGCGAGACCTCTTATTCCCTCTCGCCGAACAAAGACTATATATTACAAAATCAGCCCCAGAGCATCGAACTCCTCATACTTAAACTCCTCAACATGATATCTCTTGCAAAGGGCACTAACCAAGGATGGGAAAAAGAAAGGAATCTTTTTCTTGGGCGGGGCAGTGGGATCTTCCAGAGCAGCCTTCTTGATCTAGTTGTGTAAAGCATCATAGATCAACTGTACATTATCGATCTTCATCTTCTTCAAGATAGCATATATGAGAACCGATCTTTCTTTAGTCACTTCTGACTTATTCATAGTTGGCATATTGCAATGTTGGACGAATTCATACCAAACTTTAGCATTAGTTGTCAAATCTCCGGTTTTCAGTAACTTGTTACTATTTCTCTAATGAGCCCCCTCGGCTGTTACTACCCTCAAAACATCATCAAAATCGATGACATTGAAGCTGAGGAGTACCAAGGCACTATATTCGTAGTTAGCTGAGCGAGGAGACCAAGATAAGCCTTCATAGAATATTTCCAAAAATCCACATCCTTTCCCCTCACTGTCACCTTATCACTCCTCCGATACTTACTCGGCTTTTTGTCGTTAATGACAGCGGTTGCATAAAATTCTTGTACCCAACCCAGATGAATCGGATGTGGCTCCTCATTGTATGTTTGCAAATTGTGTGATCGGAGGATAACTTTAACTGCAAATTTCTTAACTGGAGGTCGCTCTTTATGTATCAGGCTGGCATGAAGCCTCCTATATTCTGCCTGCATTTCTAAATCATCAAATCGAGGATTGAGGGCAACAGTCTCCTCATCCTCGACCTCACCAAACCTTCATTCTTACTCCTCAACTTCTGTCCAATTTACTGCAACTGCCTACTCATGGTGGAGAAGTTGAAGATGTGACCCTTGGAGACTGCACTAAAGTCTGCGATCTGGTCAAGAAGAATGACATTGATGCAGCCTACGCTTCAAATTTCAAGAAGAATGACATGAAAGGTGAATATGTCATTCTAGCTGATATCTGCGCAAAGATGATTGAGTGCAGAAAAGGAAGTTTTAACAAGGTGACCAATATACAGTACAAGATGATGGTCGCTATTTTGACAAAGCTGAAGGTAAATTGGGCCAGATACATGTTTAATCGCTTCAAGGCAGCGATCAAACAATCGTTTAATACCAAGTTATACAGGATTGTGTTGAGTTTTCTTTTAAGCGCTAGCGATTATGTTAATACCGCAGGTAAAAAGGTTCCAGCGCTTAAATTCTACGGCAAGAAAATGATCAAAGAACTGCTAAAACCCAAGCGACTGGGTGGTGCACCGGTTCCCAACGAGAAACGTGAGTAACTCCTTGCCGAAGGAAAAGTTCACAGCGATGATGAGGACCAAGTGACATCCTCTTCATCATCATCAGAAGAGGAAGTGGTGGTTAAGCGACAGAAAAGAAAAATCGTCTTAAAAGTCGCAGAGCCATCCAATTTAGCCAAGAAGTAGAAGAAGAAGGAGACCAAAAAAAAGCAGAAGTCTCCCTCTTCTCCTCCTAAATCTCCCTCTCCCCCTCCCGCTTTTGTTTTCTCTTCGGAAGAAGAAGAAGTACCACTAGCAAGCAAGCGTACTCCTTGGTCCATTCCAACAGGATCAACAAGCGCTCCAGCCAAGCCAACGCTTGAAGAACAAGTGAGTGTTTCTTCTCCTCCTCCTTCTGACGCTATTCCCGTATCTATTCCCGTTTCTGGAGCTCTTTCGACAGAATTAGCTAGCGATCGGGGTAAGTACTTGTCTTAGACAATGTATTTTATCCTTTCATGTGTTCTTCTTTTTAACGCTAGGATAAATTGTTTCTTTCAGCATTTAGGGAACATACTATCCAATATACATTGAATTTATTAGAAGGATTCAAAATCCCTATCCGTGCTGATCCCTTTACTTCATTCATTAATCTTGAAGATGATGAAGTAGTTCTGGAGCCTGAGGATATGGAATCTTCCAAAGATCAAGCGACTGAAATAGTCGAAAAGATTCCTCAGGGTAAGCGTTGTAGTATTTTTTATCGTTTATTTCTACTTAGTAGAAATTTGTTATTTCTCAAACGCTTGCATGTATCAGATCAAAGTGCACAAGATGCTGATGCACCTCCTCCCTTAGAGGCAGACATAAAGTTGGACATTGATTTATCAACGGTGGTGGAAATCGAAAAAGAGTTAGACGCAGTCCTTCCAGACGCTAAAATCTCACCA
Organism: Buddleja alternifolia; assembly: GCA_019426215.1. NCBI lineage: Eukaryota > Viridiplantae > Streptophyta > Magnoliopsida > Lamiales > Scrophulariaceae > Buddleja > Buddleja alternifolia. The sequence goes on along the minus strand of CM033399.1, from coordinate 12,099,857 downwards.
GCTAAAGAAGCGACTACGGATGTTGAGCGGTCGACAGAAGTGGCCGAGATCATCCCCACACCAACTGGTCCTCCTCCTCAAGCAGTCAATTTCTTTCCCAAAGGCTATACTGAAGATTTGGAGTATTCTTATGCCTGGAGAGAAAAGACGCTTAGGCAATTGATTGATATGGAGCTCAACTTTCAAACCACGCTCCACAATCCATCTCTTTCAGACAGTGAGAAGCCAATTATTTTTGAAACACTTGCTAGCAGCGGCGTCATTACAATGAAAGAAATTATTGCTCGCTTAGAATTTTTGGAAATTCCACAGAAGGATCTGGCAGAGTTTGAGAGCAATCGTTTTCAAGAAGTCAACAAAAGCATGGAACGAATTATCCATTCCGTTGAACTTATGTCCAGATAAGGAATCCTCATATGGACAATTGGGGAAAAAATCTAGATAAAGATCAGCTGAACCAGATGGGTTATTCAGCACTTCCCAAAGTTGTCCATTCTGAAGCCAATCAGTCTTCCAAGAAGCCGCTACGTATATGGAAGGGAAAGGGTGCAATGCTTCAAGAACACCCCAACCCTATCAATTTTTGGATTGAAGATGAAGCTAGAGAGTTCCTTGCCAGAGTTTGGGCAGAAAGTTTTGTAGAAGAGAAGCAACGATTTAAGCAACTGCTCGCTACCAGACTTGATAGAGAACTCGCTGACACTCTTGGAAAACGTTGGTTATTGGATACATCCAGATGGGCAGAGGATTTTGTTTTACATTGTCATACAATTGATGAGATGCTCCGGTATCCATTTTTGTTCAATTTTGGAATTGAATACAGGTGTAGAGCTTATGCCTTATTTCTGTTGCAGAGGCGAGAATCACTTGTGGGTCCAATCGATGCCTTACCTTATTTTCGCCGAGGTATGGAAAGTTGCATCCCTGATCAACTTAGACATATAAGTCAAAGAGGCTATGAGTTGAATCTTACTCAGCGATTCCAAATTGACTTAAACGAAGACACTTCTACCAGCAAGCAGGATGAGCGTTGCGGACCAAGCGATGCCCAAATTCATATCACCAACGATCTTGAAAAATTTCACCATGAAAGATGAGTGATTGTCGAGAACTCTCAATCACTGGATATCACTTTTAACCAACACTTCGATTTTAGTGACTTCCATGGGTACAATTTACACCCCGTCTTATTTTTCGAATAGAATATCCAAGTGGCCAAAATTCTATCGCTCATTAGGTCAGTGGATCAAGAAGCTGCTCAAGCGCTTATGCCATTTATTTTGGACTTTTACAACTCTTACATTTCAGGTGTCGATCTGCCAGAGGATGTGCACTTTGCACTCAGTACTGAAGAGCGCAAAGATGCTATATTGTTCATCCCGCAGACAAACGTGATTAGTGCAAGGCATGTGATGGAAGCGATTGGCCCACTCTGGGTCATTGCTGTTGAGAAACCTTCTCCTCAAGTGGAGATTGTGGAAATGGATTTGGAACACACTCCTACTGTGCACGTCGCTCCTACTCCAGGCGCTGATATGCAAACTGAAGTTACCCTTAGCACTCCAGTAGTCGTGGTTCCAATTGTTGCTCAAGTTGCAGAGATCGATAATGCAACTCTATCTGTTGAGCAAGCAATCGAAGAAGTACATGTAGAAATTGCTGAAGAGCCTGAAGAGCCATTTATCCGAGATAAATCAAAAGGACAGGCTGCAATTTCTAGCTCATACAGACTCATTCAGTCTCCTGGGCGCTCTCTTTCTTCAGACTCCGACTCGGAAAGTGATCAAGAGTCACGAGACTTCAGACGAGCCGTTAGGAACTCGCTTAATACCATCGAGGGCTCCTGTTCCAAAATACTTGAAAATGATGATAGAAATATCAAGTTAGTCTCCGACACTAGAAGTCATGATATTGCAAACGCTGCTACCAAGAGCACTATAGCAATAATCAATAGCATATCACCGCTGATCACTACCCTTTTCGAAGAGTTCAATCGCCACTTAGCCCAGAAAGCTTCTGCAGATACTGAGCGACATAATACTTCCAACTCCGTTGCTCAAAGTATCGCTGAACAAGTTGCCCTACTTGTTGAAGAAGTTAAGCTATTACGAAGAGATATCGCTGACCTCAAGTCCTCCCTTGATGATGCTAAGAAGGGGGAAGATGAGCAAGAAAAGCATCAAATGTCCAAAGCCAAAAGAAAAGCCTTGACGGAGCCAATATCAAAGACAGACAACAAAAACTGGCACTCCATGTTTAACGAAATAGTGAATCTAAAGAAGATGCTCACTAAGAAGCGAAAACCAAGATACTACCAAGGCAAGCACAGGCTTCTGGACATTGATGTAGAATTTTTAGAAGGTATGGGTTGTAATCCATATGCGGCACCGCTGAGAAGACCTCTCAATTGGAAACCTTCCAACGATCGAATGCAGGACATTTACCATGACTTAATCAAACAACTCGGGATCCCTGCAATGGATTGGGTAGAAAGGTTACTTTAATTGAATCGAAGCGCTAAGAATTGAAGCGATGACGATGATGAAGTCTATCACACAACAATGATAGACATCGATCGAGTTCTACTAGAACTAGCGAATGAAATCTATCAAGAAGAGGCTTCGAAGAAGCGACAAAGAAAATTATTCTCTATTGATTTATCTTTTATTTTTTTTGAGTATGATGTCGTTATTTATTTTCAGTATAGATCATGTATGCTTTAAATTCCATACATATGAATGAATGATTTATCGTTGAAACATCTTGTTGAAGTTAATCTAACATTAGCTGACATAACTAACTTTCTAACACTAACTTATAATTATTTTGGGCTTTTCTTGGAACTCTTTATCTATAAAAGAGTTGTAAGAGTTAAGGTCTTGACATCATCAAAAAAGGGGAAATTGTTAGGAAATTTCATGTTAGATGTTTTGATGATGACAAGATAGGATTTTATGTTAGACCCCAAAAATAATGTAAGTTTATGTTTTCATAGAACTATTGTATAAGTGTTTGTAATTTTGTTAGACTTGTAATTTTTATCTTTGTAGATTTTAGACTAAGTATTCGATACCAAGTCGCTAGTAAAATTCTAGGTAAGTCTATTAGAGATGAAGTTGAAGATCAGCGTCTGAAGTCAAGTGAAGATGAAGATTTGTTCTTAGCGTCTGTCAAACACTAAAGGACTGTTTCAGGGTTGTTGAATCAAGCGCTCAAATGACTCAAGCGATCAAGGATCAGATTTCCCTGAAATAAATTCAATCATCAACGGGCATTTATTTCCAACGGGAAATAAATTCAAATGCATTAAATACCTGATAACTGCATTAAATGTGATAAGCTATTATGACTTGTGGACAAGCCACCTTTTGACTAGACTGTCAGATTTCAGAGTTCAAAACCTACTCATGTCCAATCAAAACCAGCTAAATTTTAGGAATGTCAGAAAGGGACTGTTTAACGTGCTACGTGAGGTACACGCGCTCATTTGTGTCCAACGGACAAATCCCAAGAAACCCTATAAATAGTACCCTTAAGCAAACCCTAATATACACGTACATGCATAAGAAAAAGGTCAACACTTTGCTGAAATTACTTGAAAGAAAAGCTTACAAACTCCATAGCCAAAATCCTTCAAGATTTTCATAATACATTCCAAAGATAGTCATAGATATCTCAAACCTCTTCAGAGAAGAACCTTAAATTCCTATTGAGATGTCCCAAGTTGTTTGAACTTTCCAACATCAAACAAACCCATAACAAAACCCTCAACATCTTTTATCTGAGTGAGAAAATTTGTTGATTCCACAAGCAGCATTTCTTTATGAGAGAAGCTTGTTAAAGAAGATCTCTATTGGAGCTGAAGTATGTATGATCAAGGAGCTCAAGATCATCTTCCCTTTCATCTATTTTGTAGAAGTCTCTGTGTGACTCTTCGATAATCAATCTAGTGAATTCCTTCGAGTGCAAAGGAGAAGAAGGGCGTAGTTGGGATTACATCACATCTTGTGTTATTTACTATTTTATTGCTTTACTTTACATTTGCATTATATCCTGAAAAAGCATTCAAAACAGTTAAGCGACTAATTTAAGTTCAAGAGAAAGCTAAGCTATAAAATATTTTTCGATGTGCTAACCCTGATTAAGCGATTGAAACATTACCCTACTTTGGTAATTGTTGAAATCACTAAGTCTAAGTTACCTATTCTAAGCGTCTGACCTAGCGCTAAGCTTTCCAAGCGTTCAAATTCTTCAAAGTAATACAAAAGTTTTTAAGTCGAAAAAGACTCCAGGGTCTATTCAACCCCCCCCCCCTCCCTCCATGTCTAGAACCTTTCGTATGCCACTTGGGACCATCAGCGGACAATGTGGCTGACCCTCTCACCAAGCCATAATCACAGCCAGTGCTAGATAAACATCTTGAGAAGATGGGCATCAAATACCATAGCGATTGGCATTAAGTGCAAGTGGGATATTGTTAGGTATATGCCCTCAATGCCAATGAAAAATCAGATTTAGTATGGGACTGATAAGTTATTTTGTACAAGCAATTATATATTTCTATTTATAGAATAAAGGTTTTGATATTGCTCATGTAAATCTAAATGGCATTTAAGTGTGTTGCACAAATAAGTCCTTGAAATTTGAAGATAAACTTTCCACCTCTAATGGTTGAGAGGAGGCACTGGAAGAGTCAAGTAATTAATCTCTTAACGATGGTTTGAGAGTTAAGAAATTTTAATTGGGCATTAAAATTCAACTCGTATGACACCTGCTTTGACAAGGAAGTGCCAGTCGAATACTGATTAGATAGTGGAAGCTGGTGTCATAAATATAGTTAATGGAATTAACATATTTGAACTCAACTCACATTAATCCGATCGTATGGGTATTTACTCTTTGACAGTCAATGATTGAGATTAAGATTGCGATAGTATGTGTGAACTTTAGACCTGAAGAGTTATTTACAATGTGCCTGTAGTATTGGAAATATTACCAGAGTAGCTAGACCCTTATCACCTGATAGGTGGGGTCAACCTCGAAGTACGATTCACATGTTGCATTCGACATTGTAAGATAACTGTCAATATGGGATTCACCGTCTAGATAGTAAACGAGTATATGACCTGTACGACCACAAGTAATTGAAATTACAAAGTCTTTGACCAAAGCATATAAACAAACTAGTGATGGTTACTAAGGGTAGTTTGGTAATTTCACATTATTATGATTACTGAGTACAGCATCAAGTTCTATGAGTTTGACGTACCATGGCTTTTACTTGATCGGGTCACATCCGTGAAGAGTTTTTATGCATATGGTAATCGTAATCAAGGTTCATGATGACATATTCATGTCGTATTCAATTAGGCTACGATTTGGTTCCACAATGTTGGCTAGGTGACAACCTTATCCTTTGGTATCCTCCCATTATGAATTGAATCGAGCCTAGAGATTCACGCTATGTGAAGAAAAGGAATGATTTTCTATGCTAAGGGTATTTTGGTAAATTCACATTAGATGTGAATGACTAACAAAGTGGATGACATGATTTAATTAAAGATATTTAATTAGATTAAATAAATAAATTAAATTATTTAATTCATAAGTTAAATTAATTGGAAATTAATTTATAAGTTGAATTAAATTAATTGAATTAAGTTTAATTGGATTAAAGTAATTAATTAAAAGTCAATTGAATTAGATTTGGATTTACTTAATTATACATGGGCTAAAATGGAACAAAGCCTGAAAGCCCATTCCTATAAGGCCAAGCAGCCGCCCCTCACTTAATGGACTAGGGGTTTTGATCTTGGTATAAGTTGTTAGTCATTGTCAGAATTCTACACAAGTCATAATTCTAAATCTGACTTTGAGCCAAAGAAACCTACAGCAAAAGAAAAGACAAAAATTCCCTCCCTTTCTCCAACTAGACGCCGCTGCCATATTGTCAGGGAAGAGATCTGAGCTTTCTTGGAGATTTTTCTTTCGCGTGATAATCTAGAGGCAAGAGTCTGGGGCTGCTGCTGATAATTCGATTTTTGTCGTCAAGAGGTAATCCGATTATTTTCTTTCGTAATTTCTTTTGTTGCAAATCAATATCATGAAACCCCGGATTTGATTTCTGGAGTGATTAAGATTAAATTTTTATCCGCTAAACCGAATCACAACAAAAAAAAAGGATCAAAACGCGAAAACAAAAGCAAACAAAACAACAAAAAGTAAGAAACTTGGGTTGCCTCCCAAGAAGCGCTCGTTTATAGTCAATATCTTGACTATGCATAGGCGACTTAAGTCAATGGACTAGTGAGCTTGACAGACAATTCTGCGCTCCAGTCACTTCCTGAGTAGTGTTTCAGCCCGTGTCCATTGGTCAAAAAAACTTGTCCTTCATTAGTGATTAGTTCTACGACCCCCAATGAATACATGCATGTGACACGAAAAGGTCCCAACCACCGAGACTTGAATTTTTTGGTAAAGAGCTCGAGTCTCGAGTTGTACATCAATACCATCTCGCCTTCCTCAAATTCCAGGGGAAAAATGTGTTTATCTTCCACTTTTTGGTCTGTTCCTTGTACAATTTCGCATTCTCGTATGCGTCATGTCTCCATTCCTCAAGCTCATTCAATTGCAACAACCGCTTATTACCAAAAGCCCACCCATAAAAATTAAGAAACTTGATAGCCAATAAGCACGATCTTCAAGTTCGACAGGTAAGTGACATGGTTTACCAAAGACAAGACGATAAGGAGACATGCCAATAGCGGTTTTAAAAGAAGTACGGTAAGTCCACAATGCATCATCTAATTTTATAGACCAATCAATTCTATGGCTATTTACCCTTTTTTCCAGAATTCGTTTAATTTCCCTATTAGACACTTCTACTTGCATACTAGTTTGAGGATGATATGGGGTCGAGACTTTATGTTTCACCCCATACTTGTTCAATAAGTTTTCAAATTGCTTATTACGAAAGTTTGTGCCTCCATCACTTATGGTTGTTCTAGGGGTACCAAATCGAGTGAAAATTCATTTTTTAAGAAATCTAAGAACAACCCTAGCATCATTAGTTTACAAATCCTAGGCTTCAACCCATTTAGACACATAATCAACAGCAACAAGAATATACTTATTTGAATAAGAACTAGGAAAGGGTCCCATAAAATCAATACCCTACAGATCAAACAATTCACATTCTAGCACAGTATTCATAGGCATTTCATGTCGTCTAGAGATATTACCTACCGTTTGGAATCTGTCACATGATTGAACATGCGAATGTGCATCTTTAAATAAAGTAGGCCAGAAAAAACCTGATTGCAGAACCTTGGCAGTAGTTTTAGAGGGCCCAAAGTGGCCACCTATCAACATGCCGTGATAGTGAACCAAGACAAATGCCATCTCCTCCTCGGGTACACATCGCCTGATAACTCCATTTACACCCACCTTAAACAAATAGGGCTCTTCCCAAAGATTATGCCTGACATCTTTTAAAAATTTCTTTCTTTGATGAAAAGTTAGATTAGGTGGTGTATTACCAGCAACAACAAAATTAGCATAATCAGCATACTAAGGGGTAGTAATAGCAGAAAGAGCAAAAAGTTGCTCATCAGGGAATTCTCCTCCTATAGGGGCCTCATCTAGGTTCTTATCAACTAACTCTAGTCTAGAGAGATGATCAACTACTACATTCTCAGTTCCCTTTTTATCTTTTATTTCTACATCAATTCTTGTAGTAGCAAAATCCACCTAAGTAGTCTAAGTTTGGCATCTTTTTTAGCAAGCAAGTATTTAAAGGGAGACTGATCAGTATACACTATTACTTTGCTAAGCACTAGATAGGAGTGAAATTTGTCAAAGGCAAAAATCACAGCTATCAGTTCTTTTTCAGCGTAGCATAATTAATTAGTGCTTCATTCAAGGTACAGCTAGCATAGTAAATAGTATAAAAGATTTTACCCTTCCTTTGACCAAGTACAGCTGCTATGGTAGTGTCGCACATCAGCTCAAGTGGCAAACTCCAATCCGGTGCTACCATCACAGGTGCTAAGATCAACTTCTCCTTCAGAGTGAGAAACGCCTATATAAATTCATCATTAAAATCAAATGAGGCATCTTTCATAAGCAAATTGGACAGTGGCTTAGCAATTTTGGAAAAATTTGAAACAAAACGCTTGTAAAACCCGGCACGTCCCAGAAAGCTCCTCACAGCCTTGATCGTGGTGGGTGGTGAAAGATTACCTATCACCTCAGTTTTCGCTCTATCCACCTCAATCCCTTTTTGAGAGATTTTATGGCCCAACACTATCCCATCTTGTACCATGAAATGGTATTTTTCCTAGTTTAAGACTAAGTCAGTCTCTTCACACCTCTGCAAAACAAGGGTTAGGTTGTGCAGACGCCTATCATAAGTACAGCCAAAAAATGAAAAGTCATCCAAGAATATCTCAAGGAATTGTTCTACCATATCATAAAAAATAGCCATCATGCATCTTTGAAAAGTGGTTACATAAACCGAAAGGCATCCGCCTATAAGCAAAAGTGCCATAAGGACAAGTGAAAGTTATTTTCTCTTGATCCTTGGGTGCAATAGCAATTTGGTTATAACCGGAATACCCATCTAAGAAACAGTAATATTTATGCCCAACTAATCTTTCTAACATCTGGTCAACAAAAGGAAGGGAAAAGTGGTCTTTACAGGTATACTCATTCAATTTGCGATAATCTATGCAAACCCTAAAACTAGTGATAATTCTAGATTGAATAAGTTCATTATTATCATTACGAACTACTTTTGTACCTCCCTTCTTGGACACTACCTGAGTCGGACTTACCCATGGGCTATCAGAGATAGGAAAAATGATGTCGGCATCGAGTAACTTGATTATCTCTTTCTTCACCACTTCTTGAACTTGAAAGTTTGACCTCCTTTTTGGTTGAATGGTGGGTTTTGAGCTCTTTTCCATCAGGATCTCATCCTTGCAAATCACCGGACTAATCCCCTTGTTGTCAGCAATTTTCCATCCAAAATCTTTCTTTTGTGCTTTCAGTATCTTCATTAACTGTTCTTCTTGTTGCTCTATAAGATAAGAAGAAATGATTACTGGCAAGGTTTCATTATCATTCAAATACACATATTTAAGATGAGAGGGTAAAGTTATAAGGTAAAGAATGGGTGGCTCTTTGATGGATGGTTTGTCTTGGCTAGACAGAGGCCTATCCAACTTCTCAAATTTCCTCCTCAGATAGGGTAGATTTCTCTCCAAGCTATTGGCAGCTTCTAGTTTTCCATCACTCGCAGAATCAACATCCTTGGAATTCATGATGCACAGCTCAAGTAGATCGTTAGAGAGAGTTTCCTAAAAGTGCTCAACAACCAAAAGATCAAAAGCATCTATTCTTAAACACGATCATCCTTTAACATGCTTTAAAACCTTATATACATCAAAAGTAACTTTCTCCTCTCCAACATTCAAAGTTAACTTACCATTGGCTACATCAATCATAGCTTTACCTGTGGCTAGGAAAGGTCTTCCTAGGATTAGAGGTACATCGACATCTTCCTCTATCTCAAGAACCACAAAGTCCATTGCGAAGTAAAACTTGTCGACTTGCACGATCGCGGCCGCTATGATTCCTTTTAGGTATTTGATCGATCGATATGCAAGTTGGAGGTTCATCAAAGTTGGTTTTGGATTTCCCAAGTCCAGTTTCTAGAACAACGAATAAGGAAGAAGATTTATGCTGGCTCCAGAATCACACGACACTCGGTCGAATTTGAGTTGCCCAATTGTGCACTGGATTGTGAGGCTCCCTAGATCTTTGAGTTTCTATGGCAACTTATTCAAAATGATAGATGAGCATGCTTCAGTCAAGCACACCGTTCTATTTCCCTCCCACTTCTGCTTATTTGACAAAATGTCCTTGAAAAACTTGATGTAGTTGGGCAGCTGCAAAATTGCATCAATAAAAGGAATGTTAATTTGAACTTCTCGAAAAATTTCAAGAATCCTAGGAAAGCTTTTATGGTTGTGATTCGGTCTAACGGATAAAAATTTTGATCCGAATCACACTGAGAATTGAATTTGGGGATATTCATGATATTGGTGATGAACACAATAGTAAAGAATTATGACAGAGAGTAATCGAATTACCTCTTAACAACAAAATTATGAATTATCAGCAGCTGCTCCAGACTCCTGCCTCTAGATAATCACGAGGAGGAAAAATTCTCTGAGAAAAGCTCTGATCTCCTCCCGGCAACAATAGCAGCGGCGGCTAGTTGGAGAGGGAGGGAGGGAATTTTCTTTCCTATTGCTCTATGTTTCTTTTTAGCTCTTAGTCAGATTTTGAAACAATGACTTGTGTGTGAGTAGAGTTCTGACACTGACAGAATACTTATATCACATAAGTAGAACCCGTAGGTAAACAGTGAAGGGGGCGGCTGCTAGGCCTTATGCAAATGGGCTTTCGGGCTTTGTTCCATCTTATCCCATGTGTAATTAATTAAATCCAAGTCCAATCCAATTGACAATTAATTAACTACTTTAATCTAATTAAAATAAATCTAATTAATTTAATTCAACTTATAAATTAATTTCCAATTAATTTAACTTATGAATTAATATGATTTAATTAATTTATTTAATCCAATTAAATATCTTTGATTAAATCATGCCATCCATTTTGTCAGTCAATTACATCTAATGTAATTTTACCAAAATACCCTTAGCATGGAAATATTCCTTTTCTTCAGATATAGCGCGACTCTCTAGGCTCGATTCAATTGGCTATGGGAGGATTCCAAAGGATAAGGTTGTCACCTAGCCAACACCGTCGAACCAAATCGTAACCCAATTGAATACGAGATGAACATGTCATCACGAACTTTGATCACGACTACCATGGGCGTATAAACTCTTCACCGACGTGACCCGATCAAGTAAGAGCCATGGTACGTCAAACTCATATAACTTGATGATGTGCTTAGTAATCGTAACAATGTGAAATTACCAAACTACCCTTAGTGACCATCCCTAGCTTAGTTTATTTGCTTTGGCCAAAGACTTTGTAATTTCTATTCTTATGATCGTACAGGTCACATACTCATTTACTATCGAGATGGTGAATCCCATATTGGAAATTATCTTATAATGTCGAATGCACCATGTGGATCGTACTTTGAGGTCGACCCCACCTATCAGGTGATACGGGTCTAACTACTCTGATAACATATTCAATACTACAAGCACATCATAAATAACTCCCCAAGTCTAAAGCTCACATATATTATCGCAATCTTAATCCCAATCATTAACTGTCAAAGAGTAAATACTCATGTGATTGGATTAATGCGAGTCGAGTTCAAATATGTTAATAGCATTAATCATATTCATGACACCAGCTCCCACTATCTAATCAGTATACCACTGGCACTTCCTTGTTAAAGAAGGTGTCATACGAGTTGAATATTAATGCCCAATTAGTATTCCTTAACTCGCGAACTCCCGGTTTAAGATATTAAGTACTTGACTCTTCTAGTGCCTCCTCTTTTTCATAAGAGGTGGAAAGTCTATCTTCAAATCTCCTGGACTTATTTGTTCAACACATTTAAATGTCATTAGATTTATATGAACAAAATCAAAAAATTTATTCTATAAATAGAAACGATAAAATGTTTGTACAAATAACTTATCAAAGCCCTACTCAATATAATTCCCCATAGGCATTGAAGGCATACACCTAACAATCTCCCACTTGGACTCAACGCCAATCGCTATGGTATTTGATGCCCATCTTCTTAAGATATTTATCTAGCACCGTCTACGATAATGGCTTGGTGAGTGGGTCAGCCATGTTTTCTGCTGAGGCTATTTTCTACACGGTGATATTGTCTCTTCAACGATTTCTCGTATTATATGATATTTCCTCATCATGTGTTTAGATTTGTTGTGAGATCTTGGTTCTTTAGCTTGCGATATTGCTCCGTTGTTATCACACCATAGCGGCGATGGAATTTCCACGCTAGGAACCACTTGAAGTTTAGCTATGAACTTTCTCATCCAAACAGCTTATTTTGCCGCCTTAGAGGCTCCCACATATTCTGCCTCTTTTGTGGAATCAACAATTGTGCTTTGCTTGGAACTTTTCCAAGACACTGCTCCACCATTGAGTGAGAATATTTACCCAGAGGTGGACTTGAGGTCATCTGTATCAAATTGAAAATCTGAATCGATGTAACCATCCACCTTCAGTTCTCCATTTTCATATATCAATAACATATCTTTAGTTCTTCTTAAGTACTTTAAGATACACTTCACTGCTGTCCAGTGAGGCTCCCCCAGGTTTGCTTGAAACCTACTAACCATGCTCACAGCATGTGCCAGATCTGGCCTCGTGCACAACATCGCCTACATGAGACTTCCTACTGCTGATGCATAGGGTTTATTCCTAATTTCCATTATATCCTTGTCCGTTTTAGGACTCATAGATTTGGAAAGATGAATGCCATGTCTCATAGGCAAAAGTCCTCCCTTAGAGTTATGCATTTTATATCTCTTAAGGACTTTCTCAAGGTAGAGTGCTTGGGAGAGACCAATCATTTTATTCGCTCTATCTCTATATAGGCAAATTCCCAGAATGTAGGTCACTTTTCCCAAGTCTTTCATGGAGAACGTGCTTGAGAGCCATGTCTTGACTAATGTCAATAAGCCTATGTCATTCCCTATAAGTAGTATGTCATCTACATATAGAACCAGGAATGTCAACTTGCTTACACTGACCATTTTGTAAACACATGGTTCGTCTTCATTCTTGATGAAGCCATATTTCTTTGCTTCTTTATCGAACCTTAGATTCCAGCTTCGAGAGGCTTGCTTCAGTCCATAGATGGACCTATTAAGTTTACAAATTTTATGAGAATCTGCTTCGGATATGAAGCCCCTGGACTGTTGCATATAAATGTGCTCCTCGAGGTATCTATTTAAGAATGCGGTATTTACATCCATTTGCTAGATTTCATAATATAAGTTTGTAGCTATGGCTAGCAAAATTCTAATAGATTTGATCATGACCACTGGAGAAAAGGTTTTCTCATAGTCAATGCCCTCTTTTTGACTATACCCTTTTGCCACCAGCTTGGCCTTATAGGTATCCATCTTGCCATCCGGACCAATCTTTCTCTTATAGATCCATTTGCATCCAATTGGTCTTACTCCATTTGGTAGATCAGTAAGAGTCCAGACTTGGTTCAAATACATCGAATCAATCTCTGCTTTCATAACCTCAAGCCACTTTGAGGAATCTATATATGTCGCTGCTTCATCATAGTTAGAGGGATCATCTCCATGGCTTCCTTCTGCAACACCATACAAATAATGTTGTGTATTGTGCAGATAGCCATATCTCTTAGGTGGCTGAGATACTCTACTAGATCGTCACTGCGACAGTTATGTCAAATTGGGTTCTGATTCTTAAACTAATGTCTTCGAAGGGACGTTATCTTGTTCTTCCAGAACAATCTTTCTACCTGCACCACCTTCTCGAATGAATTCTTTTTCAAGAAAGTGGGCTTGCAAGAAAGTGGGCTTGCAAGAAAGTGGGCTTGAAGTGGGCTTGTAAGGCCATGATGATCCTATGATCATTTTGCAGGTAAAAGAGGTATCCCATCGAATCTACGAGAAAATTGATAAAACGTCCTTTCAAAGATCTATCCTCTAGTTTCTCTACATTGGTCTTCTTTACATATGCTAGGCAACCCCATATCTTTATGTACTTGAGACTAAGTTTCCTACCGCTCCATATTTTATATGGTGTAGTGGGAACAGATTTCGAGAGACATTTGTTCAGAATATGTGCAGCTGTAAGCAAAGCATGCCCTCACAAGGAAATGGGTAAATCAATGTAGCTAAGCATGGAGCGTATCATGTCCAACAGAGTACGATTCCTTTTTTCTGCTACCCCCATTAAATTGTGGAGTTGCTGGAGAAGTTAGTTGTAATACTATCTATGCCTTTTTCTTTTAAGAACTCGTCAAACTCGGCACTCATGTATTCGCCACCTCGATCAGATCTAAGTATCTTAATATTGTGCCCAGTTTGTTTTTCAGTTAAAGTTTTGAATTCCTTGAACCATTCAATTGCTTCGGACTTATACTTCATCAGATAAACTAGACCATACCTAGAGTGGCCATCTTTGAAGGTTATAAAGTACTGAAAACCTCCAAGGGCAGCATCCTTGATGGGTCCACAAACGTCACTGTGAATTAATCCTAAAACTTCATTTGCCCTTTCAAAGTGTCCAGTGAATGGTGACCTAGTCATCTTACCTTTCAGACATGATTCACAAGTAGGATATGGGTCAGACCCAAGTGGGCCAATAAGCCCACATTTTTCCAACTCATGAATCTTAAATTCACCAGCATGCCCTAGTCTAAGGTGCCATATGATTTTTTGGTTTACTCCACTCATGCTAATTTTCCTAGTCATAGTATTAACCATACATTGATTTCAGACATTCAAATAGTATAAACCATTAATTAAAGATGCAGAACCAACACACTTATTTTCAAAATAAATATCACAAGAATTATGTTTAAAGAAAATAAGTATCCTTCCCTGACCAATACAGGAATAGAAACATTATTCTTGAGCCCATTGGGCAAAACTAGGCAATCATCTAAAATAATTTGATGTCCAGAAAATAATGTAACAGAAGTAATTCCAATGTGCGTCGCAGCTACGCTGTGTCCGCTTCCAACATTGATCATCACTACCTTCTCATCCAGTTTTCTACTTGTCTCCAGATCCTCGTTCAAAATACATATATGAGCACTAGCTCCAGAATCTATTTTCTACTTTCAGTTTCGGACAGTCACGCTTTCAATGCCCTGCTTCTTTGTAGTGGAGGCATATGTCTATCTTTTTAAGGCCCCGCCCTTGAGCCTCTTCTTTTGGTTTGCCTTGCCTTTGGTCTTCCCAGAAGTTTTTGCCACTCCCAGTAGTTTCTTGCCTCATTTCTTCGTCTGAGTTTTTGAAGTCTCGGTAGAAACGACCAAAGCAGTCTCTTTCGTCTGGGGGTCCATTTGTGATTGAGCATTTATGAGTTTGTTCAAAAGACCCGGCAATGACACTCAATGTCATTCATATTGAAATTTACTATAAATTGCGAAAAAGACTTGAATAGTGACTGCATGATGAGATCAGTCTGGAGCTGGAAGTCCATAGAGAAGTCAAGGGCCTCCAATCTCTCAAACATGGAGATCATCTTCAAAACATGATCCCCAACTTTATATCTTTCCTTCATTCTCTCCCCAAAGAATTGACAGGAGATCTCATAACAAGCAGTCCTGCTATGCTCTCCGTAGAGTTCCTTCAGATGCAGCATGATTTCAGCAGTTGTTCCCATCTTTTCATGAGATCGCTGCAATTCATTGGTTATCGATCCCAGCATGTACCCCTTGACACGAGTGTCAGCTTTTATCCAGTCTTCACGGGCAAGCCTATCTTCAAAAGATCCGGGGTCCGGGACTTCAGGCATCTCTTCATTGAGCACATGTCCCAGATATTCAAGATTGAGGACACTCCTCAGATTTCGTATCCAATCAGCGAAATTTGGTCCAATGAGGACATTTTTCTCAAGTAATATTGTCAAAGGGTTAGTCATTGTGTAGGAAATAAACTGCAGAAAAATACCAAGATTTACGATTAGATGTGTTATTATGTACTTTCAAGTAAAATCAAGGATTTCAATATTTACTTGACTCCCACTATTTTTCTCGAAACATTGCACTCCCACTGCAATAATCAGAAACCTCGTTGGATTGGTTTCATAGTGAGTGATTGAGTTCCTCAACGATCTGAACAAGTTGCAACCTTGAACGATATATGTCCTGTTAGATCATTGAGGTGATGTCATACATCAATCGGTCTAACCGATGATTCAATCTCCTTTAGCTCATGGATCACTGAACCACAAAATTTTTCGATATATAGGTGGTGATCCATCTAAGTTATTTATCCCATCAACTCCTTTCAATCTAACAATTTAACCCCCGCCTTACAACCTTGAACGATATATGGGGCGGAATTCACTTCGACATGAAGGCATCAAATGCACTAGAGAAGATAGAATACGTCTTGGTGCATGACCCTCTTATTCCGAGAAGATGCCATGTACTAGAAATGAACCCACCTCCTAAAGTTTGATGGAGAGCTAGGACATCCAATGCCCCTTTACTTACTCAGTATTTTTTTAATGGGAGAATTATAACATTCGATAATGTTAATTATGTTGGTCTCACTTTGCACATTAATTTCTTTTATCGCGCAATTATAAAGGAAATGCGTAAGAATAAGCCTAGCAATTCTAAAAACACACACATGTATGGACTATCTAGATCATCTCGAGCCAATGAGTGATCGGGGAGGGGTTCTATCTATTACAAAGGTCACTGCCTATATAAGATCTAATCTTCATACTTCTCCAAGACTTCATGTGCCACCATGATCCTCCACTTGGGCCTATCTCTAAAAATAATTACATAGAAATAACCTATACAAAAATTCTATGAATTGAAGATACAAGTTGGGAAGACTCAAACTCCGGCCCAATAAAACCTAGGTAAGACAACAAATATAAACCCTAAGTCCATACACGGTGTCACCATCACACAAATAAGGAGCATATAAACAATTTAAACACATATGTGAATTTATTGTTAAATCTAATTTAATGTATCAAATCTAATTTAATACGTGATTAAATCTAATTTAATCTTTGATCAAATCCAATTTAATATTTGATTAAATCTAATTTATTCTTTCATTAAATCTAATTTAATATCATCAAAATTAAATCCAATTTAGTTTGAGTACTTTAATCTAATTAAAGTGTGAATACTATCAAATAAAGTCACATGGGTAATTTAATCTAAACACATATCAATATCATGTAAAAAAGGAAGTTGGTATTTGAATCTAATTTAATAAATCTAATTTAACATATACCAGCTTATTATAAAAAGAAGGTTAAATCCAATTTAAAACTTTTGAAGAATTTTAAGTCCAATTTAAATTTTTCAATAAATCCAATTCTGAAAATAAATTTAAATCCAATTTAAATAATTACCCAAATTACATACGATATGTAAAAACATGTTTATGACATTAAAACAATTCAAACACATAAACATACAATGAATATCATGAATTTTCCAAATTTTGGCTCTGATACCACTGTTGTCATTCGGTCTAGCAGATAAAACTTTTGATCTGAATCACACTGAGAATCGAATCCGGGGATATTCATGATATTGGTGATGAACACAATAGGAACGAATTATGACAAAGAGTAATCGAATTACCTCTTGAAAACAAAATTCTGAATTATCAGCAGCAGCCCCAGACTCCTGCCTCTAGATAATCACGCGGAAGAAAAATTCTCTGAGAAAAGCTCTGATCTCCTCCCGACATCAATAGCAACGGGGCTAGTTGGAGAGAGAGGGTGGGAATTTTCTTTCCTATTGCTCTAGGTTTCTTTTTGACTCTTAGTCAGATTTTGAAACAATGACTTGTGTGTGAGTAGAGTTCTGACACTGACAGAATACTTATATCACATAAGTAGAACCCGTAGGTAAACAGTGAAGGGGGTGGCTGCTAGGCCTTATGCAGATGGGCTTTCGGGCTTTGTTCCATCTTATCCCATGTTTAATTAATTAAATCCAAGTCCAATCTAATTGACAATTAATTAACTACTTTAATCTAATTAAAATTAATCTATTTAATTTAATTCAACTTATAAATTAATTTTAAAATAATTTAACTTATGAATTAATATGATTTAATTAATTTCTTTAATCCAATTAAATATTTTTAATTAAATCATGTCATCCATTTTGTCAGTCAATTCACATCTAATGTGATTTTACCAAAATACCCTTAGCATGAAAAGATTTATTTTCTTCACATAGCGCGACTCTCTAGGCTCGATTCAATTGGCAATGGGAGGATTCCAAAGGATAAGGTTGTCACCTAGCCAACATCGTCGAACCAAATCGTAACCCAATTAAATACGAGATGAACATGTTATCACGAACCTTGATCACGACTACCATATGCGTATAAACTCTTCACCGACATGACCCGATCAAGTAAGAGCCATGGTACGTCAGACTCATATAACTTGATGATGTACTTAGTAATCGTAACAATGTGAAATTACAAAACTACCCTTAGTGACCATCACTAGTTTAGTTTATTTGCTTTGGCCAAAGACTTTGTAATTTCTATTGCTTATGATCATACAGATCACATACTCATTTACTATCGTCACGGTGAATCTCATATTGGCAGTTATCTTATAATGTCAAATGCACCATGTGGATCGTACTTCGAGGTTGACCCCACCTATCAGGTGATATGGGTCTAACTACTCTGATAACATATCTAATACTACAAGCACATCATAAATAACTCCTCAGGTCTAAAACTCACACATACTATCACAATCTTAATCTCAATCATTGACTGTCAAAGAGTAAATACCCTTGTGATTGGATTAATGCGAGTCGAGTTCAAATATGTTAATTCCATTAATCATATTCATGACACCATCTCCTACTTTCTAATCAGTGTGCGACTGATACTTTTCTTGTCAAAGAAGGTGTCATACGAGTTGAATATTAATGCCCAATTAATATTCCTTAACTCGTGAACTCCCGATTTAAGACATTAAGTACTTGACTCTTCCAGTGCCTCCTCTTTTCCATAAGAGGTGGAAAGTCTCTTCAAATCTCATGGACTTATTTGTTCAACACATTTAAATGCCATTAGATTTATATGAACAAAATCAAAATCTTTATTCTATAAATAGAAACGATAAAATGTTTGTACAAATAACTTATCAAAGCCCTACTCAATCTAATTCCTCATAGGCATTCAGGGCATACACCTAACATTTATCCATTTCTTTTTTATTCTTTTTATGTGCTAGGGGGAAGGGTAAACATAAATCAACAGGATTAGAAAGGTGTGGAGTTAAAGTTTCAGAATTGGCCCTCTCTACTAGTAATGTTCGAACTTAATCCTGCCAAAGTTCGAACTTGCACTATTTAACGTTCGAACTTTGAGCTGGTTAAGTTTGAACTTGGGAGGTAGTGTGTTCGAGTTTTCAAGATGTTTCAACGTTCGAACTTTGTACTCTTCACGTTTGAACATGGAATAGGTGCACTTTTCAATTCTTTTCCACTTCTTAGAGCGACGACATGACACTGTTCCTTTGGATTTTTCTCACTAGCACTGACAATGTACCGGGGAACTCTTTCAATCATAGACATCAACATTTTCCCAATCTGATGCTTCATCTCTTTCATCCCCGAAAACACAACCCACAGCATCATGTGAAGTTCCTTAAATGATTCGTCTAATTTATGGATATGAGCATCCAATTTCTCATCTATAGTGAGAGGTCGCCCTTGACCTTGTTGCTGAAAGTTACCCAGCCCCTGAGCTTGGGTGTTATTAAATGGAGGCCTCGATGCTTGGTAGATGTCAGGTTGTGCATTCTGTGCCGGGTTAGGCCTTTTCGGGAAGTTCTCGGGTATGTAAAAGTTTACTCGAGTTCTATTTGAGTTTCCGACGTAGTTCTCATCGCCAACCACTGGCTCTATTGTTGGGTTGGGTAATCCCTGGGGTAGGTTAGCACAGCGGAATTTAAAAAAAACTAATAATCGTACCCCAAAACAGGATTAATGGCCGGTTTAATCAAACTAATAATAATGAGAACACTAACTACGCGAAATACCTTTCGCGCTTTTTCCCTCGTACAAGTTTCTGATCTTTTCAACCCGAACAAATACTCTCTTGAACTAATCTCCAAGAAACGGTCGGCCTCTTTCGAAAACTTCAAGTGTCAATTTGTTCCTTTGTATCTTTAAGCGATCCAATTGTCTCGCCTCTAAGATGTATCCACACCTCCGTATAGTTCCCAATAATTATATTTGGTGCTAGCCTATATAATTATTCTAGATCTAATATAGGCTTAATATATGAAGGTAGGAATATTTCTGAAAGGTTAATCTCAACACATGAGCAAAACCTTGTCAAGAAATAAATAGTGAGGGGCAAGTTTTTGGCAAATCAAGAAGACAAAAATTTCTCTCTTTTCTTCTATGTGGTGGACGAAAATTTGCTCCAAAAATTCAAGTGTGTGTGTTTCTCTTAACACACATATTTATAGAGAGACTCCTAGGTTTAGTTTACTTGAAAGTCAAGATGAAATCAAATCTCCAAGATTTGACATTTATCTAGTCCTAGTCAAACTCAATTAAGGAGTTTCCTAAAAACAAGGAACTTAGCTTTCAAGCTAACTTGTTCCTTTTCTCTCTCCTAAATATTACCTTGATTCCAACTTGATCAAGACTTAGAGAGGAATTAAATCCCCTCCTAATTTTCGTCCACTAAGGCCGCCCCCTCATAGTCATGGAATCCAAAAAATTTATCCAACTTGATTTAATTTTTGACTCCTTATTTAATTAAATAGTCCAACCATTTAATTAAATATTCCATAATAATTAAAGTCCAACTCTAATTATTATTTCTATTTATTTCTTTAATTTTATTTAATTTTCGACTTCTTCTACTAATTAAATAAAACCTTTGGACTTTACTTAGTCCATTAATTAATTAATCGTACTTGATTAATTAAATAGTCTAATTAATTGAGCTCCAACCAATTAATTAATATTGCTCTTTAGGCAAGCACTAGACTTTCCTAATTTTACCTCAACTTTCAAAGTTGATTAATCATATCATTTAAGCAGGAACATCAGGAGTAAGTGTGTAACCCCTTAGGCTCGTTCATATTCTAGTAGTAAGTACACTTTCCAAAAGTGTCATTGTACCTTTCTATATTTAGAAAGTACTAGATTAAATCCTCCTTAATTTAATTACACCATGTATCATTTCCCACAATATCATGGTACATACAAATCGAGGTTACTGTCTAGCAACGGGCCTAGACACAAACGATGTTAAGATACTCAAGATCCTCAACCTATCATAACCACGATCCTCGCATAAGTAAGATCCTTCCATCATATTTCCCGTATTGGAATCTCAAGTAATGGCTTAGTCGAAACTCTTACGACCCAATCACTATGTATCCCTTATTGCATGATATCGATTCATGCAATCCAAAAGAGGAAACTCTCCACCTCTTTGGATTGCCATACTTTGGTCAAAGATTCTTTGAATCGATTCGTTTAAGCAATTACATAGGAAACGTCTGATTTGCTAAATCAGTGATGGATCCCATCTTGGTCTCTCATGTACTTTGACACATAATCATATTATACCCAAGATATCCCATATGACGACTCGCGATGGAATCATGAGATAAATCAAAGTATAATCGACTATGCTCAAAGTGACAATGGAACCTCAGGTCCAAAGGATTACTCTTATGCCTACGTGATTATAGGAAATTCCATATTCGATAACCATTTTATGAATTTCCTGGCGGGGTTGTTCAGTTCACTCATTATCCAAATGAGAACCCTCGTGCACATCTATGCCTATGGAACGAGGCATGTTCTCTAAGAACTATGTACACAAGCAAGTCCTTTGAGTCTTTGTCAATATCCCTATTTCTTGACAGACTCATCTCGGACTTGGAACCTTTTATGAATCTCGACCTTGGAGACATATTCCATCATCGTCATTCCCGATGCTCGATGATGTCCCATAGTCATGTGTGATTCAAGGGACTTCGTTCTAAGCATATAATAATTTAAGAACAAAGAATGCCATGTTATAATCGACTTCATTCATTAGAAAAAATTGTCTCTATAGAGTTTATTACACAATAAATGGCGCCCAAAATTGGCGCGTCGGGCACCTACTCTATTAACTATCTCTACCTCTTCTTCTACCTCTTGAACACTAGCAAACCTTTCGGGTAGGTGGAGTGATCTCATCATCATCTTTAGGGTATAGTTCATCCTCTCGTGCCATCTGCTCAAGCTTTGGCCACCCTGATCTGCTATCAAGGCCCAAAAGATCACCACTGACTCGCGCATTGAGTCGGTGTCGAATCCGAGATTGGACTCCATTGTAGAAGTGTTTCACTCGCTCATCCCGTGTGTAGTTGTGATCTGGGTACTTTTGAAGCATACCCTTGTATCTTGCACATGCTGATGCCAACGACTCATCCCGTTTCTACTTAAATCCCTTAATCTCACTCAAGAGTTGATTAATCCTTGATGGTGGAAAGAACGTATTGAGGAACTCCTCGACTAGATCGCCCTATATCTCAATTGATTGTGGGGGTAACGACTTGTACCATATGGTCCCCTTATCCTTTAGAAAAAAATGGAATAATCTAAGGCGGATGGCATCAAGATCTCATGGGTGGAATTGCATGGTAAGAAACACATTCTCAAAGTGCTCCAAATGCTCATGAGGTGAGTCGCTCGGATCACCGAAAAATGGGTCATCCTGAACCATGCAGAATAGGTGAGAAGGAATGTGGAAGTTCGGTGTAGCAAAATCCAGGAGAATAAATGGTCCTAGCGTAGCATGTACACGGGACGACTTATTACCACGAACCTATGAAGGTGGTGCCGGTTGCATAGCTTGCAAAAGATTTTGCAACCATTCCATGTTCTCGGGTAGACTCATATCAGGGAAATTGCCAGCCATAGCTCGATTTCTCTAGTTTGCACGAAATGTACGCTCGATCTCGGGATCAAATTCCTCTAAAGCCCTCCTGAGGCTCAGGTCATTCACCATAAGATTAACCTGCTCGAAACAAAGAAGCAAACCACAAAAATTTAAAGATCAAAAATAAAAATAAAAACGATAAAGGAAACTAAAGCAAAAAATTGCAATAAAATCCTAAGCTAAAATAAAACAAGTCCCTGGCAACAACGCCAAAAACTTGACACGAAAAATCTTTACGTGTATTAAACAGCAAGTCGACTGGTCGTGTGAGGTAATAAAGTGAACTTTAAGTCCGAGTTATCGATCCCACAAAGACAAGATTATTAAAACTAAGGATTTGAAAGCAATTAAAATAAAATTAAAAGATTGTGATTAATTAACAGTAAAAAAAGTGAAAACGAGACTTAGCAAATTGATTGAGATTCTTATGTGAGAAAGTAACTTAGGCACATCCTTCATCCGAATTACTTATTTAGATATACGAATTATTCTTCGAATTATTAGACTACTCTTACTTTGGTGGAAAAAACTTTAATTAATTACTACCCGATATCTCGGAAATAATAATCCTATGATTAATTGACGGTCCCCAAAATATCTCTATCCGAGAATCTAACCAACAATCATACATTCAATATCTAGAATTTCGCTGGATTAATCCAGCCAACTGCATCCGACAGTCTCTACCTATGTCTCGGGCAACTCCTTATTGTTCACGGATTATGTATTAATTCCTTTGAACCCTAACTTATATTCTCTCAAACTATTAAGCTAGGAAATTTGACAAACATATGGTGGTCAAGCATATGCAAGTAATTAAACACAAAATCAATACACAAAGCAAGTGTAAAATCAACACGAAGAACAATATCATATATATATAATCATAATCCGGCCTTCACATGGCCCTATTTTGATGAAATTAGTTCATAATTGTAATGCGAAAAACAACTAAAGATATGGAATTATTCTTAGACAAATAAACTAAATCTAAAAATCTCCTTATTACAGATTGATGAATAATCTCAGTGTAGAATCGTCGTTCTCCTTGCCTTGACTCGTCTTCATGCTCGAAAATCTCTCAGAGTGCTGAATTTTTGAACCCTTTTGTTGTTGTAAGAGGTGGTATTTATAAAAGAGACTCCCCAAGTCTTCTACTTGAATTAGGTATAAAGACTTTTTAAATTTTCTTTAGTCGCGTGCAATGTTCGAACTTGATGTTCCTCAAGTTCGTACTTGGTGACATGGCTTAAGTGAGTTAACTGAGCGTTGACTGTGCTGAAGTTCGAACTTCACAATCTTTAAGTTTGAACTTGGTGACGCGGCACGTTCGTACTTAACTTGCTCCACGTTCATACTTGGCATGCAGTGTCTTCCGAATTTATACGTTTTTCGCCCCTTTTCTTCGATTGTTATTTCACCCTGAACTCATTTAACACACAAATCAAAGCCATAAGTGGTGAAAATCATACATATTCAACCCCTAAACCATATGAATATCAACCTCTCAATTGCATAAAACTCACACTTATCACGTGTGGTTTTGGATTTCCCTTCCCATCAAATTGTTGAAGTTTTGGTGGTTGGTATCCCATTGGCATTCTCAAAGCATCGATGCGCTTCGTGTATGGCTTCGAGTACACAAGTGAATTGTTGGAAGATACACCATATTGAGCCCTAATGGTATTGGAAATCATATCTTGTAGTTGCTGTATGGACAATGCAACGACAGTGGTGTTGGAGTTGTTGAACTTCTCCACAGATTCATGTTGATGAGGAGGTTCATTGGCCGATGTCTCCTTGGAATTTTTACTTGGAGGTGATGCATGATTATGACTAGGTTCTCCTACATTGGAGTTTTCTAGTTTATTCATCAGTTGGGCAATTTGGAGATTCTTGTCTTCCAAAACTTTCTGCATATCAGCGATGGCGCCATTTGAGCCGCTTGTTCATCCACCAATGTCGCTCCAGTCATCATTGGAGGAAGTTCAGCAAACGAAGAAAATTTGAGAGTTGATTTCGTTTGGAGATGATGGGCTTGAACTGTCAAAATGATTGTTGTCGCGGTTCTTGCCTCCAGTAAAAGATTGGTCAACAGGATCATCGACAACGTTAGCATTATTTTTCTTGGTCACAGCAACTTGATTCTTCCTTGGAGCCATGGAGTTGCAAATGTAGATTATGAAATTTGATGTCGGAGGTAGAGATGAGGGGTAGATTCGTGTCTCACTGGGCGTGCCAAAATTTGTTCACACAAATTTTTGAACCTGCAATTTTATAAGACAAGAAAAGATAATATGGACAAATAAATAATTGGATTTAAAGAAAATTACAGCTTCGTGAGAATAAATCTCTTAATAAAGACTGATCCCCTGATTCTTCACTCCAAACACGATTCAAGGGCTGATAAGCTTGTTCTTGAACTAAAAGCGTATTTCTCCTCGGATTTGTTAAAGAAAAAATGAACACCCAGATGATTTGATTGTTGTTGAAGATGTAGCTTCTCCTCGGATTTTTTGAAGAAGAGATAACCACCTTCATGATTTGATTGCTTTTGAAGATGTTAGAACCTTTGTGGTTGATGAAGAATAATTTGACTTGGCTAAGAGAAGACTTGAATTCTCTAGCTTGTATACTTGTGTGTATGTATGTTTCTGTGTCCATTCTTATGACCCTTGACCCCCTATATATAGATGTTTAAGTAGGAGAGTCTTAGGATTTTTGGACTTCTCTAATATGTCTCTTAAAAATCTTTTAAAAGAGATATTATCAGATTTATATTGATTTGGTTGACACATATTTGAATGTGTCGCGTGCCACTATCCAATTAGTCACTGATTTGTTGGACTGCAAAATTTGATTTGATTGGATGAAACACTTTGATTTTTGACACTTGGCAATATTTGATTTGTCAATAAAATATACATTAAATTATCAATTAAAATTAATAATTCTATTTATGGAATTAAATTTGGTAAAATCCATAAAATAAAATAACAATTTTAAAGTAATAATTAATGTTATATTTTACACATGTCATCTTCTAATTGAACGAAAATTAATTCGTCTACAAATGCCCCCATTTCAAGGCTTGGCGGAGAGCAGAAAACGTGCCAAGTAGTCACGAGAGAGGCGGTGCTTGAAGTACTTGATCTCTTCTTCTTTAGCTTAATCTTGTATTTAGCTTTGGCATTCAATAAATGAAGACCAAGCTCATCGATTGTCGAATTTATAACCCAGTGAATAAGAAATCCAGTAATCTTGTATTTAGCTTTGGCATTCGATAAATGAAGACCAAGCTCATCGATTGTCGAATTTATAACATAGTTCACTAAAACGAGCAACTCCGATCCGTAGAAGAAGCTCATAATCAAAAAGGGTTCTATTAGGCCACAACTATCTTTATTTAGCTTGGCACCATTAGATGGTTGTAATGTATAGCATTGGCTTAATGAGTTCATGAAATAAATGAAACCCAACCTTGTTTTAAGGCACACCAGGGAAATACTATTGTACATCGGTAATAATATTTTGGTGCATCTAACACCACAAATTTATTGGGAGGGGGCGGTTTTCACGTGGGTTGGGTGATGAAAACCACTCCCTCTCATGAACGTGTGGTGTTAGATGCTCCTAGTTGAGGACGGAGCCAATGGGTGGTTGGTGGGGGCACTCCACTCAACTTTGTAAAATTAATTTCTTTAGCCTATAAATATTTTTATAGATGCTCCTAGTGCACCATAATATTATCGGGGCAACATCACTTCCCACATGATTGCCTAAAAAAGGGCTAAACTTTGACTACTTCAAAAATTCAAGTTAAACAACTTATCCCACTTGATCATAGTAACTTACGTAGAACCCCTCTTCTCTCCCCGTAGAGCGGATCTTCTATCCCACAATGGTGTCACATCATTGTGGGATTGACAAGTGTCTATTTAATTTAAATTATTATTAACAGTTTTTTTAAAATGAACACTTGTCAATCTCACAATTATGTGACACCATTGTGGTACACAATTGTGGGATAGAAGATCCGTTCTGCTCTCCCCGTCCGTGTCCCTGTTGGATTAGTTCAATAAAGACCATCAGAATATATTATATCTAAGAAAACGTAGTACAGTTAGTAATATTAGCCTAGCTTGATATACAAACCGAATATCTTAAATTGGTCCATCTCTTATTGTTTTATATATACGCAATGATCATATAGTTTTTTCCATTATTAAAATGTAGTTTGACTAATTTAATGCACAAAAAAACTTATTCGGTGATGGTTATATATACCCTTCCCTTAATCTTACATTTGAAGTTGCTAAAATAATGGAGGTCTTCTGTCATAACTTGATCTATGAAAACTTGGAAAGACAAGATCAATGCAGTTGAGTGAGTCGTCCTCCTCGTTCAACTATAAAAAATTTTTTTTTTTTTCTGCTTCACTAGATAATTTTATCCAATATGTCCATTTCATATGAGAATCACAAGAACTATTCGCATAGGTCTTTACAAGGTACCTAAAACAATGCTTTTTCTAAGTATCACCCTCTTGTTCTTGTTCTTGTTGTTTTTTTTTTTTTTTTTTGGGAACAAAAGCAATCAAAATGATTTAGCAAGGATAATATTTGGGAAAATTACTAAAAAAGCCCTTAAAACAATCTTTTGTATAAAAAAAACATGATAATAGTTTTCAATCCATATAATTCATTCCACCAACCTTTCATTAAAAAATATATTACATTAACGGTTAATAAAATCATGGACTAAACTTCCCCTAGCCTTGTACCTTGAGAACTAATTAAGTGTACTTTTGTACAGAGCTTCATTAATATAGAACTTTTAGATTGATAATATATAGATATTAATTATGATTTTAATTTTAAATTTTTAGATTTTTTAATTTTTCTAAAAATTATCACAAATGTATTTTTAGATAATTACCAAAATAAAGTCAAAAATAAACTATATAAATATATTGTTTGATATTAAAAATAGTAGTCGTGTAATGCAATTATTAGATTTGAAAAGTCCAAAACAAAAGGATTTCAATAAGAAAAAAAGAAAACAAATTTTATAGTTCTTAACTTAATAAATTAAGGGTAAATGTTTGTTCACAAAGTTGTAAACTAACTTTTAGGTCTTTTTGAATAAAAACTTTGTAGAATATGCCTTAAAAGTTGAAAAATATTTTTATAAGTTTTTTAGATATAAAAATTCATTTTAGAGGATTTTAGTAATTTTCCCTAGTAATTTTTAGTACAAGTTGAAGTTGTAAAACGAACAAATGATGACTTAAGATCTGATTCTAAAAGATGAAAGATGAAAAGTGGGATGTAACCGAAATACACAAATTCTTGATCCAAATTTGCTCCATTTATCGCCAACAAATCGGCCACAGGCCACAGCCTTACTCCTGTAAGGTTTATTATATAGGGTATGTATGTTGGGTTGTAATTGAACGGAAATAACTTAAAGAAGAAGAAAAAAACTAATTTTTGTATCCCAAAATCCATGATTATATTTTCTGATAAAAAATACTCATTTCCCAACTGTTGATTCAAACTTAAAATTGAAGAAAAATAGTTTTTTGACTCAATTATATATCCTCGACTTTTTGGATTAGGAATTAACCAATTCATTATTATATAAAGTTTCTGCATATGATTTTTAAATTAATACTTGTTCAATTATGATACTTGTTAGTTTCTGATTAAAAACAAACTGAATAGGGAGGAATCAATATGATTTATTCGAGCCCCGTGATAATTCTCCACTTAGAATTATCTGACAACCCCCGCGCTCGAATTCGATGCGCTAGATGGTGGTTCATGTCTTAAACGAAAAGTTGATTAGATGTATTCGAACTTCTCTTCATCTTCTTCGAGTGGACCGCAACGATTGAAAACTCAAGTCAAGTGTACAAATCATCTCTCCAATACTTAAATCTGGATAAAAAGACAATTTATACCTCTGTGAAAGTCTTCAATTCAGAAAAATTACAGGCAATCGAATGCCGATACAAGCCTTGAAAAGGCAAATTCCATCGAGTT
Source organism: Buddleja alternifolia (assembly GCA_019426215.1). NCBI lineage: Eukaryota > Viridiplantae > Streptophyta > Magnoliopsida > Lamiales > Scrophulariaceae > Buddleja > Buddleja alternifolia. Next base: position 12,071,092 of record CM033399.1, on the reverse strand, counting down.
TAATACTAAATTATATTACGGCTACTCCTAAATTATGCTACGATCTACTCCTACATTACGCTAGAAACTACTCCTAAGGCTAGAGCTAATTCTAAAAGAATTGAAAATGAAGAAGTCTGATGATCTTGTGATCTCCCCTTGTCTCTGTCCGTGGCTTGTATATATATGGGTCTTTGAGGAACCGTCTTCAACTCACGTTCCTTATCTTCAGAAACCGTCTTCAACTGCTCTTTCAAATCTTTTCAAATTGGCGCGCCCCTTGCAGATGATTGGCTATTTGGACTTCATTTTATTTCTTTCGATTCGATCCTTGGGCTTTTGCCGATCCAACCCATGTTTTGGCCTTTTTCTGAATTTAATAGGTTTTATCTTATCTATTTATGGACGAAACTTTCTTCTTTTCGAATTCCTATAATTTGGGCTAGTTGGACTTTGTGATTCGACAGCCCCAATTATTTTCGAGTGTAAACAATACTAATTTTAAATCTTTGTGATTTGTTGTATCATTTAAAAAATAATCAAAGTATTTTTAGTTTAATTCACGTGTTAAACTTTTAAAAAAGTACATATGACGTTCTTTCTAAACATTAGAAAAATAAAATTCTAACTAGAACGAGTTTATCAAATTAAGAAATAAAAAGGGAAAGCTTCATATTAATAAGAATCAATTAATTAAAACTCTTAACCTGAAAAATAAGGGTGATTTCATCCATAAGATAATGATCCTTAATTCTTGAGTTTTTTGGGACGAAAACATAATGGAATCTGTATTTAGGATTTAATATCTCATAATTTAATATAAGATATTTTTCCTAGTTTTAATTGGGGGAATAGTCTTCTGTGTCGAAAAGTAGAGTGGATGTGAGATTTCAGCATTATCCAAGTTTGGTGGGGGTCAAATACATTTAGGCTTCTCATGAATCAAAAATCCCTCCTTGCGATGCCACTAGCCAGTTAGCCGCCACCTCCACGCCAAATCCTCTAAACCCAATGCCAACCAACCCTGACCAATTTTTAGGCGGGTTGCGAAGCGTGGTGGAATCTTATAATTGGGATTGTAAGGCTCTGTTTGGATGCGTTTTCATTTCATTTTCAACCGTTATTTTCTAAAATGTATGGGAGAACGTGTATTTTTATTTTCGTGTGAGAAAAGTGAAAAAAATAGGTGTATTTGGTTGTGTTTTTTAAAATGGTTGAAATTTGTGAGTGTAATGTTTGAAATGATTAAAAAGTAATTATTAGATGAATAATATTGGATTTGATGTTGAATATTGATGAGAGAGGAGAGAAAGGATGGTGATGGGTGGATGAGATAGAAAATGTGAGATAAGTGATGTGAAATGTAATTTTAAATAAATGATTGAAATTTCTCGGAAACATAAAAATAAGAATGAAAATGAAAATATTTTTAGTTAAAACTAGTGTAAAGTGTGTATTTTCATTTTCAGATGAAAATGAAAATGGAAAAAGCAAAATGAAAATACAAACAAACAAAGCCTAAGTTTATGGAAATTTAGATCCTATACTGGAATTATGGGGTTTCAATGTGAGATTTATATAGCTTTTTGGCTTTCTCACCTCAATAAGTTAGACTGTGTTTGGTTTTGTTTTCAAACCCATTTTGGCCAAAAATTTTGGCCAAAACTTGTTTGTTTTGTGTTTTTTGAACCAAAAATGATTTTTTTGGTCAAAAAAATTGTCAGCTATTGTCTCCCTATTTGTCTCTACTTTAGGGTACCTATTAATTACATCAACTACAATATAATCATTTAAAACTTATATTATATTATATTTTTCAATCATTAACTAATTATAAACACAACTTTTCAGACAAAAACTTACATGATTTGACTGCTACAGTAACTTTTGTCTCTTCTGAAAATAAAATCAAACACTAAACCAAACACATTTTCATCAAAATACACAATTTCCAATAAACCTTTTCACCAAAATTTTCACCAAAAAAAACCCCCAAAATAAAACCAAACACAGCCTTAGCTTTTGAAGTTAGGTTATCCTAAGATTTATATCCAATTATTTCTCTATTAGTAAAATTTTGAAGTACCTCTCTTAATAACATTTATAGACTCGAATACCCTTGAGTTGTATAAAATACCCTTGCCCCCCATATTATAATTTGTATACTGCTTTGTCCGTCTACAATAAAACTTTAATTATTTTGATGTCAATTTTAGTTAAAGCTAACTTTATTAAATAAGTTAATCTTCAACTAACACAAAAGTAAATAAAATTACAAGTGTGATTGCAGTAATATAGAGAACACATAATAAGCTTTCAATTATCTCATGTAAACTTATATGTTACAATTTTTTTGTTGAAAGAATGTCATATAATCTTATTTACTTGAAAAACTCAGTTTTATTATTAATAGATATTTTAAAAAAAATCTGCGATGAGCTTGTGCTTTCTAATTTGCTTTACATTTTAACAAATAGATAGCTGTATATACATTGAAATTGTTTAGTTAATGTGTATTAAGTATGACATAATAGCATTAATCATATATAACAACTGTAATAAATGAAAAGAAATAAGCCATTGGTCATTACTTAACATAAATAATAGTGTGCGAATAAAGATGTATGTCTTAAATTATTTTAAAAAGGGAGTTGTTACAGGCACTCCAACTTTTGTTATTGGCACTCCAACTCTCATTTTATTTTATCAAATAGACTAAAATGCCCTTTATTGTGAAATATAAAATTCCTAAAGATAAATATATCCTTTTTATTAATGATATTAACAATGCATTAATGCAAAAATTTTACTCATTTTTTTTTCCAGGTTCTTTTTCAATTTTTATTTTTAGTACATGACACACGTAAAATACAGTGATACATAATATATAATCAAATAACAACAATACCAATATGATCAAATTTTGGCGAAATGTAAAACTATCATAAAACCAAATCACACAACAAAAATAAACTTAATACCAAAAAATATAAGAAAATTACAAGAAACAATTATTCCTCCATTATTTACATTAATGTATTGTGAGTGTTTTACCATACCAAAAATAATTCAAGCTTCATTCCAAAGAAAATTAGAACGAAACAAAATTTATTCAATTCTCTGGATTTTTAAATAGAGAATCATCCACCAGTTGCTGCATTGGTTCTTGGTAGCTTTTTACAATGATCAAATAAGCAATTATATGGAGTTGGATGAGACATTGAAGCTCGTAAATACTTAAAGTTTTGAGAAAAGTTCAGAGTATTATCAATGATCTAATCAACTCATTGATCAATGGGTTGATTAAAGGTGTAAATGATTCAAATCAAATTGAGTTTGGATAAAATTTACTAGATCGAGCTCGATCTCGACGAGCCTAGCTAGTTTTAAAGACTTGAGCTCGATCTACAAAAAATACATAACTATTATTAATATATAAATAAGTAATATAATAAAAAGCTAAAATATTTTAAAATTTATTAAGCTCGAACTCAACTCGACAAAGAACTCGAGCTCAAGCCGGCTGGACTTTAGTGCACCAGTACCAGTGATAATGCAATTGGTAATTTTATTTCTTCATATTTTTTAACTCTTTTCTTCTTCTCATTAAATTTTGTTAGACTCTTAAAAACAAAATTTAGGGTTTGTTCAATGTGTTGTGTAATGTATTATTTAGTTTTATAGTATTTTAAAATATTGCTAAAATTTGATCATATTGATAATGTTGCTAATTGATTATATATTCTTTATCCCTATATTTTACGTCTGTCATCTACTAAAGACCAAAAAAAAAAAAAGGTAAGATATTGTAGTAATGCTTCATTAAAATCCTTAATGTATTTATTTTCAAGAATTTTGTATTCTACAATGATGGGCATTTTGGTCTATTTGGTGAAAATAAAAGGAAGTTGGAGTGCCAATAACATTAATTGGAGTGCCTTTAACAACTCCCTTTTAAAAAATCATATAAGTAGCTTCATCATTTTTTTTGAAGAATACAATACTCAAAAAATAAATAACTAGTTTTATTTAAACATTAATATTCTAAAATAGAATAATGTGAATTAATAATTATTGTTGAAAGGATAAAATTAATGAATTAATGAAAGTTTAATATGTAACAAAAAACTTATATTAATAGTGCCCTTAAAAACTTAAATGTAGATAATTTAAGTTTAATCTGTCTTATTTGGTACTATTTTCATATTTGGCAATCTATGCAACCGAATGTTAATTTATTTAGTAATGAACAAAATTAGGGTCTAAATTAATTGAAACTAAATTGCATTGGCCGAAATACTGTGTAATTAGAGTATGCAATGAAAATTTATCATTTTATATAAATCAAGGATATTTTGATCTATTAATAAAATTGGGGCGGGGAGGAAGGGGTTGAAGTTTTTATTAACAGAGGAAGGCAATTGATACAAACCACATAATACATTAGGGAAAAACGTGTTGTTTGGTATAAATGGTATAGATCAAGGCAAAAAGAAAAGGGATAATTGCAGACATCCCCTCACTTATGAGGGTCATTGCACTTCACCCCCTCACTTATTGAAATATGCACTTTACCCCCTCAATTATCATAAAATGTGCACTTACCCCCTTCGGACAGTTTGGGGCAAAAAATACAAAGGAAAATTCAAATTCAGGCAGCAACGTACGAAAAACTCCTTTGTATTTTTTCCTGGGGGTAAGTGCACATTTTAATAAATGAGGGGGTGAAGTGCAATGACCCCCATATGTGAGGGGGGTGTCTGCAATTATCCCAAAAGAAAATAATTAACCATGCAACAAGTTTAGACCTATAGCTACAAGTCTAGAAGAAATCAAACTTAAGATTGTTACTTGTAGAGATTCGGCTCACAACCTTTTAAGTGTTCTGACGCCCCCTCCAACTCCTGACTTCATTAATTATGAGAATAAGAAAAATTAATTTTCCTTAGCAATATATAATTCAATGCTATATTTAGGTTTAAGATTTAATCAAAGGAAACAAAAAATTGCCGTCATATTTTTGCTTCTAATTAAGAATAAAATGTTGAAACTCATATTTTATTTAGTCGAATATGATCAAATAAATGCATGTATACCTCTTGTGATTAGGTATGCACACGTTATACCTTTGTATGTTCCTTTAAAATAAAATGAGAAAAGCGAAAAGACTTTTCATCTTGTTCTTATAAATTGAACTAAGCCTTATATGTGCTTTTGATAGTTTCCAATGATATTTGTTTAATCACTCAAAGAAAGACCCTGTCCAAATAATTTTATCTTGAATAGTTTTTGTCATATTTTTTCATTATACATGTAACTTTTCAATGATAAAACATTCCATAGACACGGAGGAGATGGTGAAATTCCGATTTTCTATATATAATTATACCCAATTTGTCGCATGCATCATAACGAGTCGTCATTTAGGAAGTGGTTATAGAATTATTCCAACTTAGTTTGTGAGACTAGTTACTTTCAGTTCAGATTTTCTATTGCAAGAGTTGTTGCAATCTTCTATTGCACTTCACATATAATTGTCACATATATAAAATATTTTCTTGAATTTAAATTTGATATGAATTATATACACTTGTCGGACAAACATGATACGCAATATAAGATGCAACACCATTTTATAATAGATGATCTCATATAATCGTATGAGCTACTTTGGTCCTAATTAATGGACTTATAGACTAATTAATGACTTGACACACGACACGACCCCACCCCGGACTTATCTAGATATTAGCTAGGGTGGCTTTCATCATATATAGTTAATGGCAAACTTTCATTACTGTTTATATTTAGACTAAGCTAATGACTTTTTGTGGTCGAGCCCACTAATTGAGTAATAATATCGATAAATAACGTGAACACTTAACCATAAAAGAAAGAAATAAGTTTGACGACTTAAATGCATTATGACAAGGGATAAATATTATATTATTGAAAAAAAAATCATCTCGAATTGATTTTATATATACAAAAATATATTTTCCGAATTGGTACCAAAGAATTTTATTATTTTTAAATTGATTATATTATAATGGAATTATCATAAAAAAAAATTACCAGAGAGCAATATAAACAAAGCAATCAGTTTTCTAATTACTTCAGTTGCTTTTGTTTTGGTTTTTTTTCTTTTGTTTTCATTTGAACTAATCCTGAAACTAATTCTATCTATTTAATGGTATCACTATTTAATGTCATTTTATTATTTTGACCTTGTCCGAAGAACAACTTAAATGATAAAGAAATGGGAAAAAATCCATTTTACCCGCTTGTGATATGTCGAATTCTTCAAAAACTACTTATGAAACAAAAATTATCACCAAAGCCCACTAAAAAAAAATAAAGATGCAATTTATCCCCCTACGCATGCCACTCGTGCATCCTGCAAGTGGTTATATATTTTTAGTCATACTAAGACTTTTTTGCCCTTTATCTAACAATTGTTGGATCTAATGAGATGAAATTGATGGTCAATATTAAATACATATATTTAATGAATGCAATTTATAATGGCCATAGATCATATGAGATCGACGGTCCATATTAAACATATTTTATTTACAATAAATATAAATCGATAATTTAAAACTTATTAAAAATATTATTAATAACATATATTGTTAGGAATTTCATGTTTTGGTGATAACAATTAGGACTTTGTTAGACCCCAAGTTATATAAGTTGTCTTTAATAGAAATATGTATAGCCTTTGAAATTAGATTTGTATAAGGCTATTATTTTCTTTAGATTGTTGCGCTTAGCGTCTAAATGTTTGAGCATTGATAGAATTCGAGGTGAGTCTATCAAGTCAAGTCTGAAGATCAAGCGTCTGAAGTCTTTAGAAGATAAAGATCTTTTAAGCATTGAGAAGCGACAAGGCAAGTTGAGCGTCGAAGCAAAGGCAAGATCTGAATATCATCCAGAATTGAATGAGCGTTCGAGAAAACAGAATTTACCTGAATTAAATCTGAAGTCTACGAGGAGTTAAATGCAATTATTGGAGAAGCATTAAATTCCAACGGGCATTTATTTTTAATGCATTAAATGCTGATAAGAGCATTAAATTTTATAAGCACTCTTAGACGTACGGATAAGCCTTAGCGTCTGAGCTGTCAGATTTCAGAGTCTGTTGCACCAATTCTTGTTGCAGAATTTCAGGGATAAAGGACAAAGGTTGTTTCACTCGCCGCAGTGAAAGGTATGCGCTTTAAATGTGTCAAACGGATACTTTTCTCAAGATTTCCTATAAATAGGACTTCCAACAACAAGCCAAATAAGAGGAATATTATTCTAAAAAATCGAAAAGCTTAGAGCTTGTATGGTATTGTTTTCATTTCCAAATCTCATTTTCAAGTTGAAAAATGTTAAAAAATGAGTTTTCAAACCTTTATTGGTTTTTGTGTTAAAACTAAAAATATGTTTGGATGAGTTATTTTTGAGTTGTTAATTTATAAGTTGAAAATGAAAATATGTTTGGATGTATATGGTTTTGTGTGGATTTTTATACGAAAAGACGTGATAAGAATGAAAATATGATTGGATAGATATTTTTGAGATATAAAAGTAAAAAATTGTACATGATTTGACATAAAGTAAACTTAATTTATAGTTGGTAATATAGTTAATTATATTGATATATATATATATGTGTGTGTGTGTGTGTGTGTGTGTGTGTGTATATATATACTTCTACTATGTATTTGGCACTTCTCAATCGTTTTATTAATCACATATATATCAATAATTTTCATACAAATATTTTTATTCAAATTTATATTAAGAAATGTATAGTAGTTAAAATTATTTAATAATGACCATGGTAATAAATACGTTGGATGACAAAATAACTTTTTTAATCGATTTTTTTTAGCGGTTTGGAGAGATGGGGAGGGGGGGTACCCATGAGTCAAGCTCGAACCGAGCCTAACGAATTGATTTGCTCGAACTCAAACCAAGAGTTTCGAGCTTGAGCCAAAGTCGAGCTCCGAAAAAATTAATTTTTTTTATTAATGTATATTGTTAAATATAATCTCGATAAATATTAAATATATCATTATTTATATATATAATAAACTGAAAATATAATAATATATATTAATAGATAAAATAAATACTATACTATATATATTAATGAATTTTGGGGTTGGTTGGGGTGGGGGGGGTGTTCAGCGAGATTCATGGGATTAGGTGACTTTCTTGTAGGGCAAATTTTGGGGGCTGTGGCAGCAGATTAGTTTTCATTTTTCATGAGCTGGATTCCCAAAAATTTGAAAATTGAAAACTGAAAAAAGGAGAAAAATTACTTGGCCCAAACATGTTTTGGGTTTTCATAGTGGTTGAGAATTGAGATTTGAAAATGAAAATGAAACCATACAAGCCCTTAAACTCCATAACAAATATTCTTCAAGCTTTTCGATTTTCCCTAAGACATTAACAAATATCTCACGTATCTTCCAAGAAGAGCCTACACTACTACTGTGATATTCCCAAGTTTGATTTTATCAAACAAACCTTTTGACAACCAACTATCCAACCGTATATCTGTGTGAAAGACAAAGTTGAAGGTCTACACTATTTCTGGGTGAAAGAAGTAGATATTTGAAGAACATTAAAGCAGCTGAAATCAAGAAGCTCAAGATCTTCCTTTATTATTCATTGTATTGTAGAAGAGATCTGTGTGAATCTTCAAAGATCAATTAGTGAATTCCTCCAAGTGAAAAAGGAGAAGAAGGACGTAGTTGAGATTACATCACCCAATGAACCCTACAAGTTTGCTGTGTTATTTTCTTTTATTATTTAGTGCTTTTATCTTAACGTTCATCATACATAAAAGCATAATACACTTAACGCTTTAACTTACTTTCCAAATCAAGCAACTAAGTAAAAATCGAGCGCTGAACTTCTCAATTTAAGAAGACTAAAATTATTCCACTGTGCTAACCCTAATATAAGCACCGAAAGCTTGATCCTACTTTGATTAAGCGTTCAAAAATCATGTCTAAGTTAACTTTTCAAAACAATCTTCAGTCGATGCTTAGTTAGCATCTAACCTTTCTTAAGCGTTCAAAAAATTTCTTGAGGTACAAAAATTTTTTGAAGTTGAAAAATTTTAGGGTCTATTCAATTCCCCCCTCCCCTCTAGACCCTTTTCGTATGCAACTTGGGACCAATATATATATATAAAGAGATATATCATAACATATATATATATATATATCTTCACCACCACCGCACCAGCCGCTGCCTTCTGCCACCCACCACTACCAACTTCCAGCCTAAACCAGCCGCTAGCTCCACAACCACGATCAAGCCTAAAAGCACCACCAACCGCCACAACCACCACCAACCTCCACAACCGAACCCAACACATCTTCGCCCGCCACCACAATGTTGGGTTTCGCAAAAAATCAAATAAACGCAGCGGAAGTTTTAAAATTTAAACCCAAAGTGAATTCTCTGTTTGCATAGTCGAATCAATTAATCGCGAAAACGAATAATTACTTACCCGTTGAAGCGAAGTCGTTGGAGACTCAATTCCTCATTCAAAATTCGAACTATGTTGACTTGATGACTTCAAGAACACGTGCAATCCAATCTTCATGAATCCTTGATCTTTTCTTGAATTCTTGATCCGAACAATGAACGTACATTGCCTCTAAATTATCACGCAGATTGATTAGATGAAAAATCCCACTTTTTATCTATGGAGGCCGACGGCTAGAGTGTATAAAGAGGGGGAGGAGTTTTTTCTTCTTTTCTTTTCTAGGGGAGTTATGATTTACATGTCTTGTTTAGGTCAACGAGTCCTTTTATAATCACTTGACTTATTGACCAAGACAAACAAAAAGAGACCTCGTTGGGCATCCAAGTGGACGCCCAACTTACCCTAGTAGGCGTCCAAATGGACGCCCCATCTAGGCCCTGGATTTTCTTTTGTTTTAATTAATTATCTTTTTAATTAATAATTTATTATATTCAATAAATAAATTAATTAATTAAATAACCAAATTAATTAGATAAAGTAATTCATTAATTTATTTCATAAGAAATTAATTATTGATTAATCTTATCTTTATAATTAATTATTTCATCCACTGAATAATTAATTAATTAATTAATTTATCCAATAAATTAAACCTCCCAGAATAAAACAGAAAATCCTTGACCCAGCATGCATCCTCTCACGCAGATGTCGTCCTTGACCCATTTTTCATGGACTTGGACCTCTTCCTCACTAGCACGTGTTCTAGCTCGAGTCGCAGGGATATCAGCCTCCAAGACGTATCTCAGAGATTCCATATTGAGAATAATCCTCAAATTTCTAAGTCAGTCCAAATAATTGGGTCCAGTAAGGGTATTCTTTTCGAGTAGAATTGAAAGTGGGTTTGTCATATTTGAGAGAGATAAACGAGAAAATAACTGCAGAAATAAACCAGATTAATTAGATTATTTGTCTATGACTTAACCAAAAAAATTAAGGACTTAAAATTTTTCTTGGCTCCCACTGCATTTTTCGAATCCCACACTCCCATGTGGAAATCGGGAATCATCATTGGCATCGATTCCACAGCAGGTATTGAAGTCCTCAATTAATTAGATGGGTTGCAACCTAACCGATTTCTGGCTCATTAATTATTTGAAGTGATGTCTAACATCAATTTATCCAATAAATATTTCAATACCTTTCCCCATAGTTCACCAAGCCGCAACCTAACTGATTTCTAAGCTCGTGAACTACCCGAGTTCATTCCCACTAATTCCTTTAATCTAATATTTGAATTTCACCTTGCAACCTAACCTGTTTCTAGGGTGAAATATGCTTCTATTAAGGCATTTAATGCACTTAATAAAATTTCAAATTATTTTCAAATGCATAACCCCATAACTGGGAAGCATTATACATTTGTAGTAATTTTAATTTTAATAAATCTAGTGGATGGCGAGGACATCCTTTACAAACTCGGTATTATTTATTTGGGAGAATTTAAATTGTCAAATGTTTGGTCTCACTTTGCACATTAATCAATTTATATAGCGCAATTATCACATATTGAACATGCATAATATATACTACTAATAATCATGCCTATCAATATAAATATGAAATTAAATAAATAAATAAATCCACTACACTCGATCATGGACTTTTTCTAGAGGGCCCGAGCTAATGGGCCATCATAAAGAAAGGTAAAAACGAAAAACTTAACTAAACTTCATGGGCTTCTTGTCTCCATCAATTTTGAACTATTTTACTACTATTCTTTAAAACAACCCATAAAAAAGAAAAGGTAAATCGAATATAACCTAAGTCCATGATCGATGTCTCCATCACATAAGACATGCTCGTTTCAATTAATACATGCTCGCTATATTAATACACTTATGTCTTGGGTTTCGCGAAAAACCATATAAATGAAGCGGAAGGATTTCAAAAAATTTATTTTAAAACCCAAAGTTGAATTTCAATGATCACATATTCAAATTGATTAACTCGCTTAACAAATAATCACTTACCCGTGGAAGCGAAGTGGTTGGAGAATCTTCTTCCTCCTCCAAAAGTCGAATATTTGAAGCCTTAATATCTTCAATCCCTGTGTAATCTTCAAATCTTGAAGTTGATCCAAACAACGAAAAAACATTGTCTCTAAATTGTCACGCACGGATTGATAGACGAAAAATTCCCATTAATCTCTAAAGGAGGGGCGACGGCTAGTATTAGAGAGGGGAGGAGGATTTTTCTTCTTTTCGTTCTAGGAGAGTTATGAGTGAGTATGTTTGTTCTGGGTCAAAAGACTCCTTATATATCTTATTGACTTGTTGAACAAGACAAAACAAAAGACCCCTTGTCAAGTTGGGAGTCCTCATGGACGCCCACTAAGGCCTAATAGGCGTCTATTCGGACGCCTTCTTCAAGCCCCGGGATTTTTTTGTTTTAATTAATTTCTTATTCAATTAATAATTTATTATATCCAATAAATAAATTAATTAATTAAATAACCAAATTAATTAGATAAATTAATTCATTAATATATTTCCATAGGAAATTAATTAATAATTAATCTTACCTTTATAATGAATTATTTCATCTAATGAATAATTAATTATTTAATTTATCCAATAAATTAAAACTCCTAGAAGAAAAATAGAAACTCCTTTGTTCATTTTTCTTTATCAATCCTTTAGCGCGACTCTTTAGGTTCGTTTTGTTTGGTAATGAGAGAAAACCAAAGAAAGTAGGTAACACCTAGCGAGTCACGTGACCCACTTCGTAACCCAAACGAAAATGAATGATTGGATCATTCCGCAACCTTCCAATCGTAAATTTCGTATAAGTATAAACCCTTTGTTCGTGTACCCCAGTCAAGTGAGAGTCATGGTTATGTCAAACTCACTGGACTTGACCATATGTATTAATTATAATAATATAAGATCATTGAGATCGATTTAGTGCCTCGCACAATCGTCTCTTTTTGTTTTGGCCAAAGACTTTGATCTCTATATATCTATAATCACATAGGGTACTTTCTCACTCACTTATGAGAGAACAAATCCCATATAGAAATCAGCTAAGACTACTACTTGCCCATCAAGCCGCATTTCGAGGTCGACCCCACTAATGGTCCTACTAGATGACTTAGATATACAAAATTATAAATTAAGTATATCTACCTTTAATTAAAATAATATTAGCCCAACTAAAATGAATACATAAAATATGGAATCCTATTTTATTATGATTTAAAGCAATCATTAGTTGGAAATTTTTTTATTTGATTAAAGAATTAATTATTAATCATCCAAGAAAAATAATTTATATTCTTTATTCAAATATTTAAGTAATTTCCAAGTTGAGGAAAAATTAATAATATTTAATCCATGAATTAATTATTAATATATTATTCCATAAATTAATTATTAATCTCCAAGAAAAATAATTAATTATTTTAATTAAATATTTTTATTTCAATTAATCTTATTGGGCTCGATTTCATCAAACCCAAGTCACCATCCTTTTGGTCCACTTGGATTTAATTTAATTGGACTCAATATTAATTAATTAGAAAAACATGCACACATTATTAATTTCTATTGGGCTAGTTTTAATTTAAATCCAAATCACCAATCCATTGGCGCATTTGGAATTAATTAAATTAAGTCCAAACTATTTAATAAATCAAAATTGAGTAATTTTCCAATTGGGCTTAATTTGAATTATACCGGATCATCATCCTTTTGACCCACTCGGATAATTAAATTTACCTAGAACCCAAGTACCAATTTCGACCCAATACCATAGCCCGTTTTCAGACACGGATCCAAAACCCAGTTCAGCGGGTCGAGTGTTCCGACACACGACCCATCGCCACACGGCCTGACCACTGTGCGTGCACGCAGCACGTTGTGCGCACAGTGTGTGTGCGCGTGCCCATCACGCTCGCAGTGCTGTCTGTGTGCTACTCAAGGCTTTCGAGCCTCGTTTTTTCTCGTTTCTTGATTTTTTTTTCTTATATCATAAAAATACCCAGATTTACAATAAACATAAAAAATCAAAATTCATACTAAAAACCATTAAAAAAACGCAAATTTAAGACCACATAATTGCGTGCTTCAAAAACATATAATATGCATATCAAAAATCACATAAACATGATCAAATATGCAAATCAAAGATTGGCTTTGATACCACTGTTGGATTTCGCGAAAAAAATGAATAAACGGAGTGGAAGTTTAAAATTTTAACCCAAAGTAATTTATCCGTTTGCATATATGAACTAATTAATCGCATAACAAATAACGACTTATCCGTTGAAGCGAAGTGGTAGGAGAATCCGATTCTTCCTCTAAATTTCGAGTTGATGAAGCCTTGAATTCTTCAATCCTTGTGTGATCTACTCTTCTTGAATTTCTTGACTTTTTCTTGAAGTTTGATCCGAACAACGAACACACGTTGTCTCTAAATTATCACACGCGGATTGATTGACGAAAAATTCCCTCTTCTATGAAGACCGACGGCTAGTGTATAGAGAGAGGGAGGAGGTTTTCTTCTTTTCTTTCTTGGAGAGTTATGATACCTTCTGTCTTGTTTTAGGTCAAGGAGTCTTTTTATGACCTCATGACTTATTGACCAAGACAAACAAAAGAGACCTCGTAGGGCATCCTTGTGAACATCTAACTTAGCCCTAGTAGGCATCCTCATGGACGCCCATTCTAGGACCGAGGCTTCTTTTTGTTTTAATTAATTATCTATTTAATTAATAATTTATTATATCCAATAAATTAATTAATTAATAAATTAACCAAATTAATTAGTTAATTAATTCATTAATTTATTTCCATAGGAAATTAATTAATAATTAATCTTATCTTAATAATTAATTATTTCATCCAATGAGCAATTAATTAATTAGTTACTTTATCCAATAAATTAAATCTCCTAGAATAAAAATAGAAAATCCTTTTTCATTTTTCTTTATCAATCCTTAAGCGCGACTCTTTAGGTTCATTTTGTTTGGCAATGAGAGGAAACCAAAGAAAGTGGGTAATAGCTAGCCAGTCACGTGGCCCACTTCGTAGCCCAAACGAAATCGAATGATTGGATCATTTCAGAACCTTCCATTCGTAAATATCATATACTTCCCCAGTCAAGTGAGAGTCATGGTTATGTCAAACTCACTGGACTTGACCATATGTATTAAAATAATATGAGATCATTGAGATCAATTTAGTGCCTCGCACAACGTCTCTTTTTGCTTTGGCCCAAGACTTTGATCTCTATTTATCTATAATTACATATGGTATTTTCTCATTCACTTATGACACACCAAATCCCATATTAGATATCAGCTAAGACTACCACTTGCCCATCAAGCCGCATTTTGAGGTCGACCCCACCAAATGGTGAATTGGGTCTAACTACTCTAGTGAGATACTTGACATGACAAGTGCATCTTCAGCCTGATACTTCAGGTCAAAGGTTCACTTATACCTATTATGCATAATTAGTTCTGTCATTGACAGTCATAGAGTAAAAACCCATGTGGCAGAACTGATGCGAGTCGTGTTTGAGCAAATCAGTTCCACTGATGTGCCTACAGTCTTAAGCTCCCACCATCACATTGTGTTCGACTGACACTCCCATGTTAGAGCTAAGATTGTACAAGTGTTCTAAGTTTTTATTTGTCTATTAAAGACTTCATATTACTTACGAACGAGTTAAAGTAATCAAGATCAATCTCTCTAGTGCCAATCTTCCTATCCCATAGAAAGTAGAGGGATTGCACTGAAAACATGGACAAAACATTTTACACTACTTATAGATGCAGATAAGATTTAAGTAAAAACAAAATAATGCCTTTTATTATAAATAAGAAATAAGTTCATTACAAGAAAAATGCCCTATCATTCTATCATTTATGGCATCTGAGGGCATAATCCTAACAGTGGCCATATCAACATATCCTTGCTCTCAATAGCCAACAAGGCATGTCCTCTCAAAGTATTCAGAGGGGTATAATTTTCAAATCTCATATATCGAGGTCTGCCATCTTTATCCAACCGATCATTTTTCGAACCTTGGTTTTTCTCTTGAGCCTTATCCCTCAATTGTTTCTAGACTCTCCGTTCTTCCCTCTTGAGTTCGTTCATCTCTTCCGCATAGATATATATATATTTTTGATCTATTACCATGAGTTCCTCCATATCGAATGGATGGTCTCTGATTAATGCATCAGCAAAAGGTCCCATTTTTAGGGCATTTTGTTAGGATTATGCCCTCAGATGCCATAGAGGATAGTATGAATAGGGCATCTATATTTGTATTGAACTTAAATATTATTTATAATAAAAGGTATCATTTAAGTTTTCACATAATTCTTATCTGCATCTATAAGTTGTGTAACATTTTGTCCATATTTTCAGTGCGATCCCTCTACTTCCTATGGGATAGGAAGAGTGGCACTAGAGAGATCGATCTTGATTACTAAAACAAGTTCGCAAGTAATATGAAGTCTTTAATGGACAAATAAAAATTTCGAATACTTGTACAATTTTAACTCCGACATGGGAGTGCCTATCTAGTATCATGGGATGATAGGAGATTAAGATTGTAGGCACATCAGTGGAACTGATATGCTTGAACACGACTCGCATCGGTTCTGTCACATGGGTTTTCACTCTGTGACTGTCAATGACAGAACTGATTATGCGTAATAGGTATATGTGAACCTTTGACCTGAAGTATCAGGCTGAAGATGCACTTGTGACGTCAGGTCTTTCACTAGAGTAGTTAGACCCAATTCACCAGTTGGTGGGATCAACCTCGAAATGCGGACTTAATGGGCAAGTGGTAGTCTTAGCAGATATCTAAGAGGGATTTGTTCTTTCATAAGTGAATGAGAATGTACCCTATGTAATTATAGATAAATAGAAATCAAAGTCTTTAGCCAAAGCAAACGAGACGATTGTGCTAGGCACCAAATCGATCTCAATGATCTCGTATTATTATAATTTATACATATGGTCAAGTCCAGTGAGTTTGACATAACCATGATTCTCACTTGATCGGGGAACGTGAAAGGGTTTATACATACACAGTACTTACGATTGAAAGGTTGTGGAACAATCCATTCATTCGTATATCATTTGCGCTACGAAGTGGGCCACATGACTGGCTAAGTGTTACCCACTTCCTTTGGTTTCCTCTCATTGCCAAATGAAACGAACCTAAAGAGTCGCGCTAAAGAATTGATGAAGAAAATTGAAAAAAGAATTTTCTATTTTCTATTTTATTTTGGAGAGATTTAATTTATTGGATAAGTTAAATAATTAACTGCTTATTGGATAAGATAATTAATTATTGGATAAGATTAATTATTAATTAATTTCTTAGAAAAATATATTAATGAATTAATTTATCTAATTAATTTTATTATTTAATTAATATATTTATTTATTGGATAGAATAAATAATTAATTGAATAAAGAAATTAACAAAACAAAAGAATTTCGGGCCCTATATGGGGCATCCATGAGGACGCCCATTAGGCTAGGTTGGATGATCAAATTGGTCTCTTTTGTTTTGTCTTGGTCAACAAGTCATTGAGTTATAAAAGGACACTCTTGACTTTAACCTAGAGAAGTGAAGACATTACATGAATTGTAACTCTCCAAAGAATATAAAAGAAGAAAAATATCCCCCCTCTCTATACACCAAAGCCGTCGCCCCTATAGAGAACAAGAAGGGAATATTTCGTCATCAATTCACGCGTGATAATTTAGAGGCAATGTGATTCGTTGTTGGATTCATCTACAACTTCAAGAATTGAAGAACACGAGGGTTGAAAAATTCAAGAAGTTCATCAATTTAAAGTTTAAAAGAAGAATTGGATTCTCCTACCACCTCGCTTCAAGGGGTAAGTCGGATTTACTCGTTAATGCATGTTTGAGATTCAATTATGCGAATTAGAGTACATTTTTGGGTTTTTAATTAAATTTTTAAAATTCTTCCGCTGAGTTTATGTGTTTTTATGCGAAACCCAACACGTTTATCATCAGGTTGATTTTTATTTTGCTGGTCAAGCTTTCAACATCCAACGCTTCATCATTGAAACGATCCACAAAGGATCGTACGCTCTCATCATCTTTTTGTCTTATGCCAAATAAGTGTGTCACTGATTTGGCATATTTATGCTTGCTGGCGAAGTGATATTCAAATTTAAGCATGAATTGTATGTAATCCACGATGCATCCCGTAGGCAAATGCGTGAACCAATCCTGAGCTCGACTCGTGAGGGTCGTCAAAAAGATCCTGCTGTTTAGAGCATCCAATAGATTATGCATTGCCATTAGGTTTTCATATGCAATTACATGTTGCTTGGGATCCGTCAGTCCATCATATTTCGATAGATCGGGAATGCGAAAGTTCCTCAAAGATTCTGACAAGATTTCCTTGCAGAAGGGAGAGTTTCTCCTTTGTAGAGCTGAGACAGGTCGCAAGACCTTTTTTTTCACATTAGGTGAGTCACACACCTCTTCACGTTTAGTGTTTTTACCTTTTTCACCCTCACAAAGTGAATGGGTATGGCTCTCAGTCTCCTCTTCGGAGTATTGTGCCCGATCTTCCCCTGATGCTGCGTTTTCTTGGGCTTTCTTAGGCTTATCCATTGGTAAAATGGGCTTATGAAAGAGTTTGCAGCGCGTAACAGGGTAGGGGTTAATCTTTATGTGTAGCGTAGCCGGAGCGTTAGCCAAATACTCTTATAGAGCTTTTTGAGCATATTCTTGCATTTTTTGTTGGAATTGCTCGTTTGTCAGTGTTATGGTAGGTTCGTTATCCCTTTTGTAGCCCGGAGGTAGATCCACCTCGGGATTGAGTGTGCGATGTACTTCATCGCCCTGAAGTCCCTTGTTCTGGCGATTACTTGATTCTTCCATGATTTGAGTTTGATCGTTCAGCGAGACTAAGCAGAGGTTCTCACAGACGGCACCAACTGATCTAGGTCGTATTTTTTTAGAGCTACAACGCGGACCAGTCGAGGCTCAAGTAGGACCCGACCCAGAGATCAATAGATTATAGACTACACTTTAAGGTAGAGCTGCCTACGTACCTTTTAATAGGATCAAGTCTAATGTAGTTTAATTCAAGTAAGGAGTCCTAGCATGAACCTCGCAATTTATAAATGGGTCTGCCTAGAATCTAGGTCGAAGCTTGTAGGGCGGAGCTATAATGAATCTATTAGTGAATTTAGTGAATAGTGATTGTGTAACCCTCAACTGATCATGCATGAGGGTATTTATATTAGACAACGTGTACGGATGTAAGGTTAACGTGTGTATTAGTAGGATCATTCCACGTGGACTAATCGGAGAGTTCCTAGTTCAGGTCGATATTAGGGTCGTCTGTGACCCGGATAAAGTGCGCGGATCCTGTTCTCATAATGGGCCGTATTTAGGATCTAGGCCTTTATTCGATTTTTGGGCTTTCCTTGCACCATTGGGCTTATTTCAAAGTATTTTAATTTAGATGCCCAAAATTGGGCATATCAAAAGAGTTGGACCAGGTGTAGGACAAGATTTTGAAATTAAAGTCAATCATCTACCATTTAATGTTCATTATAGACTGTAGATCATTTGAAATCTCATCCCCACTACAAATAAACACGAGGAAAGGAAAGAGAGACAAATGCGCACAAGTTTGCCTACTAGTTGACGTAGTTTTATTTTCAAACCATGTCAACCGTCAAGATTGACGGAACTTTTGAATTGTACTCCAATCAAAATCCCTTTGTAGTGTAGGGTAGATATATTCATTCATGTAATTGGTTTATTCATAATAATATGAATTAACAGTGATAAATCATGGGCAGAGGTATAATATAGCCGCACCTTTTGCGTAATTTAATTAACATCATTATTTATTTTTATTTATCGGGCGGCGGTATAATATTGGATTGGATGTGCAGGCCCATAGAGAAAAGATCAAGTGCAAAAGTATCGAAATATTTTTAAGTGTCGATTTAGTCAACGTTTATAGCGGATTTAACAACCCCAGTACAGCTCAACCGTACCCAAATTAACCAAATTAAAATAATTTAAAAAATATATATATATATATATATATATTTTATATAAAAAAAGAAAGGGAATATTTGCTTCAAAAAGAGGGCCGGGATTCATCTGTATATATACGGCCACCCCCTACCCCATTCCTTCCTTCTTAGAGTGCATTGCTTCCTCCCTTCCCCCTACTTTCTCCTCAAAGACTCGGATTATCACATTCCCCTCCCCCCCCCAACCCACCACCACGCGTTATATAACACACACGAATATATATATATATATATAGGGGTGTGTGTTTCTTGTTCTATTTCACACAGAAAACACACACATCTCGTTTATAAGGGTTGTTTTCTTGGACAAGCGCATCATCTTCGTCATATATTTTTTTACATACATATATATATATATATGTATAGAGAGAGAGAGAAAGAGAGTAAAGAGATATTTTTGTTGGCATATTAATTAAAGGGTGGGGTGGATTAATAGAAAAAGGAGTTGGAATTAGAGTTTTGGTGGGTGAAGATAGAAATAAAGATGGGAAGAAGGGGGGTGGGATTGGGATTGGGTGGTATTGGGGGGTGTGCTTTACCCTTGTTGTTATTATTATTGTTAGTGTTAGGGTGTGAAGGGAAAAGGGTGGCGGTGCACAGAAACGCGTATGCTACCATGATGTATATGGGGACTCCAAGGGACTACGAGTTCTACATAGCCGCACGTGTCATGCTCAGATCCCTCAAACACCTTAACGTTGATGCTGATCTTGTCGTCATTGCTTCCATGGATGTCCCCCCTCATTGGGTCCAAGCTCTGTAAGTCTATACATACCATACCATACCATACGCCTCTTCATTTTCCTATTATTATTATTATTATTTCTTTTATAACTTTTCCTTTTTCTTATATTCGATTATTATAAATTATTATCTAATAATAAGTTTCAAAAGTAATACTATATATATATATATCTCTGTCTCTTTTGTGGGCCCGATCTTCTTTTGTTCATTATTTTTTTCTTGTGGTGTTGGGGTTGGGGTCGGGGGAAGGAAGGAAAACTTTTTGAACAACCCCAGACAAATCATAATCCACCAAAATAATTCCTTTTCTTCTTTTCATTAATTATATTATAGTCGACCAAAATCAAATGAAATTGAGTGATAAATTTGTATATTACAAGCAAATTAACTTTGATGCGTGATGATAATTTTTGCCTGTCCCTCTAAATGGGATTAAACTTATCTATGTATTAATTTACATTTTCTACATGTTTGTTGTCGTGTATAAGGGAAGGGGAAATTCTAGCTCGCTT
Organism: Buddleja alternifolia; assembly: GCA_019426215.1. NCBI lineage: Eukaryota > Viridiplantae > Streptophyta > Magnoliopsida > Lamiales > Scrophulariaceae > Buddleja > Buddleja alternifolia. The sequence goes on along the minus strand of CM033399.1, from coordinate 12,050,235 downwards.
CCGGCTCGGCCAAATCCATGTGTATTTTATAAAATAATTTACCAATTATATGACAAGTGTAATACACTTTCCTTATAAAATACACTTGAGTGCGGCCAAACCGGGTCTGGGCTAGAATTTTCCATAAGGGAATTGGAATATATAGGATCCGAAGTGGAACAAGTCTGGTCACACATTAATACTATGTATGGTCAATCACAAGGAATCATATCACATGTACAATAATTGGTTAGTTATGACCCAATTGGGGTAATTTATATATGGGAAATTATTGTGTATATATCCCTAATTATCTATTATTTTTCTTCATCACTTGATAAAAGAAAAGGCAAAACGCCACTCTGTTTGATAAAAGAATATGGTTTTGCTTCTTTCCGGGAAAAGCAGAAGAAAACAAATATGAGAGATTAGGTCAAATTCCATAAGAAGAAAAAGGTTGTAAATAACACGTATATGAAATTTGTTAGTAGGTCAAATGTAACAAGTAGACTTGTGCTTTGGACGTCGACGAGAACTTCACACTCTTGCTCTGTCTTTTTCTATTGTCCACGGCCCATCTTTTGATAGGCTAACAAATTTTAAGGTGGGGCCAACTTCATTGGAACAGGTCCACCTTATATTGATTAGTTTTTTTTATAATTCTACTCCGGCATCCATTAGTATTTGATGCCTTCAACGAATTTATTGAATTTCTAATTTATTAAAAAAATCATGTAATTTCTACAATTATTATTATTATTAATTATGAGTTTTGGGATAAAGTCCAAGGGGAGAGAGAGAGAGAGAGGTGGAATAGTTGGGATCCAAATCCTTGATTAAACTACTTCTAGGAAACTCCTCCCCCACCAATGCTCTCCTTGTTGTGTCCGTCCGAAAAGTCACATGTGACTCCTATCCCCATCTCAAATGCAATTTTCGTCATATAATACTATATATAAGTCTAAATATCTATCCGGATATTTCATTAAATCCATATATAAGTCTTAAAAAGATAATAATCATTCACTTCTCATTTAAATTTATACCTCGTCATTGTGTTGCCAAGTGTCAATACTTAATTCTAAAGACCATACATACATACATACAAATAGTATAAAAGTGATAAGAAATGAAAGTATAATAATTTAGCAACATAAAAATATTAATGTAACTAGTTTGACCTTACAAAAACATGTTTAAGAGTCGTTTACTAAGAAAGTAGAGTAGTATTAGACAGCATGCATGTGCCCTCCCCTCTTAATAATGCCAGGCTGCAGGTAGTACCAATCTTTTAATCTATTTTTATATCCTCTCAATCATACTCTGGAAATTTTAGAATATCTTTTGGATGAAATTATATGCTCTTTCGATGAGGTATATTCTGTTCTATCTTGGCTAAGGAATAGACTTATACTTTTTAAATTTACATCATCAAAGACATTTGTGTACATATCAACTTGTGTTCGTTTTTATTCTATTCTCAAAATGGCTTTCACTCCTTCATCTTATAACTATTAAGAAATGTCCATGTACTAAAATATGTCCGTCCGACGTAAGATGAAAGACAACCTTTGCATTTTACTTCCTATAATATATTTCTGTTTCGATTAGTAAAGTGAACTGAGCAATCTTTATTGTATGTGACAAACATTTACCAGAACCGCGAGTTTATAATTATGTTTTCGAAGAAAGTATGCTTGTGAATTGGTGAACACTTATTTTAAGTTATCCGCTGGCCACTTGCACTATATGTGGGGGGGTCATCAAGAAGAAAACAGATATTTCTCTGAATTGATATTTGATAATGAGATGAGATGAGATGTTTATTGCTACAATCTGTTAATACAAAGCATACATGCCGAATTGAACTAATGACAGCGTGATACATATTCTATATGCTATGCTTCATGTATGATGATGGTTGGATTACCCCGATTCGGGAACTTTTTGTTTTTTTCTTTTTTTGAAAAAGTTTTTATTCTAATGTATTTACTTAAATGCAGCCACAAATATTATAAGTAATTCTTCACTTCACATGGCACATGATCATAAAACTCTGACATCTCTACTACAAAATGCAACCTTTGAACAATTAATTAGCCTTAAGGAAATGAATTTCTGAGTTTTTTTATTTTATTTTTCGTGGTTCAGAGAAGAGGAAGACGGGGCTAGGGTGATGAGAGTGGAAAACATAAAGAATCCATACGGAGGCGAAAATGATTTTGGTTGGAGATTTAGGCTAACACTGAACAAAATCTATGCATGGAAGCTTGTAGACTATGAACGAGTGGTAATGCTTGATGCTGATAACCTTTTCCTCCAAAAAACTGACGAACTCTTCCAATGTGGGCAGTTCTGTGCAGTTTTCATCAATCCCTGCATCTTCCACACTGGTCTTTTTGTATTGCAGGTATAAACAATGTTCCATTCAAAAGGCTCTTTTTCTGGTCTAATGTATACTTGTTTGATTAAGACGTTGTTTGGCTAAGCTTACAAGCTCTTTAAAACAAAGTAGCCTATAAGCTGTTCGACAGTTTTCAACCTCTTACAAAGTGTCTGGTAACGTTTTTGGTAAAACAACTTGTAAACTCTCAAAAAATAAGCTGTCAAAGCTCCTAAAAATTAAGTAAGAAAACCCAACTTATTATTTAAGAGCTTATAAGAGCTCCAAAAAATCAGCACTAAGAGCTTATAAGCTCTTTTAAAATAAGCTTAGCCAAACACCCCCTAGAAACCTTGATAGATTTTCAACATAATTCCATCATTACCCTCCCTTTTCTGTGTATATATATAGATATTGTACCGAATCACAACTTTGATGAAGTGTGATGAATGAGTACATTTTGTGCCTATTGTTTATAAGAATATTTATTGAGTTGTGCAGCCGTCAATGGAGGTGTTCAATGATATGGTTCATGAAGTGGAGATAAAAAGAAGTAACCCTGATGGTGCAGACCAAGGATTTATCGGTGGCTATTTCCCTGATTTACTTGATCGGCCAATGTTTCATCCTCCCGTAAATGGCACAAGGCTGGACGGAACCTACAGACTTCCTTTAGGCTACCAAATGGATGCTTCTTACTATTGTAAGCATATAAAAATCCTGAGCTTTTGGTGTTTGTACTCTCAAACGTGATCATATATGTCAATTATTGTCTGGCATCTCATCAATGTAATGTCTTTATTTGGCCTCAGATCTCAAGCTGCGGTGGAGTGTGCCCTGTGGACCTAACAGCGTGATCACTTTCCCCGGGGCTCCATGGTTAAAACCGTGGTATTGGTGGTCATGGCCTGTCCTTCCTTTGGGCATCCAATGGCATAAACAACGCCTTCAAACTCTAGGGTAAGCTTTCCTTAAACCAACACAAAATTCAAATTTGCAGTTTAATACAATTTAGGGAAAATTACACGTAAACCCCTCACTTATTGTGTAATTACCAAAATCTCCCCACTTATTGGAAATTACCAACGCACCCCCTCAATGGGTCTATTTGTATGGTTTACATGGGGTACATTTGAATTTTTAAATACATGGGAGTATAGTTGTAAGAAATGCCTTTATATGAGGGGTGTTGATAATTTCTACTAAGGGGAGGTTTTGGTAATTACACAATAAATGAGGGGTACGTGTGTAATTTTCCCTACATTTTATTATCATCCACATACATTGTGATGAATACGCTGCCATTTAGGCCAACATTTCTTTCATATACTACGCTAGTTGTCATGAATGATAATATCTTGAACGGGATTGCTATTCTTACACTATAACATGGTCTAATAAACTCGAGTCTCACTTTGCAACAGGTATGGTACAGAAATGTCAATTGTATTGATCCAAGCAATATTCTACTTGGGAATAATGGCTGTGGCGCGTCTAGCACGTCCCAATTTATCGAAGTTATGTTACCGCAGAGAAGGAAAGAGTGTATTCCTCATACAAACAGGGTTCAAATTGATAGCTATATGGTCCATTCTTGCTGCCTTTGTAGTCCCTTTCTTCCTCATTCCCCACACAGTTCATCCAGTAATCGGGTGGAGTCTCTATTTGCTGGGGGCCTTATCTCTTTCTTGCATAGCAATTAATGCTTTCTTACTACCAGTGCTCCCTGTTTTAGTGCCATGGCTCGGAATCTTTGGAACCCTTTTGGTAATGGCATACCCTTGGTACAATGATGGTGTCGTGAGGGCTCTTTCGGTATTTGGCTATGCGTTTTGCTGCTCACCGTTTCTGTGGGTGTCGTTTGTTAAAATTATGTCGTCCCTTAACGTTTCACTCGAAAGGGAAGCTTTCTTGCCTAGATTAGTGGGGGAAAATGCATCACCTGCCGGGTTCAACAAGTTGTACTGAAAATCAAATGCTCTCTACTCTTCGTCATTTGGATTTATAGGTAGGGAAAAAGAAGAGAATTTTATGAGTGAAATTGAAATCTTATTGTGTTGTGGGTTGCTGATTGGCATCATGCTGTATATGAGGAGAGGAGAGGAAGACCATGTTTGGGTGAGCCCATGTTTGCAACTATTTATACTCTTAAAGCAAAATTCTTTGGACAAAGAGAAACCTCCTTTGTGTTCACTAAATCTATAATTCTTTCTCCACTCTCCATGCATTACTGTTATTATAGTTTCAGAAACAAGTCCATATCCGTACTGTTAAAATTCATTTGATATGATTCACATTACGGTTTGCGCTCCGAGACGAAAGCTCCTTTGCAACGAAATTAGTAACTCATAAATGACTAACGTTGATTTTAGTTATAAGTCATATTTAAGCAAAAAAGTTGTTTTAGTTGACTTGCACTTTGTATCCGAATTACTCTATTATCAACAAGATGTTTCTTATTCTATTATTGAGAAGATTTGTCTAAAATTTTATTCTCAAGTTATCAATTCTGAAATGTTTATAAATATTTAATTCTGAAAATTATAAGTGTGGACAAGTCAAATTCAAGTCCAATTAAATTGTGACTAGTGGAAAATATTATATTAATTATCAATTTAAGTCTTTAATTTATATTTTGGGATTTATCAAATTTAATTCCAAAATTAAATAATTGATTTAATTGATAGTTTAATATTTATTTTATTGACAAATCAAATCGCACCACGTGTCAAATTGAGGTGGTCCAGCCAATCAAATTATGTCTTACAGTAAAGAAATCAATGACCAATCACAATGCGTCAAAGTGGATATATTAGCCAATTAAATGGCTCCAAAATAATTGGTATTTATCTTTTTAAATTAATATAGATATTAAAGAGATAATATCTATTAAATTTATCCTCATCAAATATTAGTCAATCAAATGGCTCAAAAGTAAATGATATTTATCTTTTAATAAATAAATATTAAAGAGATAATTATCAAAAAAGTTTAAAGAATTTGTGGCTTCTCCATCCTACACCTATAAATAGGGTCCATGGAAGCTCACAATAAACACATAAAAATTAAAGGGCGAATAGCAATTTACCTCCTTGTGATACTTCGGAAATGCAAAAAAAAACCCGTGAAACAAAAAAAGTCAATTTAACTCTCTAAGTAAATTTTAATAAAGCACACTGTCTCCCTACACGTATTTGAGCTATTTTTAGCAATATAAAGACTAAAATACCCTTATCTCCAAAAGGTAATTACACCATACTTTCTTATTTTATTTTAATTTTTTATTGTTTTAAATAAAAAAATTTATTTTCCATTTTTCCCATCTTCTTCCCTAAACCCATCATCTTCCCAAAACTCAAACCCTAATACACTTTGCACTCACCACCACCATCCTATCTTCACCAGTCACCACCACCGCCCTCCCCAACAACCACTCCGTCACACCACCGCCAAATAGTTAGAAACCACTCCATCCCTTCTCTGAATTAAATCAAATCAGAAGACCAATCCCCATAAACCACCATGACCGCCTCTCTGCAAGCAACCCTGCCACCGGCAAGCAACGCCCCATCGTCGTTGCGGATATAACTCCCCAACCCCGTCGCAGGACCTCGCCGACATGGCCTTTGCCCCACCGCCCCAGTCGCCATTAACGCCGCCCAGGTAGCTGTCGCCCTCACCGCCACCCAGGTCGCCGTCGCCTTTTTACACCCAGCCACACTTCAGCGCCGTCGTCGCCTATTCTACCGCCGTTACCAGATCCACCGCCTCCCTTGATCGAATACCATCGTCATCACCGCCGTCGTCATCGCCTGTCACCACCATCATCATCGCCGCCTCTGCCACCGCCTGCCCTACCCTCCCTATTCATCGCCGCCGTCTGGTTTCTCCCCGGTGTTCACACTTCTTCATTGTGTGTATATACATATATACAAATAAACATATATTGTGTATATATATAAATATAATAACTTTATATTTATAAGTTTAATTATAAATTAAAAAAATATATATAAAAGAAATTTATAAAACATGATAAATCTGGACCATCCATCTCTATAAAATGAATGGTTGATATTAATTTTGATGAATAAGATATATTTATTTAATCTCAACCGTTGATCTCTATCAATTAGATCTAATGGTTATTACATAGGGGTAAAATGGTCTTATTAAGGAAAAAATATCATAACCACACTCAAAATGTGCAAGTGGCGCGCGTAGAGAGGCAGTGTGCTTTATTAAAATTTACTCAGGGAGTTAAATTGACCTTTTTTGTTTCACGGGGGTTTTTTTGCATTTCCGAAGTATCACAGGGAGGTAAATTGCTATTCGCCCAAAAATTAAATTGGAGCTAGAGAAGACAAGAGAAGTTTCCAAATTCTCTCTACAAGTTCTTCAAATTCAAGAAGGCGTTCAAGGCAAACTTCAAAGTGTTCTTGACGAAATTCATCAAATTATATCGTTTAATCCGAGATTAAGGTGTTAAACCCTCGAATAAACGTTATAAAAGTCCAAATCAAGTTGAAGGAAGATCAAAGCGACGAGTTGACCTTGAAGCTTTCAACTTTCCCAGATCATTTACATCGTTTGATTCAAGAATAAGCTTTCAAGCCCTTGAATCGTGTTTGGAGTGAAGAATCAGGGGATTAGTCTTCGATAGGAGAATTATTCCACTAAAGTTGTAATTTTCTTTAAATTGATTTATTTATTTGTCCATATTATCTTTTCTTGTCTTTTATGAAATTGCAGATTTGAAAATTTGTGTGAACATATATTTAAGCACATTTTACTTACATGATTAAGAAAAAGTGAGTTAGAAATTATATCTACGCGTACAAATTATTTACTAATAAAATAAAATAAACCAATAAACATAAACAATAAGCAAAATAGATATTGAAGATCATCAATTCATCATACCTATATATTACTTAAAGATATCTATAAAATATATTATATTTATATATTATATATTTTGAAATAACATTCATGTTATTAGTAAATAGATATGCTACCTATATGTATACGTGATAACACTATTACTTCAATATTTTGGAAGAATCACAAAGAAAACAAGATAATACGTAAAATATTGATTGCTAGATGTAAAAGAATATATGTCATTTTTAGTTTAATAAATAATAAGAAATATGGTTGGGTGTTATTTGCCTTGATTTTGTAAACATAAGGGGGTGTGAATAGCTTAAATAATAAGAAATATGGTTGGGTGTTATTTGCCTTGATTTAGTAAACATAAGGGGGTGTGAATAGCTCTCTTTGATCATACAGGAGGTGATGTGCCACATTTTAAGAACACAATGGGTTAATAATCCTATTACCTTGGAAGAATAGCTCAAACAATAGTGCGGGTGCAAAATGCAATTATTTGTGGTTGAAAGCATGGTTCAAAGTTTCTTTTCTTTTCCACCGAAACGTCCGCAAAGTTTCTGTTTTTCAACTTACGGAAAAGAAATTACCATGTAGTTTCGAAATTACATTGTTTCTTAGGAAACTCTTAACGTTTCCATGGAAACTCTCAATATTTCCATGGTTTCCATGTTCGTTTCCATGGAAACATTGAGAGTTTGGTAATTTCTTTTCAAAAAAATTTACTCTATCACAAAGACAATGGAGCTCTCAAATCTCTCAATGTAGGGAAAGAAGTTAAAAAAGAAGAAGAAGAAGAAATGAAGAGTAATAAATTTAACAATCAAATGAATATTTATTTCACCAAGAAACGACTTTTTATCATGCGACTCAAGATGAATATTACTGTATTATCGATTAAAGTAATTTTTTCATATAATTTGTAGATGAGTTTGAAACCATGGTATCAGCCATATTAACTGTTTATTTTTTTCACGACAACACTTTTAGAATTTATTATTTCACAATTTAAGTTACTAAAATTTTATCAATTATATGTTCTGTGAATGTTAAACTTCAATCAAACATTGCCACTTTTCATTTTTTTCACGACAACACTTTTAGAATTTTTTATTTCATAATTTAAGTTACTAAAATAATACTGGTTATATGTTATGTGAATGTTAAACTTGAATCAAACATTATCACATTATTTATTAGTGTAATTTGATCGATTATTAATGTAGATGTATAAATATTTTACACAACTATTATTTTTTCTAGTAAAAAAAGGAACCAACCCTTCTTTACATCTTTTTTCACTGTTTTTACCTTGTTTCTAACATTTTTCAAGTTTTCCATGATATTTCCGAAACGTTTCTTATATTTAAGAACTCGAAACTTATCATCGAAACGAAATTTTAATCCTTGGTTGAAAGAGTGGCATCTCACTTATTAGGGAGGAAAGTGCCTATTTATGTTTTCTTGGGTACAAAGTGCTTTTTATTGGCTAACAGTGCCGCAATTCATAGTGGAAAATGGGGTAATTGCGTGGCAGATCGAGTCCAATGGTACGAGTGTGTATTTTGAGTCTATCTTTTCAGCATAAGTATATGTGGGGCCACGCATAATAATATTATACCTTATTGTGTGAGAGAAATAAACACTAAAACCATCGCATTTGGTCTAGCATAAAAATTTTTGTGGAAAGTATCACATTTTAACCCAAAATAAATGGTTGATGATAAATGCCAAAACAATTGCCCTAATGCCAGAGCCAAACTTTCAAATTGACATATTTACCCCCGATTCAATGACACAAGGAAAAGAAGAAATCCCAAATCTTTTCCGTGCCTTCCCCTCCTGTTGGCTTCCTGCCAGAGCGAATAAGATCCCAAAGTACATGGATAAGATCTAGATAAATGTAATTCCAATTAACTTTGGACTGTGCCTATATAGAATCATTGTGGTGCTTCTAAATTGTCTTTACAAAGGCATATCTTTACCACTTAGTAATTTGTGGCATTCTTCCCTTGAATGAACTGTTAAAATGGTGAAAAGACTGACTCCAAAATTTCAATTCATTGAGGCACAACCTTCACCTTTAGATGTCATACCTAACTTGCTCATGTCGCTCCTCATTTTCACCATAAACCATCCTTGATTTTTGTATACTTGTCTGTAATATGTATCAATAATATGAAATGAGGAACTAAGCATTCACAGTTGCAAATTTACAATTAATGAGTGACTTGATTAATTTGCAAATTTGCAATAAATTGACTTTGAGTAATTTTGTATGTAGATATTATCGTAGATGATAGTTTTTTTTAAAAAAAATTCCTAATCTGATGTTTATTAAACTCTTTTGTTATTACGGACCAAATTGATAAAAGTGAAAAACATAACAAAGGGAGCTACATTTTTATAATTGAAACAACTTCTTTAGAGGAAGAAAAATGAGAAAAATGGATACGCATCTATTGCTAAAAACTAGGGTTGAGCAACAATTTTATGAAATCGCCCTAATCGAGCCGCACCAACTATTTTTATCAAATTCTTATGGAAACCGAAGTTTAGATTTGAGAAAACCACATTGCAAATTGGTTTGGTGGCGGTTCTAGACCCAACCGCACCAAACTGAACCACCATTATTATATATATATTTTAGTTTTGTTTTTTTATATTAGTTGGATGATTTTGTCTAATATTTTTAATTTTTTATGACGTTTTTTATTATGTAATGTAGTTTGTCTGGAGTAGCGCTTTTGTGTTAAGCTTTATTTATATAAAATATATTGCTAGGGTTTAGTTAAACAATGTTAAAAAAATTACTACGTTTTTGCTAATATCCTAAAATATGTATTTTTTATTTTATTTGACTCATTTTTTTTATTAGTTAAAAACCGCAAACTGCATTTGATGGTTCCAAGTGGCATACGAAAGTGTCTACAAGGGGGGGGGGAGGGGTTGAATAAACCCTGAAGTCTTTTTCGACTTCAACAAGGTTCGTATTAAAATTGATTTGGACGCTTGAAAAAGTAGGTGCTTGACTGAGCGTTTACTTAAAAATGTAGACGCTTGGCTAAGCGTCTACTTGAAGATTCTTTTGATAACGTTAACTTAGACTCAAGATTTGAATACTATAACCACTCAGGTTTAAGCGTTCAGTTCTTTAATCAGGGTTAGCACAGCGGAATGATTTTAAGTCTTCTCTTTGAAAGTGTTTAGCGTCACAAAGTTTTCCTTAGTTGCTTATCTTTAAATCGTTTTTGAACGCTTAGAGAGCTTAGCGCTTGGTCAAGCGCTTAAGACTGATTTGAAAGCTTAGCGTTCTTTTTTTAAAATAGTCGTTTAACTGTTTTAAAGCCTTTTAAAGATATAATATGCAAATGCAAAGTAAAACAATAAAGCGATAAGTGACACAAGATGTTTGTAAGGTTCACTGGGTGGTGTAATCTCAGCTACGTCTTTCTTCTTCTATGCACTCGGAGGAATTCCACTAGATTGATTATCGAAGAGTCACACAGAGACTTCTACAAAATAGGGATAAAGGAAGAGATGGATATGGATGACTTGAGCTCCTTGGTCACACAGATTTTTGCTACAAGCCACTTCAATCCTCTGCTTCTGGAAAGACGCTCTCGAACTCCTTGATCACACAAATTTCATCTCCAATAAAGATCTTCTCCAAGATGGCCTTGAACTCCTTGATCACACAGACTTCAGCTCCAATAAAGACCTTCTCCAAGATGGACTTGAGCTCTTTGATCACACAGACTTTAGCTCCAATAAAGACTGTTAGGAATTTCATGTCAGATGTTTTGATGATGACAATATAGGATTTTATGTTAGACCCCAAAATATATTGTAAGTTTATGTTTTCATAGATCAATTGTATAAGCGTTTGAAAGTATGTAATTTTGTTAGATTAGTAATTTTATCTTTGTAGATTTTAGACTAAGTATTAGATACTGAATCGCTAATAGAATTCTAGGTGAGTCTATTAGAGAAGAAGTTGAAGATCGACGTCTGAAGTCAAAAGAAGATGAAGATTTATCTTTAGCGTCTGTCAAACGCTAAAGGATTATTTCAGGATTCATGGATCAAGCGCTCAAAGCACTCTAGCGATCAGTATCAGATTCACCTTAAATAAATTCTCAAGTCATGAAGGACTTAAATGCAATCATTCAACGGACATTTATTTCCAAAGGGAAATAATTTCAAATGCATTAAATGCCTGATAAGTGCATTAAATGTGATAAGCTATTTGACTTGTGGACAAGCCATCTTTTGACTAGACTGTTAGAAATTCAGAGTTTATAGCTGCTCCCGTCTAATCAGAACCAACAGGATTTCAGGAATGCCAGAGAAAAGGTAGAATCACGTGCCGCGTGAAAGACACGCTCCTACATGTGTCCAACGGACAATTTTCAAGAATTGCCTATAAATACCTCATTCCAGCAAACCCTAAAAAGAGAGACATACGTACATGCACAAGAAAATTTTGCTGAAATTGTCTTTCAAAGAAAAAGCTTAGAAACTCCATAGCCAAAAATCTTTCAAGCTTTTTACATACATTCTATACAGTCACAAATATCTCAAACATCTTCCAAAGAAGAAACCTAAACTCTTACTAAGATATTCCAAGTTGTTTGATCTTTCCAAAAACAAACAAACCCTTGTGATAAAACCCTCAACCTTTCATCTGAGTGAGAAAGTTGTTGAAACCCCTTACATGCAATATTTCTGAGTGAGAGAAGCTTGTAGAAGAAGATCTTCATTGGTGCTGAAATCTGTGTGATCAAGGAACCCGAGTTCATTTTCACCTATTTATTATCTTGTAGAAGATTCTTTGTGATTCTTTGAAAATCAACTTAGTAAATTCCCTCCAAGTGAAAAAGGAGAAGAAGGACGTAGCTGGGATTACATCACCCAATGAACCTTATATATCTTGTGTCATTTACTTTCGTTATTGTCTTGTTTTATATTATTTTATCTATTCTGAAAAAGACAAGCTAAATATGCTAAGAGAGTATTTAACCAAAACGAACGCTAAAGCTTTAAAATCATTTCCGCTGTGCTAACCTTGATTAAGCGATCTAAGCGTTACCCTACTTTGGTAAATTGCTAAAATCACCAAGTCTAAGTTATCTTTACTGAAGCGTCTGACCCAAGCGCTCAGCTTCCTAAGCATTCTAATCTTTAAAAGTGATACAAAATTTTTGAAGTCAAAAAAGACTTCAGGGTCTATTTAACCCCCCCTCCCTTCTAGACCCTTTCGTATGCTACTTGGGACCACCAAAGACCTTCTTCAGCAAGCTTCTCTTACTCAAAAATACTGCTTGTGAAGTCAACAAACTTTCTCTCACTCAGATGAAAGATGTTGAGGGTTTATTGTAACAGGTTTGTTTAATGTTAGGAAGTTCAAACAATTTGAGATATCTCAATAATAGTGTAGGGTTCTTCTATGAAGATGTTTGAGATATCGGTGATTGTCTTTGGAATGTATTTGAGAAGCTTGATGGATTTTGGTTATGGAGTTTATAAGCTTTTCTCTCAAATAATTTCAGCAAAGTTTCTCTCTTTGCACACTCTCTTAGGTTTTGTTGAGGGGTACTATTTATAGAGATCCTTGGGATTTGTCCGTTGGACACAATCAGGTGCGTGTCTCTCACGCAGCGCATCAAATAGTCCGTTTCTGACGTTCCTCAATTTCTGCTGTTTTCGATTGGACAGAAGCAGACTTGAACTCTGAAAAACTGACAGTCTAGTCAAAAGGTGGCTTGTCCACAAGTCATAATGCCTTGTCACATTTAATGCACTTATCAAGCATTTAATGCGTTTTGAATTTATTTCCGTTGCAAATAAATGTCCGTTAAATGATTGCATTTGAGTCCTCCATGACTTGAGAGTGTATTTCAGGTGAATCTGATCTTGAATCGCTTGAGTGATTGAGCGCTTGGTTCAACACTCTTGGAACAGTCCTTTAGCGTTAGCTAGGCGTTAAGAACATTATCTTGAACGCTGATTCATAAATCCTGAAATAGTCTTTAAACCTTTGACGGACGCGTAAGACAAATCTTCATCTTCACTTGAATTCAGACGCTGATCTTCAACTTCATCTCTGATAGACTAAACTAGAGTTCTATCAGCGACTCGGTATCTAATACTTAGTCTAAAATCTACAAAGATAAAAATTACAAGCCTAACAAACTAATAAACTTTCAAACGCTTATACATATATTTTATGAAAGTATAAACTTACATTCTTTTGGGGTCTAACATAAAATCCTATCTTGCCATCATCAAAATATCTAACATGAAATTCCTAACAGTATTAATCTGTCCAAAGTCGCTCAAAACCAATTCGGTTTCGGTTTTTATTTTTCAAGGATTTTGGTTTCGGTTTTGGGCCTCGGTTAACCGAACTGAACCAAAAATCGAATGAGTTTACAAATAATATGTAATCTTTATTTATAGCGGGGGCTAATGTGGAATTTCAAAATAATTTTGGGGCTAATTATGATTTCTCAAAATAGGTTAAAGGTCAAAACTATACCCAGCTCCTCTCTGCCTCTCACACATTCTAACTTTCTGCCTCTCGTTTCTCACACTCGGTCTCTCTCTCTACGCCCTTGCTAACTCGCCGTCGCCCATTGCCGTAACAATAGCCAGCCCCATCGCTGTCACAACAACCCCGTCGCCCATTGGCTCTCCTCACTCCTCTACTCAAACTCAAACCCTCACCCGTCGACTAATTATGTATGTTAAATTTAGTATAATGGTTGTGCATGTACTTAGTATGTTGAATTTAGATGTTATTGGACAAAATTCATGCCCCAAATGCAAAAAAAATAAGCTGCTGAAATTTTATTGGTCCAAATCGGTTAACCGAAAAATAACCAAAATAGTTTCGGTTAAAACCGAATCGAACCGTTTCATTTCGATTTGGTTTCAGATTTTTTCGAAATCGAAATCTCGGTTCAGTTAACCTAGAGAGATGTGACTTTTTTTTAAAAAAAAAAACTTTCCCAAAAGACTTAATTGAAGGATAATTGTGTCAATTGGGGATCCCTTTTGCTCTGGCATTAGGGAATTTGGTCTGGCGCTATCACGGAAAGGAAAGGAATGAAGGATTGGAAGAAACAAAATGGGGAAAAGAAAGAGTAAAAACGAAACCCAAAAAGAGCAAAGGAGCCCTAGCTTGTTTGCATCTTCCCTTCCCTCCCTCCCGCAATCTCTCTCTACTGCTCGCCGCTCTCTCTCTCTCTCTCTCTGCCCCTCTCTCTCTAAGAAGGTACCTATCCAATTATTATGTTCTTGTTTGTTGTCAATTATTTATTTACTGTTTGCTCTCTTTGCATTTTCCGTTTCTCTCAGTTATTTTCCACATGAAATTCTCTAACTTGTTGGAAGTGATGGCGGATTTTGCTTGAGTTTAGTTTTTTTGCTATTCATTTCCAAACACAACATTTTTTCATTATCTATCTAATTATGTTTCAATTTTACTGTTGTAAAAATTGGAAAATTTCAGTCCATACATAAAAAATGACATGTTCGAAGTTGAACGTAGGCTGGGATAGCTAAAGTGTATGCCTCAATTACACCGTAGGTTGTCGTATTGATATTGGAATAATAAATAATTAATTATGCTTAATTAATACCTGTTTGTTTTTCTTCATGAACTCCAATTCGATACTGCTAAATCTGCATATAGTACTTTGTGTTGCACAGAATCTTGTCAATCTAATATATCAACTACAACTCGTTCTTGCATTTTGTTTGTTTTTCATCTACTTTTGTGAATCTAAAGTATATTTGCCGAGCTAAGTGTCCTAGAAATCAAATGACGAAGAAATATTGATTAGCTCAATCATTTTATCTTTATATAATGTGGATATGCTGATGAGCTACATTGAAAATCTTGTACCTTGAGGAGTACAAATGTCAAACATAATATTGATAGCTGAATTACTTTAGTGTTACAGAAGCCCATCCCGGGGTAATTGTATTCTGATATATCTATGGTTCTCTGGGGATCACAAATATAATCTTACTAAAGAAGAAGTTTGACAAACTAATTTATCTGGGTTGCACTAAATGAATCTTCCACATCGAATACAATACAGATAGTCTGATGTCTTGTTATCAATTTTGAAAGTAATTCTTGTTTTAGGTTCATTTTTAAGAAGTTTGAAGATAATGTGAGAGGATTGGATACACATCACACATTTTGCCATACAACTGTACTGTTAGGGGTTTGTGTTTGTATCCTAGAAGACTCCTCTTCTGAGGATCTTAAGCACAGCCATTTAGTAGAAGACTTCTCATTCTATTTACTTTGGGATATTTATTTTTTTCTTTTTGAAGATTTGAGTTTTTGTTTTCTAATCACGAAATGGCTAAGACTGATGACTTGTTTTAAGTTCGAGAAAGGTTGCTTCTTAATTATTGTGTTTCTTTCCTTGAAGATTTTTTTATATAGCTGCCTTGGGTGGGTTTTGCAGTGTATTTGCTTTTCTCAGTAATAAATGTTTCCAAAGCAAACAACATCAAGATGAAATGGATAATTTTCATGACATGAATGACAGTTATTGGGATGCTTTTTCCTTTTTGTTATCATAATTTTTCTTCTATTCTTGACATTTCGCGACGTTTCTTCTTTGGGTTAAGTCAGGAATCTGTTTTATTCGATTGAGATGACAACCAGAGAAGACTCGGACATTGATGATGATTTTAGCGAACTCTATAAGGCATATACTGGACCTGTGGGTTCTAATGCACCCAATGCACAGGAAAAGGCGACATCAAACAAAAGATCTCATGCAGGCTCAGATGATGAAGAGGAAGCCCGTGATCCTAATGCTGTCCCGACTGATTTTACTAGCCGGGAAGCTAAGGTTTGGGAGGCTAAATCTAAAGCTACAGAGAGAAATTGGAAGAAGAGGAAAGAAGAAGAAATGATCTGTAAAATATGTGGCGAATCTGGCCACTTTACTCAGGTAACTTTCCACTACTTGATTTTGTATTTGCTTTTTTTTTTTTTTTCCGCGTTTCCATTTCGATGTTTTGGATGCATTAGGTCTCTTCCCCAAATATAGGCATTTTATATGGTTGTTACCTGAGATTCCAGAATTGTTGGACAAACATAGGAAAAAAACTCTTGATGTGCTCAGAGTAGTATATTTTTGCCCACCAAAATAAAAATTAGTCTCCACAGTTTTATTGGTAGAGTGGAGAACAATCAGTGGAAATATAAGATAACATGATTTAATTACCACTTGTTTCACCTGTAACATAATTTTTTTATGTGCTTGCATTTCTATCTACAACTGTGTACACTTTTAGTTTATTTGCTAGTTCCTGAAATATTCTACTGTTAGGGTTGCCCATCTACTCTTGGAGCTAGTCGCAAGTCGCAAGATTTCTTTGAAAGGGTGCCTGCAAGAGAACCTCACGTGAAAGCTTTATTCTCAGAAAGTGTGGTAAACAAAATTGAGAAGGATATTGGTTGTAAAATCAAAATCGAGGAGAAATTTATCATTGTCAGTGGCAAGGATAGGCTCATCTTAAAAAAAGGCGTTGATGCTGTTCATAAAATTAAAGAAGATGGTGAAAGTAAAGGTGTCCGTAAATTGCGAGAAGAGGATGAGCATAAAGGTTCTTATAGCTCACCAATTTCCCGATCCAGGTCACTTGAACATAGAAGTCCTGTTACCACTCGGTTGGCGCGATCTGAGTCTCAAAGGTCCAATCCCAGCCCTCATAATACTGCACATATCCCACATAGGTATGGAAGACAAGAGAAAATGGTAGAAGACCGTGTTCGTGAAGATCTGCAAAAACTATCAAGTGGCTCGCCCCAAGGTAGGCACAGCACTCATTATACTAGTGCCTTGTAGCGTTTTTAATTTCATACTTGGGAATAGGCTCCTTAAAGCTTTATGGCAGTGTCTTTTGTTTTGGTTGTCCCATCATTTTCAGTAATGGTGCTTGTTTCTCATAATTTTCTTTTGCAGCAAGAGGTAAGTACTTACGCTCAATGTTCGATTCTGATATAACTTTCGTGGTGGTTCTGAATTGAAAAGGATGCTCTCTCTCCGAATGAATTTATTTATTGAAAGATATCAAGTCTCATTTGCCCCAGAGGGATTCACTAAGAGGATTTAAGATTGTGTGTCATGATAAAGCTGCAAGAATTGTTAGAGATCTTGAAAAAGGAATTGCTTAACACAATCTTCCTTTGGTGAAGCTTATGGTAGTGATGGAGGTAGAGGTCGATCAAGTCATTCAAAATCTCCGGGACGTCCCTCTTACACAGGAAACTCCTATAATTCATATGAAGGTCATAGTCAGAATAGAGATGGCTTCAGGATGGATGGATGGAAAACTGACAGAGGTGGATCTAACATGCAGTTCGGCCGTAATTTTGACTACCCTTCCTTTCCCCAGACATTGGAGGAATTAGAGCTGCAATATAAAAGGGAGGCTATGGAACTTGCAAGGATTCGAGATAAAGAAGAAGATGAGGAAAATTGCAAGCATCGCGAGGTTTGTTATGCTTCATTAGAGTGTTTAAGTTAAAATCTATACTATTGTAAAATTGAAGAGCACCCGATAGAAACTGTTTGGACTGTCAAGCAGTTTCGGTGAAGCTGTAGCAATTTTATTTTAGGAATTAGGTGCAATGCACCGCGTGAAACAATATGGCACCTCAATAATTTTGGTGATATGACTTAAAGAAAATCACAGGGTCTATAACATCTGATATAGAAGGTTTTTTTCTTTCTTGGATTTATTTCTCATCTCTTTCTTTTTCTTCTATTTTCTTCTCTTTCCTCAACACTTTTTTAAACTCAATTAATTTATTTAAAAACTTCTTATCAAATTAAATTTTTTTGCGCACGCATCGTAGTGTGAATTACCGACTAGTTATTTATTGTCTGACACGTTAAAGATTAAAAAAGATCCTTCCTATTGTAATCCTCTTGAGTTTGCTTTTGTGCATTAAAAAAATGCTGCAGATTGAATGTAAGTTCATTTTTTTGTTAAACTTAACAATGCATCTAAGCTATCTGCCTTATTCTGTATTAAGCTGGGCCATTATTCCAGAATTAGCAAAGAATTAGGGACTAATATTATGTTTGGGCTCTCTCAATTTTAGGCTGTGAGAGAAATAAGGGAGAGTTACATGACAAAAGTGGGTGTGCTGAAGGATACACATGCAAATATGTGGGAAGAGTTTCTTCAAGTAGAGGGCCAACGAAGGCAACCAGCTAGCCAGCATTTTTCCGCTTCTGGATTTGCTGTTTACAAACAACAGAGTTATCCAGAATTTAATAATTCTTCTGGTGATGCTCATCAATCTGGAACCAGTATACACTCGAGGGCCAGATATCCAAACACTATGGACAGTTATACTTCCTCTAGACCCCATGAGCCTTATGAGGACTTCCACCGTCACAGGCGTGATGACTTTGGGAAACCCTATAATCGATACTAAATTGGTTGATGGAAACTGAATTTGGTGAGTTGTCTACCCTTAAACTTCATTATATCGATGTATTATAGGAATCATGCAATGTACAACTGTAGGTTTTTTAGGGTATGGATAGGGGAGTATATTTTTGTCAAAATACGATAGGGTTTGAAATAGTTAGGTGGCAGATGTAAATAATGCGGTCTGTATATTTTATTTTCAGCTTCAACTGGAAGTGTAGGCTGAATTACCGCTTCAATAATTTTCAGGATGCAATTGTTGCTTGGGGTACAAGTATTGCACAGGGGAGCCCTCTGTTTAGGTAAGCATGGTTGTCTAAGTTTCGACTCTATAACAAGGCATTAGTTAGTTACCTCTGTGGTAAGACTGTTATGTGTTGGTTTCGGACTTTTTGGATAACTGTAATCGAAGAAGTTGAATGTTGTTTTGGCATGCAACTAAAGAATCTTGGATGGTTTTGTTTAGATGGTAAAGTGGTGTTATTTATTTTTTGGTTATGGTTAGTTTATGTGGGAATCAGCATTGTGAGCCATTTCTTTTTCATCTGTTGCGTACAAAGCAGATCAGTAGTGTTTGGCTACTTTTGTCAGGGGATAATTGCATCACCATGGACATTTGGCATTTGCATACATCCTTCATGTTTTGTATTTTGGCATGGACCTCCCCTACGATTTTTCTATCAAATTTATTAGTTAATAACTAGAATACCCTTATATTTTGAGCTAAAAAAATTGAATATAACTAAATAATGTGTTGAGAATGAAAAATTATTAAAATATCATTAAATGACACTTTATTAAATAAAAAAAACAAAGCTTCTAAAATAATTTTTTTATAGAAATATAACTCAAAAGCTCCTAAACTAAAAATATTTAAAAATATGCTCTCGGTTTATCGTGATTTTCTTTGGTGATTCAAGAAATTAGTGTAACCAAAAATGAAATTCAAGAAATAACTGAAGTATGTTAATCTTAATATAATATAATATTTTTTTTATAAGCATAAATCATTCTTAATTCCATAATTTCTATATATTTTCCTTTCTTAGAAAAAGTGATTTTCTTTGGTGATTCAAGAAATTAGTGTAACCAAAAATGAAATTCAAGAAATAACTGAAGTATGTTAATCTTAATATAATATAATATTTTTTTTATAAGCATAAATCATTCTTAATTCCATAAATTTCTATATATTTTCCTTTCTTAGAAAAAGTGATTTTCTTTGGTGATTCAAGAAATTAGTGTAACCAAAAATGAAATTCAAGAAATAACCGAAGTATGTTAATCTTAATATAATATAATTTTTTTTATAAGCATAAATAATTCTTATTTCCATAAATTTCTATATATTTTCCTTTCTTAGAAAAAGTGATTTTCTTTGGTGATTCAAGAAATTAGTGTAACCAAAAATGAAATTCAAGAAATAACTGAAGTATGTTAATCAAGCATAAATAATTCTTATTTCCATAAATTTCTATATATTTTCCTTTCTTAGAAAAAGTGATTTTCTTTGGTGATTCAAGAAATTAGTGTAACCAAAAATGAAATTCAAGAAATAACTGAAGTATGTTAATCTTAATATAATATAATATTTTTTTATAAGCATAAATAATTCTTATTTCCATAAATTTCTATATATTTTCCTTAGAAAAAATTATAAGCACCAATGTAGAAACCTTGTGAATCATTTTATGATAAAAGATTCTATATATTTAAGTATTATTTGTTTTAATAAAATTTAACAACTTCTTCCGGATAATTGCTAATTTGACTAGCATATTGCACTGAGATAATAATATTTACAAAAAAACACATACACCTCTTATATGCCACCACCTTTTGTTCTTAAGTAGATGTAATAATATATGTAAATGATAAATTAAAATAACATAATTATACCAAAAATAAAAAATAATGTTATAAATCAATAAATTCAAAGCTAAAAAATAGTACAACAATATCATATTCTTTCTCTTCCTATCTTAATCGAAAAACATGAAAAACCCAAATTATACTAAATTCAATATAGAAAAATCAAAACAAAAGCACTAATTTCTTTTCTATTTAAGATATCAAATGAAATTGGCATAATCGAACTAATATATTTTTTCATGACATTAAGTGTTAATTGAACCAAAGAGAGTTAATATTAGGTAATTAATTAATATTAGTTTGGATCATAAAAGAATACTAGATTAGATTAGGTGAAGTTTTTTCTCTTAATTTAAAAAGTAATGCATTTTAGAATTGTATTTCTAGATATTTTTTATTTAAGCTGCATTGTTTAATTACTAAGTCATTTAATGATATTTTTTTCACGCTCCAATCAATTATTTAATTATTTAAAAACAAAATAGCCCAAATATGAAGGGTATTTTAGTATTTCATTAGTAAACTTAATTACCACCAAAAAAAATAAAATTAGTAAAACTTAATAAAAAAGTTGAAGAATGAGAGGTTCATGCTGAGATACCAAACACGAAGGGGTGCAAATGTCAAATGTTTATAGTTGAAGGGAGGTTGATGCAATTTTCCCCTTTTGTCAATATGTTCTTT
Organism: Buddleja alternifolia; assembly: GCA_019426215.1. NCBI lineage: Eukaryota > Viridiplantae > Streptophyta > Magnoliopsida > Lamiales > Scrophulariaceae > Buddleja > Buddleja alternifolia. Next base: position 12,028,946 of record CM033399.1, on the reverse strand, counting down.
TGATATCTTTTATGTGGTTTTATCGTTAATAACTTGAATGTAGGCCTATCTTCCTCTGGTAGGTTGGTTTTTATCTTGTTGTAAAGTAATCAATTCGCCCATCTTCTCAGAGATGATAATGAAGACAAAGGTGGGTAAAAGGGAAAATGGCAAACTTAGTCACGTGCGTATTGAGGAGAAATTTGGTAAAATTACGATGGCAAAATTGATTTCATAATTTGTTATTTAGGAGAAATATCTATTCAAATTCACAGAACTGATGAGAAATTTGATCGGAAAAATCTAATGTAGCTGAACAAAGTCACGTGCCATGCAACCCACTTAATTTTGGGATCTGGATTTTTCATCAATCTTTGTCAAGAGAGTATCCGCCAAATTTACCAACGTAAATAATATCAAGTGAACAAATTCCCAAATAACAATTGGAAACAAATGCCAAGTAAGAAATTCCATAAAATCGTAAATTGTTATATTTGAATGGGTTAGTCAATTAATATACTAAACAATTCTAATTACAAGAATTATAGAATAAAAGATCAATAAATATAAAGGAAAAATTACACACAGTCCCCCTGACGTAAATGAGTTGTTCTATGCTGGGTCGAGACCAAGCCGTTGGATACACACCTCCCAGACCCCCTCACGTAAATACTAAAACCTTGCTTCCTATGACCCCATTTCACAACCTACAACTCAAGGTCACCTATTTGCAGGCGGCGGTCACTAAGACATTAAGGACAAGGGTGGTTGAAGCGCGTGCCGCCGCTTGGGATTAGGACGGAGAGTTCAGAATTAAGGGTTGGTGATGGTAGCATGTCGCTTGGAGGAATCGGGGGGGTTGGAGGGTGGGCGCTAGGGTAATGGAAGGTCACAATCTATTTCTTTTTCTGTTTTGTAATTTATTTAAAAATTATTAAAAGTGTTTGATGATAGTATTAGTAAGAATATTGTTCTGTATCAATAGTTTAACTTGAAAACTGTCGTATAAATTTATATTTAAATTATTTATTCTTGGCAATAAAAGACAATTTGTTTTTCAAATTTTAGATCAGTTTAAAATAATTAAACTTTTGTACTTTTGTATTCTAATATATTTTTAATATTTTTATACTTTTAGATACTTTTGAATATTTTTATAATTATTTAAGAGTAATCCATGCTTACTCTTACACCTAAGTGGCTATAGGAAGTTCCTGATTCGACCAGAATTTTAATTAAAATTTTTTTATGGGTACACAGGCTTTCACCTTGCTAGCACCTATGGAACGAGGTACACCCTCTAAGGGTATGGTGTACAAGCAAGTCTCTCGGGTCGATCAACATCCCTGATCTGATGGTCCCTTTTACAACTTGGATCTAAGTTAAGGACCATAGTCTTGGATGCATATTCCTTCGTCACCAATACTCGATGACACAATGATGCCCATAACTATGATGTGGTCAAAAAGACTTTATTCCAAGCAAGTAATAAACACTTAAGAATAAAGAATGTCGTATAAAAGATCAACTTCATATATTGAATAATATTGTTACATAGAGTATTATTATTATTACAGAAAATGGGGCCCAAATAATTGGCATGTCAGGCATCTACTCTATCACATGGAATACTAACGTGGTTGCTCAATCTCAAACTTTTCAAGTATGGATCTTCGTGCATGCACTGATCCCTAGATCAATGCCCCATGAAACAAGGCATTCTCCCCTGAGAGTGACACACACAAACAAGTCTTGATAAGACTGTGAATCTGTGATATCCCATTTGTTGGGGTGACTAATCCCTAGGATGGTCAGAGACAACGGAAATTAAAATTTATAAAACAAACATCCAGAAATAAGATTACAGTTGGCTCAATTAAATACGTTATAAATAATTAGAACACTTACTGTAAGAGCTAATTATAATTATTTCGGTTAGATGGATCAAGCTATCAATTTCCCATATTTTGCTACTCGTTCTACACGCACCCCTTGTTTGTATCTCTGGTTACAGTACTCCAATTGTTGTGTCTTTAACAGTATCCACACCCCGATTCGATTCTTCAATTAACTAGTTCTTGGTGCTAGCCTACGAGTTAATTCTTTAATCTAAATGCTTATAGTAAAAGGTGTGAGAATATTATAGTGAGTAATTAATTTCAACACATGAGAAAAATTACACTAAAATTATGAGGCTAGGAGACGGTTTTTGCAAGAACATGAGAGACTAAGGCTTTAATTGGATGGACACTCCATCTCCAAAAAATTATTTTTCAAACATTTTTTCTCCCAAAAGTACGTTTGGTTGGCATATCATGAGAATTTTTTTAAATAAAAATCTTAAAGTTTCTATGAAAAATTCTTGGAAAAAAAGAAAAAAATACATTTTTACTATTCATGATTTGACAATTTATTATTGGGGTTGGTCCGGCTATTCTTCAACACCATCAAATTAATTACATATTCCAATGTATAACGTAACCAGCTCCATTATGCCTATCTTTATATGACTAAATCGATGAATTGGACTAAGATATGTTTATATATATATTTAAACATTAATATAAACAAACTTTCACAATAAAAAACATATCACATCAACCATAATCATTACATATTTTTCTCTAAAAAAAACTCATCCAACCACATTTCTAACACAACATTTCTTATCCCTAAAAATCTTTTTTCTCACTTTTGTCATGAAAAAAAATTCTCCGAGATGGATATGCCATCCAATTAAGCCCTAAGATTTTCAATTTTCTCTCTCTATGTAGGCGTGTGGTCTGTAGGAATGGCAACGGGACGGGTTGGGCAGGACTCATTTTTCGTCCCGTTAAAAAAATTTTGGACCCGGACCCGTCCCGGACCCGGTCCCTTCCCGGACCCGGTTATTTCCCGGCGGGTCCGGGTCCTTCCCATTGGACCCGGCTGATTTTTTTTTTTTTTTAAAAAAAAAAATCTTTTTTTTCTTCTTCTTCCCTGCTGCTTCTTCCTTTTTCTTTTTCTTCTTCTTCTTCTACACCAACAAACATGAACAACGAAACAAAAAGCAGTTGAAACATTCAACATAAGTTCATTAATTTTACAGTAAATCGGTAATTAAAATAAAAGTCACATAATTTTATCATGTCCATTTATATATATATGTCCATCTGCCAAAAAGAAATAGAGAATAAGGTATTAGGGTTTAGTTGATATAATAATTATTATTATATATAAAATTAAAAAAAATATGTATTATATTACCGGGACGGGTCCGAGTCCGGGTCTGGGACGGGAAATCGACTGGACTCATTTCCCGTCCCGGACCCGGCCGGGTCTTGAATTTTGATTCCCGGACCCGGACCCGGTCTCATTTTTTTGGACTCATTCCCGTCCCATTAGGGACGGGTCCGGGACGGGTACTCATTAGACCCGATCCCATTGCCATCCCTAGTGGTCTGGAATTATGCAAGCATCTTTCTTGTGTTTTTCTTAACACGTGTATAAAGAAATTAATCCTAATCCTAATAGAGTAATAATCTTAGTGATAAAAATCTCTAAGATTTATTTCCTAAATTATAGCTCTATGTATGTTACGATTTTATCCTTTAGTCAACAAGTATAAGAAAAGAGTTTCAAATCAAACTCTATCTTTCATTGTCTTGTATTTGACTTCCTTGATTTCTTGATTTTAATCATATCAAGACTTGGGGAGGAAACTTCCTCCCCACATCACATGCCTAAAACCGTCGTCCCCTATAAACTTGGATACTAAGAATTTAATCCTACTTGATTTAATTTTTGTCTCCCAAGTTATTAAATTATTGGACTTAATCAATTAATCAAATACGTAATTAAAGTCCAACCTTAATTAAATGTACCTCAACATTTATTTATTTGATTAAGCCTAGACTAATTAAATAAAATATTTGAATCATTCAAGGTCCATTAATTAATTAATCCACACGATTAATTAAATAGTCTAATTAATTAATCTCTATCAACTAATTGGTATTCCCAATTAGAAAAGTACTAGACTTTCCTAATTGCCTCAACTTCTCCAAGAATCGATTAATTACATCTTCAAATAAAAATCTACTTCAAGTTATGTGTGTAACCCTTTAGGACTGTTTATGTGCTAGTAGTAAGTACATTTTCCAATAGTGCCAATTTACTTTCCTAGACTGGAAAGTACTTGATTAATCACTCTTGATTGAATCAAACATTGAATTAACCACCATTATTTAAAGGTACCTACAAATCACGGTTAGGGACAGACTCAATAGAAGCAATTAGATTAGAATTGAGCATAAAGTCAACGATTGTGATCTGATAGAGAAAAAAGAAGGCAATTTTGGAGATTGAAATAGATTTTTATTCACAAAAGGAGAGAGAAAAAGAAGACTAGTCGTCTTATACAGAGAATAGAGGGAAGAACTGGGAGAAAAACAAGCCTTAAGCAAATGAGTGAAATTTTACATGAATACGAAGGAAACAAGCGAAGATCGACATCACTAACGAGAAAAAGTATTTGGTGTTCACATTTATTTCTTTTTCTATTGGTTAGATCTTTTGATTTTGATGTCGTTGATTGTAAACATGAAATCTATTAATGTTTTCTTGCTTTTTCAAACCATTATGAGCTAAGTTTATAGCAGGCACACCCCGGAACTCTAGTTATTTGGATTCAATGTGAAGTTTTATTTATTTTTAGTTTGGTTCTTTATCTCATTGCTTGTAATCTTGTGCTCTATGGCTCAATTAGTTTGGACACCTATTTTAAGTATTTGTTTACTTAATTGAACTAAACATAGGAATATTAAGTATAGAACTTGGAATAAATAGAGAAGGATAATGAACTTACTGTTGGGTTGACTGGTCCCGGGGATAGCTTAGCGCGACGGAATTTAATTTTTAAAACCTAAATCTATCCACCAAACGAAACTACTTAATTTACTCTATTGACTACGGAAAACATAAAATGATAAAACTTTTATAAATCACTTAAATAAAAGTTTCGTATGGATGGATCAAACTATCAATCCTATTGAACTTGTTCTACACGACCCCGGTGAAAACGTCGTTTCTTTCACTCTTGTATCTCCGGTTCAAGCACCCCAAACGTGATGCCTCTAACGGTATCCACACCCCGTTTTGAATCTCCAATTAATTTGTTTTTAGTGCTAGCAACAAACTAGTTCTTTCTAACTAAATGGCTTTTTAGTAAAAGGATGTGCGGATATATTTAGTTAGTGATTAATCTCAACATATGAGAAAAATCATTTCAAATTGTATAGGCTGGGGCCGGTTTTGCTAGAGGAAAAGATGATGAGATTTTCTCTCTCTTAGGCGTGTACTATGTTTATAACAAAGTGTATTTTGTGACTTCTGTTATCACATATTTATAATGATGTAATCCTAATCCTAATAGAGTAAGTTGTCTAGTGAATTAAATCTCCTAGAATTATTTTCTAGTTTACTTCTGTATTAATTAGGAATGTTTTTCTTAGTCAACAAGGCTTAAGGAAGAGTTCCATGTATAACACTCTTCTACTTTATCTTGTATTTGAATTTGATATACTACCATATCAATACATGGGGAGAAAAATTCCTCCCCTAAATACTTGCCTATTACACACTCCTCTTGTGTCTTGGAGACCAAGAATTCAATCCTATTTGGTTTAATTCTTGTCTTCCAAGTCACTTAATTTTTGGATTAATGCAATTAATTAATTACTTAATTAAAGTCTAACTTTAATTAATCTAGCCATTTAATTATTTTTTTAATTAAGCCTAGTCCAATTAAATAAATTACAGTACTTGGACTCTTCAAAATCCATTAATTAATTAACCCACCATGACTAATTAAATAGTCTAATTAATTAATATCCATTAATTAATTAATATTCTCGATTAGAAAGTCTACTTTCCTAAATTTCTCGATTTCTCCAAGAATCGATTAATCACTTAATCAAGTAGAGAATCTGCTTCGAGTTATGTGTGTGACCCGTTAGGACCGTTTATGCACTAGTAGTAAGTACACTTTCCTAAAGTGTTAGTGTACTAACCTAAAATGGAAAGTACTTGATTAAATCATTCTAGATTCAATCAGACCTCGAATTAATCATCATATTAATCCAAGGTACTTACTAATCATGGTTACTGTATAGCAACGGGCCATGAAGACCTAAACATAAACAATGTATAAAGATACATCCTTTCATTGATAGGTATATGCCCTTGATGCCAACGAGGAATTAAATTGTAATAGTGCATTTCGTTATGTTTTGCAAATATTATTTCTATTTATATAAAAGATAATCTTTATTTCTTCATATAATTCTTTATGGCATAAGTAAGTACTGAACATATAGTTAATGTAATAAAGAGAAACCTTCTACTCCTTATGGGATGAGGAGACGGACACTAAATGAGTTAAGTTCTCGATTACTTAATTGAGTTTGCAAGTTAAGGAGTCTTAATTGGGGCATTAAAACTCGACTTGTATGACACATGCTTCGACGAAGAGTGTCAGTCGGTCACTATATGATAGTGGGAGCTTGTGTCGTAGATGTGTCAATGGAATTGACATATTTGAATACAGCTTGTAGTAATCCAATCACATGGATTTTACTCAGTGAATGTCAATGATAAAATTACTGGTCATGATAGTATGAGTGAGCCTAATACCTAAGGAGTCACAAACAATGTGCTTGTGACACTGGATTCCTCACTAGAGTAGTCAGGTCTAATTCACCCGTTGGTGGGGTCGACGTCGAAGTGCAGTCTCGGTTAGGGGTGTTCACGAGCCGAGCTCGAGCCAAGCTTGGTGATTTTTCCAGGCTCGAGCTCGATTATTTTCACCTGAGCTCGAGCTCGAGCTCGATCAAGCCGCATATGTTGAGCTCGAGCTCGAGCTCGTAATAGAAACAAGGAGCTCGGCTCGAGCTCGAGCTCGCGAGCTACATCTGTATTTTTTATTTTTTAGCAAATTATATTATTATATTAATAAATATTATAATATACATAATAAAGACTATATAATATATATTAAAATATATTAATTAAAATATATATTAAAGGGAGCTGCTCGCGAGCTCCCAAACACTTACAAACGAGTTAGAGCTCTGCTCAATTGCCGGCTCGAGCTCGAAAAATCTCAAGCTGGAGTCGAGCTTTTGTCGAGCCGGCTCGGTGAACACCCCTAGTACTCTCAGTGAGCAAGTAACAGTTGTGAGGTGACTGTCAAGATGGAATTCACTGTCTCGAAAAGTAAAAGAGAATGTATCCTATGCAATCATTGGTAAATTAAATGACAAGTCTTAAGCCAAACCAAATAAACTAACTCGTGTAAGATACGAGGGTGGTTTGGTAAATTCATCTTACTATGATTTATTACACAGTATTGAGTCCTGTGAGTTTGACATGTTCCATGACTCTCACTCAATCGGGGTACTTATGTGAAGGGTTTATATTCATACGGTATTTATGACCTAGAGGTTCGTAGTGTTATAATCATTTCGCTCTCGATTAAGTTGCGATGTGGGTCTACGGGACTGGCTAGGTGATATCCACATCATTTGGTATCCTCCCTTTTGCGATTCGAAACGAACCTAAAGAGTCGCGCTTTCAAGAAAGTACGCAAGAAAAAACTCCAAGTATTAATTAAGGTCGTTTTGGTAATTTGTCATTTGATGGACAAATTAAAAACATGGGCAAATGTCAATTTAATTAATTAATTAGATTAAATAAAATAAAATACAATAACATATGATTGATAATTAATTAATTAGATCAATTGATTATTTATCTAATATCTAAAGTATTAATTGGATTAATTATTTAGTCTAATATTAATTTAATCACATGTGTTAATTGAATTAACACTATGATATAATTAATTGAAGTGGACTAAGTTGAATTAGCTAATTTAGCCCACTTAAATAGCCCATAGGGCATGTAAGTGTGTATTAGATGGGCTTAGAATTTATTTAATCCCTAGTCATTAATTCACTAATACACTTTACTGATAACCTAACATTACACAAGAAGAGAAAAATCTCTCCCCTCTCACATACCCTAGTTGTCGGCCTCAAGGAGGAAGAAGGAGGAAGATTTTTTCTTGGCTTATCTTCGGCGTGATATCCAAAGGCAGAAGCCCAGGCTTGTTGTTGTTACTGTAGATCAAGAATGAACACGCTACAAGAAGGTATATTCGTTCTAATCCCTCTTATGAATAGTTCATATGATTTTAAAAAATCTAAACCCGAAAGTGATCCACATGGGAATCTGGATCTGCATTTTCTTCCACTATGCATGTATACAGAATTCCCACATTCATAATCACGATCCTCGTGTAAGTAAGATCCTTCCATCATATTTCCCGAGTCAAGCCTAGGGTTATGGTCAAGTCGTAACCGTAATAACTCGACTTTTATGTTTTCCATATACATGTGATGTCGATTTACATATCTAAACAAGGAAATACAATGTCTCTTTAGATATCATACTGATGCACGAGAATCCAATCGTATATTTAACAGCAAGATGACTGATCGTGTGTAGTAATAAAGTGGACAATTAAGTCCGGAATGTTGAACCCACAGAGATTGGTGTTTCAGCAAGAACAACAATTTAAATCAAGCAATCGTAAACTTAAAGTAAAAGAATCATAAACTAACAATTAAAACAATAATTAAAGATAAGCAAAAAATCAATAGATAAAAAGCAACTAAGACACATACGTCTGTTGTGATTCGATCTAGTGGATAATTTTTTTTAATCCGAATCACACCGAGAATCAAATCTGAGGATATTTATGATATTAATTATAACGCAATAAGAACATATTATTAAAGAGAGTAATTGAATTACCTCTTGATAACAAAATTCTGATTAATCAGCAGCAGCCCCGGACTTCTGCCTCTAGATAATCACGCGGAAGAAATTTCTCTGAGAAAAGCTCCGATCTCCTCCCGGCAACAATGGCAGCGGCTGCTAGTTGGAGAGAGAGGGAGGGAATTTTTGTCTTTTCTATTGCTCTAGGTTTCTTTTGGCTCGAAGTCAGATTCTGAAACAATGACTTCTGTGTATAGAATTTTGACATTGACTAACTACTTATATCACATAAGCAGAACCCCTAGGTATACATGAGTCAATGAGGGGGGCGGCCACTAGGCCTAGTTAGGATGGGCTTCCGGGCTTTGTTCCATCTTAGTCCATGTGTAATTAATTAAGTCCAAATCCAATCCAATTGATTTCCAATTAATTTAACTTATGAATTATTATGATTTAATTAATTTATTTAATCTAATTAAATATCTTTAATTAAATCATGTCATCCATTTTGTCAGTCAATTACATTTAATGTAATTTTACCAAAATACCCTAAGCAAGAAACTATTCATTTTCTTCACAATAGCGCAATTCTCTAGGCTCGATTCAATTGGTAATGAGAGGATTCCAAAGGATAAGGTTGTCACCTAACCAACACTGTGGAACCAAATCGTAACCCAATTGAATACGAGATGAACATGTCATCACGAACCTTGATTACGACTACCATATGCGTATAAACTCTTCACCGACGTGACCCGATCAAGTAAGAGCCATATGGTACTTCAAACTCATATAACTCGATGTTGTACTCGATAATCATAATAATGTGAAATTACCAAACTGCACTTAGTGACCATCACTTGTTAGTTTATTTGCTTTGGCCAAAGACTTTGTAATTTCTATTACTTATGATTGTACAGGCCACATACTCGTTTACTGTCGAGACGGTGAATTCCATATTGGCAGTTTTCTTACAATTTCGAATGCATCATGTGAATCGTACTTCGAGGTCGACCCCACCTATCAGGTGATACAGGTCTAACTACTCTGATAATATATCCAATACTACAAGAACATTATAAATAACTCCTCAAGTCTAAAGTTCACACATACTATCGCAATCTTAATCCCTAATCATCGACTATCAAAGAGTAAATACCCATGTGATCGGATTAATGCAAGTCGAGTTCAAATATGTTAATTCCATTAATCATATTCATGACACCAGCTCCCACTATCTAATTAGTGTACGAATGGCACTTCCTTGTCAAAGTAGGTGTCATACGAGTTGAATTTTAATGCCCAATTAAAATTCATCAACTCGCGAACTCCCGATTTAAGAGATTAAGTACTTGACTCTTCCAGTGCCCCCTCTTGTCCATAAGAGGTGGAAAGTCTATCTTCAAATCTCATGGACTTATTTGTTCAATACATTTAAATGCCATTAGATTTATATGAACAAAATCAAAACTTTTATTCTACAAATAGAAACAATAAATAGTTTGTACAAAGAACTCATCAAGGCCCTACTCAATCTAATTCCTCGTAGGCATTGAGGGCATACACCTAACAGCGTCGACATAAAATTAATCAACTCTTGTTATATAGGTACTCTCGTATTTCAGATAAATATTGCTAAGGTGTAAAATTTCTTAAGATTATTATCAATTCGATCCCTCGCTCCTGATAACCTATGCTAGATTGGGGTGTAGCAATTTCTCTTGCATGCATTAAAAATTAGAATTTCCCCCGGATAAATCCGGCTAACAGCATCCGAAGTATGTAGCCATCCCTAACATCAACTAACTTAGAAAATGTTATTAATCATTTTTGCACCTTAAATCACTTTCTTCGGAACAGATAATTTAAGCATAAATTCATCCATATGTTGGCCAACCACATGAAGCATTAAGAACAAGATTATAACACAAAGCAATATAAATCATTCATACGAAGAATACTTTTTATAACTCAAAAATCATAATTCGGCCTAAGCATGACCTTAGTCTACAAATTTAACTACTCATAATGAAAAAACTAATTAAAGAATGCATGAAAGTAAAAAGCAAACAATAAAAACTTCCTATGACTGTACGAATCTTCTTCTTCTTGCTCTTCCTCAGATATGTTCTTCAATCTTCAATTCTAAACTAATCTAACTCTAAACTTGTATGAAAACTAATGTAAAGATAAAACTCTATTCTGTCTTTATATTTCTTCTCAAAAGTCACCCCTCAAACCCTACTGAACATCTGGTATTTATAGATATGAGATTGGAAGAATCCTTTTTAGTTTAGAATTGAAAATTTCCAAAACTGTTCTGCCCGACATCCACGTCCGAACGTTAGCCTTCCTACGTCCGTGCGTAAACCACTCCCCACGTTCGTGCGTACTTCCTTCTCCATGTTCAAACGTTACTTCTCTAGCATTCGTGCGTGAGCAATAGAAACTTTCTACTTTTTGCTCCGAAATTTCTTCTTTTACTGATTCTTCATCCTTTTTCCTCACTTTTCATGATTTTTACCTGAATATTCAAATTAGACAGATTACACGCATATGTGGTATAAAATCATACTTAATTATATGAAAAACATACGAATCAAGGATTATAAAACACGTAATTCTCAACCCTATCAACTCCCCCAAACTTGAACATTGATCGTCTTCGAGCAATGATAAAAAGAAACATAACCAAAGGGAAAACAAAAACAAAACAAAGAAAGATAAACTCACTTTCGTGGAGTAAACGATTACACTTAGCATGTGCAATAAGCCTTTAAACCTTTATGTTACCCAAAAAGGACGAGTATAGTCTCGTGAAAGTTTGCAGACAATATACCCACAAAATCTAACAAATTTTAAATTCATCCCAATCAATACACATCAATACAATTAACAAGAACCAATGGCACAAAGTCATCCTTTTAAAGCTCAAAAATATATGTACATATCAAATAATATTGATCATATGACACCAAGATTTCGAAAAGACTCCAAAAGGTGTAGTGAAAATAAGTCTAAGGCATCCTTACCAATTTCTGGACATTAATCCCATATCTATCAACTTTTGATTAATCACAAGGCACAAGAATCATAGAAAACTCCATATCCATTTAAATTTCATTATCTCAAACATTTAAACTTTTAAACTCATATGAAACTTCCCATTAAATTCATCAAGGCTAGATTATGTGCAATGTCTTATTCCATTAGGCAATCTATGGTACCCATGTAGCAAGTTTTAGATCAATAACTCCCAAACTAGATAGTTTTAGGGCATTAAGAGTAGAGACACTCCTAAGAATTTAATCACTCGAGTGTCAAAGGGCACAAAATAAAACTAGATCTTTTAAACAATTAAACTTCTTTTGGCTTGAGCTTAGCTCAAATTAGCATAATATTATAGTATGTAGGCATGTGACTTTTACCTCCAATACATATTAACCTAACATTTTCTTGGTCATACCAAAATTCAACCTTATTAATTCATTATCAAGCATACAAAATTAACTAATCATCTTATAACCTTTTGAAAACTTCTAAGCCAATATTTTCGGAATTTTTTTTAAAGTGTCTCAGGATGGTTATCCAACTCAACTCCTCTACCCTCGACTTATGTGCAATGTGAATCATCTAAGGAAATCAAATCTAGTCTAGGGTCTCCACGAGCAATTTCATGTCACAAAATCATGCCATTGTTTCAAAGTTAATTAATCTCAATGCATCAATTAGAAGGACTAAAAAAAATTGCATACTTCATTTTTCTCAACATAAAAGCATATAAACATGATAGCAATTAATTCTTCACCAAACTTGAGCTAAAATTTAAAAATTAGGATTGCATGGCACCTATCCTCATATAAGTATTATTTTCATTCCCCCAAACTTAAATCCAACATTAATTTCAATGTTGTCTCTAAACAAGCATAGAAAAGGTAAAAAGAAAGACTTGCAACCAAGGATGTTAAAAAACATCCTTCATCCTCAAATGCATCCTTAAAAAGCTCCAACTCCTCTTGAGTAAAATAGGCATCTCAAAGCATGGGATCAAATTGGTCATCATATCTAAACTTCATCTTAATCAAACCATCAAGTATAAGGAAACATACATGCCAAAAATGCATGCATCACAAGAAAACAAAACAACGAAACAACCTAAAACTAAAAAAAAAACGAAAAAGAAAGAAAAGAAAAAAAAATGAAAAAAAAGTAGGATACGATTTCATCAACATCGCACCCCCGTCGGGGCGGATGAGGGCTCCTCATCATCGGTGTCATAATCACTTTCAACTTCGGACAAGTGGTGGAATGCGGGTACGGGTGGATAAGAAAAATATGGCCCCCCCTCCGATCGATCCATGTCAAGGGCTAAGTCCCTTTGATAATGTGTCATCATTCTCATATTAACCATCATCATGGATTGTGTCGCCCTAATCCCTTTTTGTGCTTTCCTCACTAAATCAATATCATGTGAAATAGTTTCAAGAAAAATGGGTGTGGAGGGTTTTCTAGAGCTCTTACCCCTTTTACGAGTAAATCTAGGCATCAGAACCTTTTCTTTTCTCTCTTTCCTAAATGCGATATCTAATCCCAGTTTCTCAAACCAATCAAGATAGTTCGTTTTGTTTTTAATTTTTGTTATTTTAATTCCTCAATCAAGATTGTTCATTTTGTTTTTAATTATATAAGGTTTGGTGAATCAAGTAGGAGGCATCTTTTATCTCTACTAAATTTAACATAGCAAAGTTGTTTATTATTATTATTATTATTATTTTGAACAGAAAAGTTGTTTATTATTATTTTAGTTGTGTATGTTGTACTATTGGAAATTTCTATCCCTAACGCGTTGAATAATTTGGCACCAAACTATTAGAATTAGAATCCCTTCATTACTCTCTCGCCTTTAGGCATAAAGTGCTAATCAAAGACTGAAAAATAAGTGGAATTTCCTTGTTGAGAGAAGGTTTAACCATATCACTTTCCATCGTTCTCACTTGGTTCAACAAGGCATCAAAGACAAGTTGTGAAATATCAACTTGCGTCAATGTCATAATGTAATAAATCAAAAGAGCTCTCTCTTTGTTAACTGAAGACCGGTTGCTAGTAGGTAAAACACAATATCGAATAAACTCAAACCAAAAGAATGCTTCCAGTTTCAAGTCCCTAGGTAGTATTTCTTTCTTCTTTTCACTAATCTTAGCTCCTTCTATTGCAATCTCTCTCAACGCCATATTCCAATCCAAGATATTCCCCTATTCTTGATCTATCAATGTTTCATATGCACACTTTGTAGGTATGGAGAGTTTCGTGTATTCATTCAATTTTGTCTTTGAAAAATCTTGCCTTAACCTTGTAGACCCCATTTTGGAAAGTTTCTCTAGACCCCGTACTCGCACTATTTGCATAAAACTCTTTTACCCATGCACGCACAATCATCCTCGGGGTGGTGGCAAAGTATGATAGAAATAATTGTTGCCTTGTAGCTAGCACAAACATCTTCTTAACTCTGATTGATCTTTCTTTATGCAGCTCATATCCTTCTATCCTTTTGCAAAATTGTTGAACCTCTCCCGATTCATTCCTTGGAATACTAGCCTCTTTCTTGACACCTTTATCCTTCTTCGTCCCCAAACTCTCTCCTTGACAAAATTTCCCTGATCTCAATCTCGCCATTGGTATGACTTCAATTCCAAATTTCCCCTCAAACTTATCTAATTCAACCTCAACTCGGTATAACTCAATCACCAAACCACAATCAACCAACACAATCACACAATAAAAATACACAAAGCCCCACATAGCTGCCACAAATAATGAATAAAGAAAGAATCAAGTCAATCACTTACAGATTACACAAAAAATAGGAAGCAAATTCCAAGCTCTGTAGCTCACGTTCGAATGTTGGACTCTTCATGTTCAGGCGTGAGTTGCGAACAATAATGTTGTCCTTCTTCCTCGTTTGAACGTGTAGGATGATAAACCCTTGTGTCTAACATCTTCTTGTGGTATTTCTGTGTGCGAATATATGGTAGTTATGTATTAGGTACCTAAGCGTTTATGGTTTGTGATAGGTGGATTTATATGGAAGGATTTTTCTCTCGACAACGTTCGAACGTCAGGTGATGCACATTTGTCAGGTGTCTTGACAAGAGATTTTTTTTCCAGATTTCTACCTCTTTTTTGCAAGAAAAAAAAAACACAAGATAAAAAACAAACAAAGAAGGCAAAACAACAAAAAGAAACGAAACAGAAAAAAAAAAAACTAAAACAGCTCGGATTGCCTCCCGAGAAGCGATCTTTCAAAGTCATTAGCTTAACTTTGCAGAGTTGGCCTAAGTTGCAAGATCATGGAGTGGACTAGAAGCCTTGTCCAATCTCCCATCAGTTGGTTCTTCATGGTGCAGTTCCGTGGTTTCAGTTTTTGTCACTTGGTCCAAATTATCGAGGTTTCCAGCCTCGTTATCACTCGTATCTTCCTTACTTTTTCGATTCCTTGGGTCGTTAGAAGTATGTTCCTGAGACTCTTCAACATTAAAAGGACCAAAGCATCTAGTGTAGAGCAAGTATTATCATGAAATGCATGCTTAAAACTCCTATAGGCATTTAAAGTTACCTTCTTATCCCCTATGTTCAATGTAAGTTTACCATGTGCCAGGTCTAGCGTGGCTTTTTCTTTGGCTACGAATAGTCTTCCTAGGATCAGTGGGACATCGGAGTCTTTCTCCATCTCAAGGACTACGAAGTCGACTGGAAAGTAGAACTTGTCGACCTTAACTATTACATCTTCGATCACTCCACTAGAATTCTTGACAGACTTATCCGCGAGCTACAACTGCATAGTTGTTGGCTTTGTATCCCCGAGGCCTAATTTTTGGAAAAGTGCATATGGCATCAAATTGATCTCGGTCCCAGAATCACAAAGAACTGTTTCGAACCTCATATCTCTGATATAGTGCATGAAATGGATAAGCTACCCGGATCGTTGCACTTCTTTGGCAAATCATTCAACACAGCAGCTGAACATGCTTCTGTTAAGCATACAGTACCCACTTCTGCTTGTTTGATAGAATTTTCTTGAACAATTTTGTGAAGTTCAGCATTTGCAGGATAGCATCTACAACATCAACGTTAATGCGCACTTCTTTTAGACTTTCAAGAATGCGAAGAAAACTCTTATCATGTTCATTTTTTTTAATTTTCTGAGCTAGAGGGAAAGGAAAACGAATTTCAATAGGGGGTAGGGGATCAGGAATAGAAGACTTACAACTGGGGTTAGCTGCTTTGGGCGTTCGAACGTCTGGAGGGTCTACCTTCGGATGTTTGAAGGGGAGCATTCCCTATTTCTGGAATATCATCGAAGGTTCGAATGTTTGAACGTCAAGTGGAGCATGTTCAGGCTTCCTGAGCTTGTTTTTCACTTCCTTGCCACTTTTGAGCGTGACTGCAAAGCATTGCTCTTTCGGATTTTTCTCTATATCACTAGGCAATGTCCCTGTGTTTCTCCCTGATAAACTATTCGAAAGCCGTCTTATGTGATGTTGCATCTCCTTTATTCCAGTGACAACGTCCTTAGGCATCAAGTGGAGTTCTTTAAAGGACTCATCAGATTTGCGAATGTGTGCATCGAGTCTTTCATCTATGTTAATAGCTCTTCCTTAACCTTGTTGCTGAAAGTGCACTTGTCGTTGGGCATTGTTCGACTGAAACGGTGGTCGAGGTGCTTGGTAGGTTCCAGGGTTTTCTCGTGGTGGGTTAGTTGGCTTTCAGGGGAAATTCTCGGCCCCTCCAAAAATAGCTTGAGGTCTATGCTGATTCAAGTAGTTGACTTCTGACACAACCTCTGACCTAACTCCTTCTTCCTCAATCTCTTTGACCGCCACCACGTTCTTTGGTGTAGGTGTAATCTCATCTTCCTCCTTGGGGTATAACTCATCTTCCCGAGCTAACTGTTCTATTTTCTCCCAGATGGATTTATTATCTAGACCCAACAAATCACCTCCGTCTCCAGCATTGAGTCAGTGTCTAATTCTAGACCTTACTCCATTATAAAAGTGTTGCACTAATTCATCTTGAGTAAAATTATGGCTTGGATACTTCCTAATTATTTTCTTGTACCTATCCCAACCGTTTGCTAACGACTCATTCGTTCTTTGCCTAAACCCTTTTATATTACGGTGAAGCTCGTTTATTCTAGAGGGTGGAAAAAATTTATTTAAAAACTCTTCTACAAGCTCTCCTCAAGTGGTAGTTGATTGTGAGGGTAAGGACTTATACCAAGAAGTTGCTTTATCTTTCAGTTTAAAGTGAAATAACCTAAGTCGGATAGCATCTAGGTCTCTGGGATTAAATTGCATAGTTAACAAAATGTTTTCAAAATTTTCCAAGTGATCATGGGGTGACTCACTATTTTCTCCATAAAAAGGGTCGTTTTGTGACATGCTAAAAAGATGTGCTGGAATGTGAAATTTGGCGAGTGAAAACGTGGTATGACAATAGGACCATGTAAAGTGTGTACCCTAGGTGGTTGACTACCATGCACTAATGGTAATAGAGTCGGTGCTGCCGGCTGCATTGCTTGTAAAATATTTTGAAGCCATTCACAATTCTCCGGAAGGTTCATGTCTGGAAAATTAGCCGCCAGGGCTCTATTTCTTCGGTTTGCTCGGATTGTTCATTCAATTTTTTGGATCAAATTCCTCAAGATCTCCGTCACAAGATCTGCTCATAAACCTGAAAAAGATATCAAATGAAAAACGAAATTAATAACTGAATTAAAACTAAAAACAAGAAAAACTTGAATTAAAATAGCTATGCTAAAACAGACAAATCCCTCGCAACGGCGCCAAAAATTTGATGTACGAAAATTCAGTCGTGTATTTAACAGCAAGAGGACTGATCATGTGTAGTAATAAAGTGGACAATTAAGTCCGGGATGTCGAACCCATAGAGATTTGTGTTTCAGAAAGAACAACAATTTAAATCAAGCAATCGTAAACTTAAAGTAAAAGAATAATAAACTAACAATTAAAACAATAATTAAAGATATGCGAAAAATCAATAGATGAAAAGCAACTAAGACACATGCGTCAACATAAATTAATCAATTCTTGTTATATAGGTATTCTCGTATTTCAGATAAATATTGTGAAGGTGGAAAATTCCTTAAGATTATTATCAATTCGGTTCCTCGCTCCTGATAACCTATGCTAGATTGGGTGTAGCAATCTCTCTTGCATGTATTAAAAACTAGAATTTTCCCCGGATAAATCTGGCTAACAACATCCGTAGTATGTAGCCATCCCTAGCATTAACTAATTTAGAAGATGTTATTAATCCTTTTTGCACTTTAAGTCACTTTCTTCCAAACAGATAATCTAAGCATACATATGTTGGCCAAACACAGAAGCATTAAGAACAAGATTATAACATAAAGCAATATAAATCATTCATACGAAGAATACTTTTTATAACTCAAAAATCATAATTCGGCCTAAGCATGACCTTAGTCTACAAATTTAGCTACTCATAATGGAAAAACAAATTAAAGAATGCATGAAAGTAAAAAAAAGCAAAGAATAAAAACTGCATGACTATAAGAATCTTCTTCTTCTTGCTCTTCCTCAGATGTGTTCTTCAATCTTCAATTATAAACTAATCTAACTCTAAAACTTGTATGAAAACTAATGGAAAGATAAAACTCTATTATATCATGGTTTTTCTTCTCAAAAGTCTGCCCTCAAACCCTACTGTACATCTGGTATTTGTAGATATGAGATTGGAAGAATCCTTTTAGGTTTAGAGTTAGAAATTTCCAAAACTATTCTGCCAGACATCCATGTCTGGACGTTAGTCTTCCTACGTCCATGTGTAAACCACTCCTCACATTTGTGCGTACTTCCTTCTCCACATTCAAACGTGACTTCTCTGGCGTTCGTGCGTGATCAACAGAGACTTTCTGCTTTTTGCTCCGAAATTTCTTTTTTTACAGTTTCTTCATCCTTTTCCCTCACTTTTCATGATTTATACCTGAATACTTAAATTACAGATTACGCGCATATGTGGTATAAAATCACACTTAATTCTATGAAAAACATACGAATAAAGGATTATAAAACACGTAATTCTCAACCCTATCACATACTTTGACCAAAGATTCCTTAAATCGACTCACTATGTTAACATAGGATATGTCTGATTTGCTATATCAGAAATGGATTCCTTCTTGGTCTATGATGTACCTTCGCAAATGATCAGATCATGACCAAAATATCCTATATACGATTCGCGATGGAATCATGAAATAGATGAAAGCATGGTGGACCATACACAAGGTAACTTATGGAACCTCAGATCTATAAGGATTACTCTTACACCTACTTGTGATTGTTGAAAGTTTCATATTCGACTAGGATTCCATTGAAGGAACTTTCATGGGACAGTTCAATTTACCCATCTCTCATATGGGAACCCTTATATATATACATAGATTTTCATCGTACCAGTGCCTACGAAACGAGTTACGTCCTCTGAGGACATATGTATACAAGCAAATCTCTCAGGACCATCAATATCTCATATCTTGACAATCCCATTCATGACTTGGAACTAGTTTAAGGACCACGACCTTGGAGGCATATTCCATCATCACTCATACCCGATGAACGCAACGATGCCCCATAGCCATAGTGTGATCAAAGGGACTCTATTCTAAAGAGTTAATAAACATTCAAGAATAAAGATTGCCATATAAAAATATTGATTTTATTTATTTGAATAAGATTGTTTACATAGAGTATTTTAATTACAGATAATGGCGCCCAAATAATTGGTGCGTCGTTCATCTACTCTAAGACTTACAATAGGTTAAGTTAAGTTATTTGTCTATGAGGATAGAAATATACCTTAGACCCTTCTTAACTTGAATAACTTGATTTTAGTGTGTCTAGTTTTAGTTTCTTCTTACATAGACATATATGGGGAAGACTATAGTTAGAAAAGCTTCTATATATTCGATAGTTGCACATAAGTATATTAGAATTTAGAGTTAACAATTGAGATGGTGATAGAACTAGAGTTTAATTTATTACTTTAATCCGGTAACTAGAGGGAAATGGGGAACCTACATTCAATTATATTGGTTAATTCTCACTTGATTCTTGCTGATAATTAGTTGTTAAATTTTATTTTCCCAGTAGGTGAATTACACAATCCTCTTATTAATTGGACTTTTGGACACTTAGACATAAGTTTCATTTTCATTTTTTTGGCACTGTTACCAGGGACTTTTACTTAATTTATTTGGAATTTAGTGATTTTGTTTCTTTGTGTTGTTTACTCTGTTACTTCTTGCAAGTAACAAGTAGTCTATGAGCAGAGTTTCACAGTCCGAAGAGTTCACTACATATCCAGAGATCGAGAGAACTTTTAGAATTAGAAGAAAGCAACACAGAATTCAGAAACGATTCCAAATAGCAGAAAACCAAGAAAACAATGGTGTTAATAAAGCTAATGGAAACATCAATGGAGCTAATGGAATTGACCACGAGGCTAATCGGGGTATGAGAGATTATGGAAATCCAGTCATTAGCGGTTGATGACCTACATAACCATCTCAAAATGATCGAGAAGTGCCCGAATTCTGGAATACCCTCCACATGTAGATGCGTCTGCGAATAGAGCAATGCTAAATAAGACTTATCAAGAGGCCTATGATTTGATTTAGTGCTTTGCAGACAATAATTATTTATGGCCAACAGAGATACACACATCTAAGAGAGCATTGAAAGTGCAAGAGAATGGTGCTATCGCAGTCCTAACAAATCAAGTAGGGAAAATTCCTTTTTTGGTCATGTAATTATAGGGTGTTGATACTTTTCGTCCTTTATATTTTATAATTACACTTTTAGTCTTAAAATTGACACCCCCATTTCAATTTTAGTCCTTTTTTTTCACTTTTTTGGTTCTGAGTTACACATCTAGTCCTATTTAGCTAAATTTTTTTCGCACATTTAGTCTTGCTACTGTCAAATTGAAAAATTGGAAAAGTTTTGGCTCAAATAATGCCTGGAACATTGCACGTGCGGCACACACGTGTTCAAAGCTTATTTTGTAAAAGAATAAAATAAAAAACATATATCCAAAATTAAACCAATCACTCTTCAATCTCCTTCAACATCAAGAGCAAACTCAACCTACAAAGTGAAATTTATATCTACCACTTCAATTTCCGTGAAGAAGGCGGAACTTAGCTCAACCAAAATTAGCTAAATCACGTGTTTGGTGTACGGGCGAAGTTTCGGCCATTTTTTTGGAGACACTTTTTCAATTTGATGGTAGCAGGATTAAATGTGCGAAAAAATGAGCTAAATAGGAATACATGTGTGACCCATGACCAAAAAGATTAAAAAAAGGACTAAAATTGAAATGGAAAGTGTCAATTTTAAGACTAAAAATATAATTATGAAACTGTACATGATCGAAAAAGTAATTTTGCCAATCAAGTAAGTATTCTGTCCAATTTGATTAAGTTTTTGAGCACTAAAAACAATATTAATTCTATGAAGGTGAATCAAGATTAGTGGTGTGAAGCGGGCCATGTGTTCGACGAATGCCTCTCAAACTATGAGTCAGTTTTTTGCACAGGAAACTCCAACGGGAGTAACAATCCTTTTTCTCACACCTAAAATTCGGGTTGGCGTAACCACCCATTTCTCATGGGCAAATTTTTTCAAATTTTGCAAAATAGGAATAGAATTTGAGATTTTTTGTTTTCTTTTTATGAAGATTTGGTGAAAATAAAAGCGGATTGGAAATAGCAAAAGTGTGGGTATTTTTATTTTACTATAGAAGATTTAAAGGTGGTTTAGGCTGGGACTGGGCAAACATTATATCAGTTCATAATATCCCACACCTTAGCTCAATTTCACTCACACACAGACAGAGAGAGAGTTTGGAAACACAAATAATGGCGGCTGCAATCTCTCCGGCCGCCGCCGCCACCACACTCCGACTCCTCAAACCCTTATCCGCCGCAGCTCCTCCTCTCTTTTCTCTCATCAACAACAATCCCAAACTCCCTCCCTCCACCACCGCTCCTCCATTGCTTCTCTTCTCCTCTCCCGCCATCTCCTCCCCCCACCGTCGCCGCACCTTCTGCTCCATAGTCTCAGCTGCCATCTCATCCAAACCCGAGCCCCTTGAGCTGGAAAAAGCCGAGAAAATCCGCGAGTTTCGCAAGAAATTCAAGATTGTGGACATAAAAGGGGGACCTGATGAGGGTTTGAATCGATTAGGAGAGACTCTTGTGGTTAGGGGATGGGTTAGAACCCTCAGAGTTCAGAGCAGTGTCACGTTTATTGAGGTAAACTTACTGTTGATTCTGATTTTTTGCTATCGCTTTTATTATTCATTCTGAAATTTTGGAATAATAGGTTAATGATGGTTCCTGCCTTTCAAATATGCAATGTGTGATGGGTTCCGATGCAGAAGGATATGATCAGGTATGTACTATTATACGTTTGCCACAATTTATTCATGCCCATGAATATTCTTCTGCAAGTACCTGAATTATCTTTTGCTTGTATGTATTTGTCCATGAAATCATTTATATGTGGTCTTATTGTTGCATAAGTGCAAGTTGTTTGATGCAAAAACGTATTGGTTAAATTGTAATGAGTGGGATCTTAGTAATGCTAATTGTTAAATGTATGCTATGTTTGTCTTACATCAATAATGGTGCTTAAATGGTTTATTTTAATCAGTTGATGTTATAAGAACACGTATAAGACACGATTGATTTTGATTCTTATAATGGACATGTGCTGAGTACACAAAGGAGTAGGCAGCATTTGGACATCATTATGGCATTTGTCCTGGTAGCAATGATACTTTTCGGGGTTGTACTTGGGTCATAACCTGGGGTGTGGTGAGCTAGGTGATAACATCTAATTTTGTGATAAACAACTTTTCGAATTCACTTTGGTACACCAAAATGGAAATAATTAGAGAAATACTGAAGCTCTCTTTAATAATTTCCCTCTTCTATTCTTCTTCATCTTTTTTATTACTTTTTCACTAACACTATTCTCAACCTTCCTAATAATTTTATAAGGATTTATCCTTTTTTGCGGTAGTTATCTATATAATGTATGTTTGTCACATCTATTTCATGTTTTATTTTATTTTCTTAAAAAATTATAAAGCTCTAATTTCTTTTCTATTTATCTCATGGTTTTCACATTATTATTATACCCTTATCTCGGGAGCAATAAGTTTAGTTCCTTCACATTTATCTTATGCTTGTCTGGAATTTCAGAGACTAAAACAACGCAGAATTTCAGAGATTAAAACATCTATTATCATTGTATTTCACTGTGGGGAATAAATAGGCTGCTGCAAACACTCTTATATATTGAAAGAAGACAATCTATACAAATAAAAAATGAAACTAGGAACAAAAAGCATCCTAGAGATTAGGAGGAGCAATAAAATTTGCTCTTTGCTTATTCAGAACAAATGAAATCAGGATTTTGGAAGATACAACTTGACCGGCATAGAGAAATCTGCTCCTTCCTCATTTACAAATACAGATCAGATGTGGAATGATCTGACGTGATCTCCAAATTAACACCCTCGCTCAAGCTGGGTTATGTATGTCAATTATACACATTCAACTCTTCAAAAATGCTCCAAGAAATAGCTTTTGTAAGGATGTTTGCTATTTGGGAAGCCAGGGTATAAATCAGCTTGATCAAACCTCCATTAAGTGCTGATCCAACTTTATGTGCTTTGTCAGGTCATGGTGAATTGGGTTCTTAGCAATGCTAATGGTGGCTTTATTGTCACGGTGTAGTTTAATAGGAGGTTCAACATGTAACTTCAGCTTCTCAAGCACCCTTACTAGCCATATTCATTAATAAACACCATGATACATAACTCCGAACTCAACTCCAAGGCTACTCCTCCACAACAGTATGCTTCTTGCTACACAATGTGACTTGGTTTCACCCTCACCCAAACATAAGAACAGTAAGTCAGTTGTTGATCGTCGATCGTTGATAGATCCAGGCTAATCCGATTCCGACGGTCTATACATCAATGTTAGAAGCTTGAATTTCTTGAAGTAGAGGCCTTCACCAAGATTTTTATTTAGTGTAGTATTCATCTGACTGCTTTTAGGTGGTCCTCTGCTTACCATTCCAACAATAAAACGGATATATGTCCTTGTGAGTGAAACGTAGATGAGTTTTCCAATGAGATACTGGTTTTTTCCTTTGTACTTGGGTTTACTTCACTTGGCCTTGTTAGTTTGCAGCCAAGCATACCTCTTCCGTCTAAAAGATTAATAACATACTTCTATTGAGAAACAGAAATCCCATCTCTATACCTTACTACCTCCATCCCGATTAAATACTTTGGATATCCCAATTCTTTTACTTTTGAGAGGGAACCATCAGCAATCTGATTAGTGTGTTGATCATGTCATAGATCATGTTTTCTGAATAATGAGTCATCTCCTGCCATGTGATCAGTTGCACCAGAATCCATACTTCCAGTTTTTAGATTTCACGTCGAGTGCTTTAAAGCAATTAGAGAATTACCTTTCTGAGAAAGATCTGTACCAATCATAATTGAGTCCATTTGAATATTTTGCTGAAGCATTTTCTGCACGACTTCTGAGTGCTCCTTGCTGAACGGGGTTTGCTTGGCTTGAGGCTTGATAATGGAGGTATTGGTCATCCAATCCACTTTGCCTTTCCCTCACATAAACATCATATAAGATTTTGAACACTGAAGTATATTATGGCCATTGAGTTTGTGTCTAGTAATCGCGTAACTGAACCTTTGATGACTGTTGCAGCGGAAGACTTATTTCCTCCAGCACCACATGTAACGAATACGGAAGAAGTAGAGTTTTCTCATTAACTGGCCTTGGTGGCAGATTGGAGATAAGAATGACAATAAGTACAGATCGAAAACTGGTCTATACTCTTCAAAGGAGAAAGTAATGGAAAAATAATCATTGAGTAACCAAAGATTAGCTTCCTCCCTTCTTGATGGATTACCATAATATCCTAAGCTATTCCCCAATTTCGTTTTGTATTCTGCAACAATATGTTTCAAGTGGCAAGACCCACTTCATATAAGGTTTAAGTGGCCAAGTTTCTTTTTAATCATTTGAGTTCGTGGTTTCCACTTGAGTTATGTGTGTAGCATCCAAACCGAATCTTCTATATATTTGTTTTTTCGCTTTTTGAATTTTGTTGAGTAAAATTCACCATTACAAGAAATAAAAATGCACTATCTACTGGAAGTTTTTCATCCCCGTGGGGTCAAATGACCACATTGAAGACAAGGTGCCTCCAGTAGCCCCTGGTCATGAGCTTCTGTACTGATCATCAATTGACGCCTTAATTGTGATACACCGGGTGGTATAGAAAGGTTCATACACTCACATCATTATGAAGATCCTATGGACAGATTTTGCTTGTAATTTGCAATTTGATGAATTCTTATTACTGCATCTGTGCCTTCTGCATTTTGGAATCTAATTTATGTCTCGTCTGTTTTCTGCTACTAATTTGTTAATACCACTTCCCTGTCTACCATAAATGGAGAATGGATTTGACCTCTGATCATTACATCATTATAATTGTCAAAGCTTCTTAATAGGTGGAGAGTGGTGTGATTTCGACTGGTGCTTCAGTATGGATACGAGGTATTATAGTAGGCAGTCAAGGATCAAAGCAAAAAGTAGAATTGAAGGTTGACAAACTTGTAACGGTAAAGACTTCTCCCAGACTAACTTTTACCTATTTTGCATAATTCTTTTCCCCAATGTCTATAATTTCTTAATTTAGCTGAATCTTGGTACTACTGTGGCCAAACTCTTTGTGAGGTTTGGAAATGAGAAAGGTTACTGCATCAAGAAGTCTATTCATGTTGGTTGATCACTTAATGGACCATGCAAGGCTTTATTATGCTAGTGATTATTTAGCTTTGCATGTCCAAGGCCAGGCTGGAGTTGGTTTTTATGGAGCTTTTGCATGTCCAAGAAGACACATGTAGCTAGACTTCTGTAGATGGTTTAGTATGTATGAGGAAAATTTCTTCTTTTTTGTTATGAGAGGTACAAGATTTGATAAAGTAATTTTTCTTGGCGTAAATGAAAAAGTACAGACTATTTGGGTAATGATGTTTAATTCATAAAATATAAATTTGGATACTAAGGGTAGTCCTAGCAAATCTTTCTGGGCTAGGGGATGTGGATTTCCCCCGTGTTGG
The DNA here is from genome assembly GCA_019426215.1 of Buddleja alternifolia. Lineage (NCBI taxonomy): Eukaryota > Viridiplantae > Streptophyta > Magnoliopsida > Lamiales > Scrophulariaceae > Buddleja > Buddleja alternifolia. The sequence goes on along the minus strand of CM033399.1, from coordinate 12,002,864 downwards.
ATGGCTGCTATGTCTAAATGTTGGGTCTAGCATACTGGATGTTGTTATGTCTAAATGTGTTATACCCCTAAGTCTGGGACATACAAACCTTCATGTAGTTTTTGACTCATTTTTCTGTATTATCATCTTGAAATGCTATAATTGAAATGGGACCTGATGTATAAGTGCTCTTCTTATTGGTTACTATTTCAATCTTTTCGGTTATTGGCTCAAGGGCATGAGCATCTTGATGCCTAATTTCTTGATAGTTTCTAAGAGCATTGATTATAGCAAATAATAAAGACATAACATGAGATCCATAAATATCAGAGGGGAAACATATATGCTAGCTAAATTCTGATCATTTTATTGATATATGCTGCAAGTGATTAACTCCTAAAAGTCCGTCATACTGTCATTTTGTAGAAGATGGGAAGCTGTTCCCGTGATATATGCCCAATAATACTGGAAATCATTCAAATGTTGTTTTCATTTCAAGATGGTCCAACAGATAACGGATTTTTTTTTATCAAGTGCATAATACACAAGATTTAACATGGTCAAAAGCTTAACTGATTGGTGCAAAATACATTTCTACCTTAATGTTTCTTATCCACCATTATGTTATTGTATTCTTTCACATCTATAAAGATCATTCAACTTTTTTGTTTGACATAATTAATTTTCTTGTAGGTTGGTAAAAGCGATCCTTCTTTCCCTATTCAGAAGAAAAGGGTCAGCAGAGAATTTTTAAGAACTAAGGCCCATCTTCGTCCAAGAACAAACACTTTTGGTGCGGTAGGGCTCCTTTCTCTTGAAGGGAATAATTTTTTTGTGTTATTTTGTATGACACTATGTATATCCATCAGTGTTTTAAAAGGCATTTTTGGGGTGTGCTCAGAGGTGGGGAATCTTCTAAATGCCCCTGGACAATGGATGAATATGCCCTGATTGGATTTGGTCCATATTGGGGGAAAAAAATAGCAAAGTTCCACTCGACTTGTACTTAATATATGCACTATTGAACTTGATTTGTGCCCACAATTAGCGTAACACAATGAAAGAGTTCAACTGTATAATAACTCTTGAACAAAGTAAAAAACAAATAGGATTAGAAAAGGTAGAGGCAAGGCGGCATCTTGGAAGATGACAACTTGAAACAGGAACACAGAAGAGGTCACTATAATAGGAAGAGAACATGGTAGTGAATTTGAGGATTTGGAGATGAATATTGTTAATGGAGTGGATTTGTAGTTAGGAGTTGACAATGAATATAATAATCTCAATGGGGAGACTTTTGAAATTGATCGAGTAAATTAGTGTTCGAATCGAGGGTGAAGTCCAAGCCCTAACCTTCAGCTAGAGCTCGGCTTGGCTTGGCTTGAAATTGTATAAGCTCAGCTATCAAGCGAACTTATGAGCTTAGATCTACATTGGGCTCATTGACAGTCTTAGCTAGGATTCGAAACAATCAGTTATCTTCACTACCATTGTGAGGTTAGTTTGGATAGCATTATAGAAAAATTAGTATTGTTGGCAAGAAAATATCTTTTTGCTCGAGTGCAATACCCTGTCATGCTACTATGGCTGATTCTTTACTTCTTTATACCATCTCTACCTTAGTTCTTTAACATAAATTTCCTGCAATTTTTGTAATATTTTTCTAATGTTTCAGGTTTTAGCATTATTTTGTAACTATTAAAATACCAAATAGCCCAATTCACAGGGCATATGCCCCATGCTGCGGCGTTTATGCCCTGAAAACATGGAACCCCACCAAAAAAAAGCGAGAAGAAAAAAAAGCAAAAAGAAAAAGATACATCTTCCCCGAATGGGCAGCTTGAGGATCCCAGAAAGAATAGTCTGATTTCCAGAAAATAGAATTTGTTGGATTGTGTTTTCCGTTAATGGTAGATAGTTTGAATCTTTTAAGTTTTGACACATCTGGTAGATAGCATTCCTTATTAGCATCCATACCATTTTATTTCTGTTTGGAGGTGACAGTGAATAATGATGCTGTATTGCTTACTGGGCATGGGAAAAATTGTCAACTGAGATGTTTGTATTATGTGCTTGCTTGTCAATTTTACGAGGATGTACCCCGTGATTAGATAATCAAATATCAGCTCTTACAACTCCATGAATATAATGATTTCCCTTCAGATTATAGGGTGTTGTCATGCTATGGCTGCTTTGCCTCTGTTTTTCTCCACAATATCTTTAGCCTTGAAGATAAATTTCTGCTACAAATGATCATTTTGACTATGTCAAGTTGCCAACCCTAGTACGTTCATGGGAATCTTTTCTTTCTTCGACATCCTCATTTTTTTTATATAAAAAATGTATTAGTTTGCTATCTCCTTTCTTCCTTAATTTTCATCTTCCAGTTTTCTGGAATCTACATATCCCCATGGTTGTACTTCTCTTAGTTGGTAATATATGAGTGTCTATTTCAACTTTTGATGTAGGTTTCAAGGGTGAGGAATGCTCTGGCCTATGCTACGCACAAATTTTTCCAAGAAAATGGTTTTATTTGGCTCTCAAGTCCGATCATTACTGCTTCAGATTGTGAAGGAGCTGGGGAACAGTTTTGCGTAACAACCTTGGTATGCCCTTTTAGAATTTCAAACATTTTCAAGAAATATCTTGCTCAAGTTCTGGGTTTGATGCATATCTGTGTGCATCTGAAGGTGCTCCATAGTTTAAATATCTGGTTCTATCTATCCCTGCAGAAGCATCGCAAACATAGTGTTTGTTTTTTAAATCTTTAGTCATCCTTCACCTGAACTATAGATCAGGTTTAAGTGGAGAAATTGTTCACTGATTGTTCAAAATGCATTAATGACCACCTCTCTGATTGTATAAATATGTTAATTACTGAATCTGCACTCTTTTACTTGTAAACCATACAAGTTCAACTGATTTCCCTTCTTATCCTATGAAAGGGACAATATGTTGTGTTCCACTCAATTTCTCAGTCTATCTCCCTAGGAATTAAATGTGCAGCGTTAATATTTGCTATTTCTAGCCAGACCACCTCCACCGATTTACAAAATTTTTCATATGGAATTATTAGTGTTTTCTCAATTTATGCTGGTGTATCTAATATTATTCATCGATGCTTTTAAAACAGGTTCCAAACTCCAGAGAAGCGACAGATTCTCCAGTTAATGCCATCCCCAAAACGAAGGATGGCTTAATTGATTGGTCCCAGGTATGCTTTAGCACGCTCTATTTTTCCTTCAGGCCATAGATTAAAAATGAACAATCTGCCGTAGAACCCGTACTTTTACTTGACATATTATTGCAAAAAAAATGTTTAAAGCTTTGTCTGTTAGCTTTCTGCAACTGATGAAGCCAGTTCCTTAATTATGAAATTGTGTCTGACGTATTCACTCTAAATTCTATTGTTGGCAGGACTTCTTTGGAAAACCAGCATTTCTAACAGTGTCTGGGCAACTCAATGCTGAAACATATGCTACTGCTCTTTCTGATGTATCATTCTCTCTGCTTATCATTTCAAAATGCTCTTGTTTTTCCTAGCATATACTGCTATTTCCCTTTGACTCCAAAACCATAAGCTATTGCTGGAAACTGTTGCACTTAATAAACCTGTACTTTGTATTTTATCCTGATATATTTATTTGCTTTCTGCCAGGTTTATACTTTTGGTCCTACATTTAGAGCAGAAAATTCTAACACTTCGAGGCACTTAGCAGAATTTTGGGTATACTTAGTGGCTACTGATTTCTGTCAATAAGTTGGTGTCTTCTTGTTAACTAATTTTCTTTTCATTTTTTTTATAAATCCCTCTTGGAAATAGGGATAAAAATATTAACATCTAGTTCTCTTTTCACAAGATGATAGAACCGGAGCTTGCATTTGCTGATTTAGAAGATGACATGGCTTGTGCAACTGCGTATCTCCAGTATGTAGTACGTTACTCTGCAACACCTATTGTGACATTGGGTTATGTTTACTTAGTCACTGTGTATTTCTTATACTGGTTTCGCTATTCATGTTTTGCATGAAAGGTACAACACATTCTAGAAAATTGCAAGGAAGATATGGATTTCTTCAATACTTGGGTTGAGAAAGGAATCATCAACCGCCTAAGTGTATGGATTTAAACTTGTGTTTGAAATGCTTCAGTTCATATTTTGTCATCCTATTTTTGGCTTCTATTAAATTGTTTTTGTTAAGACTGTCATTCTTTCAGGGACTTAATATGCTGCATTCTTTAATGTTTCATATATGTTTTACATGACGCTGAATTTTGGTTTCTTCTTGCACCACATGCTTGCCAGGATGTTGCAGAGAAGAGCTTTGTGCAGTTAACGTACACTGATGCAGTTGAACTTCTCCTGAAAGCAAAGAAAAAGTTTGATTTTGTGTCAGTTGATGTTGTCACTGTACAACATGGATGCAAAGTCTGAACAGAGGTTCTCCTGAAAGCACCAAGAAAAAGGGTTTCTGGTTCAACCTAGATTTTGGGGCAGGTACTACAACCCAACCTCAAATATATATATATTATAAGATGTAATCTATATGTTGTTCAAATTTTTAGGGGTATATAAATATATATTTTTGTTTTTGTCTATGATATGTATATGCACCGTATGATGTTGTCATGCTGTACCCACTTTCATAAATTAAAAGGTATTGTAGAGCTCTTTTTTAGAAGTTTTATAAATTGAACCTGACCACCAGACGTGCACAGAGATTATAGAATTTAGATGCAATAAGTTCTTGAATGGCCCTGCTTTCATTTAAAGGATAATTACAAAACACTCCCCAACTTATGGGCCAAATACAACCCCCTCTCTCATCTTTGTCCAATTACTTCCACCTCCCTAACTTTTTTGTCCAACTAACAAATCAGGTCCTTCCGTTAACGTTTCGTACAGAAATTGATGACGTCATCACTTAATTTTTTGTCAAAAATCCAAGTTTCGTGGTTGACCTTTGTGAATGTTGACTATTTTTTCAGGTCAGCCTATCCTTTTCATGTGGAGGGGGCTGCATGCAATTTCTTTAGAAATTTAGGGAGGTAGTTGTAATTGAGATAAAAATAAAGATGATTGGTTTTATAAAATATTTAGAAATTCTAATAACACAAAAATACAAAAATAATATACTTTTTATGATATATATATATATATATGCATATATATTTTAACAAAAATCATATAAATATAGTATATAATATGCAGAAATTATATAATAACAAAAAATAATATTCTTTCTATGATATATATGCATATATGTTTAACAAAAATCATTTAAATATAATATATATAATAATGTATATATAATAAATATAGTAATATATTTTTTATGGAACACTCATAAATATATGTACGTATGTATATATATTGAACTTATATAGTAATATATATATATATATATATATACAAACGCAAAAATTGTATAAGTATGAAACATTTAAAAATAAGAAAAAAATAATTTAAAAAATCACTGCTTTTAAAAAATCACTGTACATCGTCTTCCCCAGGAACAAGAAAAACCATTAACAGCCATGCCACCTATAAAAGTGTTTACAACAAAGAAAGACATTTAAGGAAAAGGCATGGCAACCAATAGCAGCCATGCCAACCACCCCTCTTCCCCGCCCCCCCACCCCGGCGATGCCCCCCATCCTCAGCCCCACCATGCCATCACCATCAGAAACCCCCACATCGAAGCCCACCTCCACCCCGCGTCAAAGCCCTCAACCCCCACCCCAAATCGTGAATCTGAGATTCACGGTTTCAATATTGTTATTTTTTCCTTTTTTTCTAGTTTCATTTCTTTTTCTATTTTCAATTTTATTTTCTTTTCTATCACACATAGGGCGAAAAGAGTCTTTTGCAAAATTTCAGATTTTTTCTATTATTTTATTTATTTTTGGCTGTTTTACTTATGGGCAAAACGGACATTTCAACACTTTCCGTTAGTTTACACTGGAGATCCTCTTTTTAGGGACTTGGAAGTAGTTGGGCAAAGATGAGGGAGGGGGCTGTATTTGGCTCATAAGTTGGGGAGTTTTTTGTAATTATCCCTTCATTTAATTAGATCATTACTTGGTTTCACCTAGGAAAGTCTTGAGATGACTATTGAAACGAGGAAGGACATAATCATATCGAATCTTATATTGGTTGCTCACTTGCCTAGGTCTATCTGACATGATTAAATAATCTCTCCTTGATATACACGTGATTCATGTTAAGGCTAGAACTTTTATAGTTTCTAGTTTTGTGGTTAACCAACTAGGATTTGGCCCTAGGGATGGCAACGGTTCCAGCAGGTCCTAGACCCACCCTGCTTAGTTCCCTTCGGAATCGGAAACGGATACCAACGGGTTTGCCCCGTCAGGAACCGGAACTACCAGATCCAACCCGGTTGAATCGCCAGACCCGGTGCTTTCTTTTCTCTTTTTGCATTTTCAGTATTTTTACTTAGTCTATTGCCCGCCAAAATTGGTATTCGATTCCCGAATTTATTACAAAGTGCTTAGATTGTGACAAGAATTTCCTAATTCAAGTTTCTTAACTTTCAATAATCCACTATAAAAATTCTTACAACTTGAGAATTTTTCCTTGAGCGCAACCTTTACTTGGATTTTATCCATAACACCAAATTACAAACTCCATTTAGAAAAAAGAAAAAAAAATCCACTCAAAATTGTGCTGTAGCAATTGTAAACACAACTTCACAGGACATCTTTCTTTTCTTTCATCAAAAGGTAATTAGAGTAGTAAAAGCGAACAAAAAAGAAAAGAGAAATTTTAACTGATCTTTATTGTGCCTTTATTTTGAAAGAGTAACATTGAACTCGTCACAAAGGTTTTTAACTAAAAGACACAACACAAGAACGAGTAACCTTCTTCTTCTTTCTATTTTATGGTGCTATAAAAGTAAGGTTTCTCTATTTTTTTGTCTAATTAAAAAAATAGCACTTTTTGATTAAAAAGTAAGGTAAAGGTAGTACTTTTTAATTAAAATTTTTTTTTTGGGGCGGTTCAGGGTCCGTCCGGGAACCACTGGGAGCCATGATATTTGGAACTGGAACCGGAACCGATTCCTGATAAAAGAACTGGCCCTGTCCGGGCGGACCCGGATCCATTGCCATCCCTAGGATTGGCAATTGGGTTGGAACATCTAATACCAGTTTGGGAGTTACCGATTATAAATTTACTGGTCTACTGCCCTTTTCCCATTATCAGTTTGTCTTATTGGTGAAGTCCTATTGTTTAAATGTTTTCAAGTTAGTCCACCAATATTTGTATGAGTTTGCGCCTACTATGAACTAATCCTAATGTAGCAAGTTCTCTTTTTATGCTTTTTGAATAGGTAACATGGGGATGTGATTTGCAAAGTGAGCATGAGCGCTATATCACAGAAGAGGCATTTGGTGGATGCCCTGTAATTATAAGAGATTATCCCAAGGCATGGAAATTTGACATCATTAAATTGGCTGTAAATCTATTTGCAAAAGTGATTACTGAATATTTGTTTTCTTAGTTAATTTTCAGGATATCAAGGCATTTTATATGCGGCAAAATGATGATGGAAGGACTGTTGCAGCCATGGATATGTTGGTTCCTCGGGTATGTCTCCTGTGGATGGGATTTTCCATGTGCATGAGATTTTGCTTGTAAACATGAAACATGATATTTTATCATAGTGGAGATATTTTCAATGAATTTATAACATCTAGGTCACTGATGCATTAAAAAAGTTTGTTATTAGAATGCCACTTCTACCATTTCTTCCTTACTGAACATGGCCATAAAGGTTGTTTGCTTTACAACCTGATCATCATTGCTCGGAGTAAGTTCAGGTAGTCATTCCCCTTGCACAATAAATAGCCCCAATGTCTTTCGTTTCAGGGAAGTGAGTAATTAGCACATAATTAGTGTGTGCCATTTGGGTTAATTAAGTGACAGGATTCTTGTTTAACTTCTAATCCATGTTCACTGTTTGATCCTTGTTTCTATCATCTGACATTATGCAAGCCAAAGTTCTGAGCCCCTTCGTTTTTGGGCATCATTTAGGTGTGCCGGTTTTTTTTCAAGATTAGGACACTCTTGGAACATCATCAGTATTCTCTCTTCTTTTCTTTCTGTTTTTTTTTTTGGCTGTTTAGGCTACTCAAAAGGTTTTTCTTTGTCAGGTTGGTGAACTTATGGGTGGAAGCCAAAGAGAAGAGCGCCTTGAGTATTTAGAACAGCGCTTGGATGAGTTGAAGCTCAATAAAGAGAGTTATTGGTGGTATCTGGAGCTGCGGCGTTATGGTTCAGGTGACACATAAATTTTATGCAATTTACATTACTGTGTTATTGCAGTTTCAAGTCAGCACTGAAGATGCATTCAAGTATTCTTTTATCTTTCAAATGCACAACATGATAGATGTTTACTTATCTGGAATCTCATGTGTCAGTATTGCTGCCTATTTAATTGTGGTTTAACTATGGAAGACTTGAAAATCTGAAAATGAGAATCCCATAAGGATATGCTGAAAATTTTCATCTTGGTTTATACCGATATATAATAAGTTGGGGAATATTTGATTGCAATCACTTGAATAAAAACTTGTTGATTTATCTCTGTTTCTTGCAGTTCCCCATGCCGGTTTTGGATTAGGGTTTGAGAGACTAGTACAATTTGCAACTGGAATAGATAACATAAGAGATGCAATTCCTTTTCCTCGAGCACCTGGATCCGCTGAATTTTGATGCTGACTGCTACAAAAGGAGAAAAGTGAAAGTAGAGAATGACTTAAAATCTTGGTTATGCATCCTCATTGTACTCCTCCTCCTTCTCCTGAGATAAAGGGTAGTTGTCAATGGAGGTTCAAAGAGAAAACTATAGATTTGGTGTAAATTATATATCAATTAGTGAATTAAAATACATTCTTTTGTTAAAAAGCACGACAGAAAGCTTCAGTAATAATCATAATATATGAGCCGGAGGTCGTATTGTGCCTGAATTTTATGTAAAGGAGTTCAACGGTTGAATCTTTGGAATGCATATTACTGAAAATATATATAATTTTGTATTTCGTATGATTAGTGTCAGTTAGGCCTAACAATGGATGTAAACGAGTCGAGTTTGACCCGCGCTTGACGAAATTTTCAAGCTCGAGCTCGATTATATTTTTTTGAGCTCGAACTCGACAAGCATAATTTTAAAAGGCTTGAGCTCAAGCTCGAAGTAGATGATTTGAGCTCAAGCTCGAAGTAGATGATTCGAGCTCGAGCTTGAGCTTGAGGTAAAATTAATTTAATTATTATTTTTTTTTTTTTTAGAAAATAAAATAAAATAAATTCTAATTCTTTTTATCTATCACAATATGTTAATAATCTATAGTATGCATTATTAAGATAAATAATCACTAAATAGTAAATATCTAAGTATTTAGAAAATAGAGGAGGGTGTCGTGAAAACATAAGTTCATTAATTAATTTATAGACAAATATATCATAAAATATCAATTAAAATATATATTTTATTATTAGTGTTGCTGTTTTGCACGAATTAAACAAAAATTATTAAAATATGTTGTATATAAAATTTTAAGTATTATTTTTATGAAATTTGAGTATTTTTAGTCATATATAAAAATAATTAAAAAATAATAATGAAGACTTGCGAGCAGCTCACGAGATAACAGGTAATTGGAAGGAGTTGTGGATACATCTTAGAGGCGCGACACGTGGAGCGCTACAACCAACATATATTAAAAAATGGATAGGGTGATTTGCTAGTGGCGGATCAGTTCAGCTTTGTTGTCGGGTTGAAAAGATCAAAACCTACATAACGAAGATAATTCACTATTGGTAATTATCTTGTTTCCTTTTCGTAATAATTTAATTGAGCGAATCAATTCCCGTATCGGGTAGTTGTACGGTTAAATTTTAATTTTTGCTACTTACGAGCCACCCGGGGAATTACCAACCTCACACTCCTCTCTCCTTTACGAGCTGCCCGATTGACCAGTGAGTTCGATCGCCTCGACCCAATCTTATTGGGGCCAGAGATTACTGAGATTCTTGACCTCTGCGAGGGGATGGTTGAGGCGCATCTTACGGTGGGTGTTCTCTCACATACTGTTGGATAGAGAGCGTTGCTGCTCGGACAGAGACATCTTCGACAAGCGCTAAGAGGACCTCCTGAGTATTCTCGAACACCCCGGTCATAGTGTTGGGATCGGTGTGCAACCCCGGGGATGCCAATCGCAGCGGAAGCACTAGTTACACCCAATTCACCTATCGGTAGGGTCACAACCTCGAAGTGCAGCTTGATAGGCAAGTAGCAGTCTTAACTGATTTACAAAATGAAATTTATTTTCTTATAAGTGAGTGAGCATATGTCCTATGCCATCATGAATAAGTGAAGTCAAAAGTCTTTGATCAAAACAATGGAGTTGCTCGTGTTGGACACAAGAGTATACTTAAGTGACCTCGACTCATTGTGTTTTTTTTCATATGGTCAAGTATTGTGAGTTTGACTAAACCATGATTCTCACTTAGGTGAGATATTAGAATAAAGGTTTTATACTCGTACGGTATTCACAGCGGAAAAGATTTGGAATGATCCTATTCGTTCATTCTCAATTGGGTTACGATATGGCCCACGTGACTAGCTAGGTGTTACTCACATTCTTTGATTTTCTCCCAATTTTCTTTTGAGACTAACCTAAAGAGTCGCGTTTAAAGAAATTGCAAAGAGAAATATGATTGAGAATAACCTATGATTTATTTGATATCGTCATTAAATAATTAATTAATTAGTTGATTAGTTTTTTTACAAATTAAGTATACATTTATTTATTGGATAAATAATAATATTAAATAATTAAATAAAATTAAAACCAAGTAGGTGGACTAGCCCGAAGGCTAGTACGCGCCTATATAGGCGTCCAATATGGACGCCTGATACTTGGTCTTCATGGGATTATTTTTTTCTTGTGTAGCATAAATACTATTTGGTGGAAATAATGAACCCTAGCTTCTTATTGTAACTTAGCCACCAAGTCAAAATCTCCCTCCTCTCTCTCTCTCTAGCCGTCCACCATTGGCGAAAGAAGGAGGATTTTTTCTTTGAATTCCGGTGTGGTGATTTAGAGGTAGTGATTGATTTTATGCTCGGATTAGAAAAATCAAAGCAGGCTTAGATTCATAGAAACGAGGATTATACTCCAACCACTTCGCTTCAACTGGTGAGTAAATCCTTATTTATGGTTTGAGTGTGAAACATCAGAGATGACCACCATACGAATTTTTATTCCGCTGCGTTTTATTTTTGTTTCCCAACAGAATGTTCATGCATAACAATCATGACTAATCAATTATGTCATTGATTGTCAAAGAGTGAAACTCATGTGACAGAATTGATGTGATTCATATCCGAGTGCATTGAACCCATCAGTGCACCTATAATATAAGCTCCCACTACCCAATAGTGTTCGGCTGGCATGTCAAAGCCTACATTATACATGCTTGACGAGTCTCAGTGCCCAGTTGTGACTTTATGACTTGTGAACTTATTAAGTATACAAGTATTAAACCCTTCAAGTGCCTTATCTTATAAGAATAGAAGGTTCACTCTTGTATACAATGACTAATAGTTGAATACTACTTAAGAATGCCTATAAGATTTACGTAAAACAACAATAAAGCCTCCTTTTTTTAGAGGAACAATAAATCCTTTTATTAAGTTAATAGTATTCACAATTACATCATTATAGTCCTATACTAATCTATCCTCTATGATTTTCGATGGCATAATCCCAATTTCGGGTAACTTGGCACGTCCAACTGTGTGCAAGCAGGGCGATGAGTGTCGACAAGTGCGACACATTGAACTTAGCTTGCGTGATGGTGTCGGGACACAAGTTGTTTTGGATGACACACGACACAAGTGGGCATGTATTGAGCAAGTTGTGGGCAATTGAGATCAATGACTCGAAACCAACTTAGCTTTGGCCGAGACAACGAAAGATTGTGGGAAGGTTGCAGGTAAATTGTGTGGGACAACATGACACAGTGCAGGACAAAGACTGGACAGGGCATTGTGTGGGACAACATGACACAGTGCAGGACAAAGACTGGACAGGGCATGCATGCAGTGAACTCGAGTGGGCGTGCCTCGGGTCATGTGACAAACATGTGCGGCAGTCATGAATAGCCCATGCTATCTTTTATCTGTATATACTATTATATATTGGGCCGAAAATGATTACTATGAGTATCAAACAAAAGAGGTGAATGGTCGGTCCTATGTGCATGCTTTGCTTTAAGGTGGTAAAGCTTAGACGATGGGAAAACGTTGAGTCAGTTGGGAGTCATTTAACCAAAGCGATGTTCAAAATGTTCACAGATGACAGATTTTCCATAAAAATAGGTGTGCACTAAAAGGCATGTCAATGAAACATCATAGATGGTATAACATAAAGTGCAGCTCATGCAAAGTCATTTGGTAAGAGAAAGTCCATAGAATCCACAACCCTCCTATAAAACCAGACCAACACCTGGACCAATGCTAAAAGGAAACCCTTTCCATCCGCGCACGAGTCAAAAATAATATCATGCCTGTGACGCTGGTCTATAAGGTCACGGGAAGCTTCATTATCTTCATAATGTGTGGGATTTGATGTAAGATTTGGTTGATCAAACCATTGTTTGCACCTCTTTCTTTCTTTCACATACATTTGCTTGGCTCCTGCAAAAGGACTCACATTGAACCCCATCCCAAGCACGCATTCAATCTCACAAACTGTCGCATTGAACCCTCTCTCAAACACGCATTCAATCTCACAGACAAACTGCCGCAGGATCAGATCATTGTCCACAAATTCAAATTTGATGCTACAATGTTCTAATAGAGACAAAAGGTTTCTCTTTCTTATTTTTAACTCTCTTCTCAGACACTGTTCGGTTCCTCAATAATAAACAAATCAACTGTACAATTTGGCTATTTCTTTTTTCAACGTGCCCATGTAATCACAACACTGTTCATTTCGCACGATTACTATAACCTCTCTATAGTACAATAAACAACTATGTAGTAACAGAGATGCATAATACAACTGTTAACATGCAAAGTAAAATTGCAGGGGACAAGTGGGGGCCAGAAGACAAAAAGAGCAAAAAAAAAAAAATTTGGATCTCCTTTCGACACTGTCCCTGCAGACAATTCACGAGGAATTTTATGGTTGTGTGGCAAAATTTGGTATTTACATCCCAACCAGGTCATCACAGTTCCACTTCATGAAGTTCATCTCCGGAACTGCCACCATACACAGAAGGTTCACTTGGGTGCATACCCAATACCTCTCCTAGAGGTTTTACTCGAGACCTTTGTGGAGGGCTGAAATTATCATTAAAGCTTCCACTCCACGAAGCAGTACGCCGTGAATTTACAGAAAATGATCCATTATCCCTCGGACCCTTGTTTGAGATGTTGTTCATGCTTGGAAATCTTTGCATGGTCGCAGAAGATGATGGAGGGTCAAGTGACTGGAATGACTCATTAAGAGGTGAGGTCGAAGGATTTTCGTAAGTAGATGAAGTATCTTGCAAACTATCTACAGGAGCATCAACTGGTTGTTGCTCAGCAGTAAATACTGGTGCAGGCACAAAGAATTTTGGGTTGACTCCACTTGTTGGTTTAATGGAAGGTGCAGATGGCGACTGGAACAGATTTGTTGCGTTTCCACCACCTTTGTTGAAGGTGTCGACATACCTGTGCCATAAAAGATGCAGGACTTATCAAACAAATGCCACATTGAAGCTAGTTAATGCATGGAAGCAATTTGTATGCTTTATCATTTGATCCTTTTTCAAACTAACAAACAACAGTTTCCTAAATTAGTAGTATGTGATTATGAAGCAACCTGAAACCAATGTTTTTAGAACCCAGATGGACCAGACGGTCTGCGGATTAACCGGAAATCAGCCATGTGTCTGGTCCGTTTTGAACCGGACAAAATTGGTAAAGAATCGGCCGAACTCATCAACCCATGTCATGGGCTTTACAACTCTTTGTTTTCTTCTATCCTTTTTAACGCAAAGCTAGAAGCCAAGTAAAGTTGGACCCTGACCTCAAATATAACAATTGAAGTAGTTACCACCGCACCAAAAAGGATTATTTGTTAGTGTCACAATTAACTTGCATACATATTCTTTTTTCATGCCTTCCCTTTTGGATTCTAAATGAATACAAATTTTACTTTATCATATTTAATGATTCCATTGTATCATATTATATAATATTGCACATAAGGATCCTTTTGCAATATTGCATGTGCATAGATTAAATTGAATGTATTAAAACAAAAACAGTGCACCAGTAATATCCAATCTTGATGTAGTATTTCAAATATTGAAGTTAAACATGGAAATTTGACTGTATATAATGCTTTTCAAGGTCACAAGTTTAAACGCATAGATATCGTTATAAATGCATTTGTTTGTAATATATAATTCCACACACACAGACACACACACATGGCTATTAGTTTAAATACATAGATTATTTTAGGTGTATGGTAGATTCATATATATTTTAATTTATAATATGAATAAGTATATTATATATGTGCAGTATGTAATATGTGTACATAGATAATATGTAACGTATGTAGTCCGGGTCAACCATTTTTTTACACCAGTCGGACCAGCCGGACCAGTGACCCAATGAACCAATTGGCTGCCCAGTATTGATCAGTCCGGTTTTAAAACATTGCCTATCAATAACAGTCTGAAAGGATGCCCAGGTGCATTGTCCTTGTCCATGAGTTTGCAAGAACACTCCCCAAAACAAAAGCATCACCATTTACCAATAATACTCCATTTACACTCTCTCAATGCCTGTCAAAGATGATATATATAGCACTATGAATCATAAAGGTTTTCAGAAATTACCTAGATCGGACACCCATCCTTCCACGTGCGGAGTATTGGTTAGAGGTCGGAGGAAGCGGAGGCATTCCTGGATTATTATCCAGAGCACTTGGGCTTTTAAATTCTGGATTTCCATTACTATGAGAAGCTTCACTTTGTAATGCACCCTTTAAGTTGTAATCTGGTGTTCCATTTTGAAAAACTGCAGTTGGTGGTGGGGGCGGAAGTGCTGCTTCCGCTGCTGGGGGCTCAGCACCTTCCTCGACCCATCTCTTGAGTTTCTCATCATAGTAGAACTTATTTGAGTCACCCAATTTTGCCTAGAGAATAGAGCGGTTATAAACAACCAAGCAAAAACTTATAAAATTTAAACTACAGAGAGTTTAAGGCATATTTATGTCATACAGGGCACTTATGAAGTTACCTGGCGGCCTTGACGTGGTTTGAGTACTAGACCAACAGTCTTCTGCAATAGTTGAGATCCAAAACTAAAACGACCAAAGCGAGATGTACCGCCTGATGATGCTTTGTCTTGCACACCAGTGGAACTTTCTTCCTTCAGCTGATTAGACTGACCCTACACGTATTTGGAAAACCTTATTATTCGTTTTCTTTTTTTGGTAATCACATAAAACATCATAAACCAACAAGAACATGTCTCCAGAGACAGGGATGAAGCAAATAGATTGAAACAAACCTGCATAGGACTTCTTCCGAAGTCAGGTTCTGAAACACTTCTTGCATGCTTTACCATTCTGTTACTATCAGCTGCCCACTCACTTATAGGCTCCACTGACTGAGAAGGCACTAATGACGACATAGCCATTGTTGATTGACTACTAGATACTCTGGGTCCGATTGATTGGTGATGATTCTCGTTACCATGTACAGTTGGCACAGGTGGCGGTAGACCCCCAACAACACGATGTGCAGTACTATCAAAAAGGTTGAGCAGTTTACCAATAAACTCCTTGGGAGCCAAGTTTGTTGAGAATCCTCCCTGCATAAATAGAAGTTAAGTTCCAGGAATCTATAAACTATCGCAGAGACACAAATGGAAGAACTAACAGGTACCTGTTGGTGAGCTTTGATCCTTTCCTCAAGAGATGAAACTAAATGTCTCAGAGTTTCAACTTCTGGAGTTCGACCAGTTTTAAGTGATTTTAATACTGCTTGACAGTACCTACATTAAACAATATGCTGAGAAAAATGAAGGCAAAAATTCATAAAAGATAATTAGGTAAAAGTAGTGTTAAGTACTTTAATGCCTCAGAGATCCTCCCGACTTCTGCCAACATGTGTGCATATACAAGCTTATATGGTTGAAAAGGAAGTAGGACGAACTGAGAGTTTCCAAGCGTTTTTGAATACTCATATATCTCCGTCCTCTGTCCAAATATGCAAAGGTCAAATATGGGTTTAGGCTCATTGACAATTCCAAATAAACATGATAGTAGACTTCGTTATTATGCCTCTGAAAATGAGACTGTATCACTCAAACATAAATAGTTTTCTTGTAATTAATTAATTACTCAATAGATACAAGTACTACTTTATATTCGTGCACACTAAGGCATAATAGACTGTATCACTCAATAGACTGTGTAACTCAATCTAAGTATAACTCATACCGAGAGTTATTTCTCCTTTCGAAGCATCAAAATTACAATTCATATATAAATAGAGAGCATTGAAAAGGTAATGCTAAGTGTTCTGTAAAAAATAAGAGGAAAGTTGAATACAAAGCAGTAGAGAGTAAGAGAGAATCCTGATTTTCATGCTTTTATCTGATACTTTTGTCTTTTAATTTTCCAATTTCTTCATTTATGAGGAAATACTGCCGTGTCGACAGTCCAGTTTTTGGAACTAGAAAACTGATATCTTGGCTGCTAAAAGATAACTCGGCTCAAACCTGAATTGCTTCTGGACTTGCATAAGTCCGAGGGAATTTCAAATGATCTGCACCAACAAGACACAATCTTGCACTGTCTGAATATGGCTCAAAGCTCCTTTCCGCAACCAAATAGCATATGTGAGCAGCAATTATCTGGGTAACAATCATTCAGAAATTAAACAACTAAAAGTTGTTTACAATTGAAGGAAATAAATGCTTTCCAGAAAATTAACCAGCACATACGTCACTTCTGTCCTTCCATAAACAATCTCCAAGATGGATAAGCACAAGTTCGTCATCCTTTGTTCTATTTGCAGTTATCACAGCCAAATTCGCTTCCCAGTCATCCAGCATCCCATTGGCACCAAACTGTGAATTAGCAAATATCAACATAGCAAATTCAATAACTTCAAACTTAAATTAAATTTCTGCAAAACATTCACCTAAATATGAAACTGAAATATACAACAAATAATCTTCAAGTAAATCTTCAAGGATACATAACGCCAGTACAATCACTTCACACCCAAACCCTCTTACAAATAGGTATTATAGGAAAAAACTGGTTACTCATTAGAGGAAATATATCTAAGAAATAAACATCAAGGGTCATACCTGTGCTGGTTGCTGAGGCATATTTGCAAAACCAGTCATGCTACTAGTAGTTGTGCTATCTGCTGAAAAGACATCAGCTGGTTGACCAGCAATCAGCAGGCATAATGTTCGCAAAGGTGATCCTGCTACCAACTGGCGAACTGCCATTTGCTTGATAGTTTCAACATAGAACTGCGGTAGGTTGTTAATTAGAAAGTTAAACAGGGAAATATAATATAAGTTGGCCAAAGGAGGACTCCTCTTTCAAGAAACGGAGAGAGATGTGGCATCTTATATTGACTAACCTGATTGCCAAGTTGTCCAGCAAGAACAAGAGCAAGACCCCACAACTGACCCTCTTGTGCACATTGTAAAGCCTCTTTCTTTTTCCCAGAAACCAGAAGATTTTGAACCTCAGCAGCAGTTACCTAACACATGAAGTGGCATTTCTTAACTGATGAATGTATAGCCCAAAAATTGCATTAAACTTGTAGGGTACACTACTATACCCGCATTTGTCCTTCAGATGGCATTTGCTGCAAGCATTGGGCAACAGCACCATATTGACTAAACTGTGAACCAGCTTTTGAAGATGCAAACAGTTTGGCAACTGCTGATTCTGGAGAATCACTTTCCTATTGTATGACAAACAAAGAAGTACAGAGAACAAGATTAGTTAATGATATCTAGACCAAAACATCAATTAGATAAGCAATTAGTTCCCAACAAAGATGCATAATAGAGTAGTGGGAACGGTGAGATATCCACTCCTCAAGTCGCCAATGTACAAAACGACCAGCTTATTGTTAGCTATATATCACCAAAATGCAGGACATTGATATGTTAATAGATTCAGATTATTCAGAAGATAGCTCACTTTTGCAAGTTTATTATGAATGTTTGGACATAATCTACAAGTGCCATCGTTAGTATTAGTAGAGGAAAGTTAAAGAATATCTAAGGAAATACAATACTTGGATTTGTATGAATACACTAGGGTGCATATCTACTGATTAGGATAGCCCATGTTTTTTATTTGTCTCGAGTGAAGAAAGTATGCCGAAGTAGACCGATCAGATGGAATTACTTACAGAAAACTTAAATACTATATGATAAGTCCCATGGAATAAAGAATAGCTTTTGATAAAAGACAAGTTTCTTTCTAGTACTTAACCATAAGAGTATGCAAAGAGACAAGCACATTTCTGAAGCAAAAACTTATTATTAACAAGGGGAACTGATCAAATGTGATGGCACTTCTAAGTTAGTAATCTCAAGTACTCAATTTCTGATTGACCTGAAGCATACGAAATCTACCTTCAATACAGCATCAGTACCATAAGGAGATCGAAGTTTTCCATAATACTGACAGGCTATTTTAAGCAGCGAGAGAAGCAATCTCAAAACTTCAATTTTCCTGTAGTCCATGTCAGCAGACTCGAGATTTGTAATTCTCTCGTCAATCCATTTGTTCAACTCCTTAGTGCCAACACTTCCACCAGTAAGCGGACCCGGAGCGGATAGCTGACACAAAGCCTGGAAATAGTTGCAAGCACCCATTCCACGTTGTGAAGAATCAATGTTGCTCACAACTTCTGCTAAATTTAGAAGTGATATCGAGCCTCCCACAGGATTCTTCAGAAAAAATACAAAACTTTCAGCATTTAATATAAGCTAAGTTGACAAAAAACTCTAAGAAAGAAGGCTAGAACACAGACCTGATTTCCAAAATTAAAACTTTCAGTAGAGTTATTCTCTTTCATAACAATGAGCTTTCCACCAAAACCAAAAGCAACCAATGCATGTGCAGGACGACCTGCAGACGACCTTCCAGAAGCAGGGGCATAGGAGGTTTGAGCATTCTGAATCTGTTGCTGAGAAAAGTTGACTGAGTTTTGATTGCTGTTGTATTCATTTAACAAATGTTTTTGGTCTTTCTGGTTAATTCTAGAATCATCGAACTGTTGACTTAAGTTCCCACCAGGAACAAAACCAGATGACTGAGAAGGCATAGAAAACTCGTTCTGACCTTGACTTAGATTCTCGTAATATGAGCCTGTTACCCCATACTGAACAGAATTCTGTGGGCTTCCATGAGCAGTCACAGTAAATTTCTGCCCATTGTGATTTTCCATAGGTTGATTTCCACTGTAAATTGAAGTAGCTTCATTCCTGGCAACAGTTTCAGGTAGCCACATACTTGAGTTTTGTTGATTGGAGTTGCTGATTGAGCTAGCCCAGTTCTGATCTTGGCCTTGGCTACCAAAGCTTTGAGAAAAGTAACTATTATCTTTAACGTGTGTACTGTAATCGTTGTTCTGTAAAGATGCACTGGTTGCAGCATATCCCTCCATATTCTGGTCCTGAACATGAGCATGAGCTGATGCAGTATATGATTCTAAAGTCCGCCATTCTTGGGCAATAGTGTCATAATACCAGCCAGGATACTGAGGATCAAACACCATATGAGGTGGATAACCCTTATCATCTTGACAAGTTTGATTCCAGTCAGATGGTTTCCCATTGCTGTTACTACTCAATTGTGAAACATGATTCCAATTAGTTGTGATTTCTGTAGCACTACTTTCCTGAGAGGATTGATTCCAATTAGTAACACTCTCTGACTTACCAGCCTCAGCTACAGCCTCAGAAACAGGTTGAGCAGTTTGCTGCAAGTAAGAGAACTCAGCCTGCCCGTCAGCCACCCCCCAACTAGAAGATAAATCTGAGTGGGCATTTGCTTGAACGCCTGAACCTGCAGCATAACCATCTACCTCATACCACTGTCCAGTACTTTGATCATACTTCCAACCTGGATACTGATTCTCCCAATACTGGCTGCTATTCAGATCCTGCATATTTGCACTCTGATCTTCTGCAGTACCATCATTAAATCCCTCACTGTACTGCCCAAAGTTAGTCGAAGTTTCCACGTAAGCCGAACTGTGTATATCATTCCCAATAGTAGCATGTTGCTCCTTATTTGAACCATCTCCACGCATATTCCCAAATGCATCACCAACATTGTCCCCTCCAAATTCGCTGAAAAAGTCTGAGTATGATCCAAAGCCATTGGTATCACTCTGAACTGAATCATCAGCATGAAACGCACTCCACTGCACTTCCTTAACTCCCGGAGACCCTGATCCATCAGTATTCTTATTAACAACAGTCATATCAGAGAAACTGTCACCAGTATTCTTACCAACAACAGCCGTATCCAAGAAACCATCACCAGCACGTTTACTCTCAATTGTTGCATCGGGCAAAACTTCAGCACCGTCATTTTCCTTTTCCAGTTTTTGTATCAAATTATCAAACTCAAATGAAGTTGATGACACTAATGGATTTCCCATCTCCTCCACAGTTCCCACTTTATTATTCTGTTCAGACCTCTCCACTTGCGCACTTAAATCCTCAACTCCATTACGGATACCGGAAGAAATCTTATCAGAAGTAACCTCACCATTATCGTAGAGTTCATTGATACTCAAACTGGCAAAGGCCTTACTCTCATCGGATTCATTCCCGTCCGTGAAAACGGTGTTAGCAGATGACAAAGCCGTGGAGGCCTTAAAGTCCACGTCGTCATCATCATCATTCACTAATTTATCAAAAAAATCCTCGTCCGTATTATCCTCCACCAGGAATGATGGAGGAGGATTGGAAGCCATCTCTACTCAAACCCTGACCTTCAATTTTCTACGCACCCTAAAATTCAAAACCTCCTTAGTTGATTAGAGCTAATAATACATTCAGATCCAACAATGAACTCCAACTAATTCAACAAATAAAATCTATAGACAATCCAAAACAAGCAAGATCTAGGGTTTTACCCCAATTTTAAAAATAACAAAAACAGGACTGAAATTACGGAAATTTTTTGCTATCAGATAGGACCTAAAAACATAATTCATACAGAAAGTATATACTTACAGATCAAAAAGAAAATTGGAAATCCAATAAATCGCTATAGATACATCTTTTGGTATGTATGCACGTATAGAAAGAAAGAGAGAGAGAGAGATCTCTGTGTGCAACTGATGAGAAGAGAAGACAAGGCCTCAATTTCGCAATTTCGCTCCAGAGGTGTCAACAGCCCACCATAAATTACTTGTATTTTACCCCCAAATATATATATATATATATATATTGTATTTTCCAACTTTGCACATACCGGACGGAAACTCATTATTTAAGTTGTATTTGTTATGAATAATTCATTAATTGGATATCTATACAACTCCAATACATAATTTAGTGGATTCACCTACAATTTCAATATCTCATTTAGTGAATTCACCTACAATTCCATTACCTCATTTTGTAATCAATATTTGATCTTGTTTTGTGCCTATAAATAGGCTTTGCCATTGTATTGAGAAATACACCAAAATCAAAGAAAGAATTTTCTTCTTAATTCTCTAATCTCTCTACTTTAGAATATTTGTATATATTTCATAATATTAAGGGTTATTTCATAATACGTTATCAGCACGATCCGACTCAAGTTATTGGCTTTTCGATCCGAGGAATTGCGATAGCGAGTTGAAGGAATTTGTAGCACGAAAGTGAGGTGCTTAATTTCTTACTTTTGGGTAAAATTATGTCTATATATATATATATATAGGGTATGGATCAAATACATCCCTATGCTTTAGTTAAGATATAAGACCCAATCTAGACTATTTAAACCATTTGATCTCAAGGTCCATATTTAACTCTATTTTTTAGTTTTTATAATTTTTTTAATGATGACAAGGGTATTTTAGTCAATGAACATAAATATCATGTAGGATCAAAATCAAATCCCCCTTATCACGCTCATAACAGATTATTTTTCTCCAATTCACTTTTTCTTTCCAATTACAATTCGATCAGTTCACGAAACTCAATTAATTATCATCAAACTCAATATTCAGAAATCAAATCCCCCTTATTTACGTTATTCATTATCAAGCTCAATTAATCATCAAGCTCGATTCATCATCATCACCAATTCATGCAGCAGACCTTCAACAATCTCGTCATTTTCTGGTAAAAATTAACAAATCAGAGAGAGTTAACTTCAACACCCAATTTGATTCAATCCCAACTCATTAATTGCACACAGATCTTCAAATCATCATAGTAAAAAAATAACAAATGGGTTTCTCTTTAATTTCTCTGTAACGGAGAGCATAGGAAATACTGTCATATACATATACACATATATGTATATGTGTGTGTATAAATATAAAGACAGAGAATAGAAGAAAAAGATTATAGATTAGATTCATTATACACTACAATACAAACCATTATACACTACAATACAAACCATTATACACTATAATACAAACCATTATACACTGTGAATTTTATACACAACTATATAGAATGGTATAACATATTATAGATTAAATTCATTATTATACACTACAATACAAACCATTATACACTACACTTATAATGGTTTAACAGTGTGTTAGTAGTAACATACAAATATTAAGTTGAAAGAATTATACAACAACTTATATCAAATTATACAATATGTTATAAGACATTATACAGTGGTTGCTATCAATGATCTATTTTTAAATTTGGAGCTTCCATTGGCCATTTTCATGCAAATCGTCAGGTAATCCATAGAGTTACATAATGTGATATTTTATCCCCATCAATATCTTCCTAGAAGTTGAAATATTATTTGGCATATCTTTCTGTTATATACACAGATAGCCTTGCTAAATGCTCCTCTTATAGTTCTCCATGTACTGCTTTTTCAACAATATTTTTTATTGTCCATTGGGTGTGCAGAGTGGCTCATCAGTGGATGGAAGCTAAATCATTAGTACTAACACACAAATATTGAATTGAAAGAATTATACAACAACTTATATCAAATTATACAGTATATTATAACACATTATACATCAAAATATACATTGCGTGTATAAATCAAATAGTATACAGTGTCCAATAAACCATTATACATTACGGACTAAACCATTATATAGCGTTAGTTCATAAATCATACAGTTAGAATGATCTAATTTAAAATTATATAGTATATATTACACAAATATGCAAGCAAATTAAAAAACACAACATTGACGAAGCAATTTCTTGTTTTCTGTAATTTAGGGCTTTCGTCTGCCGATAATCGTCGGGCTTTTTTGAGTGAAACTTGCGCCAATAATCTATGTAATTGAGATTTCTGTTTTTTGGGTGAATCGAACGAAATATGAGGATGATATGATTATATATATTGATTGCATGAATCGTGGCCTGAGATTGAGAGATTGGAATGGAGATCGTGGGTAACAATTTGGGAAAGATTTTGGGGGAGATTCTGTGTGTTATTTTTGGGAGGTGGATGATGTATAATTTTGCTAGTTTGTCTATTATACCCCTAATTCATTAATTTCCAATTTTTCCAGCCTGTTTCTGTTTATGATTTGGACTGTTGGATTTAATTGATCCAATGGTATATATTGAGTCTTATATCTTATCTAAGAGAGGGTATGTATTAGATCTTGACCCTATATATATATATATATATATATATATATATATATATATATGTATACAAGTTTCATGTCTAATTGTGTGGTTTAAGTTTGTTTAACACAATATATGACTATGGTTTTATACTTATGTTATTATAATGGTTGTTGTTTTCGTGTTTAATAATTAATATTATGTAATTATTGTTAATTAATAATAAATTGCTTTGTGCAGAACATCATAATAATTCTTAATATCATCTGATATCAATTAATTAATATTATGTAATTATGATATCATACGATATCATTTTCATCATTATCCTCCTAGCTAATTGTAATTTATGTGGATTTATATCTCGTTAGAAATATATAATTTTGTTTGATTTCTAATTTTTCTTATTCTTTGATGATAGTATTATAATGACGAATCTTGCAAAACTTGACTTTGTGGCTCTTGACATTACAGGGAAGAATTATTTATCTTGGGTGTTGGATGCTGAAATTCATTTAGATGCAAATGGTCTTGGAGACACAATCAAAGAAGGAAATAAAACATTTAATCAAGAAAAGGCCAAAGCTATGATTTTCCTTCGCCACCACCTTCATGAAGGATTAAAAAGTGAGTATCTTACTATAAAAGATCCACTTATTCTTTGGAATAATTTGAAAGAAAGATATAACCACCAAAGAAAAATGTTATCTTTCCAAGAGCTCGTTATGATTGGATGCATTTACGATTGCAAGATTTTAAAACTGTGAGTGATTATAACTCCGCAATGTTTAGAATCAGTTCTCAACTGAAATTGTGTGGAGAAAAAATCAGCGATGCAGATATGTTAGAAAAAACATTCTCCACTTTTCATGCATCCAATTTGCTCCTGCAGCAGCAATATCATGAAAAAGGTTTCAAGAAATATTCTGAACTTATTTCTTGCCTACTTTTGGCTGAACAAAATAATGAGCTTTTGATGAAAAACCATGGCTATGTTTGGTTATGTTTTGGGATGGTATTTTGGTGAAAATTATTGGTGAAAATTTTATGGGGACACATGCAATTTTGATGAAATTATGTTTGGTTAGGGAGTTGTTTTTTGAGTGATTTTTTGGTGAGATAGTGTTTGGTTTTGTTTTCAGAGGGAACATAAATTACTGTAGCTGTCAAATCATGTAAGTTTTTGTCTGCCAATAATTAAAAGTTATAATATAATATTGAGATTGTAATAATTATTATATAGATAAATATATATGTATATATGTAGGTAATAGTAGTATATATAATATTGAGATTGTAATAATTATTATAGAGATAAATATATATGTATATATGTAAGTAATAGTAGTGTATATATATATATATATAAGTAATAGTAGTTGATATATATACTTAAAAGAAAAGTTTATATATATATATATTTAATTACAAAATTATATTTAATTTACGAAAATCAAAAAAAAAATTGAAGACAACATTTCAAATGTCGTCTTCAATTTTTTCATTTTTATTTTTTTATTTCTGATATGTCGTCTTCTAATTATACAAATAAATAAATAAATATATATATAGAAAAAATTATATTTAATTACAAAATTATATTTAATTTACGATTTATAAAAAAAAAAGAAAATTGAAGACGTTCAACTTTTTTTTTTTATGAACAGTGAAGACGACATGGCACATGTCGTCTTCACTGTTCATTTTTATTTAGTTTTTTAATTATGAAGAAGACATTTTATATGTCGTCTTCTAATTATATATATAAAAAATAATATATATATATATATATAGAAAAAATTATATTTAATTACAAAATTATATTTAATTTACGAAAATTAAAAAAAGAAAAAGAAAATTGAAGATGACATTTCAAATGTCGTCTTCAATTTTATTTTTTTTATTCATGCACAGTGAAGACGACATTTTATATTTATGTTAAAAAAGAAATATATATATATATAGTGTGTCTATGTGAGAGAGAGAAAGTGAGAGAGTGAGAGAAAGAGAGGAGAGAGAATGTGTCAGATAGAGTGAGAGAAAAAGAGGAGAGAGAGTGTGTCAGAGAAACAGGGAGCACAATCATTATTTTTTTTTTGGACCAAAATTTGACAACTTTCTTGGTGAAAAATTGTGTGATCCAAACATAACTTGGCCAAAAATTCGGACGAAAATGGGCTTGAAAACATAACCAGACATAGCCCATGAGTCCCGTCCAACTGGTTCTGCTTCATTCCCTGAAATGAATATGACAACCCATAACCATTTTAATAATGAACCAAATCGTGGTCGTGGTCGTGGTCTTGGTCGTGGCCGTGGTCATAGTAGAGGCCGTGGTATTGGATATGGACGTGGACGTGGACGTGGTCGTGGATATGGTTATGGAAATCGTGGTGGTATTTCAAAGAACACATCTTTCCACCAGAAGTGGAAAAATAATGACGAGAAAAATAAAGGTGGCCAAAATAGCAAATCTGTGGAAAGTTTATGCTATCGTTGTGGTGGTAGAGGTCATTGGGCACGTACCTGTCTTACGCCTACACATCTTGTTATCCTTTACCAAGAATCGCTGAATGGGAAAGGAAAGAAAATAGAAACAGATTTTGTTTTTGAAGAAGGCGATTCTGATTATGGCCATTTTGATGACACTCATTTAGATGTTGCTGATTTCTTTACTGATCCTGATGAAAAAATTAATCACTTGATTGGAGATGGGAGTGTTCAAAAATAAATTTGTTAAGTTTTAACTTTTAGTAATTTATAAATAAATATTTAAGCATGTTGTTTTCCTTTTAAGATCAATAAATGAACTTATTCATAAGATTGTATTTTCTCATATTTAATAATATTATTTAATATTGATTTATTTCTTTTTATGTTTCAATAAAGAATGAGTATTTACTCGATCAGCAACAACATCAATAATGAAGATATGTGTCTCGCCGATAGTGCAACAACTCACACCATCCTCAAGAATAAAAAATACTTCTCTTATTTAGTAATGCAAGAAGCCAATGTTAGCACTATATCGGGTAGCACAAAGTTAATTGAAGGCTCCGGCAGAGCTAATATATTGTTACCCAGAGGAACGCAATTTTATATTGATGAAGCATTATATTCTACCAAATCTCAAAGAAATTTACTAAGCTTCAAAGATATCCGCCGAAATGGATATTATATTGAGACAACAAGTGATGGCAATATTGAGTATCTTTACATCACTAATACAATATCTGGTAACAAATGTATATTGGAAAAATTGCTTGCATTTTCCTCCGATTTGTACTACACGCATATATCTACTATTGAAACACATGTTATCGTAAACCAGAAGTTTGTGAATCAAAATAAGTTTGTTATTTGGCATGACCGGTTGGGCCATCCCGGATCAATTATGATGCGAAAGATAATTGAGAATTCATGTGGTCATCCATTGAAGAGCCAGCAGATTCTTCAATCGAATGATTTCTCATGTGCTGCTTGTTCACAAGGAAAGTTGATTATTCGACCATCAACAACAAAAGTAGGAAGTGAATCTCTTACGTTTTTGGAACGTATTCAAGGCGATATTTGTGGACCAATACACCCGTTGTGTGGACCATTTAGATATTTTATGGTTTTAATTTATGCATCAACAAGATGGTCACATGTATCTTTGTTATCAACTCGCAACCTGGCGTTTGCAAGATTGCTTGCTCAATTGATTAAACTACGAGCACATTTTCCTGATTATCCTATTAAGAAGATACGCCTTGATAATGTGGGTGAATTTACTTCCAAAACGTTCAATGACTATTGTATGTCTATTGGAATTGATGTTGAACATCCTGTAGCACATGTTCATACACAAAACGGTCTAGCAGAATCGTTTATTAAATGTCTGCAGTTAATTGCAAGACCTTTACTTATGAGATCAAAACTTCCTATTTCTTGTTGGGGACATGCTATTTTGCATGCAGCAACACTTATTCGCATAAGGCCAACAAGTTATCATAAGTTCTCCCCATTACACTTGGTTTTTGGTCAAGAACCAAATATTTCCCATCTAAGAATTTTTGGATGTGCGGTATATGTTCCAATTGCTCCACCACAACGCACTGAGATGGGTTCTCAAAGGAAATTGGGAATATATGTTGGATTCGATTCTCCATCGATAATAAAGTATCTAGAGCCATTGACTGGAGATTTATTTACGGCTCGATTTGCTGATTGTCATTTTGATGAATCAGATTTCCCAACATTAGGGGGAGAAAATAAGCAGCTGGAAAAGAAAATGAGTTGGAATGAATTATCTTTATATCATCTTGATCCTCGAACAAAACAAAGTGAAGTGGAAGTTCAAAAGATAATTCACTTGCAAGGTTTAGCTAACCAACTGCCAGACGCATTTATTGACCTAAAGAAAGTGACTAAGTCACATGTACCAGCTGTTAATGCTCCAGTAAGAATTGTTGTCCCTGAAGGTCAAAGTAATGAGTCTATTGCACGCCTGAAGCGTGGTAGACCTATCGGTTCCAAAGATAGTTATCCTTGAAAAAGAAAAGGAGCTAAGAATCAAGATGGTCTAATCGAGGATAAAATAACTCCAGAAGAGTCCCCAGTCATAACTAATATTTCGGTTTCAGAAGAACCTCAGGTACCTGAAACTTGTGAAAATAATGAGTTCTCAATAGATTATGTTATGATCGGGAAACGATGGAATCGAAATGAAGTCAACGTTGACGATAAATTTGCATATAATGCAGCGCTAAATATGATGAATGATAATGAGGATCAAGAACCAAAGTCTGTTAATGAATGTAGACAAAGAAATGATTGGCCAAAATGGAAAGACGCAAAGGGGGCAGAGTTAAACTCGCTTGAAAAACGAAAAGTTTTTGGACCTGTAGTCCGTACATCTGAAGATGTAAAACCAGGATACAAATGGGTATTTGTGCGAAAACGAAATGAGAAAAATGAAATTGTAAGATATAAGGCACGTCTTGTTGCCCAAGGATTTTCGCAACGACCTGGTATAGATTACGAGGAGACTTATTCTCCTGTGGTGGATGCAACTACTTTTCGTTATATAATAAGTCTGACAGTGCATGAAAAACTTGATTTGCGTCTAATGGATGTTGTTACAGCCTATTTGTATAGCTCGCTTGATAATGATATATATATGAAAATCCCTGAAGGATTTAATATGCCTGAAGCATATAATTCAAGTTCTCGAAAACATTATTCAATTAAATTAAGTAAGTCATTGTATGGACTGAAGCAATCTGGACGAATGTGGTATAATCGTCTCAGTGAATATTTGTTGAAGGAAGGATATAAGAATGTTCAAATTTGTCCTTGTATTTTCATGAAAAGATCTGGAAATGAGTTTGTTATAATTACAGTTTATGTTGACGATTTAAATATTGTTGGAACTCCTGAAGAGATTTCAAAAACTGTTAATTGCTTGAAGAAAGAATTTGAAATGAAAGATCTTGGAAGAACAAAATTTTGCTTTGGACTACGAATTGGATATTTAAAGAACGGAATTTTTGTATATCAAGACGCTTATATATCAAAGGTGCTAAAGCGTTTCTACATGGATAAATCACATCCATTGAGCACCCCGTTGGTCGTAAGGTCATTAGATGTGAACAAAGATCCTTTTCGACCTCGAGAAAGTGATGAAGAACTCCTTGGTCCTGAAGTACCATATCTAAGTGCAATCGGTGCATTAATGTATCTTGCTTGTCATACTCGACCTGATATAGCATTCGCTGTTAATCTATTAGCAAGATATAGTTCTTTTCCTACACGAAGGCATTGGAATGAGGTTAAACAGGTACTCTGCTACCTTAGAGGAACAATCGATATGGGCTTGTTTTATTCAAATGTACCCAAGTCCGAATTGGTTGGATATGCAGATGCTGGATATATGTCTGATCCTCATAATGGTCGTTCACAAACAGGCTATTTATTTACATGTGGTGGCACAGCCATTTCATGGCGGTCTATGAAACAAACCATATCGGTCACATCATCTAATCATGCAGAAATCTTAGCTATTCACGAGGCGAGTCAAGAATGTGTTTGGTTAAGATCTATAATTAAACATATTCGAGGGACTTGTGGTTTATCTTTTGGAAAAATGATCCCAACAATCTTATATGAAGATAATTCTGCATGTATTGCACAATTGAAAGAAGGGTACATTAAAGGAGATAGAACAAAGCATATTTCACCAAAGTTCTTTTTCACTCACGATCTTCAGAAGAATGGTGATATCAATGTTCAACAAATCCGTTCCAGAGATAATCTTGCTAATTTGTTCACCAAGACACTTCCTACAGCAATATTTGAAAAACTAGTCTACAATATTGGCGTGCGTAGACTTAAAGATCTTGACTGATATTGTCATGAGGGGGAGATAATACGCGCTGCACTCTTTTTCCCTTAACCAAGGTTTTTCCCACTGGATTTTCCTGGTAAGGTTTTTAATGAGGCAGCATCTGATTGCGTATTGAAAGAATTATGTACTCTTTTTTCTTCACTAGGTTTTTATCCCACAGGGTTTTTCCTAGTAAGGTTTTAACGAGGCATATTCTTAAGTGATGGACATCCAAGGGGGAGTGTTATGAATAATTCATTAAGTGGATGTCCATACAACTCTAATACATAATTTAGTGGATTCACCTACAACTCCAATATCTCATTTAGTGGATTCACCTACAATTTCATTACCTCATTTTGTAATCAATATTTGATCTTGTTTTGTGCCTATAAATAGGCTTTGCCATTGTATTGAGAAATACACCAAAATCAAAGAAAGAATTCTCTTCTTAATTCTCTACTTTAGAATATTTGTATATATTTCATAATATTTGGGGTTATTTCATAATAGTATTTTGGTTTTTCCAATTTTTCCATATTCTTCATTTTTCCCCATGGAGGAGGTTTGGTTATTTTATACTACTGTTCTTATTCAACTGTGGAATTTTAACTTTCCATAAAAAAAAAAGTGGAATTTTTTAACCACTAGTCATTTCATTTTGTTATAATTAACCACTTGCCATTTGATGTACTGGGAATTTATCTCCGAGGCAAGTGGTCAATGCATTTTAGGTGCTTTCAAATATAATATCTAGTTTGATGGTCGTCTGATCCTTTATTACAAATAGTGGTGGCCTATTTCATTTATTTATATATGTTAATTGTATATAATTCAAATTATTTATATATTTAAAGGAAATATTTATACACATATTATACATAAAAATAAATAGAATAGAAAATTAATATCATTTGCAAAATAGGATCTGGTGTGGGTGAGAGCGGGTCTAACAATAAGTACAATAAACTATTAGGAGAGTCGAGAGGTTCCTTTGAGGTAAAGAAGTCGAGTCTTGAGGATCAAATTATAATTAAGATAATGACTAAAAATAATTACTTATAAAACCTTTAAATTTATAGAATAAGATAGCATGGGATAATTGTACATTACTATATAATAGCATGGAATATTCAAATAACCATGGACTATTATGATCTCTGTTGGTTAAAATTCATATTATATTTGTATAATATGCGTATACACATATAATTGAAAAAAACTCGTTTCTCTATATATTCTAAATATAATGAATAATACTCGTACTTTTGAGTTGAACCGTTTGATGCATGTACTTTACGTATCTCGTATTATATTTATAGAATAATACTTTAATTTGACATTAAAAAATATTTTTCAATTAAAATTTGAAATTTTTAATTAATTTATAAGTACTAATCAAGTATTTTACAGTTAAAAACTGTGAATTTTTATAAATTATCATAATATTAATTATTGTCAACTAGCGACAAATATAAAATATTATTTTTTAAAAAATAATTAAAAGTGAGTACAAGTAATATACCTTACAAATTTATATAAAAAATAAGTCATATTTTTACTTCCAAGCAATTCATTTGTATTCGTATTATACTTGTACGCTTACAGATCTATTTATTTTTGTTCTCGTATTTTTTAGTCAATTTTTTCACCGTAACTTCCAACAAAATTTCATAATATATTCGTATGTATTAAATGACGAATTTTTCCCATCCCGTATTTAACTAACTAGGATTTTGATTAAGGATCGATGTGGAAATACTTTTTTTTTTTTGGTTTATACCAAGGATTTCCCCCAGTCGGACGCCGGAGACTAATTCCTTCGAGGCGTAGAGATTACCAAAGTGGGTTTTGCCTCTCCCAACAAAGTCTTTTATATACACATGGCCAGGAATCGAATTCTGGACAGCATTCTTAAGGAACTCAGCTATCTACCAACTGTATTGGACCTTGTTGGTGATGTGGCAATACTTTAAATACTTTTATCTTATATGCCTTTTGTTATTACTTAATACAATTTTTTGTTTATGGATCTAATAACCCACAATGCCTTTGTAACTCAATTGATATTTGATGCCCATCATGCTATCCCTGCTCGGGGACAGAGTGTATGTGTTAAGAATGCAAACGAGAATAGACTATGGCATGTCTCAGAATTCAAAGACCATGCATGGTTAGAGGGTAGAGGTCGTTGTGTTTTCGACTAACTCTGGCTCAACTAAGGGTTAATGGTCTCAGTCTGCCTCGATTCAGGAACATTGACCTCGACTAAGATTGATTGGGCCTTGACGTCTTGTCTTTGTATTATCACCTTCGGATGCTAGGTGTAGGAGAATATAACTTTGGGTTTTCAACCCGGAAAAAAAATTTGTGCTAGTCCGACGCTAAAATGTGCCCTTGTTAAATTAATATGCAAAAAAATCCCTATGTTAAGTTTTAGTTAGCTCACTTCCCATTTTCGTATGTCAAAGTTAACACAGTTAATTTTGGCCTTACTATGCCTGTTATACCCTCCGACTTGTTAGTTATTCATTTTGATGGCAAAAAATAACATAACATTTCTAGTCCTCGGATTAGCTATTTTTAGGGTACGATATCCGGACTCTTCCACTGTATTACTTGCATGACCCTAGTGTGGTTGCTAGGGATTTCCCATGTCACTTATCCCTCTTTCCCAGAAATATGGATATCAACGCGATCGCCTTTAACTATATTCAATGGTAATATGAGCTTAAGCTTTGATTCCAATCTCTCTCGTGCCAAAAAACATCATAGGGCAAGAGTGTCAGCGTTGTTTAGGTGTTCCATGTAGGAAACAATAATCTTATTGGATATATGTGGAATTAGATGATAAATGCGGGAAATCACCAATTTATCCTAGATAATTTTTGGGATTCATCATTATATAACTGTTACATAAAGGCGCATAGTGTGGAGTGGCAAGCAAATATATAAGCAACATAGTATGACATGCAAAATATAGTATTACCAACAAATATTCGATAACATCGAACTGAAAATGTTGACTATGACCAACGAAGTTTCATGTGTCGTGTTCTTATTAATTTGTTAATCATCCAAAAGAAAAGTACAAAATTGATAGTTGATTATCAACAAATTACAATTTAGTTGTACATGATATTATCGTTTTAGTTTTAGCTAC
Organism: Buddleja alternifolia; assembly: GCA_019426215.1. Classification (NCBI taxonomy): domain Eukaryota; kingdom Viridiplantae; phylum Streptophyta; class Magnoliopsida; order Lamiales; family Scrophulariaceae; genus Buddleja; species Buddleja alternifolia. The sequence continues at coordinate 11,969,475 of CM033399.1, read as the reverse complement.
ACACTTTACGTGAATTTAAAATTTGTCCTAATAATTTGAATAATGTTGCAAGTTTTGTCCTTTTCTTAGATGACATTAGTCCCACGTGTTATTTTTCATTAAAAAATTGACGAAAACTAACAGAAATGTACATTTAGAAATTTCATTTTGCTCACTTACCCCTGAAAACTTAAATTAATAACTCAGAAGTTGTTTTTATTTAAATTTAAATAGAATTATTTTCAACTAATATATTAATTTAAAAAAATAGAAAAAAATAAAATAAAGAAGAAAAACAAATCAACATTTAGTGGGAGCTAGGGCTGCAAGGGGAGGGATGTGGCCTGGGGCCAATGGAGAAGGGTTGGGTTGGGACTGAAGAGGGGAGGGATGGGGCCGACAAGGAAGGGCTAGGATGGGGCTCGGGCTGATGGGGGAGGGCTAAGCTGGTTTGGGCGGGGTCAGAGGTCGGGGCTGGGTGGTGGCAGATAGCGAAAGGAAGGGTTGGGCGGAGGGGGAAAAGGCCGGGTGGGGGGTGGGATGGGTGGGGAGGACTAAGGGGTAGCCCAAGGGATGTGCTCGGGAAGATGATGGATCTCTATTTTTATTTTTTAGGGGGTAAGTGAGAAAAAAGCTTTATTTAGGGGGATATTTGATACAAGCTTTAGAATTTATGAGGTAAATGTCAATTTTGAGTTGATCATTCCGTTAGTTTACGTTAGCTTTTAATGAAAAATAACATGTGGTGTTAATGTTGTTTAAAAAAAGAATTAATGTTGCAACATTTTCAAAATAACTCGAACAATTTTAAATTGTGCAAAGTTCAAGCTAGAATTAAAATGGCTCTATCATATGAGACTGTATTTGCAATTTTCCGTTGAGTAACTCATTTTAAGTTAATTTTCCCATCTAGATACAAATAAAAACTAAATAAATATTAGCATGATCTCACATCCACAAGAACCAAGACCTTTTCTTCTTTTATTCATATTAATCATTTGATATAATTGTGTTATAAACTTATTACTTTGTATTTGATCATAAGGGAAAAAGAAAATAAGAAAGAAAAAGCCTTATATAAATTTGATAGTGATCACGATATGAATAAATATATAATACAAGTACATAGTTACAAGTTTCTCTGTTGTTAAAAAAAATTTAAATGATGAAATTTATGTGGCTAACTAAGGGATGTCAGTGGTTGTAGCAATCCCCATCTGCAACCACCCTCCATCCAAGTTCACATCTCTTAGATCACTTAGTTTTCTTAGCTTCATCTCACTTTTCTCCTGTTGGTTGAGATCGATAGTACATTGTTGTGGATTCATCTCAATATTCCCTTTTGCATGATTCTCAATATGGTGAGCAGGCAGGTTGAGATTTAGATCAAGTTGTTGGTCGTGATGATGGTTTGTGAACATGGGCTTCTTGTATAATTGATGATCATATTGAAAACTTGGGATGTTGAAGCCATTGTTGTCTGATGTTGAAGTGGTCAGCCAATGACACCTTTTGTGGCCACCTAAGGCCTGCCCTGATGAGAAAACACGTCGACACACGGAACACTCGTGCATCTTAGGCTTGTTTCCCGCCTCTGATGATGGCGTACCTAACGAGTAAGAGTAGTCTTCATGATGATGGTGATGGTTATGATCTTCTTGAATGGAATCTTCATCATTGACATGATTCTCGTCTTCTTCATCATCCAATTTGGCTGCAAAACAACCTTTAACCTTCTTGTGACTCGCTCTATGTCCCCCCAATGCTTGGTGGGAGTTGAACACTTTCTTACAAGCTCTGCATTGGAAAATCCCTTTATTATTTTCCACCATTTCTTTAGGACCCTTATTGTTAGAAGACAACATCACCAAACAATTTGCTAGATCTTCATCTTCGCTTGAAGCGGGATATACATCAACAAAATTTGACACTCTCTCCTTTTGATCCAACTCAAATCTTCGGCCAAATGATGACGACTTCTTGTACTCTCCATCGTCATCACTCATGACATGATAGGCAGCCATGAGAGGCCGGGGCGTTTTGGCTCGTAGAAAATATGAATGCTTGTTGTTGGGTCCAGGCTTCATCCTCAAGTTTACATCACCACCATCTCCCATTACATGGGCTCTCATGTGTCCCCCTAGAGCTCCTGCACAACCAAATCCCCTATTACACACCTTACAATAATGTCTTATAACGTGACTAATACTCATTTCTTGTTCACCATTTTCCTCACCCATTACTTACTATGTATTCTTCTATAATTGCTCACAAAACTAAATTAAGAACCTCAAATATTTGTACAAAATTTGAACTTGTATTATTATATGTATATATATTTCAGTAGTGTGTAGCTTATTGAGATGGGGGAGAGTGGTTGTTGTTAGTGGTTATATATAGTGTGACAGTAGTGAGTACAATGTGGATAGTTTGTAAGAATGGGAGTGGGGAAGTCCTAGTTTTTAGTTTGAAGTTTGTTACTTGTGGACGAGAGAGATGGACAGAAATAATTAGTTGAAGAGTAAGTGTGACAAGTGGAGATTTAAGTTTTTTTTAGTGGTGGAGAGATTATTTCTATGATTTGTGGTTCCAGCACTTTCAATCTTAATTAATAAATAGATTTGTTATAGTATTTAAAAAAAATTGAATGATAAAATATTCTTCATGTGATGTGATGGACATCTCTTTATTTGTCCATTTGGTCAAACATGATATACAAGTATCAAAGATGGATCTAATTACGTGAAAGTACGGACTTTTTCTTTTATCTTCCATGAAGTGGCAATTCATTTATTATACCCAAAAATCTTGCTATACATGTACAAAATCAAGACTACAATTGTGGGTAAATTCTATTTTAGTTTCTCATACTTTGACCCAATCATATTTTACATTGCTAAATTGTCATCATTTTTAAGAAGAAATTTTTTGTAAAGCAAGTTATGTTTTTTCTTGCGAAATGTTTTTTTAAATCTGATGCTTCTAAATATTAGATTATTTTAAAAAAAAATTCTATGTTGATGTATAAATAAATGTCTAAGAAAATGCTTTAAATTGACATGAATGATAGGTTAGTTAAAAAGTAAAACTTTCATATGTTTATATTTAGAGCAAATTTCCTCCAAATCTCCTGATGATTGTTGAAATTACAAATCAACCCCCTTTTCCAAAAAAAAAAAAACAAACACATTCCTCATGATGATTTAAAACATTTACATCCGTTAGGGGTCTTTTTAGGGTAGTTTCGTTAAAAAAATCTTAGGTATGATTAGAATGCTCTTTTAATTAATATTATTTAAATTTTTTAAACTCCAAGATTCAAAATTTGAAAAAAGACAGTAAAAATATAAAAATGATAATGAGTGTTGGAATTGCTATAAACTTATTCAAAGTGTATCTGGAAAATACTAGATAAATATTGAGAAACATCTTCAAAAAATAAATAAATATTAAAAATGTTTAAAATTTTAAAATATTACCAACTACATATTCTACATGCACTGGCTTTTAAAAACAATTGTATATAAAAAAATATTAATATCTATATAATGTAAATATTTAAAAAGAATTAAAACTTTGGTAAAATTATTAACAATATTAAGGGATTAATGCAAAAAAAAACCCGTGTTAATGTGAAAATGCAAAAAAAACCCTGTGTTAACGAAATAGGCTAAAAACCACCCTGTGTTCTTAAAAAGTCTGCAAATAGTGGATTTTTGGAAAAAAAAGTGCATGTGTTTCATGTTTTTCACCTTTAATGACATGCTTCTTTGTTTGAAGAGTGTATAAATGACAAAAAAACATGTTATTAAAGGTGAAAAACATGAGAAATATGCACTTTTTTCCTCAAAAATCCACTGTTTGTAGACTTTTTAAGAACACAGGGTAGTTTTTAGCCTATTTCGTTAACACGGAGTTTTTTCTGCAATTTCACATTAACAATGGGTTTTTTTTTGCATTAATCCCCAATATTAAATAAATTTGATATAACTGTCATCTAAAAATTATAAAATACATAAATAAATATTAAAAGTGTTATAAAAAATTAAAAGAACTCCAATAAATATAAAAATATTACAAAAATCTGAACACTTACCGCCTTTTTTCACACCACGAGCATCACTCTGATCCTCGTCGGCCCCTAACTAACATCGATTGAAATCAATTTCAAAATTGATTTTTTAATCTCAAAACGATTTCAGAAATTGATTGGAATGGAATGTTGGAAATCAGATGCAAATAAAGTACGAGTGACGTACTTACGGTAACAAATTCGAATAACACGTGTGCATTTCGAATTTCTCTAATCCGAGTTTGGACGAATGAGAAATTAAATGTTGAAGTTGTGGTTTGAAATCTGTGAGTTTACCGTGAATTTCTTCTGATCCAATGTAAAACGAGGAGGAATTAAAGATACTACCCATTACGATCGATGGCCACGATCGTACGAGCTGTATTTTAACATTACATGTGAGTCATTAATGATTTATATGAGTCATTGATCACATCACATGTGAGTCATTGATCATATCACATGTGAGTCATTGATCATATCACATATGAGTCATTAAAGTGAGTTTAATGACTCTTATGCCCCTCTTTATCCCTATATAAACCCCCATTGGGTATTCATTTTCTCAAGAGCGAATAACAATTCCTCTTCATTCATATTCATTCTTTGAGTTTTGTTATTCCGGGAATAATGAAATCAAGAGTTGAATTATGTTATTATTGAGAGTTCGAAACATGATTTCGTTCGTGGGTCTCGGTTTTGAAGTGGTTCAATCCCGAGAAAAATCGTTGTATCTTGGGACACAAATTGCAGGAACCCGTACCACCAATAGCAGGGCTATAGCGGGGCAATATTGTGTTAAGGATAGAGAGTTCAACTCTCGCCTCGATTCAGATTTTGCATATCCATTTTATCACAATCAAATTATTCATTTTAACCAACAAACTTAACACAATAATTTATTCAAATTTGATGTGAGTAAAATGGATCAAATCTGGATAACTCGATTTGATGCCAAAAATCTGGATTTTGATAATTTGGAATCAGGTTTGGGGCTGGAAAATCGAGAGAGAGAAAGATCCGATTTGTTTGGAACAAAGATTTGGAAAAATCTGAAATTTTGTGATTTGGAATCACAATAATTTGAACTAACATCTGATTTTGATGTTCTTGGAATTTTTCGATTGGATCAAAATTCTGGAAATCTAAAAATCGAGATTTGAATCGGGTTGGATCCGGTTTGGTTGAATTGCCGTCGTGCAACACAACTAATTGTCGCTGGGTTTGAGACAGCAAATCTGCCGTGTGGTGGGGTTAGGTGTCGGTGAATTCACCGCCGTAACCCATCGCAGACGGTACTTGGGTGATGTTGCTGCCTCTGTTCGCCGGCGAAGCCATGAAAATGGCAGGTGCGATTTTCGAATCTCACGAAAAAGAAATTGCTCGGAGCGAATTTCTTGTGGCCCTCGAATCCCGTTAATGATGGGTCGCTTAGATGCCGAAGCTGGGTTGCCGCCGAAAATGGCGAATTTCTGGCAACGCGAGGATCGACGAATCTCGCTGAAAAATCCTCCCGGATCGGAGAATCTGGTGGAGTGATATCAATGGTGATGATAGCCTTTTATTATATTAATACTAAAAGCTAAAGTAGTCATCATGGAAAAGAATGCAAAAGTCTTAAAAGTGGCCGCCCATTACGGTAAAAGAGGTGCCTTTTGGCCTTTTGTTTTTTCTTGTGGGCCAACACTTTTTAAATAATATATTAGTGGATGATGTAAAAATAAAAGTCACAAAAGCTCGGATGGAAAAAGAGAGGCTTTTTGCTTTGTCTTTTATTTTGTTTTTATTTATTAATATATTAAAAATGTTAAAGTAAAAAGCATTAAAGTAGTCATCATGAAAAAACATGAAAAAGAATTGCTAAATAGCCATTCATTATGGAAAAGTTTTGTCTTTTGCTACTTTTACTTTTTGCTTTTTGCTTTTGCTTGTTTTACATTTATTAAATCATGTGTGGGCTCGGCCCAACATGAATGTAATCATTTTGAGTTTGTCTATTAAAATAAAATAGATTTATGCTAATATGACTCTGAGTTCCACAACAAGTGGTTAGAGCTCGGGTATTCTGAGTATGCTCTGTGGTTGCAGTTTAATCTGATCTTCCACATCAGAAAAGTTTTCCCTGGATATTTGACTTGGATAAAATGGTGTTGTGCATAAACTTGGACGTCGTCACTTTAAACTATACAGTTGTTGAGTGAGATCGGTCCTAATGTTTGTGGCACATATTCTCTGAAGAGAGAAACGTCTAGACGACGTGGTGTACGAAGTACACAACTTGGTCAAAAATACGAAGGATTTGACCATTGGAGTACAATCGAGAAAGTCGATCAAACATCCGATGGTGCGTCGTTCAAAGAATTTGATGCAAGTGTGGTAGTATTCACCATGGTCTAATGATATTTCCGAACGCCAAAATCATACTCTAAAGAAGATAATGATGCGTTGGATAAATTCAGAATTGTGGGGGACGTGGTCCTAGATAACTACATTCTGAACGAAGGTCCCACGTAGTAGTAAGAGTAAGAATCTGCCTGAAAGATGGCAAGATTTCCTACAGTTACGTACAAATGTGGGGGCTGTGGGTTAAGGTAAAAACACCCAAACCTTAACAAGGTTACAAGGCGTACTTGGTAGCCAAAGGGAACCTTCAAATGGTAGACCTTGATTTCGTCTTTTCATGTTTTCGGGAATGGGAATTAAATCCATAAAATATTCATCGTTGTTGCTAATTTGCATAACCATGAGATATTTGAAATGGATATTAAGACTGCGTTCCTTAAACAAAAGATTAGATGAGGAAGTTCACATGGAACTAACCGAGGGGTATGTTGGGTCGGTATACGGACTCGAACATAGCTCCTAAGTAGTGGCATGAAAGGTTTGACAAAATATTATGTTATCAAACACCTTCATAATCAACTAGCATGATACATGTGGTTTTTCAACAAAACACATAGCTCATAGTATGAAATTTCACTAAGGTTCAAAGCCAAAAGCTACCTTTTCTGGTGTGAAAGTTTGATATGTTGATTATGTAAGTAATCATGACTACTGAAAGGATGTTGAAAAAGAATTCGACATAAATGATATGGGTACGGTCCAAAGACTTGTCTTACTGAGACTATACTTGGAAGATTTAGTTTCCATAACAGTGCTCTTGTAAGAAAGTGACAAAAGACTTGGTTGAGAACCATGGTGAACCCATATTGAAATATGCACATATGCCCAATTTGATATATTGAGACAATAAGTCGGCAATAGCACGTGCATACAATTGCGATTGTTAGTTTGCAATAACAAAGGCATATAGTGGCATAAGTAATGGTAAGTCTAGACAGGCTTGTCGTAGGCATAATACCATTAAGCAGTTGATCTATAATGGCATTATCTCCACTGATCCTGGAGGATAAAGTAGATCCTTTGACGAAAGGACTTCCATAGAGATCAAATAGACTGCCTATCAAGAGGAATGGGGTTAAAGACTACAAATTAAGAATGGACACAGCGGTAACCCAACCATGTTGACTGGAGATCCCAAGATCATGGTTCAATGGGACAACTAAGTTGTGAAAATTCAGTATGGCACTTAGGAGTTTAACTCCAAACCCATTGCCTAGGATAAAGAAGTGCAACCTGCAAGTTGTAGCAAAAGGTTAAATCGGGCTTTTAATGATTCCTATACTGTCTAAATGAAGTGGAGTATGGCAGGATACTCTTAAATAGGAAGTCACCTATGTAAGTGTGAGGTGTAGGCCGCCTCAACATTGGGCAAAATGTAAACACTTATGAATCCAAGAGGGGGTGCCACGGCCAAAATGGACCCAACAGTGAGAACGAAATCTGTTCGAGAGACTACAGTGTGAATATCATTGTCTTGGTTTACACGAACGGCTGAACAATTCAAGACATCGCATTCATTGGGCAGCCTAGTAAATCCGATTATATTTCACTAAGAAAGGTTCAAAGCCAAAAGCTACCTCTTCTGATGCTATAGTTTTTCACCCGAACTCTCAATGTGTCTGCATATGTTAATTTCATTCGTGTGGGGGATTGTTGGAAATCAGATGCAAATAAAGTACGAGTGACGTACTTACGGTAACAAATTCGAATAACACGTGTGCATTTCGAATTTCTCTAATCCGAGTTTGGACGAATGAGAAATTAAATGTTGAAGTTGTGGTTTGAAATCTGTGAGTTTACCGTGAATTTCTTCTGATCCAATGTAAAACGAGGAGGAATTAAAGATACTACCCATTACGATCGATGGCCACGATCGTACGAGCTGTATTTTAACATTACATGTGAGTCATTAATGATTTATATGAGTCATTGATCACATCACATGTGAGTCATTGATCATATCACATGTGAGTCATTGATCATATCACATATGAGTCATTAAAGTGAGTTTAATGACTCTTATGCCCCTCTTTATCCCTATATAAACCCCCATTGGGTATTCATTTTCTCAAGAGCAAATAACAATTCCTCTTCATTCATATTCATTCTTTGAGTTTTGTTATTCCGGGAATAATGAAATCAAGAGTTGAATTATGTTATTATTGAGAGTTCGAAACATGATTTCGTTCGTGGGTCTCGGTTTTGAAGTGGTTCAATCCCGAGAAAAATCGTTGTATCTTGGGACACAAATTGCAGGAACCCGTACCACCAATAGCAGGGCTATAGCGGGGCAATATTGTGTTAAGGATAGAGAGTTCAACTCTCGCCTCGATTCAGATTTTGCATATCCATTTTATCACAATCAAATTATTCATTTTAACCAACATGGAATTCATATGCTAACTGTGGGTTCACGCCTGGGGGACGTGACAGAAAAGCGGTGGTGGTTGCACAATGGTTGGCAGTGCCCTGCTGTGAGAGGTTTGGTCTTGCAAGGAACAAGCTGCATCACTTCTCCCATTTTTTTTTCTGATTTTTTATTTTTATTTTTTTTAAGGTTTTACTCAAGGTTGTTTAGGACATAAATCGTCAAAGGAGTATATATAATTTTTTGAAAAAAGGGTTTAATTTGTAATTTCAACAATCGTTAGGGTTACGGCATGTGGATGTGTGTGCCCTTATAATTTTATAAGAAGAAAATATAATTCAAAATTAATAATGTCGCATTCTTTTTTCTAAAATGATAATTTATTTAATAAAAAAAATTATCATTTAGAATTCATGCATTTTAATTTTGAACATCTCAAAAGGAAAATAAATATATTTAATTTAATTTTATAAATTAATTCATCAAAGTAAAGGCATTTTCATTAGTAATTTAGTCTTTTTAAGAGTACAAGCGGTATTGTGCTAATATTTTTCTTCGATCGATTTCATCTGTTAGAAAGTTTAATGATGACAATTAAAATTTGTATTGGACCACAAAAATTTTTGTAAAACTTTTTATTGTAGAAATTACTTATAAGAGCTTTGAAATTGTAATAGGTCAATTAATAAGTTTCTAAAAAGACCAGAGTTGAAGATCAAGAGACCCGCAATGTTGACAGTATTTTGTCTGAACGAAGTCAAGAAACAAGCGTGTTTCAGAGCTTTTCATCAGAGGTGAAGATTCAACATTGACTCAGCGTCAAAGTGTGCAAAAATCTTCTGGTACACTTGAAAATTGAAATATAATTAGTAACAGGCATTTAATACCAGTGGACATTTATTCAAATGCATTTAATGTTGTGTTAAAGAGCATCTTATGGAGTAGTGACCATCCTACCTAAAATTGTCTGAAAATGAACTCTATGTGCAATAAATATTCCTGAATAAAGCGTGAAGCCACACACTCAAGCGATTAACAATGGATATTTATGGATATCTACCTATAAGTAGATCATTTTGAAGATACTTGACAACAATGAAGAATGAAAAAAGTGCTAAGGTAACTAAAATCATTTTTGAGTAGCAGGGCGGCAATAATTTTATAATCTTCTTTTAATACGTTTTGCAACTCCAACAAAATAGTTTGTTCAATTGCTTGCTTTTCACAAGTTTTTTTTTATTTAAAAACCTCTTTTATGATGTTGATGCAAGTTTAGTAGAGTAAGTGAGGTAGTTGATGGGTTTGGTAGAGTCGGATCAAATTAGGGTCAAGAAGAGGAGCTAAAATAGAGCCAAGATGGGTTGAGGTTGACCGGGATCGCAAAAGGATAAGAAAGAGTCGAATAAATAGAGCTGGGGGCACAGGTACGCATGGTGGTGCCCAGGCGTGACCATGGTGGACACGCCACTTTATGGCTCCTAGGCGCCCCAGTGCGAAGGATTGACACCTAGGCACGGTTGCAGTAGCTGGAAGCGTGTTTTTTTTGTAGTTTTTTGTATTTTGACAGATTTGACATGTTTTTGAGTCCTATCTTGTATGTAATTATTTTCTAATTATTTAGGATTTATTCCCTAGTATGTTAGGTTTGTTTTTCCTACTTAGAATAGGGTTTTGACTTTGTATTTTGGCAGATTTGACATGTTTTTGAGTCCTATCTTGTATGGAATTATTTCCTAATTGTTTAGGATTTATTCCCTAGTATGTTAGGTTTGTTTTTCCTACTTAGAATAGGGTTTTGACTCTCGTAAATCTATAAATATTAGAACTCACTCTTGTAAACATTGAATCACTTTGAGAAGTTGAATATATGATATAGTTGGAGGTGATTTTTCCCTTGATTGGGTTTCCACCAGAAATTCTTTGTCTTCTTTATTTATTTTGATTTTCCTTTGTTTTCTTATATTTCCCTAAGTATTTCACCATTGAAAACCTTGATTCCTAACAACTTGTATCAAGAGCCTAGGGTTTGAGTTTTAGGAGACGTCTTAGAACTATATGTGAGGGTAAACACGAGAGCTTAGATTAGCTTTGAGATTTTTTATCGAGTGGGAGCTATGGTTAGTGATGAGGGAAAAGTTAGGATTGATAGGTTCGATGGTAGAGATTTTGGATTTTGGAAGACGCAGATAGAGGATTATCTATATCATAAAAAGCTACATGAACCATTGACTGGAAAGAAGCCGGCGAAGATGACGAATGAAGATTGGGCATCGCTAGATCGACAAGCTTAGGGTGTGATTCGGTTGACACTGGCAAGGAATGTTGCTTTCAAAATTATCAAGGAGAAGACTACAGCTGGTCTGATGGAAGCGCTATAAAATATGTACGAGAAGTCATCCACCTCGAAAAAGGTATGTTTGATGCGTAGATTATTTAATTTAAGGACGGGTGAAGGTGGATTTGTGACGGATCACATCAATGAATTCAATATGATTTTGACTCAGTTGAGTTCGATAGAAATCACGTTTGACGATAAGATCCAAGCTTTGATCCTACTTTCATCCTTGCCTGATAGTTGGAGTGCAATTGTGACCGTGGTAAGTAGTTCTGAGCGAGGAGATTCGTAGGAGAGAATCTGGGGAACTTATGGTAGGAGCCTTAAGTGTCGGTGGAAGAAGCAGTCAAAATAGTCACCAGGGAATATGCAAGGAGGACGTGGAATGTTTTAATTGCGGGAAATACGGGCACTACCAAAATAAGTGCAAGGAGCCAAAGAAAGATAGGAAGAAAAAACAAGACGAGGGATCCATGAATACCATGACGGAGGATCATGGTGATGCTTTGGTATGTTGTACCGAGGATCCAAGAGGTACTTGGATTTTGGACTCAGGTGCATCCTATCACTCTCCATCGGGGGAAAGAATGTTGGCTAACCATGTTTCCGGTGAGTTTGGAAAGGTTTGTCTAGGTGGAGACTTAAGCTTGAACACAGTAGGTAAGACTGATATTGATATCGAGGATGCCAATAGAGTGCAACTTAGGTTGCGGGAGGTGAGACATGTTCCGGGTCTTAGGAGAAACCTTATATATGTGGGCCAGTTAGACCGGGAGGGATATACCATGGTATTCAGTGGTGAATCTTGGGTGATCACCAAAGAGAATAGGGTAGTGGCAAGTGGTTCGAGAAAGGAACATTATATACGTTGGAAAAGAAAAGAGAGTCCATTAAGTGGGGGTCACTGAAACCGGATGAATTGATGGGGCATGGAGATGTTTCGATTGATCTCTATTGAGTTTGGAGATGTTCCAACTAGATCGGGTCTTTTCACTTAGGAGAAGTGGAAAAGTTTTTTTGGTTCAAGTTTGAGTTCAGGTTATTTTAATTAGTCTCCAAGTGGGAGATTGATGGGTTTGGTGGAGTCGAATCAAAATAGGGTTAAGAAGAGGAGCCAAAATAGAGCCAATATGGGTTAGAGTTGACCGAAATCGCAAAAGGATGAGAAGGGGTAAAAAAAACAGAGCTGGGGTCACAAGTACACATGGTGGCACCCAAGCGCCACAAAGGGAAGCCCAGACGCGACCATGGTGGTGCCCAGGCGCTACTTTATGTCGCCTAGGGGCCCCAGTGCGAAGGTTTGGCATCCAGGTGCTCATGGTAGCAGCAGCTGGAAGCGCGATTTTTTGTAGTTTGGCGGATTTTGACTTGTTTTTGAGTCCTATCTTGTATGGTATTGTTTCCTAATTGTTTGGGATTTACCCTAGTATGTTAGGTTTGTTTTTCCTACTTAGAATAGGGTTTTGACTCTTGTAACTCTATAAATATTAGAACTCACTCTTGTAAACATTGAATCACTTTGAGAATTTGAATAAACGATATAGTTAGAGGTGTTTTTCCCTTGATTGGGTTTCCACCAGAAATTCTTTGTCTTCTTTATTGCTTTTGATTTCCCTTTGTTTTCTTATATTTTTCCTAAGTATTTCACCATTGAAAACCTTGATTCCTAACAGCAATTTGGATCAAAGTTGTAAATGCGGAGTATAAAGAACACAAGTTTGGAATGTTAATTGTGTGATGTAATCTCAACCACATCATTCTTCTTCGCTAGAGGAATCTACTAACATGATTCTTAAGTCTTCATCTAGAACGACTCTACAAAATAATAGTTATTAAAAAATCAGTATGGTTATGATAAAAAATCGAGATCTTCAAATCCTTGATTCTTCTTAGAGGTTCACACAGAACAAAGTCTACTTAGACAATATTCAAACTTCGAACTTAAGGAGGTGGGTGAGCATAAAGAAAAATATAAATTGAAAACTTTGGTTCGTTATTCTTTACTTAAAATAGATATGGGTTAGGATTTGGGTCACTCGGATCCACATATACTACCCAAACATGATATATCGGTGTCAAATTTAATTAATTATTTTTTATGGTAAAAAATAGATGGATAAAAATGCCATTCAACTAGTATATTTTTCATCAAAAACCAACCCAGCTTCGATTTAGACACGTATGCAACACCCATCATTAGTTTGTGTTGGATGGGGTTTGTGCAGGGTTATAAAAAAACCAAGATTGGTCATGGTATTTTTCTAGCACATAAAGACTTTTAACATTGAGTGACTTCCACATGAAGAAATATATAATTTACTTTCAATTAATTAAGTCAACTTGATAAATTTGATAGAATAGATGCCGACGTGCTAATTATTTGGGCGTCATTTTTGTAATTGATACACTCTATGTTCAATTGTTTTCATATAAATAATTATATAATGGCATTCTTTATTCTTAAACTGTCATTACAACACTTAGAATAAAGTCTCTTAGGATCACATATAGATATGGGACATCATCAAGTGTCGGGTATGGTGATGATAAAATATGTCTCCAATGTTGTGATCTTTTGATATGTTTCAAGTCATTAAAGGGTGAAGATGAGGGATATTGATGAACCCGAGAGACTTGCTTGTACGATGCGTACACTTGGAGGATTGTATCTTGCTCCATAAGTACTGGCACGGTAAAAGTAGGTGCATGTATAAGGGTTCTTATTTGGAAAATGAGTAAACTGAACCACCCCAAGAAAGTTCCTTAAATTGGAATCCCATATGAATTTGCCATACATGCTCATTGCGGTGAAACCAGAAAGAACACATCTTCTTATAAAGTTTATCATAGATGCGGTATAAAAGGTCATGTTTACATACATGTATTACTTAAAAAAGGACATTAGTGCCAAACTTATATCGATATCAAAAGTCAACTATGCTAACCTTGCAGGACCCATTGTAAAATGGGTGCTTAAACAAAAATAGCAATCACTGCAGGAACAACCTCAGAACCCATCCCGGAAGAACAAGTGGTACTTAGACAGCGTATGTTCCAGGCATATGATGGATGACTCCTCAAAATCTACCACCCTCAGAGCTTTCACTGGTGGAAAAGTCTCCTTTGCTGACAACACATTGCAAAAAGAACTATTGTTGGTAAGGGATCTATTGGTAATAATGGATCCACTATTATTGAAGAAGGTTTCTTAGTTGAAGGATTGAAGCATAACTTGCTTAGCATTAGTCAATTTTATGAAAAAGTCTATCAAGTCAAATTCTTCCCTTCACATTGTTCCATTATGAAAAATAATGAACTTGTCTTCAATGCTTTTCGCGATGTAAATATTTTCTGCATAAACCTGAAAGAGTTAGGTGCCCGACGTGCCATTTGTTGGGCGTAGTAGCCGACTCTTTAAACAGTCTTATATTGTATCTTGTCAAGTTATTTAATAAAAGGCATATTCTTCTTTATCTTATCATTATATGCAATTAGATAAAGTCCCCTAGATCACTCTTAAGCTATGAGATGTGTTTGGTATCGGGGATGCCAATCATGGAATATGTCTCTAAGGTTGTGGTCTTAAAAATGTTCCAAGTCATAGAATCATTGAGATAGGGATATCAATGACTCGTAAAGACTTGCACGTACAGTGCACACTCTTGGAGAGTGTATCCTATTCCATGGATACTGATACGGTGTACATCAGTGCATGTATGTGGGTTCTCGTTGGATCGAGTAAACTGAACAACCCCGCCGAGATTCCATATTGGTGTCAATGTCGAATTTGGAATCTCCTCGGTTACGTAGGCATAAGATTGGTCCTCATGACTTGAGGCACCATTGGTCATCTCGTGCATTGCCCACTGTACTTAGATTTGTCACACGATTCCAGGTGAGTCATAAAGTGGGGCATATTGGGTCCAGTCTGGTTATGTACGGAGGCGCGTGAGTGCCAAGAGAGAATCCGTCACTGATCATTAGCATCGGCGCATATCCTATGTACTTCACAGTGTATTGACCATGGGAACCTCCGGCCGGAGAGTATCAATAAGGAGGCGCAGTGTTTCCTCGCTCGATTGATAAATTGGTCAATGTCACTTAGATCGATATACATAGAATCGAGTTACTGGGATTTCGACTGACATCCAAGTCCTAGATTCGATCGAGATATTTGATGGAAGGATTTTACTTATGCGAAAATCGTAATGCGGAAAGGTCACCTAATAATCGTTCATGGGTAGGTCTTCTTGGCGCGTGGCTAGTACTAACCTTGATTTGTAGGAACCATGAATTAATCGGTAATTAATTCTTGGTCGGATTAAAATACTTGGAGTAATTAAATCTAGCAATGAAAATTGCAAAGGCACAACGGGGTTGTGTTCCTACTACTAGTACATGAACGAACCTACAATGGGGTTACACACTTACTCAAGAAAGTTCAATTGCTATGTGAATATTAATCCGGTTTAGGATTAAAGTGAAATTGATTAATGAGATTAATTAATTAAGTGGAAGACATTTTAATTAGTAGGCTTGGGAAAATAATTTTTCTATTAATTAATCTTGGAGATTAATCATTAACGGAAATTATTATTATTCGGGAATATATTTAAGCTACTAATTTTACTATTAATTAATCATGAAGATTATTTAATTAACAAGTCTTGGAAGACTTGGGAGTCATTTTAATTAAGTTGGACTTAATTAAATAAAGTCACAAGAGTGAAATTCAAAGCTAGTCAAAATTTGACTTGTAATGTTTTTTAAATGAAGAAGAAAATGAAAAATATTCTCTTACACATGTGGTGGTAGTTGAGAATGGAATGGTAGGTGAGAATGAGGTAGTAGGTGAAGAAAAACAAGTCTTCTACTCCACCTAACACCATATGGCCGAAAATTGGTGGCTATAAAAAGAGGTGTTCTTGCTCTCATTTAAAACTTGATGAAAACTTAAAAAGAAAAAAAAGCTTAGAGCTTAGTTCTTCATCTCTAGTTTTTTCTAGCTTCTCTTGTGATTCTTGAAGACTTTCTTCCATAGAACTTCTTCTTGAAGTTTAGTTATAGAAGATTATCTTCCATAGATATTTCTTCTAGTAACTCTTCTTGTCTTCCACCTTTCACCACATAGACTCCATTTCCTTAGAGCATATATCTAGCTAATCTTTTGCTTAAGGTATGAACTTAATTGAGGTATGTTCTTGTAGAGGCTTCTTGCTTTAGGAGCTTATGGTGGTTTGATTCGAACCCCTCCATGTTGAGGTGAGGATTCGAAAATGAGAGCCAAAGTTTTTTGTGTGGTTTTCCTTGTGTTGTGGTTTTACACCCTCACTTAATAAAACTTCAAATCTTGTAATCGGTTTAAAACCCCTTTACTCGTATTAGTTTTTGTTGTGCATTACTTTGACCCCCTAGCTTGGGATGCCGATATATATGTGTTTTATATACTTTATTTCTTCCGTTGCGCCGGCATCGCTTGTGGGGGCATACCGATCCTTACAAACCTTGATGAACTCACCATAGAAAAAGTTGTATGTCTGGTAGTTGTAGATGAAGGAAGCTGGAATTGGCATCAAAGAGTTCGACATGACAACATGGAACTTCTCTCACACATCTCTAAGAAAGATCTAGTTTAAGGCATTCTCAAAATCACATTCGTCAAAGATAAAATTTGTGATGCATGTCAAAAAGGGAAGCAAGTTAAGTCATCCTTCAAATTGAAACATGAGATCTCCACATCAAATCCCTTAAAACTTCTTCATTTCGGCCTTTTTGGTCCTATAAAGACTGGTACTACGGTTGGTTACTCAAATAGGAGTAAATCTTATTGTGTTTTCAATAAACGTAAAAGAATTATTCAAGAATCTATACATGTTACGTTTGATGAAACTAACCTCTTCTAGCTAAAGATACTTTGAACTAAGTACCTGTAGGTATTCCAGAATCATCAAGAAACACTCAAGTAGAACCTGAGGAAAACAATCTGGACCTTCCAAATGAGAATCTAAATACCAGACGCAGTTCTAATTTTGATGAACCAGAACTAGAAACTTCAGACCCAAATAGTTCTTTTTCTCCTAAAGAGAGAAAATTTAAGCATGCATCCAGTCATCCTACCAGTGTTATTGTGGGAAATCCAGTAGCTGGCATCACTACTGATCCAGCTTAAAGGATGTTGGAAGTTGTGCTTTCCTGTTCTGATGTGTGTGAGAAGCACACCAATGATAATATGCGATATATTATATAAGAATATAGTATAAAGCATGGAAATGATAGTAAAAATGACACAAGATGTACGTCGTTTGGCCAAAATGTGACCTACGTCCATGGGGTAAAAGAGTCGATCCTTTCATTAGTGATTGGAGTTGATATATATACAAGTTTATGATGGGGTAGGTAAAAAAGGTAAGTTAACTATTCCTAAATGTACATTGGAAAGTAGAATAAATCATGATCCTTCCATCTTGAGCTATGTCTTCTATGGTATAATTAGTGAATCTGCCGGCACGATCTCCGCAGGTCCGTATATGGTAAGTATATCACTTAATTGATTCTTGTTGGATCTTGCTCCAGGCTTGCCTTATATAGAGTGCTCCACCTGTGCAGGTCAGGGCTGACCGAACCTCCAGCTGGACAGACTTGAATGTAAGGTCTTCTAGAAGAATTCGAGCCCACGATGCCATTGGGCTTAGGCCTATAAAGTGTTGGACTATTAGCTTGGCCCAAAGACCTATTTCAACCCACATCAATAGTCCCCCTCAACTCTGTAGTTGGACGTAGTCAAGCTACGAGAGTTGAGAAAAGATAAATTTTTGGGCCGAGCTGAGAGTATTCTTGAGCTGCCCAGGTAAAGTCCTTCGAAGCATTGCCCCAGGTGAAGAATTTTCCTTAGGTGGGTCTCTGAAGAAACCCTAAACCTGACGTGACTATTACGCTTCCCCATGCCTGCAGTTATGGAGTCGTGTCCTGGAAACTCGCGCCACTTATTACCTTCTGTAGTTGGTGCCGCCAATCTCGGGCTTTAATGATCGTTGATCTTTGCCACGTGTAAGGTTGAGGTAAGATCCCACTTTTTCCTTAATTATTTCGGTTTATTTTTGAAAATCAAATTTCAAAAAGTAAACTACCAAAAACTCTAGATTTTATTTCCTTTTTCTCCTTCGTTTTTGCTGTGATAAAAATTGGACTTCTTTCGTCTTTCTTCTTTAATTCTTAGCAGTGGTTTCTCCGTCTTCGTCGCCCTTATTCTAGGTACTGTGCGTCCTTCCTCCTTCTCTTTTATTGTTGTTGTGTTTGTTGTTTTTATTTTGTTCAAACTTGTGTTTATTGCCTATTATTGCTCTCATCCCTGTTCCCCCTTTCCCCTCTTTGCAAAGATGTTAAATAGTTTGGGTTCGGATTCTCAAAATAGAGAGGAGCGCCATGATTTGTTTGAGCATGACTTTGTGGGTGACACTTCCTCCTATGTGCGTAATTTGTACAGTGAGCCTCAATTTTTTGGAGTGGGGGGTAAAGAACTTGTAGATTTGTTCTCGTCGGATACTGAGTCCGATGGCCGAAATACCACTGTTATTCCTTCATCTCTAAGTGCCGAGGGTAGCTCTGGGTAGGCTGGGGCATCCTCAAGAGATGAGGGTATGCATCAGCCTGACTCTGATTTAGAGGGGGAAGAGCCAAACCCTAATTTTTGGGATGAAACCCCCTCCACCTTCACTTTGCAAAAATTGAAAAACCCACGCCGCATGTATGGCGTTCCTGATGATTATTCCATAATAGTGCCATCTCCGGAGGACAGGGCTCATCGTCTCCCTTGCCAACACACTTGTTTTCATGTTTCCCTTCTTAGAGCAGGTCTCGGGTTCCCCATTCCTCTTCTTTTTACAGCCATAACCAATAGATACAGAATTCCCTTGAACCAATTTGTGCCCAACGCTATTCAGATGATGGCTGGATTTGCTGTCCTTCTTCATTTCCATGGAATTGAGCCCACTGTCGAGTTATCCTACTCTTTTTTTCATCCCCGTTCTAGTGCTATGGATAGCAGGGTTTTTTACTTAACCTCCTGAGGTCCTGCCAGTTTCCTTGCCACCCACTCTGGGGGCAAACGGTGGAAAAATAACTATTTCTTCATCGCCCCTCCTCCAGGTGTGGTGTGGAGTTTTCTTCGAACTTTTCTGGAGCGGTTAAAAGGTGCCCATCCTTACCCCCCTCGCCGATTGTCAGAGTATCATCGCCAGGTGGTGGCGTTCCTGAACTATTCCCCTTATCACATTGGCAAGCTTGTTGATAGACGGTTGTTGTACAACATTGGTAACAACCCTGTGGGGGCTGACCTGAAGGGTGTCACCTTAGGTAGTACCTCTGGATTGTTCCTTTTATTGATGTATGTTGTATCCATCTTCTCATGTATTAGATTTTTGATGTTGTTTGCTTGTTTGGGCCTTTTGTAGAAAAACTAATGGATTTGGCTCGTGCTAGAGAGTTTGTTATACGTCGGAAGTAGCTTCGACCTTCTGAAGAACCTATTTTGACACCACCACCTCCACAGATGCAGTTGCAAGACACTCCTCTAGCTTCGGTCACTCCTTCAGCTCCTCTAGTTTCACCTTCCTCATGTCAGGGTGATTCTTCCAGGTCGCGTCTTAATCAGGAGAGGGCTCTTGGTAAGAGGCCCATGGCCTTCGAGACTCCATCTAGTGGTTGTCCCTCCAAGCGCAGTAATTCTGGTGTTGCCATCCAGGTCATGATCCCTGACTTGCCCATTAGGACGTCTGATCCTCTTGCCTCACGAACACGATCTAGAGCATCTGATCCTCCAGCCTCGACCCTGATGAGCAATGAACTTTCCATCATGCTGGACTTCCTCCAAAGGCTACCTAACTCCTCAGATAGGCACCATCTAGAAGGCATGCCACCCAAGAAGAGAGCTGAAGCAGCTGCACTCATACTTCCTAATGTAACAAGCCATTTCTTGTATATGAGTTGATTATATCCTTTTAAGTTGTCTTTGTTGTAACTTGGTACGTGCAATTGTGTTGCAGTGCATGCTATTGGCTAGCTAGGTCGTGCAGGATGCCTATAAGAGCACGGAAGTGGAAGAACTGCAAAAGAAGCTGACACGGTCTCAAGAGTAGCTCCAGAAGGCACAAGACTATGGCTCCAGTAAGGACAAGGAGCTCAAGGCTCTTCAAAAGGACTTCCAGACTCTTCTTGCTGAGAAGCCGGACCTGGAGGTGAGTCTCTCAGACATCGAAATTGCTCATTCAGCAGCTGCCCTGGAAAGCACCCTAATTAAGGCGCACCAGACCTGGGTCGACAAATTGCCTTCATCTGCCAAGGGAGCAGCCCTGCTTGCCAAGTTCAAAGCTAATTTCCTTGCTTCTAAAGAGTTCGAGCGCCTTACTGAAAACAAAATCTTTGGGTTCTTTGTCAAAGGCTTTGAAGGATGTGTCGCTCAGTTTAGGGCAAAAAGCTATCCTCCTGCAGGTGTTTCCGAAGATTTGTTGGATTGCGATGCTGCTCTTCTGGAGGCCATGGCTGCTCCAAGTCCCTTTCTCTCAGATCCATCTCCCCTCCCTACTGTAGATCCATCAGGTGTTGTTTTACCTGATCTGCAGCCAGATGAGGCGAGTGCTCCAGATGGTGCTGGCGCTTCAAGTGGTGTTTCTCTTGCAGGTGGTGGTGATGTTGCTGTTTCTACTCAGGATGGAACTATAGACCAGCCTTGATATATTGTTTTTTTAAAAACTTGGTATGTTTGATGGGCATGTGTAGCCCAAGCATTTGAAACAATCTATTTTTCGTTGTTTTTGACGGGCATGCGTAGCCCTTGAACAAGTAGGTTTAGTTGTTTTTATTTTTGCTACATCTGCCCAGGTTTGGGCTATGGACGTCTTTTATCTCTATGCATGTTTGCTTGAACCTTTATCTCCTTGTCTATTACTATATTTTAACGATGTTTGCATGCATCTGTCTATTTCTTATATGATAAACATGTTTACTTACCATTTTGAGATGTGTTGCCCCTCTTACATATGATATACCTGCTATGCCTTATGAAAAAGAGCAATTCAAGAGTAATCTCTGCACAAACTCAACATTAATGGTAGTTTACCACAACATAATTACTAGGATAAATAATGAATCAAGTTACAACTACCATACCTCGACCGAGGGGTACTGAGAATATTACAACCATACCGTTCTTCTTGTTTATGTAAACATGTCCTCATAGAGAATCTGGTATAACCCTTTTCCCAATATTCCTTACAAAAAATAAAACAAAATTCATCAGTTTCCAGGTGGGACCTACCAGATCTGCGCTGAGCTATAGCTCCAGCTGGTCAAGTAGTCCACATTTTTGCAATCGTGGGGACTTGCTTTTCCACACCCGTCAATTCTTAGTAACTTGCTTGACACATATAATCATGGGGACTTGCACTCACTTTTCTTTTTTCGTGAAATCAAGGGGACTTGCATTGGGATCAAACACTCTATTCCAGGTGCGTACAATCATGGGGACTTGTACCACCTCTATGCAATCGTGGAGACTTGCACACTGGATCGATCACACTCTTTAGGTGCGTACAATCATGGGGACTTGCACCACAATTATGCAATCATGAAGACTTGCATTTATCTCCTGCCTTATATCTCCTTGTTCTCCCTCCGTACGAAAATATTCCTTGACGGGCTAGGGTGGCCAGCCCTTACCGTCGGCATCCTTCCTTATGTCCCACATTCTCCGAATTCTCTTCCTTGTTTCACCTGCATCCTTTTGGCTGTCTGTTCCTCCTTATCGCTCCAAACCCCGGTCTTCCTTAGGGTAGGCCCATAAATGTTCCCGAGGACCTACCCCTCTTTATTTCTCCCTGGCCTTGGGACCGTTTGATCTGTAGGCGAATTATCCCTACCTAGACAGATCTGGGCCACCCACCCAGATCGTACAGTCTTAAATCATTCATATCTTACATAATTATATACATAACTCAATCTCAAAGTTGTGGCAAAATAAAGTCTTACTAAATTATTGGAGCTTTGCATGTGGCACTGCAAAGAAGGCTTTACAATCCCTAGGTCGTACTTGAAAATGTGACAAACATAACTTCCAAAAAAAATTATTAGCAACACATGAGTCTTTCAAATGGAAAACAATAAAACATAAGATGATAAAATAAAAAGAAAAGTGTAATCCTTATGGTCACACGTAGAACTTTCTCAGGTTTTGCATGTTCCATGGGCGAGAAAGTTGTTTGCCCTCCCCATCCTCCATCTCGTTGGCTCCTCCAGTTAACACCTTGGTAACTTTGTACGGACCCTACCAGTTGGGATCCAACTTCTTCACTGTTCGCACCTCATCTACCCTCTTCAATACTAGATCCCCCACCTGGACAGATCTGGCCTTCACCTTTCTTCCTTGAGCTCTCATGATCCACTGTTTATATTGCTCAATCCTTAAGTATGCCTTGTCTCTGACTTCATCAATTAGCTCCAGCTCTTTCCTTAGCCTTTTTTCATTTTGCTCTGGCTCGAAGTATCTGACTCGATGGGATTGTACCCTGATCTCCGCAGGTATGATGGCCTCAGCCCCATACACCAAATGAAATGGGCTTTCGCCTGTGGTGGACCTAGGAGTAGTCCGATATGACCACAATACTAGTAGCAATTCTTCAACCCAATTCCCACCCGCTCCTTCCAGTCTTTATGACTTAGGTTTGGGTATTTATATGAACTCATTAGAAATGGAATATGTATAAAATAAATGAGTTGACTATGATAATTATGGGGCAAAAAGGGACATAGGTATTTCAAAAGCTAAGTAGTAGACATACCTGGTCTTTAAACCTTGTACTATTATTCTATTGGTAACCTCTACCTGGCCATTGGTTTGAGGATGAGCTACATCGCAGAAACATTGCTGGATCCCTAACTCCTCACACCACCTTCCCAGCTTGGTCCCACTAAACTGCCTGCCGTTTTCTGCCACAATCTCCCTAGGTATGCCGAATCTGCAGATGATGTTTTTCCATAGGAAACGAATGACCTCTGCCTCCGTGATCTGCGTCAAGGCTTCAGCTTCTACCCATTTGCTGAAATAGTCAACTAGCACCAATAGGAACTTCTTTTGGCCTTTTTCTATGGGAAATGGGCCCATAATGTCCATCCCCCATTTTGCGAAGGGACATGGAACACTCATGGAGCGCATTACCTCCGTAGCTTGATGAATGAGGCCAGCATGCTTTTGGCATCGTTCACACTTCTTCACCAGGTTGGTCGCATCCTCCTTCAGGGTGGGCCAAAAATAACCAGCCCTCAAGGTCTTTCCAGCTAGGGCTGCACCACCTATGTGGCTTCCACAATCTCCTTCATGGATTTCCCTTTGTACGTAATCTCCTTCCTCTAGTAAAACACGCCTTAGGTGGGGTTGTACGAATGACTTTTTGTGTAGCACCTCATCGATCATGACGAACCTAGTGGCCCTAGTCTCTAATCGTTGTCTTCCTTTTATTTCTTTGGGCAGTATTCCTTGTGTGAGATATTAAATTATCTCGGTCCTCCAGTCTTCACCTTCTTCTATTTGTAGAATTTCTTGTTCAGTGCTAGGTTTGGTTAGTGCTTCTATAGTAATGTTTCGGGTTTGGCAGTCAATGACTGAGCTACCCAGCTTGGACAAATGATTAACCTTGATATTTTCAGCTCGGGGTATTTGATGTATCTCCAGCTTGTGAAAGTTTTCTCGTAGTGCCTCTATGGTTTTCAAGTATCTCACCATTCTTTCTTCCTTAGCTTCATAGGTCTCGTCTATTTGTTTGATAACGAGCTGTGAATCTGAGTACACAATCAAAATTTTAGCTCCTCATTTGATTGCCATTTTGAGTCCCATGATGAATGCTTTGTATTCTGCTTCATTGTTGCTTACTTTGAACTCGAACTTGATTGCGTACTCCTGCTGATCTTCCTCGGGTATGGTGAGTACCACACTTGCACCACTTCCATTCTGGGTGGATGACCCATCTACATGCAGAAGCCATACTCTTTCCTCTTCCTCCCCCCCTGCTCAGGTCGGGCCATCTCGGTAACAAAGTTTGCCAGCACTTGCGCTTTGATTGCAGCTCAGGATGTGTACTCTATCTCGAATTCCCCTAGCTCTACCGCCCATTTAACGAGTCGTCCTGATGTTTCGGCCTTTCCTAGCACAGCCTTGAGTGGTTGACTAGTCTTTATAATGATTTTATACGTCAAAAAATAGGGTTTGAGTCTTCTTGCTATAATGACTAATGCCAATGCCATCTTTTCGATGTCCAGGTATTGAGATTCGACGTCTGAAAGTACTTCGCTGATGTAGTACACAGGTTTCTCCATTTTATTTTCTTCCCAGACTAGGATTGTGCTGACAACTCGGTCCGCCACAGCTATGTAAATCACTAATGCCTGGCCATGCATAGGCTTGGTAAGTAGCGGTATTTGACTCAGGTATGCCTTGAGGTCCTCAAAAGCTTGTTGACATTCAGGAGTCCAATTGAAATGATCCACTTTTCGTAATATCTTGAAAAATGGCAAACTTTGCTTTGTGGATTTGGATATGAAACGACTTAAAGCAGTGATTCTGCCATTCAATCTTTGTACTTCATTCACGTTTCTAGGTGCCACCATGTCTTGGATAGCCTGGATCTTCATAGGATTAGCCTCTATGCCCTTCTTTGTAACCATGTATCCTAGGAACTTTCCTCTCTTGATTCCGAATGCGCACTTGGCTGGGTTCAACTTCATCTTATATCTTCGGAGTGTTTCAGAGGTTTCTTGTAGGTCTTGA
The DNA here is from genome assembly GCA_019426215.1 of Buddleja alternifolia. Classification (NCBI taxonomy): domain Eukaryota; kingdom Viridiplantae; phylum Streptophyta; class Magnoliopsida; order Lamiales; family Scrophulariaceae; genus Buddleja; species Buddleja alternifolia. The sequence continues at coordinate 11,944,505 of CM033399.1, read as the reverse complement.
ATGTGGGTGTTAGCAATGCGACTCTTGACCACCATATCGTCTACATACACTTCGATGTTCTTTCCCATTTGCTCTCAAAACATCACAGCCACAAGGCTTTGGTATACAGCTCCGGTATTTTTTAGACCGAAGGGCATGACTATGTAACAAAAGGTGCCAAAGGAAGTGATGAAGCTAACCTTCCTTTGGTCCTCCTCAGCTAAAGGTATTTGGTGATACCCACTCTGTGCATCCATAATACTTAACAACTCGTATCCAGCTGTAGCATCCACCAATTGGTCTATCCTAGGTAAAGGATAATGATCCTTAGGGTAGGCACCATTCAGGTTGCGGAAATCAATGCACATTGTCCATTTTGACCTGCCTTTAAGTACTAAAACTACGTTGGACACCCACTCCGGGAATTGTATTTCTGTAATGTGCTTAGCTTTGAGTAACTTGTCAATCTCTGCCTTGATGATAGCGTCTTTCTCTGGACCAAAATGCCTTTTCTTTTGGATGATTGGCTTTGCACTAGGATCTACGTTCAGGTGGTGCTGTGTGACAGTTGGGGCAATTCCTACCAGGTCATTAGCTGACCAGGAGAAGACATCCGCGTGCTTCCTCAGCATGGCTATTAATTCATCCTTCAAGTCGGGGCTCAAATGCGATCCTATTTTAACCGTCTTCTCTTTATCTCTAGGTAGGAGTTCCACACTCATAAGCTCTTCTACTGGCTCTATATGCGATGGTACTAACTTCTTGGCGACCTCCTTGTCCTCTACCTCCATTGGTTCGGGCTTGGGCTTCTTGACTTCATTTGGGTTCTCTCCTTGCTTAATGGAGGCTAGGTAGCACTTCTTGGATTGATGTTGATTGCCAGATACTTCTCCTACTCCGTTGATCGTTGGGAACTGGATCTTCATATGCAGTATTGAAACCACTGGTTCAAACAGGACCAGTGCAGGTCTGCCCAGTATCACGTTGTAGGCCGAGGGCGTATCCATGACCAAGAATCTAGTTAACTTTGTCACTTTGCTGGGACCTTCTCTTAGGGAGAGGGGTAGTGAAATAATACCCATAGGTTGTACAGCTGCCCCTAATAAACCAAACAACGCAGTCCGTACGACCTCCAATTTGCCAACTCCTAGATTCATCTGTTCGAATGTTTGTTAGAATAGAATATCTACCAAGCTGCCGGTATCCACGAAGATCCTTTGGACGTCATAATTTGCTATAACAGACGTTATTACCAATGCGTCACTATGAGGTGTCTGTACAGCCCTTCAGGTCCAAAATGTATTTCCTGCCGAGGTTGGGTCTGAGTGACGTTCATAAAGAACGCAGATTGAGTTTCTATGGCTCTTATTTTTTCTGTAGGTTTCGCTTTGATGAGCATGCTGCCTCCTGGTATAATGTGAATGGTTGCTCGATTATTGTTGTTGACTTCCATAGGTGTTGCCTCTTGAGTTGGTGCTTTATTAATATCCTGAGGGAAATTTCCTCTACCTCTAGTTCCAGCTCTTCCGCCTCGTCATCCTCTACCTCGACCTCTCCAGGTATGACCCCATCGAGCTGGGGCAGAATTGTTTACATTATGAGTGTCTATCACATATTTCTTCGTGTAACCCATTTTGGCTAGGCGCTGGATTTCATCAATCAATTGTGGGCATTCGTCTGTGTCGTGCCCATACTCGCGATGGTATCTGCAAAAGAATGTGCTCGGGGGGGATTCTTGGGTTCTTGATTTGCGCCTTCGGGCCATTGGATCAGATTCTTGACCTCTACAACCATCAAATGGTCACTCCAATTCCTCCTCATGGGTATGCGTCTGGGTCTGGGCGCAGTTGGAGTAGGTGATACCACATGGATTAAGCTGGGAGCCTAACCACCTCTCTCTTCTTTTCGTGGCCTATGTTTGTTGCCATCATCTTACTTTTATTTCTTTTGTTTAGCCCTCCTCATCATATGAGCGTCCTCTAGGTTGACGTATTTTTCAGCCTTAGTGAGCAACTCGTCAAAATTCAAGGCAGGCCTCTTGGTTAATGACTTGAAAAGGTCTCCTTTCTTCAGCCCTGTAGTGGAAGCGCTTGCCTTCAAGTCTGATATTGCAGCCGGTGTCTCCAATGCTGCAACATTGAAACGTTTGACATATGCACGTAAGGTCTCGTCCTCCCTTTGCTTGGTGCTGAATAAACTCAAGGGAGTTTTCTCATGCCGCTTGCTACTGGAGAATTGGTGCAAGAACTTTGAGCTAAAATCCTAGAAGGATCCGATGGACCTCGCTGGGAGTTGGTTAAACCACTGTTGTGCAGATTTGGCCAAAGTACACAAGAACACCCTGCATTTGATAGCATCGGAGTACCTGTGTAGCAAAGCATAATTTCAAAAATTATATAAGTGGTCTTCCGAATCCGTGGTTCCATCGTAGAGTGCAATGGACTGGACCCTGAAATCCTTCAGAAGTTCCTCGTTTGCAATGAAATTTGTAAATGGAATGCCTCGATCTACCAAGGTCCTGCCTCCTGTTGCCTTACGCTCCAGCTCTTCCGTTCTTCTTGCTATTTCCTCCATTTGTTCAAACTTGCCTTTTTTTTCTTTCATGCCATGGTGTACCCACCCAGATCGGGCAGAGACAAAACTACTAGCATCATCTTCGATATCCTTGTCATTCTTGGTTCAGACTCGTGCTTGTCGTTTCTATAGGTCGTCCCTTCAGGCAGGTCATTACGTGAGTGTTGCACCTGGAGATGTGACTTTTCCTCACGCAGTTGTTCCTTGCGTAAATTAGGTTGGGGGACCCAACCTTCCAGATCTTCTTCTTCCAGGTCTAGACGACGCATGTAGCGTCCTTCTGGAGGTAAGTACTTCTTGGAGTCACGTTGTCACCCTATCCACTTGCCCGAATTTCCATCGAGGATAAAGTTACCATTACCCCCAATCTCCACATTTCCAACCTTGGGTGTTCCCCTTGGAAGGGGAGACGCCACATCCTTCTTCTGTGCTAGATCGGGCACACTTGCAAGTTTAGAATTTACTACCTGATTGACAACCTTGCCAATGACCCCTTCTATTCTCCCCATGAATTGTTCCAAGTCTAGCATGCTTTGAGGAGAAGCTTCCTTTCCGCTTGTTTGTCCTCTTGGAGAGTTGTCCATTCCTGGGTTCTGCAGGTCGTCCTCTAGCCTTCTCACCAGGTTGGCCAGAGTTGTAGGCGTGGCCTGCTCGACCCCAGATGGGGACAACATTGTCTTCTTCCATTTCCACCATTTTCGACCAGATTCTCCATCCCCAACATATCTTCCTCTGCCATTACGAAATGTTAACGTGAAAGAAATTTTTTTTTGTAAAAAATAACTTTACCTCACGTCTTATTTTGCTCAGAATTTCCCCAGACGACGCCAATTGATGTGTGTGGGAAGCACACTAATGTAACATGCGATATATTATATAAGAATATAGTATAAAGCACGAAATTGATAGTAAAAATGACACAAGATGTACGTGGTTCGGCCAAAATAATAACCTACATCCACGAGGTAAAAGAGTCGATCCTTTCATTAGTGATTGGAGTTGATATATATACAAGTTTATGATGGGGTAGGTAAAAAGGTAAGTCAACTATTCCTAAATGTACATTGGAAAGTAGAATAAATCATGATCCTTCCATCTTGAGCTATATCTTCTATAGTATAATTAGTGAATCTGTCGGCACGATCTCCGCAGGTCCGTATATGGTAAGTATGTCACTTAATTGATTCTTATCGGATCTTGCTCCAGGCTTGCCTTGTATAGAGTGCTCCACCCGTGCAGGTCAGGATTGACCGAACCTCCAGCTGGACATACTTGAATGTAAGGTCTTCTAGAAGAATCCGAGCCCACGATGCCATTGGGCTTAGGCCTATAAAGTGTTGGACTATTAGCTTGGCCCAAATACCTATTTCAACCCACATCATGTCTCATATTGAGCCTAGCAATGTTGAAGAGGCTCTTAATGATGAATAGTGGGTCAAATCCATGAAAGAGGAACTTGCCCAGTTTGATAGGAACCAAGTCTGGAACCTTGTCAAAAGACCCACCAATCATCCGATTATTAGCACCAAAAGGGTTTTCTGGAACAAACTTGATGACAATGATAAGATTACTCATAATAAACAACTAGTAGCTAAAAGCCACAGTTCAAGGACTATCGCCTCTACCTTGACACTGAAATTGTTCCTCTCCCAACGAGATGCGCTCACCACTTTATCATGCTAACTTCCGTTGGCTTTGGACATGGGATCTTCAGAATCATTCTCTTTTGCTTAGGAAGATGGTGGTGATGGGGTCTGGTGTAACTACTTCACAGCATATCAACCCATCATTTGTGGTTACAGTGGTGTTTTTTCACTATTCTATTTGCTTTTCTTTCTTTTGTTATGCTTTATGGTTGTTTTTAGCTTTTGTGTTGTTGCACTTCTATTATATATTTTGGTTGTTGCAGCAGTCTTCTTTTTTGGTAGAGGAATATTGTTGTTGTAATCTCAAAGATATGAAGGTTGGCTTCGAGCTTATTTGGAAGGTCCAAATTTTGGGTTCATCCAGGAGTTACTTTCTTCTCGAAGATTTTGCTCCGTTTCATCTTCAAAAAAATTTCACCTGTTGGGATCAAGATATTAGAACCCTAGAGACCTCCAAGTCAGGAGATCCACTCTATTGCTCTTTGAGTTGTCGGAGTAGTTGTTCCTTTCTTACTTCCTTTTGTCCCCTCCCAAAGTTTGGATCTTTTTTTATTGTAATACATCTTATTTTGTATCTTATGTTTCTTGGGGATGCTTTGAACCCTGTTTTGATGTAATTCTGGGAATTTCCCTCAATATTAATGAAGCTTAAGTATTGATTTACCAAAAAAAAAAAAAAAAAGAAAGAAAGAAAAAGGTGTAGACTATGACAAAACCTATGCATCTATTGCTAGGTTCGAATCCATATGTGCGTTACTTGTATTTGCTGCTTTCAAGAAGTTTGCTTTATTTCATGTGATGTGAAAAGTGCATTTTTAAGCGATTTTATAAATGAGGAGGTTTATGTGGAACAACCACTGGGATTTACTGATAACACTTATCAAAACCACATTTTTTAAAAAAAATTCTAAAGCTCTTTTTGGCTTGAAGCAGACACCTAGAGTCCGGTACGAAAGATTGAGCAAATTTCTTATTAACAAAGGCTTTACCATGAGCACCAATGTTCCATCTTGTTTATCAAATACCACAAGCATGATCTTATTCTTGATCAGATATATGCAGATGACATTATTTTCGGAGCTACTAACAATAGTTTTTGTGAGATCTTTTCCAAAGATATGCAATAAGAATTTGAGATGAGCTTTATGGGAGAATTGAACCTCTTTCTCATATTACAAATAAAACACCAAGGATGAAACCTTCATATCTCAAAAGAAATATATCAAGAAACTCCTTCGGAAGTTTCGGATGGATGAATGTAACCCTTTCTACTCCCATGTGCACATCCACCAAATTTGATAAAGATAAAGCATGTAAACTTGTTGATGAAAAACACTTTCAAGGTATGATTGGTAACTGTTCTACTTAACTGCAAGTCTTCCAGATTTTATGTTTGCTACCTGCCTTTGTGCTCGTTTTCAATCCAACCCTTAAAAATATCATTTATTTGCTCTTAAACGCATTCTTAGATATCTTAAAGGCACTATAAATTTTGGTCTTTGGTATCTAACATATATCAATTTTGATGTGAATATTCCGATGTTGATTATGTGACACCAGAGTTTTTCTTAACTAATTCGATGACTAGTAGTATAACCTATTGAAAATTACTAGATTTGGTATGTATTACTATTAGTACAAACATGCCACGAGATTATTTTAAACAAGTGGATTGTCTTAGTATTAATATATATGGATCCGGCTCCTCTCCAATACCCCTTCCCACCAATTGTGTCCAATACTCTCTTGGATGGATGACACATTATAAAGGGTTTGATCCAATAGCTTAAATTATGATTTTTTAACTAAATACTTAACTCAAATTATATATTTAATATTCTTTAAATAAGGAAAACTAGCAAATATCTCCTAGACTCTCTCATCTGATTCTATCTTTCTCTCAAACACTTTAAACGCAGACATGGATAAAAGAATTAAGCTGAAATTCTTCTATGATATTCTTGAAGACTTCCCGCCATTTTCAACCTTCCCCACCATTTTTATTGATTTTTTTTTACTCCAACTCACTCTTTTCTTCAAAAAATCAACATTCTATTCAACTAAGATCCTCTTTCATATTTTAACTCTTGGTTCTGGGTTACTCGTTCTTGGTGGTAAGCATTTTCATTTTATATAGCAAATTAATTATTAAGGCCACACGTATATAAAAAAAATCAACGTAAAAAAAAATCAATTGTTAAGGGCCTATGAAATGTTTTTTTTTTAAGCAAAGGGGTGTGGCCTTGCGGTCACAAGGCCTTCGGCCGTGAGAACCCACCCGGGTTCGAAATCCAGGTATGGGGATTGGGGGTATTTCCCCTGTATCCTCCCTTGGGAGCCCCTGCGCTTATCGAGCTCATCGCCTATGGTAACCTAGGGCAGCTTACCCCCATACGTGGTTTGTGGGCTATTGCGTATGGGCAGGTTTGCTCTGCTGGGTGACTTGCGGAGATTTACCCTGGGATTGCCAAAAAAAAAAAAAGTGTTTTTAATTCCATATTGTTGTAATTAGTGACGTTGACTGTGACCTATTAATATGTGTACATATGATTAGTTTTAAGTTTTATAGGTATTTGAAATCATGTGATTTATAGTTTTTAGACATTGTAATTTTTGTTGCAATACAGATGTTTGATAAATTGTTTTGTAAAAGCTGTTTTTGTTGTATTCCAAGTATTTGACAAATTGCTTAGCCAATAAGTTTTAGCATACAAGAGTTAGGGAAACTTTGAAATAATTGATAATATCAAACTTCCATTTGTTTTTAGATGATGATACTCCGCGTTGTTGCTCTTCCTGTATAAGAAAGTTAGACCAAGTTGTAGATTTCTCACAAAGATAACAAATTGCTTTTTATCAAATATTCAAAACAGGTTGAAGATGCCATTTAGCTAACTTTATTTATACTCATTTTATCATCACTTTATCATGCTAAATGATGTGTTTCAAGTAAAAAATTGTAGGGTCAAATTAAACTTTGAAGGGAAAATGTAAAAGATATTTATGTTTACATCATATAAATACTTATCTCAAAATACTTAGTGTTGTACTATTTCAGAATTATGGATGATCCAACGAGTGAAGCATGGGACAAACATATTGCCACTCCACCAGTTAAGCCTCACTTTGAGATGAAAATAGGATTGGAGTTTGAGAATGAAGAAAATGCGTGTAAATGCTATAATGAGTATGCAGGTGCTATAGGTTTTAGTAATCGAAAGGAATTCGTGAACAAGAATAAAATTCATGGTTATGTAACATCAAGAAAGTTCAAGTGTTGGAAAGAGGGCAATCGGGTGAAGGATAAACGTGATATTACAGTAAAAAAGCATAGAAAAGAGACTAGAACTGGGTGCTTGGCACATATTGTTATTAGTCGCCAACAAAATGGGAAATATCAAGTTATCTCCTTTAAAGCAGAACATAATCATCTTCTTGCTCCATATAAGCTTTCTCATATGTTGCCATCACAAAAAAAGATTTAATAATGTTCAAGCACATGAATTGGATATGGTTGATAACTCGGGGATTTGCCCTAAATTAGCTTGGGAATTCGCATGTCAACAAGTGGGTGGTCCAGAGTGTCTAGGTTTTACAAGAAGAGATCAAAAGAATTACTTATGGGACGAAGAAAAACTGATTTGAAGCATGGGGAAGCTGCTAGTTTGTTGGAGTATTTTGAAAACCAAAGAATAAAAGACCTTGCATTTCATTTTTCTGTTTTACTTGATGAAGATGATTTAATAACTAATATATTTTGGGCAGATGAATGAATGATAAAGGATTACAATGTTTATGGGGATGTGGTCTCGTTTGATACAACATATAGAACTAATAAAAACTACAGACCTCTTGCTTTGTTTGTAGGATTGAATAATCATAGGCAAATGGTTATTTTTGGTGCAACTTTATTGTATGATGAGACTGCTGAATCCTTTAAATGGCTTTGTGAAGCTTTCTTGAGAGCGATGTTTGGAAAGAAGCCGAAAACTATCATAACAGATCAAGATCCAGATATGGGTAAGGCAATTTCATTTGTGATGCCATTACCAGATATATATATATATATATATATATATATATATATATATCATTGGCTATGTGTACACTTGGAGCAGAATGTGCTTAAACACTTGGGTCATGTCTGCAGAGGTAATGTTTCTTTTGCCAATGATTTTAAGAACAAGGTAAACAATTACGAATATGAGGAATTTCTTGATGCTTGGGAACTTATGCTAGATAACTATGATTTGAGAGAGACTGATTGGTTTAGAAACACATTTCAATTAAAAGAAAAATGGTCAATGGTATAGGAAAGAAATACTTTTTCAGCAGGAATGAAGGCAATACAATTGAGTGAAAGCTTTAATGGACATTTACGAGATTACTTGAAGTCGGATTTGGATTTAGTATAGTTTTTCAAGCATTTTGAAAGGGCTGTAAACTACAAAAGGTACAGTGAGATGGAATCAACTTATGACATGACACAACGGATTCCTATTTTGATAGTCGACATTCCTTTATTAAAGCATGCGAGGGAAGTTTACACTTTGACTATATGTAACTTGTTTCAAGAACAATGGCAAAAATCCTTGCTTGTGAAGGTAAATAGTTGTGAAAAAGATGGGCATATATCCTGTTACCAAGTTAGAGCACATGGGAACTCTAGGAAACATAAAGTCACTGCAGATCGAGCAAAGCTTCTAGTTACATGTAGTTGTAAGTTATTTGAATTTATTGGCATACTTTGTCGACATGCATTAAGAGTTCTTGACTTGATGAATGTGAAGATGGAAATTCCTAGCCACTGTACGTTGAAAACGTGGACAAAGGATGTATCGGTTGTGGATTTTGTTAGTGAAAAATGAGTGTTGTATAGTAGATGATCCCGTCTTAGAAATCAATGATCGGTACCGCAATATTTGTCCAGCTCTTGTACAACTTACTACCGAAGCCATTGAGTCTGAAGAAGGATATGAGTTGGCTAAAATGTGTACAAAGGAATTTGTTGTGAAGTTGAAAGATATAAAGAAGGCAAAATCCACAAGCAATACAGAAAAAATGACTCATGTTGAACTTGAAACCACCAATCAAAGTGGTAAAACAAATGATCTTTTTGTGGAAAATGCCAATGTTACTAAGGTGAAAGGAATAAAAAAGAAATAGCCAACTTATCGTAGGAATAGTTGATTGAAAGGTTTTCTTGAAAAGGCACCAAAAAGAAAGAAAAACTTACCAAAACCATCATCTTCTTCCATGTCACAACCTAATAGTCAACTCATTTCACCTTCTACTTCAATCAAATGGTCAGTGGCTCAATATTATTTATATTTCTTTTCTATGACCAATTTAATTGATATTACTTTTATTTTCACTATGTTCTTATTAGGTGCTTATGGATATTACTTCAAACAACCTCACTCAACAATCTCAGACGGTTCCTCGAGGAGGATTTTCTCAACTTTTGAGGGTAATAATTTTTATAATCTTCAAATATTTTGTCTATCAGAATAACATTTATGCATTATCTAAGTGGCATTACTCAATTAAATTATTTTGTAGGAATTCTCGTGTGTTGACTCGAGTTTTGATCAGCTGTGATAAACTGTAAAGTTTTTGCTATCATGTGGCGGTGATCAGTGTTGAGTTGTTGGCAGTAATACCAACTAGGAGTTCAGCGATAGATAATTATAAGTAGACCATTTTCAATTGATTACTTGTTGGAGATATAAGTTCATCATGTTTTTATGCTCCATTTAAATAATTTTGGGAACATGTATAGGTGATGCATTTTGATAATTATAATTTGTGGAGTAAATGTTGTGTACTGTAGAACTTTTTATGAAATATTTATTTGTGCCTTATACTGCATATTGTCTCAATTTTAGTCTAAAACTCATGAGAGTCTTGAGGATAATGGGTGTAAAGTTGATTAATTATAATTGATCGGGTATTTGCAACACACATTTGTGTATGGTGCTTGAAGCTCTATATCCTATTGTAATATTTATATATATATATATATATATATGAATGTATATTCTATTTTGTATAAAGAGTACAATTAGTATACTACGGGGAACTATTGTATTTTTGCGGAGAAAATATAATTAATCTATTCTATTTGGTTAATAAAAGAACAAAAGTTGGAGAAAAAAAAATTAACACTAAAGCAGATTTAAATTTTAGGGATGGAATTGCTAACTGAAATATAATTGAGGGGAATATTTTTTTAACATAAATGATAGAATGAGAAGAGAGTGGAGTTTTTACGTGGTTTGAGAATGAGAAGAGAGATTAATTTCATTTCTTTGTTTTAATTGATTGAGGGAGAGATGAAAAAAGATTTTAATTCCTTTCTAGTTAACGTGTTTGAGAGATAGAGAATGGGATGAGTTATGAGAGATTTTAGGAGATATTTGTTAGTTTTCCTTATTTAAAGAATATTAAACATATAACTTGAGTTAAGTGTTTGGTTAAGAAATCATAATCTAAGCCATTGGATCAAATCCTTTATGATGTGTCATCCATTCAAGGGGGTTTTGGACACAATTGGTGGGAAAAGGTATTGGAGAGGAGTCGGATACAATATATATCCATGTAGGGACTCAGTTTTAACTCCTATATATATAGGGGGTTTGAGATAAAATAGAATATGACAAGGACTATGAGACAAATAGAAAAATTTGCCACCAAGCCCTTATCACACCTATATATACACACCTCTAGCTCCTTCACTTGCCCCTCATTTCAAACAACTAATTTTTGGTCCAAAAGATCAGAATTTCTTATCCATCATCACCTCTTTTAAGCTCTCAAACCATTCAAGAGAATCATAGAAAGAGAAAACTTAACCCACAATATGAAAACCATATTTTTCCAAGCAATTCAGCAAGAAAAACCTGCTCTTGCAATTTCTGTAATTTCTAGTTTTGAGGGATCAAATGAAGTCCATTTTAGAAGTTCTTTAGCTCAAAATCATTCTAAGAGGACAAGGAATCATTTTATGAAGCCCGAATTTTCTAATTGGTTCGTTAAAGTTCCCAATCGTTCATCAAACCACCACTATGGTGAGTAGTTTTCAGTTTCAGAAACATTGCTTCACTTTCTAGTGCCCAGCAATCACCCTTACCGTGAAATGATTGTAAATGAAAGACCCTACCTAGAAATATATTTGAGTGTAGATATTGTTACAGGTAATATTTTATGGAAATAATTAAGGAAAAATTTAAGAATGTGCATTTAAAGAAACACTGCCAGTGTGCAGTTTCGATTTCCAGAAACTGCCTTCCATTTTGTTTTGCCTGGAAATTTTTTATTACTGATCCAATTGCTCTTCAAGACCACCATATGAAAGATATATGAGTTTAGAAATATTTACTAGTGGGTTTTGCTCCAACTCAGTCTTAAACCAGTCCAGTCCAGAATCAGCCACCAAATAACCACTGCTAGTGTAATGTTTTGGTTTCCAGAACTGTTGTTTACATGCAAGAACACCATTGGAACGCCCTATGAGTTTAGATGTCTATAAGTTTATTTTCTGCCAAAATCCATGATGTATTGTTACCAGAAAGTTGATTTGGTTACAAGCTGCAAGGTTGTACCTGAAACTGGCAGTTTCGGGATATTAACTTCGAAGTCTCGGTTCACCTCGTTTTGGACCAGTTCTTGAGATGAAGTTTGATTTTGAACAATACTAAATTGCTGGTAATCTATGGGGATCAAGTTTAGTTGTTAGATATGAAGTGAAATGGACAAAAAGGATGTAGTGGTTAAGATGCGCAACGATCAATGAAGGCGGATGGTAGAGCTATCTCGAGTAATCTCATTCATGAGTAAGCATTAGAGTTTCAAGATTCATGAACTCTATATCAAGTTTCCTGGATAGATGATTATGTGGTGGGTAAGGTAGCTTAGCCTTAACCTTGTTAATTCACGTGACTAATCGAATTGTATTGAGAATGGGCTATTTGCATACACCTCCCTCATGTATTAAATTTTGGCATCAACCACCGCTATACATAAATTGTTTAGGGAAAATTACTAAAGAATCATAAAATAAATTTTGTATCCAAAAAACCCTTGATAAAATTTTACAATCCAAAAAACCCATTCCATCAACTTTTCAATCCAAAAAGCCAAGATTTAAGGTTAGTAAATTATGGACTTGATTGCCCTTGGCCTTCTAGATTAAAATTTAATTAATTATAATATTGTATATAGATTTATTTATTTAGAAACTTTATTGATAATTGACAAAATATAATTCTATTTTGAAATTTTTTAGATTTTTAATCTTCTTGAAAATTTAAAAAAAAAAATATTTTTAGATAATTATCATAATAAGATAAAAATTAAATTATATAAAAGTATTAAAATATTTAATACTAAAAATAAAAATCTGTATTAATTAACTTATCAATTTAAAAATTTTAAAACAAAAAAATTGATAAAAAAGGTCAATTGAGCAATAAGTTAACTTAATAAATGAAGAGTAATTAGTCAAAAAGTTCTTAATAGGGGGGTTTTAGAAATTTTCCCAATTTTTTAATATAATACCTATTTTACCCGTAATTTTCTTTTTTATTTATTTATACTTTTCATTTCATTTTTTTCTTTTTCTTACTAAATAGACCGGAAAAAAGATAGAAATTAAACTTATGAAATTCTTATTTATAATTAATCCAAATGATTAATTATTTTTAATTAAGAAATAGGTATAACAAATCACGTATTGAACTTATTCTAAAAAGCTGAAATATTTGGTTTCTCAATTGCCTTTGTCTAGTTCTTGGAATATTTTTTCAATTTTTCAAACACATTTTTAATAAATTAGTAATATTCTTTTAATTTATAACGATATAAAGATGATATCTTTATAGATTTATGTTATTGCTTATAAATGAAAATCTAAAAATTGAAAGAATTTTTTTTTTAAATTTCAAACTCCCATTCTATTTAGCCAATTTGTCTCTTTTTATTTTTCTTTTTTGTTCTAAGTAGAAGAAGACAAGTAAGAAATAAAATAAAAATATAAAAAAAATCAAATATTAATGCTCGTGAAAAAATTATGATTTGAAAAATCTAATATGAAAGTTGACACAAATAATGAGATACCTATGCTATCAAAATTATATGTAGAACACTCTTTATTTTCTAATGACATCATCTACTCCAGAGTCATCTAAGGGAGAAATTAAAGTGAAATTATTCTTTAAATTTTATATTATTATTTATTTTCAATAGTCAATAATAACCCTATAAAGGTATAAATTTTTGTTTTATAAGAATATAAATAAAATAATGCACTATTAATTTATTAAAAACTTGTTTAAAACATTAAAGATATGATTCGCGAATCACAAAAAGGTAACTGAAAAATCAAATATTTAAAATTTTATTTAGATAAGCTTAGTATATTATTTGTTATATCTATTTTTTAATACAAAAATATTATTAGTAGAATTTTAAATAAGAAGTTTCACAAACTTAATTTCTATTTTTTTTTCTATTTAATAATATGAAGAAAGGATGAAAGGAAAAGTAAAATAGAAAAGAAATAAAAAATTAAGGGTAAAATAGGTATTATATAATTTTCTTTCACACATAGGGGTGGTAGATGCCAAAATTTAATACATGAGGGGAGATCCTTACCAAAGTGTAATAACTTAGGGGAGGTGGATGCATATAACCGTATTGAGAAATGAGATAACCCGATAATTTGTGTTGTGGGCATATTTTTGATTGTGTCCTTATTTGAAAGAGGTGCTTGCACTTATGAAAAAAGTTGAGTGACTCAAACTCTACACTTGAAGTTTGGTATTCAATTGGAAAAGGAGAGTTGCCTCCCAAAATTATATTTATAAGTCTTTCAAAACTAGAAGGAATTTTACTACGTTGTATACTTATATATACGCATTGATGGTTTTGATCATTCTTAAAGCAAAACGAGTTTCAACTATTTTCAAATAAAATCCTGAAACCACTTTTGGTTGCTCATTGCATTGTGCAAACTTTTAACAATATGAATTATTTTAAAATGCATATTTGTAAAAATGATTTCAATGAAGGCCCTCTTCATTAAAACTTCTTGCAAATCCTTGAATTTACTGATTATTAAATCATGAGCCTAAAGGCCACTATTGATGAAAATATGTGATTGCATATTATATATGGTTGAGTATTGGGCCCAAGTGTCGGGCGTGGATAGGGCTAGGGTTGGACTGGACGAGCACGGTCATGCGGTTTTAAAATGGTTCCTGCTATCCACGGCCACATCCCAATACCCAAAGACTGAGTGTTCTGAGGGTGAGTGAGTCGTAGGAATTAAATTGTGGCATACCCAATACATCACCAAACAGGCATCGCGAGCCTGAGTGGGGAAGTATAAGGTGATGACTTTTAAGCCGAGTGTTCAGGGGTGACAAGGAAGTAAGTAGCGGGACCCAAAGTGCTATGAGCAAAGTTATTGAACGCGATGTTACAGCTAACGTGGCCCCCCTACTACTTAAGTGTGCAATGTAAAGTTACTATACTATCTTTCATTTGAATGCATACTAAGTGCATATACTGAACTTTTGGTGTCATACCACATAGTACTTAACAGTTATCGTGAACACAAATGTCATTTTAACCATTTTCAATGTTTTTTGAAAAATAAAAACTATTACTGTTTCCACCTCATTAAGTTAACATTTTTGGTCTAAAAACTATTTAAAGAGCCTTTCACACGAACACTAGCGCTCACTAAGACTTTGCTTATGTATTTCACTTTTTCCTTCTAGTTAGAGGTGACTTGAGCAGTGGGATTGACTCAGAGAATCATGAGTATAGACATGGACAATCCTAGACATGATCATTGCAGATTAAGACATGGACAGTAAGTTTACTTTGTCTGGTTAGAAGTGTTAGGGTTGGGAACTTCGTAGAAATTGTTAAATTGTTTCCAAAATTTGGATGAAACTATTGTGATAGGCTTGCACTTTCAGTTTCGGGTCCTTTAAGAACTGAATTTGGGGCGTGACAGATTATGTTGGTCGTAAGGTGGATCGCAAAAGTACCAGTGGTACTTGTCAATTCTCAGGGGAAAGTCAAGTGGCTTGGCATTGTAAGAAACAAAGTTCAGATGTTCTTTCCACCACTGAAGCCGAATATATGGCACTTGGTCAATGTTGTGCTCAGTTACTCTGTATGAAACAAACTTTGCATGATTATAAATTGCATTTTGATCACATTCACATTTTATGTGATAACAGTAGTGCCATCAGCATCACTAAAAATCCAGTGCATCATTCCCGTACCAAACATATTGAAGTAAAACATCATTTCATCCTTGATCATGCTCATAAAAGTGATGTTACTATAAATTTTGTTAGCACTAATTTTCAATAAGATGATATCTTTACTAAAGTTATTAGCATCGATAGATTCTCGTACTGAAGATATAAACTTGGTATTATGGAACTTCCTAAGTTTACACCTACATGTCCTTACATTTATTGCACTTCATTGCTTTTTGATGATGAAGGGGGAGAGAAATGGTATTTTAGATATAGTCATTTATTATCATTTAGGCTTTGTGCTCTATGATATTATGCTTCTTGGCAATGATTATTTAGACGCGGGAGGGGGGGGGGGGGGAATCACCTACTCAGGGGGAGCTTCTAGTAAGATTGTTCCAATCAATATTCTGTTGGTCCGATGGAGGTATCTAATTTCTTGTCATCATCAAAAAGGGAGAGATTGTTGACCTTTTTGGTATAAAAATCACTATCAATTTTGATGATGACAGATATTTACTTTCCTTACTAATATTTATTTTTTCCCTTCATGCAGATTCTTACATATTCCAGCTCATTTGAAGAACATAAAAGGGAAGTTTGCATTTATAATTTATTTACCTTCTTTCTTTCGCATAAATCTTTTGCATATCTTTATATATGGTCAAGAGCATCACTTAATTGATATGATTATCTATCCGCTGCGATCATGATTCATTTTCCTTGTTTACCTTGCTTCTATCTTAGTAAGTAGACTTCTAAATATATTACTGGAAGGAGCCGTTATTCTTGATCTTATTTTCTTATCTTCTTTTTACTGGACAACTAAATACATGTATTTTTCTTCTCCAGCAAAAAAATACGAATTCTACAAGCCTTATACAACATACTATTGATAACAATTTACTCTTATTTGTAGGTACCTTCTCCGCTAAGTTTCAGTGAGGAAGGAGTGGTACTAATGTTAGGATTATGCCATCAGATGCTATAGAGGATATTTTTATAGGGCGAAATGATTTGTAATTGATTTTATATTTTGATTAATAAAAGGCATTTCTAGTTATTTCACTTAAATCTTGTGCATCTGTAAGTAATGTATAACGTGTCCATGTAATCAAACAAGTCTTTCTACTTCCTAAGGGTTAAGAAGAATGACATTAGAAAGATTAGTCTCAATTACTTAAAATGTTCGAAAGGAAATAAAGAGTCTAAAATGGGCAATAGAGACTCGGTAACACTTGTACAACTTAACTTTGATATGGGAAAGTTCCAGTTGAATTCTATGAGATAAAAGAAACTTATGTTGTAGACACATCAGTGGGATTGATGTATTCGAACTCGACTCGTATCAGTTTTGCCACATGGGTTCTTCACTCAATGACAGTCAATGAGAAGAACTGATTGATTGTGATAGGTATGTCTGACCTTCTGACCAGAGGAATTGAGTTAAAGATGCACTCACGACGTCAAGTTTGTCACTAGAGTAGTTAGATCCAATTCACCCTTTGGTGGGGTCGACCTCAAAATGCAACTTGATGGGTGAGTGGTAGTCTTAACCAATTGCCAAGATGGAATTTGTTTTCTCATGAGTGAATGAGAATGTGGCCTATGTATTTATAGATAATAGATATCAAAGTTTTTGGCCAAAGCAATGGAGTTGCATATACTGGTTAAGTAATTAAGCTCAATGATCTCGTATTATGATAATTAAATATATGGTTAAGTCTAGTGAGTTTGGCTTAACCATGACTCACTTGAGTGAGACACATGAACGAAAGGTTTGTATTCATATGATATTCACGATAGGAAAGGTTTCAGAATGATCCAATCATTCAATCCCGTTTGCATTACGATTTGGGCCACGTGACTGGCTAGGTTGCCAAACGAGACAAACCTAAAGAGTTGCACTTAAAGGTTTTGCAAAAGAAAAATAGAGGGGGTTGCTTTGGAGATAATGTTCATATTTAATTATTCATTAGATGAAAAGATTAATTATATAATTATTTATTGGATAAATAAATAATTAATTAAAAAACACAAGACCAACACGGGCCAAGTGGGCGTCCATGATGACACCTATAAGGCCGAGTTGGGCGTCTTTTAGAACGTCCATTATGGGCTTTGTGTAACTTGGTCATCAGTCATGTGATATAAATATATCACTTAATGACTTTTAGACCTAATTGACTTTTAGTCACATTTTGAGCCTCCAAGCATCAGAGAGAATTCCCTCCCCTCACTCTATTCTAGTCGCCACTACAAGGAGAAAGAAAGAGAATTTTCTTCTTGAAATTCCGTAATGATGATTTAGAGACAACATGCTTTCATTGTTCGGATCAACAATCAAGAAAATGATTGGAGATACTGGACAAGCTGGAGAATCTAAGGATTGACGAGAAGAGCACCCTTTTCGAATCCAGAAATTTCGCAGAGCCCAATTCTCCAACCACTTCACTACAATGGGTATGTTTTTAGCATTTTAGACTATTATGAATTACAAATTGAGGATGACCGGCGTGGGAATTTTATTCTCTGCGTATTTTCCCCCAA